>OU342742.1:82630825-83230825 GCA_910589775.1 Avena eriantha
CAGGGCAGTCGAGCGGCTGTATGTCACCAGCAGTTCGGAGAAGCAGCTGCCGGTTTACAAATCTTCATGCAGCTTATGAAGCCATGCGCCCACGCTCATCAAGATCTGGTGGAAGAAGGTCAGACTTGTAACTCCCCACCCGTGTATGATAAAGTTGTTGCACAGTGTTATAGTTGAGACAGTTCTCAAAGCCAGATGCAAGGAGGTATGTTAATGCTTGAGTTACTATAATCATTGTGACTAAATGTTTCACTGATGGAACCTCACAAGTGCAGAAACCTAGATCCCATTTTTGCATAACTGTCAATTACTTCCTCTTCCAAAATATAAAAAGTTCCCCTAATCACCTTTTTAATTAGGTATTCTCACATGACAATTTGTGATACTTTATGTGTACATACAAGATGGATAAGCGCACTTCGCCACGCCGTCTATAGTGCATTCTAACATTTGGTGGCATGGTTAACTTGCAAATATTTTCTGATATAGGTTTTTTTTTGGATTTTTTAGTGTTTGTGGTAAAGAAATACGTCGATAGGTAATAGCTGGTTGTAGTCGGGTAGTCTGAAAGAAACAAAACTATGGCCATTCTTCAAGTAATTATTTATAAACTATATATTTGATGCAAACATCATTTTTGCCAGTTAACGTTACTCTATCTAGCAAATTGAGTTAATTAATATGGAACGGAGGGGATATAACCTGGTCAACAAAATAATAATGATGAACTAAGAAACAAATAGAATACCATAATAAGAATATTGTAGCAAGACAAATATAGAAATGTTCTCTAGCTAGCTCTGCTCTACTCCAGTACAACTTTATCAGCTACCAAGAAACAAATGGAATACCATAATAAGAATATTGTAGCAAGACAAATATAGAAATATTCTCTAGCTAGCTCTGCTCTACTCCAGTACAACTTCGTCGGCTCCACCAGCTTTCTCTTTGTGACATGCCCATACTTTTTTGACTTGCAAAATCTACTATGTCACTCTGTGTCAAGTATGTACAGTGAAATTCCCTATTGTTTGCATAGTAGTGGAAATCTGTTTTTATCCCAACAACATGTTAAGAACACTGGCAAACCATCTGATCACACAATCTTGTCACTTTCGGCAGAGCACAACAATGCATCATAAGCCATGGACTCGTTCTTCTCATCATGAGAGAGAAGGATTCTTTGCTGGTTTTTCGACAGTAAACATGCGCAAGAAAACATCATATGACTAAAAAAGGTTTCTATAGGTGGCAAGACCGCTCCTAACATGACATCTCATTTTGGTTGGAGGCTTCTCCAAAAAGCTATGCCAACTGGAGCTCGAGCAGGTAAGTATAGCAAACACATAAGTAAATTATGATGTAGGTGTGGAGTTGAAGAAAGTGATACTCATCTCTTCTTCACTTGTCCCTTTGCTAGAGCTGCATGGTTCAGTCAACCTTGGTATTTAAAATCTGACATCCTTCTTACAGGAGTTGATTCTCTTACTCAAATTCTTTTAAATTTTTTCAACATGAATCATCCTCATGGGAACTTAGAAAACATTCTTACTTTCATGTGGTGTATTTGGAAAGCGAGAAATGATTGCTTGTTTAATAGGAAAGAGGGTCACCCTTCGAAAATCCATCACATGTCAAATGCAATTAATAAAAATATGGAGATGTTGGATCCTTTGCAGGCTTCTATTTGCATCTATTTGCAGGTATGAGACAAAAGGAAGGACAATCAAATCCCGACATGGTGCTGCCCCAATCATGTAGACATGCATTACGGAAGATGGGCAATCTCATGAAGAAACTTTCAAGCAAGGTGAAACAATCAAAACTGATCTGAATATCCAGGGAAACAAAATCTTTACAGATGCAGCTTGGAAAACAAAAAAAGTCCCAGGATCTCATGGAAGAACTACTACAGGAATTGGAGCTTATTGTCTATTTTAGCAAAACGATCTGAATGCAACAGTGTTGATCCAGGCCTCATCCCCAGTGGCTCCATCAGCTCTGCATGCGGAAGCAATGGCCTTACTTTTGGCGACCCAACTGGCGCAGCAGCTCCATGCCCATAAGGTTACATTCCTTACTGACAACCTAACACTAGCAAGAGCAGCTGCTGCATCCAGATCAACCGTCTCAGAGGTTTCATGGGAAATTCGAGAGCATATTGCACAATATCAGAAGGCATCGAGAGACTTGCAATCAACTATATACCATGTGAAAAGAGACCTCAACGGCGTTGCTCACGATTGTGCACATCATGCTATTAGACAATCTCAGTCTAGGCCTATTTTTAGTTGTTCTAATTCAGCTCATGGTCTTGGCAATTGTCCCATAGTTCTAGCTACTCAAAATATTATCTTGCAGGGATTTGTATTGCACGTTGTACATTGCTTATGAGCTGAATAAAAATTGGCGCCTCCGGCACCTCCCTCTGTTAAAAAAAAACATGACATCTCATTGTCTAGGTTGTAGCAAACTATAAGATCATGTTAAAAATTATAATTAGAAAAACATGTGAAAATTCCAGAATAACACAAGCATATACACCCGTTGCAATAGATTCCATAGTATGCATGGTGAGCACAAGGTTGTCCAACAACTACCTTAGATTTATTAGTTCCATGTACGCCAAAATAAGCCGGTGCCTTCGGGTTAAAACTCCAGCACCTAAAGAATTGATATCGTCTCGAGTAACACGACATGGTGATATCAACAACATATTTTCGTCCAATACATGCAAAAGGCACGACAAGGATGGCACAACCTGAAAATCAGCCACATCACCAAAATTCAAAGACACGAACATGCACACACAAAAGGCACCCAAACCAACAAACACAACAGGCATATCAACTTCATGAAACTAGAAGCACAACGCTCCAATCTGTAACCACCTAATGAAGGCAAGGCACAACCAACGGGGACAAAGGACAACATCCGAATACCAACTCTAAAAATGAGCATTGGCTTTAGAAAATACGATATCGATAATGACAAAAAATAGTTAAACCTAGAAAGAACACGACAACACCATCTCCTAAGAGCATATCGTATTTCCACAGAAATTAGAATGACATGCCCATGCACATTTCATTGAAAAAAACACTTCCTTGCACTACAAACCAAAAAAATCATGTCAAGGCCAAAACTTACCAACATTCAACATCTCAAAGGTCATGCTAGTAGCAGAGCTTGTCATCAAGCACTCGGTTCATGCTTTGCAAGGGTGACCGTGGGCACAAACAAAATAGAGAAGTTTAGAATCAAAAAATGTGTGGCTACTTCAGGTTCACCTAAGGAAAGATCCAAATTTATTTAGCTAAAGATAGTATCTAATGGACCTAAAATTTCTAACTATCAAACATAAGGACCCCTGGGTCTTAACTATGTATACCTATGAAGAAAAAATTTGTAACCATCATGAACACTACTCAGATTACACAAGTTTCTTGCAGGTACCAATTTGACATAGAGCACGAAACATGGAAGGGACATTTTTTGTATCTAATGCATCTTATTGCTTGCTAATCAATAATACCTCTACAACTCAGTACATCAGGGAAATGACACCCAAAATATAGCCAGAGAGGCATATACTACAAATCTATAGACACCATGAACACTAATCCATGTTACACATGTTTCTTGCAGGTACCAATTTGACATTGAGCACAATCATAAATTACGAACATGGAAGGAACATATTTTGTGTAAAATTATTTCTCGCTAATCAACAGTAAAGTCATAAAAAATATAGCTAGAGGGGTACATACTTACATAGGCTAATTAATTTGACACTTTTTTAATTGAATGTGAGTATTTATACACTTCCATTCAAGTTAAACAACTACATGACCCTTGTATTTGAATGGGTCATCAAAATTAAATCATAGTATATCAGAGGCATATAGATTCAATTCTTTTGGCACAATATTATTTCATGTATGAACTCTTAAGAAGCTCGAGTAAAAGTTGTGGGCATAATTTGAACCATGAGACTCCAACAACAAAAATCACTAAGGTATTTCACTAAATATCATACTTTCAATTGTCTGATTGCCATATGCTTCTAGATAGAGCTTGTTTGTACTGAGAAGGTATGGATACAATTGCATCTATACTCAGTGCTCACATACCTAATCTTCTTCTAAACATATTTGAATTCGGAATTTTCATTTGGGGTCATCTACAAACCATGCTCTGAGCACCAACTCAAATCATAGCATGGTACTTTAAGGTGGTGCGAGCTAGCAGATTCCTAAGTCAACTGGAGCCATCTCTGAAATTTTTTACATGTGCTAGATTATGTGCAAAGGGGATAACTATATTATATGGGTAAATGTCACAACAGACATCCATGCATCGAGCACATTATGGGTGTGGTAATGTATGTAAAATTGTAAATTATAGACCTAACACCTAGACAAAAGAAATATTGTGCGTCAAATTCACACCCGGAAGCTCTTGATCATACCGAACAAAAAGACATATGCAACCACCATTGATGTAAAGAAGCGTTCATAAGGGTTCAATGAAAAAATTTCAAAGAAGAGAAACGAGATAAAAGTGGGTGGTGTCAATATCTCCAGCAAGCAAAAGTAGGACACAACTAAGCATACTTAGAGTGAACAATTGACATGTCAATTACGCGTACATTCCAACCACCCTCAAGATTTGACAAAGTGACGATCTGTTTTCCAAAAAATCAGAACGGTATTCAAATAATTCAGAACCTTGGAATCAGAACTACTATCAAGAAATGAATAGTCCAAACTACCATTGTAAAGGCCCTGGAAAATTGATAGTGATTTATCATAACAAAATGCAAAGAACATACCTCAAAGTAAGAAGAGAGCCATCTCTGTCATAGGCACAAGAAAAAGGTTTTGTGTCTCTGATAAAACTATGTGAAAAATGATAATGATTTATGATCGTAAGAAAACCAAAAGGCTTTGCTTTAGAGAACTAAACATATTTAAATTACGTAGTATGTCTTTGACAAAAATAACATAAGATAGTGTTCAGTTGGATACCCAACACAACAGAGTTATTGCATTTTACTGTAACCACGTTTCAAAAGGTAAAATTTGTTACCTGCTTCTTGGAGAAGTTATAGTTTTCATCATAAATCGTCAGACTGATAGGTGGATCGGTGAACAAATGGATATCACATTGACCATTTGATTAAACAATCCTTGAGTTGTCAATTAGAAGAGCGTCTACGCACATGGAATCACTGAGACTAAACAAAAAATGAATCACTGAGAGCTAAGGGCAGCAGCTCGTCTTTCAGATTTAACAAACAACTGATGGAATATAATTCAATGTAAGGCAACATAATAAAGTACACATGTTAAAAGGAAAAATAAGTATGTCACTCTTCAGGGTTGAACGATTCAAACAATTTGCTTCACCCTTTTTATGAGTGTCGGCATTATACATATTACAATGTATGTAAAATAAAAAAGAGGCTAGTTGTCCTAATGGCAGAATTTTGAATTTGTCTCTTAATCTAGACTACGGTTGGCTTCTGGTTGCCCATCCCAAAAAAAATTCAAACAACTTTGAAGCCATTGGAGGAACCGCCATAGGAACGGGGGTCATGGAATTGCCATGTTTCTCGTGGACATTATATCGAGAAGGGTTCAGACTTCAGACAAGCATAGTATCAATCAAACGTGAGATGAACTGTCGAACTGACTCGATTCCTCGATTGATCTGCTGCTCTCATACAACCAGACTTCAGAAATAGAAATTCAGACTTTAGATCTTTAGAGCAACTGCCGAACTAAGACATAGAATAGTGATGCAAAATGGATGTATCAACTCCCCCCAAGCTTAGACTTCGCTTGTCCCCAAGCGAAATTGAGCTCAATAAACATGACCTCGGGTTTATGGAGTGAAGAGTTGATAAA
Organism: Avena eriantha; assembly: GCA_910589775.1. NCBI lineage: Eukaryota > Viridiplantae > Streptophyta > Magnoliopsida > Poales > Poaceae > Avena > Avena eriantha. Next base: position 82,636,738 of record OU342742.1, read on the forward strand.
AGAATACGGACAAGAAGCATCACATTCATCAAATACATAGATCATAATAGAAGATAACTCACTATTATATAACTCAACTTGTAATGAGTAAAGGAAACACAATAAATATACATAAAGAAAATCATAATTGGTAATGGCAAACTTAGCTCTTGGTCGAAGAATAGTTGATAATTTGCTGGAGTTCACAAATACCTGGTTTTCAAACATAGCTTTCAAAGTAGTAAACATCAAGATAAGAGCAAAGTGCAAAACAAGGAACATAAGAAACATGATTGAATAAATCATCATATGAATGAATGCAACACAACAACTCAAAATACTTGTTGGGATAGAAGGGAATAGGTTTACTGACTCAAGTATAAGAGTTGAAGGAAACAAACAAACATACAAGCGATAAAGACAAACATGCAATCTTCCTCGGAAGCACAAAAGATCTTAACTAGAGAATACTAAACTTATGAGCAAATCAAGAAAGAAAGATGATGAAATTATTTTTCTTTAAAGGTACTTTTATCTTTTCTTTCAACTCTCAAAAAGGTGTTGCTACTGACCGAACCAGGTTTGCCAAAACCAACTAAATCAACTCAATGATCCCAAAGTGATACCAATACTAACAACAAGATCAATCATATAACCACGAATTGAAAACTAATATAATCTATGCAAAAGAGTGAATGATAGAACTTCTCATTAGTATTCCATAACGGCAACTCACATCAAGGGATACATATCTAACGAGAGAGAGGACACTTCCATAATGCAAACCATCCTACATAATAACTCCTCTATTCATGATATGACTCTACTAAAAAGGTAAAAATATAGAAGATAGTGATGTGATACCGCGGCATTCCCCCAAGCTTGGAACAAGCCAAGGGGATGCCAAACCTGATGAAGAATTACTCCTTCGGTGGTGGTGGTGTCCTCTCGATGGGCTTCTTGACCAATTTCCCCAAGTCCTCGATCTCGAAGGTGAGGGTACGAATCAACTCCGAGTTGTGCTCAATACGGCTCATAATCATTTCAGTTTGTGGATCCCAGCTCTTGTGATTCTTTTTCAATTCTTTCCATTTGGAGTCTTCTTTTCCTGCATGGTTATGGATAAAGGTATGGAAGGGATTCTTGGTGTGTGGAGGAAGTGATCGTGGAGCCAAACTATGATGAGGAGCTTTTCCCCCAGTCTGCATCTGTGCAGTCCTTCTAACCCTGGCAGGTTTCGTCACCACTCCAATGCTTGCAATGGTAGTGCCGGTGTGTGGATGTTGGCCTTGCTCCACTTCACCTTCACTCTTGATCTCCTTCTCCTTCCTGGGGTCTTGGAGGTCTTCCTCCATAGGCTCCTTCCCTTTATCCTTGGCGGACACCATTGTGCTTCTAAGCTTTCAAAGAGTATGTCCTCGCAGAAACAGATCAAAACGAAAACATGACGAAAACACGATATACGAACCTCGGGGGATCCGAGGGGTTATATATTACGAAGTTTCATATCAAGTGGAAGGTACTGGGTGAAAACGAGTCGGAGGCGGAGTCCGGGGTGGACTCACCACCTGGTGGCGTGGCCAGGTGAGGGCCCGTGGCACAGGGTGGTGTGGGCCACCCTGGCTTTGTTTCCTTCCCTTTTTCGCTTCGTAACTTCCATTATTGACTGAAAACTGCAAAAATATAGTTGGATTGTATTTTCGCGGAACTTTTCTTACCAGAACTGTTACCTATTTGAAAACAGACTCTGCAGGTCTCTGAATTTGGTATCTAGTAGATTTTTCCGGAGTCATCATTTGAATAACATCAATATCTTCATCTTCATACGCTTATTACTTGAGTCATAAAACCCTTCTCTTCCTTATTACACCATTATCTCCACTACCTGGAAATTTCTTTCACACAAAACTTCACACAGTTCTCATTAGCAACATTAGTATAATTGAAGTGAAAAAACCTTTTGAGTCCAACTTCAACTGAAAACCATCAAAACATAAGCTAATGTAGCAACTCCTTTCGAAAACCGAAAAAGAATTCAAAAAGGAAATCGAATAAAGAAGCAAATGCAAGAGTGGCAAAATCTGTCAAAACAGACCAGCAGGTAAAGATCATTTTTTTCGAAAATCTTCTGTTGCTCAAATCAAAAAGTGCAAAACTAACTAAAGTTAAATAACAACTTGGGGCTGAAGCACAAAGAATTACATCTCAAACCGACATACAGAGATCTCTCACGAATTTTTACGGTGAACCACAAAAATCTGTTTCGGGACAGCAACTTCCCCAAATCTTACTTCTCTCTCATTAGAGGTTGATCTTGACAAAAAAAACCAAACAAAATGGATAACGAGCGGTTATTACCGAAGTAATAACTTCCAAGACTCAAAGAAACAAAAACAAACTGAAAGCAAAAACAAATTGGGTTGTCTCCCAAAAAGCTCTTTCTTTGTAGCCATTAAGATGGGCATGATAATTTTGAAGATGCTCACATAGGAATATGAATTCAGGTGAAAGAGAGCATTAAGAAGCAAAAACACACACATTTAAGTCTAACCCACTTCCTATGCAAGGGAATTTTGTAAACGAACAAGTTGTTGAAACCAGAGGCTACAAGCATAAGAAGACAAAAGAAGTGCAACATAAAAACTTTCAGCATAAAACGAGGAAACTTGATATTAATGAGATGCATAAGAACACTTTTCCCTCCTTCATAGTAACTTTCAGTGTCATGCATAACCTTAACAATATAGCTATCACAAGGACCATCATAGCAATGATCACTTATTCTAACAGAAAACAAAGGAATTCTAGCTCTCATAACAATACTCTGTGAAACAATATTAGAGGTATCCTTACAAAGGATAGTGTGTCCCTCTTTTTCATATTTAGTAACAAAGTCTTTTACATTTGCTATTATTGGTTCATCAACCATTTGTTTATCAGGTTCAACAGCTTTATTCATACTTTCATCTACCATACTAGCCATCATAGAATGTTCCTTTATCTTAACTGGGAAAGGCATTTTCTCAATATAAGGTTCAGGTAAGACATGATTAGCAGTATAAACTTCCGTATTTCTTGCAGGAACACTCTTAGCAACATCTTTATAAGGTTCATGATACTTATTCCACTTCTTTTTAGGCACTTCAATGTAGGAAGCAAAAGCCTTAAAATAAGAAGCAATAGCTTGAGAGTCTAGACCATAAGCATGTTTAATATTTTGAAAGTCATCAGTTCCCATAAAAGATTCAATGCATTCATAATCATAATTTATACCTGACTTTCTACCTTTGTCATTCTCCCAAGCTTCGGCATTGTCTTGAATATGGTCCAGAAGATCCCATTTAGCTTCTTCTTCCATACGAGTGAATGATCCAGCACAAGAGGCATCCAATAAATCCTTGTCATGTAGAGGGAGCCTTGCATAAAAGTTATTGATTATAATATTGTTGGGGAGCTCAAGAATGGGACATTTGAGCATTAGTAACTTCAATCTCCCCCAAGCTTGGGTTGTACTCCATCAAGAGGCCAAAAGTTGTATATTTGATTCTGATCTTTATGAATCTCACTAGGAGGATACACTTTGAATAAAAGAGAGGCACTATTTCCTCCCATTCCAGAGCTTGACCATTCTTCAGTAGCTTATACCATTCCTCAGCTCTTCCTTTCAGTGATAATGAGAATAACTTCTTCTTAACTTGATCTGTAGTAATACCTGCACACTTGAACAACCCGCATAATTCGTGTATAAAGAGTAAATGATCACCGGGATGGACAGTTCCATCCCCAACATAGTAGTTATCCATAACATGATCAATGATTCTTGTAGGTATTTTAAAAACATCATTCTCAGCAGGTGGTGGTTTATCTACTACCTTAGCAGTGGTAGTAGCATTACCAAATAAGAAACTCAGTGAATTATCCATAACGAAAATGAAGCAACTAGCAGAAGTAAACAATACTCATAGTAGAAGTTTCCTTTACCAGTTCCACTCTCCAATAGCGCTTCACTCCCCGGCAACGGCGCCAGAAAATAGTCTTGATGACCCACAAGTATAGGGGGTGTATCGCAGTATTTTCGATAAGTAAGAGTGTCGAACCCAACGAGGAGCAGTAGGTGCTGGCTAGTGGTAAGGATCAGGAATTCTCTGCAAATACTTAGCAAACGGATTTTTAGGGGTTTTTGATAAAGCAAGTAAACAAAGTACGAGTAAACAAAAGACAGTAGGAATAAATGCAGCAAGTGGTCCAATCCTTTATGCAGCAAAGGACAAGCCGGATGTATTACTTAAGATGACCAAACATTAGGACACATGGGAAGACTGTCAAGTGCTTTCGCTTCATATAGTTGATTAATCTTCTTTAGCTTGCTAAGTGTTGTGTGGGTGAACCTATGCTAATGTACCGCCCCATCCAGGACTAATACATACTTGTGATTAAACCCCTTGCAAACATCCGTAATTACAAGAAAGTAATTAAGGTAGAAACCTAACCACAGCTTTAAACTCTAAGACCCTTACGTCCCTTGTGCAATGGTTTCCTAACGGGGGTTCAGGTTTCTGTCACTCCGGCAACCCCTACGATTAGTAGCCAAATACACAATGCATTCCCCTAGGCCCATATAGGTGAAGTGTCATGTAGTCGACGTTCACATGACACCACTAGAAGAAGTACACCACAACTTAAATAACAATCTATTGAATCTTTCTCAACACAACTCCACTACTAACAACATGACTTCTCCCATGTCCTCAAGAACAAAACGAACTACTCACAAGACATCATATGGATCATGATCAGAGATGGAATAATGATGTATAACAATCTAAACATAAACAATAATTCAACGGTTCACTCAATAGCATCAAATACAAAGAGTAATCAACACCGGGAAAGTTTCCCCTATGAACTATGCAAGATTCAACCCAATTGTTACAGCAATATGGAGATGGTGATGAGGATGATGATGATGATGACGATCCCGATGAAGTCCAACTTGATGGTGGTGTTGATGGCGACGATCTCCCCTCTCCGGGAAGGAATTCCCCCGGCAGAAATCTGTCTGCCGGAGAGATCTTTCTCTCTCGGTGTTTTCCGCCCCGTAGAGGCGGCGGAATCTTTTTGTGGTCGCTCCCCGAGTCTTAGGGTTTCGGGAGGATGATATACGCCAGAGGGGAGAGGCTGGAGTGGGCCAGGGTGGCCACACCACCTGCTGGCGTGGCCTAGGGCTGCCCGCGCCAGGGGGTGGTGTCTGGAAAAATAGGATTTTCCGTATATTTTCCTAGATTTTATGATCTTCGCGAATTTTGCCTCCAAACAGCAGCTTTTCCATCAGAATCTTGACTGCAGCGGTCGATGCTCCAAAAGTCATCAACCATGCAAAAACAGATGAAATAACATAAGTATCACCTCTCAATCCGAAATATATCAATGAATAATAGTGAATTAAGACATAGAATAGTGATGCAAAATGGACGTATCACTAGCCTCAACACTAGTGGTAGTGATAGTAGAAACACTAATGTTTCTAGCAATTTCATCTTCTCTTTCCCACTTAGCATGCAATTCAGCTAATAGTCTAACATTTTCATCAATTCTATCTTGTATGGCATTAGTAGCAGCAAAGGGATTATCAATAGTTTCAGGTTTAGCAGCCATTTTATTCCAAGAAGATTGAGCTTCAGCCAATGATGCTATATTTCTTTCAGCATTAGAGAGTTTTTCCTCAATAGTTTTATTGAAAGCAGTTTGTTTACTAATAAAATCTTTAAGCATAACTTCAAGTTCAGAGGGAGCACTCCTATTATTGTTGTAGGAATTTCCATAAGCATTACCATTATTAGGAGGATATGGCCTATAGTTATTATTACCAAAATTATTCCTGTAGGCATTGTTGCTAAAATTATTATTTCTTATAAAGTTCACATCAACTTGCTCTTCTTGAGCAACCAAAGAGGCTAAGGGAACATGATTTGGATCAATATGAGCTTTCCCATTAACAAGCATAGACAGAATAACATCAATTTTATCACTCAAGGAGGAGGTTTCTTCAACAGAATTTACCATCTTACCTTGTGGAGCTCTTTTAGTGTGCCATTTAGAATAGTTAACCATCATATTATCCAGAAGCTTTGTTGCAGCACCCAAAGTAATGGTCATAAAGGTACCTCCAGCAGCAGAATCCAATAGATTTCTTGAAGAATAGTTCAATCCTGCATAGGTTTGGATAATCATCCAAGCAGTCAGTCCATGAGTGGGACAATTCTTTACCAAAGATTTCATTCTTTCCCAAGCTTGATCAACATGTTCATTATCATATTGTTTAAATTTCATTATTTCACTTCTCATAGATATAATCTTAGCATGAGGATAGTATTTTCTAATGAAAGAATATTTGCACTTAGTCCAAGAATCAATACTATTCCTAGTTAGGGATTGCAACCATTCTTTAGCTTTTCCTCTCAAAGAGAAAGGAAACAATTTAAGCTTAATAATATCTCCATCTATATCCCTATGCTTTTGCATCTCACAAATTTCAACAAAGTTATTTAGATGAGCAGTAGCATCTTCATTACCAATACCAGAAAATTGTTCTCTCATAACAAGATTGAGTAAAGCAGGTTTAATTTCAAAGAAAGTAGCTTCAGGAACAGGTGGAGCAATAGGTGTGCACATGAAATCATTGTTGTTGGTGCTAGTGAAGTCACACAACTTAGTATTTTCAAGAGTAGTCATTTTTTGTGTTTTTTATAAAGAAAGCAAAGTAGTAAAACTAATTTTTTTGTGTTTTTGAATAAGAAACAAGCAAACAAAGCAAAAAGTAAACTAAGAAAAACAAAAATAACAAAGTAAAGAGATTGGTTATGAGGGACTCCCCTTGTGAAGATGTCCTTGACTCCCCGGCAACGGCGCCAGAAAAAGTCCTTGATGTCCCAAGATATCTCAAGCTCGTTGGGGAACCCCAAGAGGAAGGTATGATGAGCACACCAGCAAGTTTTCCCTTAGTTATGAAACCAAGGTTATCGAACCAGTAGGAGCAAGGAAACACCTCCAAGGTGTTGCTAGCTGGACTTTGGCAGGGCGCACTACCGGCGCCAGCAACAACGTGGAAACCTGCACAACACAACCACAGAACTTTGCCCCCAACTTACAGTGAGGTTGTCAATCTCACCGGTTTTGCTGAAACCAAAGGATTAAATGTATTGTGTGGAAGAAAGTAATTTCATGCAGAAAGTAAGAAGAAAGCAGTAAACAGGTGTAGATTGATGATAAAAGAAAGGACCGGGGTCCATAGTTCACTAGTGGTGCCTCTCCTTAAGATAGATGACATGTTGGGTGAACAAATTACAGTGGGGCAATTGACAAACATCAAGAAAGCAATATGCATATACTAAACATCTTGACTCCTTTGAGATTTGATTGGGCATTACAACATTATACATAGACCGTAATGCAACTGCATCTATGACTAATAATCCACCTTTAGGTTATCATCTGAACCCCCTCCAGTATTAAGTTGCAAGCAACAGATTATTGCTTTACTAACTGCATGTAAAGTGAACAATACGATTGTTCTATGAACAAAGGATTGTTGTTTTATCCCCAGTAGCAACAACACATCTAGTACCTTAGAGATTTCTATCACTTCCCTAGATTACTAGAGGCATGAACCCACTATCGAGCATAAATACTAACTCTTGGAGTTGCTAGCATCTACTTGGCCAAGATAGCTACTAACAACGAAAAGCATGCAAGATCACAAATAACAAAGACATGATAAAATCAATAATCAATCTGAAATAGCATCTCAATATCCATCGGATCCCCACAAACACAACATGTAGGATTACAAATAGATGATATTGATCATGAACGGAGCTCACAACATCTAAACATGATAGCACAAAGGAGAAGAACCAGCCATCTAGCTACTACATGGACCCGTAGTCCAAGGATGAACTACTCACGCATCACACCGGAGGATTGCCTAGTGATGAAGAAGGCCTCCAGGGTGAATTCTCCCCTCCGGCAGGGTGCCGTGAAGAGCTTCAGATCCCTCCCGATCTAGGGATGGAGATGACAGCGGTTACAGACTCTTTCGTGGAATTTTGATCGGGTCCTTAGGGTTTCTGTATCGGAGGCATCTTATAGGCGAAAGGGGAGGCCGAGGGGGTGCCCTAGGCGGCCAGACGACCCACTGGCGCGGGCCAGGTGGTGTGGCTAGCCCCTGGCCCCTCTCCGTCTCGTATCCTGGCTCTGTGTCCCCCTCGGTGAAAAACTGACTTTGGCTTTTATCCCGTCCAATTTCGAGAATATTCATTTTCTGACTTTCCTGGAACCAAAAACAGCAGAAAACATGCAGGTGGCACTGTGGCATCTTGTTAATAGGTTAGTCCAAGAAAGTGTATAGAAAGTACTCCAAAGTGTGGACAAAACATAAGAAAGTAGATAAAACCAAACATGGAACATCAAAAATTATGGATACGTTTGCAACGTATCAAACCTATAGCCAACTTAGCCACTCTTCAACAGATAGCCCAGATGGACCACAAAAGTCAAGGCCATGGAAACCAAGATCACCATGGATCCAAGCTCAAGAACTTCCAGAATACCAATCCTCCTATGTTTAGCAAGTCAGAGGAACCCTTGGATGTTGATGATTGGCTGCAAACCATGGAGAACAATTTAGAAGTCGCAGGAGTTGATGCTAATGAGAATGTGATGTTTGCCACCCACTATCTGTCCAGCTACGCCAGATCTTGGTGGAATAGCACCCGTACCATGAATGGAGGTCAGATGATGACTTAGGAGAATTTTCAAGCTCAAGTTTAGTAGGACGCATGTGCCCCTGGGTCTGATCAAGAGGATGAGGGATGAATTCAGAGAACTAAAGCAGGGAAGAATGACTGTGGTTGAGTACCGTGAAAAATTTCTGTCACTAGCTAGGTATGGACCTAATGATATTGACACTGAAGAGAAGAAGAAAGAGAGATTCCTGAATGGACTGCATGATGAGGTGTAGACAGAGTGCTAGTCAACATTCCCTTTGATGACCTAGAAGCTTTAGTGGATTCTGCTATCCAGATGGAAGGAAAGATAAACCAAGCTAGTGAGAACCACAAGCATCGTATGATGAACCAACTAGGACCCCACCATACCCTAGCACTCCCGAAGTATCACCCCAACCTGTCTGCAAGATATGCACCCAGAAACAACAGACCCCCTATGTCCCATCCGAACTACCCCAACCGTGGAGGAGCAAACCCAAGGCCCGGAGGAAACCACCACAACAACCCAGGCAACCCCTGATAACTTCAATCGTGCACCGCCAAAGTCCAACAACAACAATAACAATAACAATACTGCCCCAAGGACTGGAAGCAATGTTGTGCCTATCGCAGGGAAAGACAAGTCAATAATCACTTGCTTTGAATGCGGAGTCACGGGTCACTACTCCAACTAGTGCCCCAAGAAGCTTGCAGTAGCAACCCATGTGACTGCACCTGCCCATCAACAGCATCGTGTCCAGCCTAGAAAAAGATTTGCCCTAGGAAACCCGCACAACAGTAATGGTCGTTTGTTCCACATGAATGCTGAGGAAACCCAGGAAGCGCTAGATGTCGTGTTGGGTATGTTTTCTGTTAACTCAGTTCTTGCAAGAGTGTTCTTTGATTCTGGAGCATCGCACTCGTTTATTACAGAAGAATTTGCATGCACTAGTAAGATTCAACCAACAAATTTGAAGCATGTTATGATAGTTCAAATACCTAGTTCAACCACCAAAGCTAGAAAAATTTACAAGGCCATACCTATCAGAATCCATGGGATAGATTTTTATGCCAATCTAATAGTACCTAGAACCAAAGGTTTGGAAGCAGTGCTAGGGATGGATTGGATGTTGAAACATCAAGGATTAATCGACTGTTCCAAGAAAGTCATAACCATGACCTGTAGCACCGGAGCAGTAGAACATGTATCTGAGACGTTGCCCCATCAATTCAAGTGCAACAAGAGTTTAGCCAAATCAACCATTGACCAAGTTAGAGTAGTCTGTGAATACCCCGATGTGTTCCCAGATGAATTACCCGGTATGCCCCCAGATATGGATTGTATGAGTACAATGTCATGTCTTTTGGATTAACCAATGCCCCCGCTTATTTCATGAACCTCATAAATAAGGTTTTTATGAACTTTTTGGATAAGTTTGTGGTTGTGTTTATCGATGACATTCTGATCTACTCCAAGTCAGAAGACGATCATGAACTGCATCTAAGAACCATCCTTGAAACCCTTAGGGAGCATCATTTGTATGCTAATTTTAAAAATGTGAGTTCTAGTTAAAGGAAGTAGGATTCCTAGGCCATATCTTGTTGGCAGGAGGAGTTGATGTCGATCTCGCCAAGATTAAGGAAGTCGAAGATTGGAAAGCCCTAACCACTCAAATAGAAGTCCGCCCATTTCTTGGATTACCGGATATTACCGCAAGTTCATTGAAGGATTTTCAAGCATCGCAAGGCCGATGACCTAGCTATTGCAGAAACACAAGAAGTTTGAATGGATAGACAAATGTGAAGCAACTTTTCAAGATCTCAAGAAGAGATTAATTTCAGCCCCAATTTTGATCATGCCGGATATCAAGAAGCCTTTTGATGTGTATTGTGATGCATCCAAGATTGGCCTCGGATGTGTGTTGACGCAAGAAGGCAAGGTCATATCATATCTATCTAGAAAACTGAAGCACATGAGCATAACTATCCTACCCATGACTTAGAACTGGCAGCCGTAGTTTTAGCCTTGAAGACATGGTGTCATTATCTTATGGGTAACCGCTGCGAGATTTATTCGGATCACAAGAGTTTGAAGTATATTTTTACCCATAAGGAGTTGAATATGAGGCAAAGGAGATGGATAGAGTTAATCAAGGATTGTGACCTTGACATTCACTATCACCCCGGCAAGGCCAATGTGGTAGCGAATGCTCTTAGTAGATTAACGTGTAGATTAAACAACATGATTAAGGAAGCCCAACCAAGTTTGCATGAGGAGATGGAGAATTTTAGAATGGAGCTAGTTAGCGAAGGATTTCTAGCCAGTATTGAACTTCAACCCACCCTGATCAGTCGGATAAAGGAGGCCCAAAAAGGAAACACAAGTATTGATGGAATCAAGCATCGTATCGGTATAGGGAAGGTACCCGGATTCACCGAAGATGAAGGAGTTATGTGGTATAAGGGACATATCTGTGTTCTAGCAGATTCAGAGTTGAAACAAGTCATTATGCAGGAAGCCCATGATACCCTTTATTCTATCCACCCAGGAGGAACCAAAATGTATCAGGATTTGAAGGAGAAATTTTGGTGGCACAAAATGAAGAGAGAAGTCGGAAGCTACATAGCCAAGTGTGATATCTGTTAGAGAGTCAAAGCGAAACATCAGCGACCCGCAGGACTTTTGCAATCATTGTAGATTCCGGAATGGAAATGGGATTCTGTCAGAATGGATTTTATCATAGGTTTGCCTACATCCAGTAAGGGAAATGACTCTATTTGGGTCATAGTGGATAGACTATCCAAGTAGCTCATTTCATACCAGTCAAGACTACCTATCAAAGCTCAAAGCTAGCAGAGTTGTACAATGCCAGAATAGTCAGTCTGCATGGAACCCCCAAGACCATAGTGTCGGATCGAGGAACCTAGTTTACCTCAAGGTTCTAGAAGAAGGTCCAAGAAGGATTAGGAACCAAACTGAATTTCAGCACAGCTTATCACCCGCAAACCGACGGACAAACTGAAAGAGTAAACCAGATCTTAGAAGATATGTTGAGAGCTTGTGTGTTAGAGTATGGATCTAAATGGGAAGATTGTTTTCCTTTCGCGGAATTCTCATACAACAACAGTTACCAAGCTAGTTTGCAAATGGCCCCATTTAAATTTCTGTATGGAAGAAAGTGTCGTACCCCATTGAATTGGTCGCAAGTAGGAGAGAGTTAGATTTTCGGACCCGACATCCTACGAGAAGCCGAAGAGAAGGTTCACAAAGTCCGTGAACACCTCAAGACTGCTCAATCCAGACAGAAGAGTTATGCTGACAAAAGACGTCGAGATCTGACCTTCAATGTCAGAGATTTTGTGTATCTCAAAGTATCACCCTTGAAGGGAATGCAACGTTTTCAACTGAAAGGGAAGCTTGCCCCCAAATAATTTGGACCCTTCAAGATTTTGAATCGTTGGGGAGAAGTATCCTATCAACTGGAACTGCCTGAGGAGATGTCAGCCGTACATGATGTGTTCCATATCTCGTTACTTAGGAAATGCCTAGAAGTTCCGAAGGAGACCGAAGTTTTCAAGAACATTGATCACAAAGCTATAAATATGAATAAGGATTTAACCTATCGTGAAATGCCCATCCGTATTTTGGAAGAAGCATTCAGAACCACCCGGACCAGGAGTATCAAGTTTCTCAAGATCCAGTGGACTAACCATACCGAAGAAGAAGCCACCTGGGAACGAGAATATTATATTAGGACTGAGTTTCCCAATCTCTTTAGTTCCTAATTTTTCTTGCATCTCAGGATGAGATTCTGCTTAAGGAGGGAAGGTTTGTAACATCTCAAAAATATTAAACCACCTTATCAATTTCTAATCACCCAAGTTTAGGATTAATAAAAACTTTTATTCCAAAAATCTATATGAGTGCATGTGTGATTTGTATTAATGTATGAATGCATGCCTTTGCCATGTTTGATTGATATTAATGATAAGGATTAGTTTAAAAAGGAATACCACATAATCTAGGTCAATTCCAAACAAAATCAAATAAAAAGAAAATAAAATATGAAGCATATGATCAAATGGTCACTTTGGCCAAAATTAACCACTAGCCCACTTTGGGTATCTCTAGTAAAAGATTTCCAACATAAACAATTCTACATCTTTTCACCCCTTGCTAGACCAAGTAAAAGTGAACCCAAGCAAACTTTACAAAATTGCAGCAACTATTTTCAACCCCATTTGAGAGGCATTTCAAAATTGAATCAAGTGTAGGCGCATAGATCGCCACTTCTCAAAAACCACTCTAATCAACACCACTTGACAATTCCCAGCAACCATAGACTACCAAGCATGTGACAAGCTCACCCACCAAAATTCATGGAAAAATTCAAAAGTTAAGCTCATGCGGCCATTTGGTCGAACACCTCGCAGACAAAGTACAAGCTACCAACTACTCACTATTTGTGATCACTCAATTGCTCACCAATTCTACTACAATCAACCCAATAAATCGCCCACGATCACCCGAGTACCTGGCCGTGCAGTGGAGAATCTCACCTTCATCCTTGCGCCAGTGCAATGTCGTACCCGACCGAGGTCATGTCGGTCGACCATGGACAGGTCGCCTCACGCCACGCCACCCTCTCCCACGACGCCTAACTGCTAGCCGTGACCTCACCACCCCTCTCTGTCCACCTCTTGACCAACAGCGAGGAGTGGAGGAGCCAGAACAGCTGCACCCATTTAACACCCTGCCATGACGAGAGCACGACGGAGCGCCACTGCCGCCTCGCACACACACACACTGCCTCGCTCTCTCCGCTCATACCCGCGCCCGACGCGTCACCATCCACTTCCCAGACAACCTCATTCGCCGCCGCGTGCCCCATGACCACTGTACCTGATGACGAACACCTGCGTACCTGAACAGAGCACCGACGTCGCCTGGCCGACTGAGACCGTCCCTTGCCGTGCCATCACGCACGTGACGATCGCCGCATTCCCCCGCATCGACTCATGCCATCCGCCATGCTTAGCTTGACATGTAGCAGCATCGCCGGTGAAGCCTGACCATGCCGCCCTGCCTCCTACGCCGGTGTATAAATAGGAGCCACCCCAGACCTCAATCGGCACACCATCTCACTCCCCACTCACCCAGGAACCTCACTGACCCTTCCTCGGAACAAGGCGAGCACCACGATGCCGGAATTTGGCTGGAGTCCGCCGCTGCAATGAAGGAAGGAAACCATCGATTGAAGCCACCCCAGGAGCCACCGCGACCACCAATTGACCCGCTGTCGTCGACCAGCTCGTTCGCCCCCATCACCAGACCTAGCTAGAGCCCTGGTAAGCCCCCAGCGACCCCCACTATCGTGTTAGGTTTAGAATCTCGCCGGAGCAGTTCACCGTAGACGATGAACCTCAGCCGAAGATTTCATTCTAATCGTAAGGCTGAGATTGGTAGATACCATTTCGGGTTAGATGAGTCGCTGACACGTGGGAACCGTTCTGTCAGCAGCCCGCTGCGCTTACGCTGTGCAGTTGGGTCGGCCCATTTCTTTTCTTGCGTAGAGCCCATCAGTTCAAATAGAATTTTGCTATTGTCAGTAGATTCAAAATTCAATTCAAAGAGATGTACTGATCCAAAATGCGTGATTCCAATTTTGTTAGAAAGGTATTAAAAATATCAAATCACTCCTGTTGGATTCAAACCAATTGAAACTATAGATCACTTATACTAAAAATAACAATACAGAGACTTTTACCACTTCAAACATTTTTATAAAATCAACCATAAATGCTTTTGAATTGATTCCAATTCTCAAAAATCACATTTACCATGCTCTACATGAATATGTCAAAATATTTGGTTTGACAGATATGAAACATGATTTAGTATTAAAGGAATGATATATAAGCATTTCTAGTCACTTAAATATTATTAAATAGTAATATTAAATCTTGTAATACATGACCACCATTTTAAATCACATTCCTAAGTATTGGAATATGTGGTGATGACATGTGTCAACATGATCCACTATTTTAATTGGAGAATATTAAATCTTAAGTATTTTCAATGAGTAGAAATTACTTTTCCTAAATAAGATAAATAAGAATGTGCCATTATTACATGTAATGATTGAGATGATACTAGATCATCTAATATGAGCACTTGTGTGCCAAATAGAAGTAGTTAAGGGTTGTTTGGTGATTGTGTACATTGTATGTATTTATAGACGCTAGTACTGACCCGGGCTACGACGAGGAGGAGTACCTCGAGGAAGAAGAAGAGAACTTCAACAACTGCACTGCTCAAGGCAAGCTAGAACTTTGCATGATCTCTATGCAAGCCCACTATACTACATAACCTATGCAAGGTGCACTGTGCATGCTTGGTTATACAACTTGATTATACCAATCCCAGTTTTACTTACCAGCTTTACTTTTCCTTTATTAAAGTTTCTTATCTAGTAATGAATTGTGATTAGTGGAAAAGTAGGATGGATACCACCAAGATCATAGACTTATTTTTGGATACTTATACTTGAATAGCACCCCCCAATAGTGATACCCTCAATACTAGTGGCTAGTGCTAAACTAAACTTGATTACAATAGATGGGAATACTTGGTGAAAATGATTATGAAAACCTTGGAATGATGATTCATTCTATTGAAATGTTTTGACATGTGTTATAATACACAAGGTTTTGAGGATGAAAATGAATGAGGCATGAGCCTTGACTTTGATAAAAACTGATGGTTGGGTTCGGATGCGATACCATTCCAATTTTACCGTACAACCACAATACCTGAGTTGGGTAGGGCTTAACTAGAAGTTTATATGTCTTAGTATGGGTTCCCTTGCGGAAGAGGTTGAGCTGAGGCTACCTCGGGAATGAATGTCCACCTATGCAGTTCCCGGGATGGCAGTTGGCCATGGCTGGGAGGCCAAACTCATAGGGGAGGTGCCAATACTAGGGTGCGTAATTGAAAAGTTAGGATTGATTATCCGCATACAAAGTATAACGATTCAGGGTTACTCATGGCTCAGTGTCGGCACCAGGAAAATGATGGTGCGATGTTGATGTAGAGCTCGTTGGGAACCCCAAGAGGAAGGTATGATGAGCACAGCAGCAAGTTTCCCTCAGTTATGAAACGAAGGTTTAATCGAACCAGTAGGAGCAAGGAAACACCCCAAAGGTGTTGCTAGCTGAGCCTTGGCAGGGCGCACTACCGGTGCTAGTAGCCACGTCGAGACCTACACAACACAACCACAGTACTTTGTCCCCAACTTGCGATGAGGTTGTCAGTCTCACCGTGTTTTGCTGAAAACAAAGGATTAAACGTATCGAATGGAAAGAAGTAATAGTTTGCGGAAAGTAAACACAAAGCAGTAAACAGTTTATAGATTGTATGTAAAAGACAAGGACCGGGATCCATAGTTCACTAGAGGTGGCTCTCCTTAAGATAGATAACATGCTGGGTGAACAAATTACAGTGGGGCAATTGACAAACATCGAGAAAGCAATACATGCATATACTAATCATCTTGACTCCTTTGAGATTCGATTGGGCATTACAACATTATACATAGACCGCCATCCAACTGCATCTATGACTAATAATCCACCTTCAGTTTATCATCCGAACCCCCTCCAGTATTAAGTTGCAAGCAACAGATTATTGCTTTACGAATTGGGTGTAAAGTAAATAATACGATTGTTCTATGAACAAAGGATTGTTGTTTTCTTCCTAGTAGCAACAACACATCTAGTACCTTAGAGATTTCTGTCACTTCCCCAGATTACCAGAGGCATGAACCCACTATCGAGCATAAATACTAACTCTTGGAGTTGCTAGCATCTACTTGGCCAAGATAGCTACTAACAACGGAAATCATGCAAGATCACAAATAACAAAGACATGGTAGAATCAATAATCAATCTGAAATAGCATCTCAATATCCATCGGATCCCCGCAAACACAACATGCAGAATTACAAATAGATGATCTTGATCATGAACGGAGCTCACAAGATCTAGACATGAAGGCACAAAGGAGGAGAACCAGCCATCTAGCTACTACATGGATCCGTAGTCCAAGGATGAACTACTCACGCATCACACCGGAGGCTTGCATGGTGATGAAGAAGGCCTCCAGGGTGAATTCCCCTCTCCGGCAGGGTGCCGGGAAGAGCTTCAGATCCCTCCCGATCTAGGGATGGAGATGACGGCCGCTACAGACTCTTTCGTGGATTTTTGATCGGGCACTTAGGGTTTTCGTCCCGAGGGCAATATATAGGCGAAAGCAGACGCCGAGGGGGTGCTGGGGTCAACTAGACCACCCCTGGCGCGGGCCAGGCCTGGCCGCGCGGGCCAGGCCTGGCCGCGCGGCCAGGTGGTGTGGCCGCCCTCCAGCCCTTCTTCGTCTTGTATTCTGGCATCTGATGACTTCCGGAAAAATAGGCACTTTGGCTTTTGTCCCGTCCAATTCCGAGAATATTCATTTTCTGACTTTCCTAGAACCAAAAACAGCAGAAAACAGGTAGCTGGCACTGTGGCTCTTGTTAATAGGTTAGTCCAAGAAATCATATGAAAAGTACTCCAAAGTGTGGACAAAACACAAGAAAGTGGATAAAACCAAGCATGGAACATCAAAAATTATAGATACATTTGCAATGTATCAACATCCCCAAGCTTAACTCCTGCTCGTCCTCGAGTAGGTAAGTGATAAAAAGAAAGAATAATTTTTGAGGTGGCATGCACCATCAAAGACTTGATCAAAGTATTTGTAAAACATTCAAAGTTGGGATCATAGTACTTCAATCATAATGTGAAAGACAAAGTTCTAGCAATAAGACAAAGAAACTATGATGCAATATGAAAAGGCGCAAACAAAAGATTCATGAATAACAATGCTTTGTAAGACGTTTGTTTGTTTCACATAAAGAAAACATAGCATAATAGTATTCAGCTTGTCCCACAATAGAGTAGCAAATATAAATGCAAAGGACACCTTCAAAGTTCATAAGAGTGACTAGATACAAATAGTTTAAAACAAGAAATATCAAGTTATGCATCAATCAACTAGTCTTGGGACAATCCACATAGAACTAAGAACGGCCACTATGCTCTCAAAGTAGGTGCATAAAGGTAGAAGGTGGGGACTCAATATAATGGTGGAAGAAATGCCTTCATAGAAGGAAGTAGGGATTCAAGTCTCATAAAGAGCTTCCAAAACTTATGGTACTTATAGCTTTCATCTCTCATTGCCCCTATCATAAGCATCTTGAAGTGATTAAGGTTAAAGTGAACAAACTATGGTGTACATGCTTGACGAAGTATAAGTTAGAAATCTCATGTCCCTTGTATACAAGGGCCGCTCCTCATGCTACTCAAGTTTAGTCACCGGTAAGTTCTTTTCATTGTAAGTACATGTGTATCATAGAGAACCGCCAACGGGTACCCCTTGCCCGATGATACGGAAGAATCCCCATATCGAAATGACAAGGCAAGCAGACAACGAGCATCTCAGCAATCTTCTTATTTACCATGGGAATATGGTCCTTTTTTCTATCTTTCCTCCTTTCATAATCTTTTTTCTTTGTTTTCTCTTTTTTCTCAATATAGGACTCTTTTTTTATAAGAAGAATGCTTCATAGACAGTTCATTATGGTTATGTTGCAGGTTTACACCATGTCAGCATGGATTAGACCAGCGGCCCAGGCGTTTCTCTAACACATATACATAACTCCATGGACTTACAAGCTCCCCTTTCATTTCACACCGACGACATCCATATACAAAAGAGCATGATATCAACTAGGTACAAGTACCAAGTGCAATGTTGAAAGCGTTCCCCATGAAAGCATTGTTCTACTAATTCCCAACAAATAAGTGCAAGCATATACACCATAGATGACACAATGGTTCAAGTTTATTAAGGGCAAGAAAAGTAAAGTGTGCCATCAAGTTCGTGAGAGATTTAATCACTAGTTTTCTCATAACAAGTTTAATTTGGAAGGTAAACAAAAGCATGAATATACTTGGAATAGCATAAGCTAGTAGGTAGGTATGGTGGACTCTTTGGAATAACTTGGTTTAGGGAGTTGGATGCATGAGTGGAACTCATACTTGGTTGTGGAGGCTAGCAAAAGACTGGGAGCGACAAACTAAGAGAGCAATAATGGCCATAATCATGCAGAGCGACAAAACATCATTGATCAAAGCATAAAGTGATACTACAAGTTGAAAACTAAAGGATCATAAAGGCTATGGTGACTTGAGATAGTCATAACATGGTGTGAGCATGCGCCAAGTCAACCCAAATAAAGCATCAAAGGAGAATACCACTATACTATGCTTTAATATGCTAAAACAACGCATGATTCATCCAAGGCACATTAAGCAATCTCAATTATTTATAACAATTCATGCTACAGCAAATAATACTAAGCATAAATCCAAAACAATATCAAGCATGGCATGACAAAGCATAGGCCACAGTCAAAAACGAGCTCTTTTTACCACATAAATATGAACTTTCCTACTCTTTTCCAAACCAAACCAAACTATTTGCAAACCAATGTATGAACGAGGGGGTCCAACCAATTTATTCAGCAAACTAAGCAAACTAAAGCAAACTAAAAACCAAAACGAAAACGAAAAAGAAGACGCTCCAAGAACAACACAACTGTGCATGAAACAATAAAAATGAAGCGTTTGGAAGAAACCTGGGATTTTATTGATGAAGAAGGGGATGCCTTGGGCATCCCCAAGCTTTGACGCTTGTACTTCTTGAATATTTCTTGGGGTGACACGCGTGGCATCCCCAAGCTTGAGCTTTAGTCCATCCTTCATCTCATTACTCATTCCTTCCATACACCTGAAATTTTTTCTTCATACAAAACTTCACACAATCTTTATTAGCAACATTAGTGCACTCAAGATAAATAAGTCTTAAGGTTCAGTTCTAACACTAAATAAACTTCCATTAGAATATTAGCTACTGTAGCACTTCCCTCAAAAATCTCAATTCCCCAAAAGAACTCAAAAAGGAACCAACAAGGAGCAAATGCAGAAAATGGCAGAAATCTGTCAAAACAGACCAGCAGGTAAAGACGAATTTTTTCGAAGACCTTCTGTTGCTCAAATCAAAAAGTGTTGAACTAACAAAAGTTATATAAAAACCTGGGGCAGAAGCACAAAAATTCATGCCTTAAAAAGACGTTCAGAGATTTTACATGAATTTTTACGGTGAAGCACAGAAATCTGTTTCGGGACAGCAACTTTCCCAATCATTACTTCTCTCTCATTAGAGGTTACTCTTGGCACAAAAAGAAAATAAAAAGGATAAGGAGAGGTTATTACAGAGTTAATAACTTCCAAGACTCATATAAAACTTTTGGGTTATCTCCCAATAAGTACTTTTCTTTAACCCTTTTAAGTTAGGCATAAGAAGCAAGAAAAAGAATCAAGTGTTCTTAAATGAAGAAGCATTAAGACCAAATTTTGTTTTCATAGGAGAAGCAAAATAAATATTCTCTCTCTTCTTAGGGAAGTGTTCTATACCTTTTTTGAGTGGGAGTTGATATTTAATGGTTCCTTCTTTCATATCAATAATGGCACCAACAGTTCTAAGAAAAGGTCTTCCTAAAGTAATAGGACAAGAAGCATTGTATTCAACATCCAAAACATAGAAATCAACGAGGACATAGGCATTGTTAACCATAATAAGAACATCATAAAGACTCCCCATGAGTTTCTTTTTAGCATTATCATCAAGTGGGACATTCAAATAACAATCTTCAAGAGGAGGCAAATCAAGCATATCATAAATCCTTCTAGGCATAATAGAAACACTACTATCAAGATCACATAAAGCTTTGAAATCAAAGTCATTCACTTTCATATTAATGATGGGTTCCCAACCATCTTCTTGTTTTATAGGAATAGAAGCTTTATGTTTCATCTTTTCTTCTTTAATCTTTATGAGAGCATCAGTAATGTGTTTTGTAAAGCCCATGTTCATAGCACTAGCATTAGGACTTTTAGCAAGCTTTTCTAGGAACTTAATAACTTTAGAGATATTGCAACCATCAAGATCAAAATCAAAATTATCATCTAAAGTAGTAGAACTATTAATAGCCTCAACACTAGTGGTGGTGATAGTAGAAACACTAATGTTTCTAGCAATTTCATCTTCTCTTTCCCACTTAGCATGTAATTCAGCTAATAGTCTAACATTTTCATCTATTCTTACTTGTATGACATTAGTAGATGTAAAGGGATTATCATTAGTTTCAGGTTTAGCAGCCATTTTATTCAAAGAAGATTGAGCTTCAGCCAAAGATGCTATATTTCTTTCAGCATTAGAGAGTTTTTCCTCAATAGTTTTATTGAAAGCGGTTTGCTTACTAATAATGTCTTTGAGCATAACTTCAAGTTCAGAGGGTGCACTCCTATTATTGTTGTAAGAATTTACATAAGCATTACCATTGCTGGGAGGATATGGCTTATAATTGTTGTTACCAAAATTACTCCTATAAGCATTATTGCCAAAGTTGTTATTTCTTATGAAGTTCACATCAACTTGCTCTTCTTGAGAAACCAAAGAGGCTAAAGGAACATTATTTGGATCAATATGGGCTTTCCCATTAACAAGCATAGACATAATAATATCAATCTTATCACTCAAGGAGGAAGTTTCCTCAACAGAATTTACCTTCCTACCTTGTGGAGCTCTCTCAGTATGCCATTCAGAATAATTAACCATCATATTGTCTAGAAGTTTTGTTGCAACACCCAAAGTGATGGTCATAAAGGTACCTCCAGCAACAGAATCCAATAGGTTCCTTGAAGAATAGTTTAATCCTGCATAAAAAGTTTGGATGATCATCCAAGCAGTCAGTCCATGAGTGGGACAATTCTTTACCAAAGATTTCATTCTTTCCCAAGCTTGAGCAACATGTTCATTATCAGATTGTTTAAACTTCATTATTTCACTTCTCATAGATATAATCTTAGCAGGAGGATAGTATTTCCAATGAAAGCATCTTTGCACTTAGTCCAAGAATCAATACTATTCCTAGTTAAGGAATTCAACCATTCTTTAGCTTTTCCTCTCAAAGAGAAAGGAAACAATTTCAGCTTAATAATATCACCATCTACATCCCTATGCTTTTGCATGTCACAAAGTTCAACAAAGTTATTTAGATGGGCAGCAGCATCTTCATTACCAATACTAGAAAATTGTTCTCTCATAACAAGATTGAGTAAAGCAGGTTTTATCTCAAAGAAAGTAGCTTCATGAACATGTGGAGCAATAGGTGTGCTCATAAAATCATTGTTGTTGGTGCTAGTGAAGTCACACAACTTAGTGTTTTCAAGAGTAGTCATTTTTTTGGGTTTTCAAATAAGAAAGCAAACTAGTAAAACTATTTTTTTGTGTTTTTGATAAAGAAAACAAGCAAATAAAGCAAAAAGAAACTAAGCAAAACAAAAATAACAAAGTAAAGAGATTGGTTATGAGGGACTCCCCTTGTGAAGATGTCCTTGACTCCCCGGCAACAGCGCTAGAAAAATGCTTGATGGCTCAGTGTCGACGCTAGGAAAATGCTGGTGCGATGTTGATGTAGAGCTCGTTGGGAACCCCAAGAGGAAGGTATGATGAGCACAGCAGCAAGTTTCCCTCAGTAATGAAACCAAGGTTTAATCGAACCAGTAGGAGCAAGGAAACACCCCAAAGGTGTTGCTAACTAAGCCTTGGCAGGGCGCACTACCGGTGCTAGTAGCAACATGGAGACCTGCACAACACAACCACAAAACTTTGTCCCCAACTTGCGATGAGGTTGTCAATCTCACCGTGTTTTGCTGAAAACAAAGGATTAAACGTATCGGATGGAAAGAAGTAATAGTTTGCGGAAAGTAAACACAAAGCAGTAAACAGTTTATAGATTGTATGTAAAAGACAAGGACCGGGATCCATAGTTCACTAGAGGTGGCTCTCCTTAAGATAGATAACATGCTGGGTGAATAAATTACAGCGGGGCAATTGACAAACATCAAGAAAGCAATACATGCATATACTAATCATCTTGACTCCTTTGATATTCGATTGGGCATTACAACATTATACATAGACCGCCATCCAACTGCATCTATGACTAATAATCCACCTTCAAGTTATCATCCGAACCCCCTCCAGTATTAAGTTGCAAGCAACAGATTATTGCTTTATGAATTGCATGTAAAGTAAACAATACGATTGTTCTATGAACAAAGGATTATTGTTTTCTCCCTAATAGCAACAGCACATCTAGTACCTTAGAGATTTCTGTCACTTCCCCAGATTACCAGAGGCATGAACCCACTATCGAGCATAAATACTAACTCTTGGAGTTGCTAGCATCTACCTGGCCAAGATACCTACTAACAACGGAAAGCATGCAAGATCACAAATAACAAAGACATGGTAGAATAAATAATCAATCTCAAATAACATCTCAATATCCATCGGATCCCCGCAAACACAACATGCAGAATTACAAATAGATGATCTTGATCATGAACGGAGCTCACAAGATCTAGACATGAAGGCACAAAGGAGGAGAACTAGCCATCTAGCTACTACATGGATCCGTAGTCCAAGGATGAACTACTCACGCATCACACTAGAGGCTTGCGTGGTGATGAAGAAGGCCTCTAGGGTGAATTACCCTCTCCGACAGGGTGCCGGGAAGAGCTTCAGATCCCTCCCGATCTAGGGATGGAGATGACGGCGGCTACAGACTCTTTCGTGGATTTTTGATCGGGCACTTAGGGTTTTCGTCTCGAGGGCAATATATAGGCGGAAGGAGAGGCCGAGGGGGTGCTGGGGTCGACTAGACCACCCCTGGCGCGGGCCAGGCCTGGCCGCACGGCCAGGTGGTGTGGCCGCCCTCCAGCCCTTCTTCGTCTCGTATTCTGGCATCTGATGACTTCCGGAAAAATAGGCACTTTGGCTTTTGTCCCGTCCAATTCCGAGAATATTCATTTTCTGACTTTCCTAGAACCAAAAACAGCAGAAAACAGGTAGCTGGCACTGTGGCTCTTGTTAATAGGTTAGTCCAAGAAATCATATGAAAAGTACTCCAAAGTGTGGACAAAACACAAGAAAGTGGATAAAACCAAGCATGGAACATCAAAAATTATAGATACATTTGCAATGTATCAGTTATCATTGACGGATGTATTGAATTTTGTGGTGAAAGTGTACCACCTCTGTAGAGTGTCAAACTATTCGAATAGCCGCGTCCGTGGTCATGGACATTTGAAGTGGCCATACTGTTCCGTTGTCAGATGTTTTCAAAATGACTTGGACTTGAAAGATGACTTTGACTTGACCACAACAGAGTTGTGGACATGAAATCTAAGTTCCCACTTAAGTAATGTAGAGAACTAAACTTAGGTATTTACTCTTAAGGCTTTATGAAATAAACCTGGCTTTTTGCAAACAAACCTAGAGCTTATGATTCCTACTAGTTTTACCTTACTTATATTAGTAATAGTTTGCGAGTACTTAAAGAGTACTCATGGCTTTGTCCATGGCTATTCCCATGGCCAGACTATGAAGAGGACTACCCGGAAGATGGACAGCAGGAGGTCTATGATAACTAGGATCATCTCCCATCGTCAGCATTGCCTGTGACTATGAAGATGGAGCCTACTACGTTTACTTTCCACTGCTTTGATTGTATTAAGACTAGATCATGAGATCCTTATTTGTAAGACCTTTATTCTGGTTTGTAATGGATGATGTACTGTGGTACCAATTCTGTTATGTCTCGAAAAAATGGTAATCCTGGGATTGCGATGTACATATATAATAGGCATCTGGACTAAAAATTCCTGGTGTTGACAAAATATTATTTGTAAAGTTCATCCCTTGGAAGCTTTGCAAATGGCAACAACATAACCTAGCAGCCACGTTGTTAATGCAGCCACGTTCGCACCTAAAACGGTGTTTGGAAATAGTCTATGCTATAAGTTGCTAGAATAGTAGTAAACAAGAGAGATTTAAAGTAACTAGTAACAAGATAAATAAAGTACTGAAAGTAAACTAGAGCAAGAACTAAATTAAAGGGGTTGTAGCTGTAGGATTGAATGGAATGAGAGAGGGTTTCTATGCTTCGGCCTCACTAGTACTAGATGGGCGAATATATGTGCGATCCATTGTCTACAAGGGATTCCTTCAACAAATAAACGTTCCCCACTCGATTACCGGGATGTCACACTGTGTGTACTATGCATGATTCTCATGTGTCACTCACGAGGCAAACATACACTTCCGGACCAAGGGATCCCGTGAACTCATCTTCATGACTCATGTAATTAAATACTTGGATCACAAACACATTCTAAGCTAGCGCACTAGATCAAACCTCAACCTAGAACCAAATCAATCACTAAAACATGGATAACAACAAAAAATAGATGAATATATTAATGAAGTCACAACCATGTTCAGTCTTACAATTACAAGATCTAAGACATGGGATAGAGAGATGGAGACGCCGTTGGAGATGATGATGATAATGAACGGTGCACGCGGTGAAGGTGGGGCGCCTCCTTCTCCTCCTATTGCTTGATGGTGTGGAGATGTGAATCTTGTGTGCGGCGGATATGGAGGGGGCGGAGTGCCAGGGCTCTGCCCATGAGGCGTGGATGGATTCTCCTCCTTGTTCTAGGGTCTTCCCTCTTTAAATAGGCATCCGGAGGTCAGTTTTGCGAACCGACAGAGTTAGGGGATGAATATGCCCATTGGGCCTTCACAAATGTTGTTCCATTTGATGAAAAGAAGCCATTGGAGGGCGGTACGTCCGTACGGTATGGGCGGCCTCCGCCCGTACCAATGGTCGTTACGCTTGTAGTTCTCCAAAGTGTTTTGGCCACCATTTCTTCATACGGACTCCGATTGAGGTGTTGTTTGACTCATTGGATTCGTATGGACGAGGGCTACAACATAATGGCCTTGGATCTTCGTTTAGAGTTGATGGAAAAATTCACTTTTTCCTCCCCACAAATGGCTAAGTCTAGTGCCTGCAACTCCTCCATATTGAATCCTCTTGGCTCCTTTTATCCATGATTGTTCATAGCACCTACACATAAATCAAAGCCAAGAAAAAGGTACTAAAATCCTAATAAAACTACTAATGTGAAAAGCCCATGTGGAAATGAATGAGAACTAGTATTCATACATAATATGCATAGTTGTAGATAGATGTAGCATGTAATGAGTGAAAATATGAACAATTTATATACTTAAATATGCTTCAATTTGAGACTCATCATATAGCGCATTTTTTCGTCTTGAGGTGACACCAATATGACTGATAACTGGATTCTTGCACCAACAACAGGGTTATTGCAGTACTTGTAGCAGCAAATATTTAAGAGTTTGTCCCGATGGGAGATCAGCGAACGGAAACAACACGACCCCACAGCCACGTTGTCAATGTGGCCACGTTTCGCACTCAAACCGTGGTTTGGAAATAGCCTATTCTATAAGTTACTAGAACAACGATAATTGAGAGAGGTTTAAAATATCTAATAACAAAGAACTTTTAACAAGAACAAAATAAACTAAGACGGGAAGCAAACATGAATATGAACTGAATTAAAGAGATTGTAATTGTAGGATTGAATGGAATGAGAGAGGGCTTCTAGGTTTGGGTCTCACTAGTACTAGATGGGCAAATATAGGTGTGATCTATAAGAGATTTCTCAGACAAATAAGCGTTCCCCAATTGATTATCGGGTTGTCAAACTGTGTGCACTATGCATGGTTCTCGCGCGTCACCGCAAGGCAAAGGCACTTCCGGACCAAAGGATCACATAAACTCATCTTAGATCACAATAAATTCTAACTTAGCACACTAGATCATACCTCAACCTAGAATTGAATCAATCGCTCACACATGGATGAACAGCGAAACATATATAAATATATAATGATATCACAACCGTGTTCAATCTTAAAATTACTAAACACAAGAGAGAGAGGGATATGGAGATGGAGATCGATGCGTGGTGGTTGATGGCTTCCTTCTCCTCCCATTCTTCTTGCTTGGATGCATTGATGGTGATGGTTTTTAGGGATATCTAGATCTCGGAGGTGTGGTTGAGGAAGAGCTCTGCCACAATGAAGATCGGATGGGTGGCGGCGGTGGCAGGGCTCCGCCCCTGAAGGGCTATGGCTTGGTGGCTCTCTCTTGGGTCCTCCCTCCTTTATATAGGCCTTGGGGGTGCCCTAGGGTTTCCCCAATACCATCATATTAGGGAAGATTCTGGATATTTTCTGGGGCAAAATCCCATCGTTTGCAACTTTTTTGGTAACTATACGGGTGGAGCTATATGACCTGAAAAATAGCTCCAGACGTATAGTTGCTCGTCAAACCGTTTGTCCCCTTTAGTATTTTTGGCCGCCATTTATTTATACGAACTCCGTTGTGGGTGTTCTTAGGCTCGTTGAGTTCGTATCATCGAGGGATATAACCCTATGGTCTTGGATATTTATTTTGACAAGTTGGAAAAATTCATTTTTCAACCTCTCAAATGGCTAAGTCTGGTCCCTACAGCTCCTCCATACTATGCTCTCTTTGTTCCTTTTGCCTTTGTTTTATCCATAATCATCATCAACACCTACACACATGTCATAGACAAGGAAAAGTGATAAAATTCTACTTAAACTACTAAATGTGCAAAGCTCATATGAAAGTAAATGAGAACTAGAAGTCATGCATATAAGGCATAGCTATAGCTGAAAGAAACATGATATGAGAGATAAATGGCTCATTTTATATGGCTAAAAGAGGTGGTATTTCACAACCATCAATGACCCCAGCTCATGCTCCTTTTGTCATTTTGGACCCATAGAAATATACTGTCCATGCGCTGGAGAGGTCTAGCGGGCCCGCGCATTGTAGTTCTGTCCACTCAGTGATAAAGTCGGGTAAAACTTGGGATTTAATCATTTTTCATTTCTCGTACATAATATCTCAAGGGGATAGCTCAATGCCCCATAGAGAGATGTGTCCTGTGGCTTCTGGATTGTTGAGAATATTGGAGAGAGGTGCTTCATTGACTACTATGATCGGATGTTCTGAAAAATAGTGGCGTAGTTCGCATGATGTCATGAAAACTCCATAAGCTAGCTTCTAGTAATGCAGATACCTTTGTTTGGACGGGGAGAGGACCTCACTTAGGAAATAAACTGGTCTTTGAACACCATGAGTTTTCCCTTCTTCGGGTCGCTCGACGACCAAAGTTGTACTTACCACTTGATTATTGGAAGCAATATAGAGTACCTAGGGTTCTTTTTATCGTGGAGACACGATGATAGGGGATGCTGAAAGTGTTTTCTTGAGGTCTTCGAAAGCGCGCTGAGCTTCGTCCGTCCATTCAAATTTATCTGATTTCTTCATGAGGACGTAAAACAGTAATGCTTTTTCGCCTAAGCGGTGATAAAACGGCTGAGTGCCACGAGTCGCCCGGGAAATTGTTGCACGCTCTAAAGAATGTTAGCTTTTTCATCCTGAGGATTACTTGTATTTTCTCGGGATTGGCCTCTATTCCTCTTGCTAATACAAGGTATCTGAGGAGTTGCCCCACAGGGACCTCCAAAGGAGCACTTCGTCGGGTTGAGCTTGATGCAGTATTTGTCGATGTTATCAAATATTTCTCGGAGATCATTGATAAGAGTCTACCCTTGTTTTGTTGTAACTATGACGTCATCGATATAAACTTGTACATTTGTTCCGATTTGGCTTCCTAGGCAATTTTGCATCATCCGCTGATACGTTGCACCCGCATTTTTTAGTCTGAAGGGCATTGTTGTGTAGCAGAATACACCATAAGGTGTGATAAATGTTGTCCTGGTCTTCCTCCTTCATCTGAATCTGGTGGTATCCCGAGTATGCGTCTAGAAGGGAAAGATGTCCGCACCCCGCAGTTGCATCGATTATTTGATCAATCCGTGGTAGTGGGAAGTGATCCTTTGGACAATGTTTGTTTAGCACGGTGAAGTCGATGCATATATGTAGCTCTTTTGTGTTTTTTTGGGGCGCATACTAGATTAGCGACCCACTCTGCTTTCTTAAGTACTTTAATAACTTTGGTGTCTATCAGGCAATGGAGTTCTTTTCCAATGGCCATGCATTTTGGTTCCGTGAAACAATGAAGTGACTATTTTACAGGCTTGGTGTCAGGATTCAAGTTAAGTGTGTGCTCAGCAAGTTCCCTAGGGATTCCTGGCATGTCGGCTTGCAACCATGCTGAAAGTGCATGTGTGCCCCCATGTGTGGTTTTGGTAATTAATGACAATCTTTATGGACTTATGATCACATTGAGTTTTACCTGTAGGATTTGTCCATAGGCAATGCTTGAACCATATGTTGGCTTCAAGGTTGGGAGAAGAAGAAAGTGGAGAAGATTAAGTGTTGACCAAGGTTTCAATGAGTGATCTGGAGATTGGTCAAGTGAGATTTGAGCCTATATCAAGTGTGTCTTGAATACTAAAGTTGGAGTGATATCTCTTATGTACCTTCAAGACACCAACATAATGAAGAAAGAAGAAATGATGTGCAAGTTCAAGATGAGCCATCTCGAAGAGATCATTTGCTTAAATCTTGCCATCCTATGGTGATCATGGATATGGGAAGATGATATGCCCGAAAGAGAAGCTCTACCATAGTGGAGTATGGGGAGCAATTTGCAAGTCTTCACCAAGCTAGAATCAAGAAAGGTGTTCCATCTTGAGGTGGAAAAGATCGTCATCATCAAGCTTAAGTGGAATATGCGCAAGGCAAAGGTATGTTCTTGATATGGTTTCCTTCTTACCGGTCTCGTGGTGTTAGTTGTAGAGACCGGTTTATAGGATAGATAGCCGTACTATCAAGAGGGGCTCTCGAGTGAGTAACTTGGTCATATCCTTCGGAGAGAGCTAAAACCTTTGCATACTTGGTATCATCTTTGTTAGTTCTTATTTGGTTCTTATCCATGAGGGGATTTTGAGCTTGTGTTAATCTTCATGACAAGCTCAAGTTCATGGAAAACGCATTTCATATGCATTCTCTATTGCGTTTTCGATATTGGAGGTTTTACCGGTTTGTATTTTATAGATAGGTTAACCCTTTCGTAATTTGGTTATATCCTCCCTTGCTGGACTATGATGGTTCCCTGCATGATCTTGTAGAGCTTTTTGTCCTCTTTAAAACAAGCCCAATATCATAAAAATGGGAGTCCAGATGCAAAAGTTATAGTTGTTTTCGTATTGTTGTTTCTGTTAGTTTTGCCTTGGCCGGAATGTCCGGGGTGAATACGCCAGACACTCTGGTGTCACGCAGAAATCTCAGATTTTAGTTGTGTGGTTGCCATTTAGGTGTCCAAACCAGAAACCATCCAGAAACTGGCCGGAATGTCCGGCTGTGCGCTCTAGGGTTGTAACGGTTGGATTTTGGAGGACCTATATAAGGGGTCCTTCTTCCCCAATAGTTCCTAACCTTCCTTGCAAGTTTTCCCCTCCATTGCTGACCTTCTTGAGCTTACTATCCCTCAATCCCTCCATTGATTCTTGCATATTCTTGAGGGATTTGAAAGAGGAGATCTAGATCTACAACCCCACCAATCAATCTCTCCTCTAAGTGAGGGGAACATCTTGGGATCTAGATCTTGGAGTATTTTGTGGATTTTTCCATTGTTCTTCCTCCCTTATTCCCCCATAAGCTTTTGTAGCTTTGGTGTAATTTGGGAGAGAAGGACTTGAGAACTTCGTGTGTTCTTGCCATTGCATTTGGTGCATCGGTTTGAGTTCTCGGTGAGGATTCGATTGGGTGAAAGGTGAGAAGCCTTTTACTCTTGGATTCTTGGAACTCTATGCGGTTTGGTTGTATTGGAGGTTTGTGGATTTCTTGGGGCCTCCAATTGAGTTGTGGATATTTCCCGAAGCTTGTTTGTTGGGAGCCTCCAATTGAGTTAGGGAGAAGTGCCCCAACCTTGTGAGAGGTTTCGGATTGCCACTGACAAGTGCACCGATAGTGGAAGTGTGGATCAATCCCGTTGGGGTGAGATTCATAGGAGAACAAGGGAAGCCTTTTTGTGGCATTGGTGGTTTGATACCACCCCCTCTCCAAACAAGACGTACTCCATTGTTGGGAGGAACTCGGTAAAACATCACCGTCCATGCGTGCCTCGGTTATATCTATACCCGAGCTCTTACTTATGCACCTTACTTTGTGATAGCACTCGTTCTTGAAGTCTATATCTTTCTATCACATAGTTGCTTGTCTTGCTTAGCATAAGTTGTTGGTGCACATAGGTGAACCATAGTATATATAGGTTTTGTGCTTGACAAAGTAAACGCCAGTTTTACTCTGTCTTTGTTAATCCCATCTCGTAAAAAAATTAACCGCATATTCACCCCCCTCTAGGCGACATCTATGTCCTTTCACATGCAAAAATCTCTAAGTGCTCATGAAGGAACTCGATGAGCACGCTTTCCTATGCAGAACCTAGGTTGGAGGCCACAAAGGTTGTCTTTTTTGGATCCATAGGGTGCACCTGGACTTCTCGTGTATCCTTTGTGGTGTCAAAAGCTTGGTCAGGGTTAGCATGTGACGTTGCTAGAGGTTCTGTTTCTGTTGAGATTCTGAGATGCTTGAATTCTGCTTCCATCCCGAAGGATTCGGAGATTTTATTGAATTCCCGATCGCAGATGTCAGATCGGGTGAAGCTACCACTTACGGTTATAATTCCTCCTAGCGCTGGAATTTTCATTACCAGATATGCATAGTGTGGCACAACCATGAACCGTGCGAAGGTTGGGCGTCCAGGATCACATGGTACTGCGATGGCTAATCCATGACTTCGAACTCGAGATTTTCGCGCCTAAAATTATATTTGGACCCAAAAACAACGTCAAGATAAATTTTACCTAAGGGAATTTTTGCTTTACCTATGACAATGTCATGGAAGGATGTGTCTGTTGGCGCCAAATTTGTCAAGAAAAAAGTTCATTGCCTGCACGGTTTTGGCGTATATTAGGGGTATACTGCTTCCTGCATCCGTGAAGACCTTGCTCATATCGAGTCCGTCGATTTGTGCCTCTAATATTAGAGCTGAGTGTCTTGGTCACGGGACTCGAAGTGGGTAGTTTACTCTGCTGAATGTAATTTCTTGTTCGGACCAGTGGAGATATTCAGGTGTAGGCGGTGTTGTTGTTACTGCCATGTTGACTTGTCGAGTGATCAATTTTTGGATCCTGTTTGACAGGCGCCCTTTTTGGATCATTGACATTGCACCTTTGGACCTTGGGTACTCATCCTCCTGATTTCTGTTTGCTGAGGTTTGCGGCTGCCATGCTGTCGGCTGTACCTGTGGTGGTGGTGGTGCGCCAATTGCCAATGCACTGGGTGTTGTGGTGTATCCTCGATTTGTTGCATCTGCTGCTTTTATGTTACACACCTCTTGCATTTTTAAGAAAGTATGGTAGTCCTTCATGAGGTGGTTCGATTGCCTCCTTCTTGCGGAGTCGAAGTAGCAATGCATGTTGCAGGGTCCTTCCAACATTTGTAATGAAGACATTGGGGGCTCCCGAATCCTCTGTTGGTACCGTTGTGCTGATTGGGTTCATCTATTGACATCTCTGTGAATGTGATATCCACTATTACGACCATCGTTTCTTCGGTTATCTTATCCCGAAAATCCAGTCGCAACATAGCTTGGTCCACTATGTCCGTTGTTGTTGCATCTTCTTCTGTCATTATTGCATCTGTCCCGGTCTTCTTCAGGTGAGCGACCTCGCTTGTTATTTACTGCGCCTTTGCCATCTGCCCAACGATTAGCCATGTCAATTAATACGAATGTGTTTTCATCTTGACTCGCCCTAGCTCTTCTATAAATTCGCTTCATCGAAGACCGTCGTTGAAGGCTTCAATCGCCCTTTCATCGGATATGGCTTTAGCCGAGTTTCTGATGATGTTCCACTGCTGGATGAAGGATTGTATTGGCTTGCCTGGCTTCTGTTTGCATGCCCACAGTTGCTCCAAGGCTTTCGGATAAACTTGTCTTCAATATCGTTCCAGCTGATGATGGATACTTCTGGTAGTTGCTTTAACCACGATCGTGCGGCACCACTCAAGTGTAGCTACAGGCTTTGCATTGTGGTAGCCTTGGAGCCACCCTGTAACTTGACAGTTGCTAGATAATCTGCCAGCCAAGCTCTGGGTTCCTAGAGACCATTGTATTTTTGGCGATCGTGAGGAAGTTTGAAATATTTGGGTACTGGCTCCACATAATTCATACTCATCCTCACTTTCTCCATTGTAGTATCTTCGGCTGCTACGCTCCTCTCTGGATCTATCAACCCTGCGATGTGTAATGTCGTTTCTTGCGTCATCTCGTGGCTCGATGTTTGAAAAGTGCACCCGGTGTGGTGACTGCAATCGTCGGGTGTGCCCCATGTGCCGAGGGCTGCTGCGATAGTGTGGGGATCTGTCGGGTTGTTGTGTAACTCCTTGCTCTCTTGAGAGAGAGATGTGCCTACCATACCGAGGTTCATGAGAGCGGATCGATGGAGGGCCGCACGGGGATCATCAGGTACGGGTTGAGTTGTGATTAGGTAGGTCTGTGCAGCGACGATCGCGGCCTGCGCTGTTGTTGCTCTTATGTGTCCCTCTTGATCTATCGACATGATTGAGGTTTCGAGCCATCTCGTTTCTTTCCACTTGGGGAATATTTTGTAGCCGTGAAGTTACTCTCCTAGATGGCGTGCCTCCAGTTACGCTTCCTGATCCTCAGGTGGAGCTTAGTTGTGCCCATCTAAGGCTAGATTCATGGGCTAGCCTTTTTCTTTCATCAAATTGTCTTTGCATCCTGAGCAAATCCCTCTTCTTGTGGTGGAGTTCGTACTGGTATGCCATGAGGTCCTCACGTGTTGCTTCTGCTATCATTGGATCTGCTCCTGAAACCGCGTCTCTTGCTCTTTTCCACGTTTTCGCGGATAATCAGAGAATTAGTCATTCGCCATCGCACATTCCTTCTCTTCCTTTTGTGTCATGATTGTTGGGTGGGTCTCCTTTGTTTCCATGGTTCCCTACATTACCATCCGATAAAATATCATTGGTATCAAGGATAGGGTTACTGTTGGAGTCGCGTGGTGTCGATGTTTCCCCGAGGATCACGAACACTTGGTGGTGCGTTATATATGAGCTGTTGGCGCCATCGTCTGATCCATGGGAGACACTATTTCAGAGATCAGTGAAATCCCTCGATTTCTGTTCTAGGTAAATCTCGACCATCCTGATTCTGAAGTCTATACTTTTGCCACTTTTCTCTAGTTCCATGTTTGCTGAACTCGAGCCATGTGGTGGCATTAATTGGGTACCTAATTCGAAGGAGAGACCGTCACATAGATCGGCAAGATCCCCCAGATCTGCGGAGTTTCCGGACCTTGCCATTTGCCGGCTGGGGCACAGTTTCTTCTAAGGAGGTGATAGAGGATGCAGGTATCGCCGTAGGCGCTGCTGTTATGACCGATGGGCTTGAAGATAGCTTGGCCGGTAGGCAAAAATTCTCGGGTTCCTCCACCTGAAAGTGGAAGCTTTCGATGATGAGATCAGATCCACCGTTGAAGTTGACGGGAACCGAAACAGGGGTGGGTGGGCGTGGATCTGCTACTGTCATAGTTTTTCTTGGTGAGAAGGGGGTCGCCGAATCAATGATCCTAGCATCCAGATTCCCCACAAACGGCACCAATTGACGAGGGGTAACCTCGGCAATACCCATGGTTATGGACTTAGGGTTTTCTTGAAAAGAGAATGCGGGGGATTTTGTCGGCTGATCAGACAAACAAGGGAGTCAAAGTCATCTGATTTCTTATGGTCAAATCGATTATAGATCGCTCGAGGCATTTTTTGGTGCCTGTACCTTGGCTCCTCCCAGCCTATATATAATAGGCTGGGTTCTGAGGCCGTATACAGATATGTTACAAGTTATAATTACAATATAATACAATGTCAGACTCTATTTCCTTATTTAGCAAACTACAACTTCTGTCAGATGCTTCCTGGGCCTTCTTCTTGGGCTTCGTGGGTTGTGAGCCATTTATGTAACCGGGGTAATTAATCATAAGGTCTCGAGTAATCATACCCATGTCAGCATGGCACATGTGCCAACACTGGATGCACAGACGTGTGCCAAGAGGGGACGTTCATGGCTGGTGATTGATCGACGAGGGCGTCGATCTTCTAAGGGTGGGTGTATGTGAGACCCTAGCACATGGCTTAATAGGATTGATACGATACCCATATCAACAAGTTGCAACTTATTTTTCAGAAGCTCATCTGACAAGAACTCTGAGTTAAGTGTGCTTGACCTAGAGCAATTTGAGGATGGGTGACCGACCGGGAAGTGGGTCCTAGGTGCGCATAAGTGAGGACAAAGTGCGCAGAGAAGACTAGTGTTGGTTTGTGGGGCTAGTATAGATATCCTATTAAGCAGCCAAGAGTGACAATCCGGGCACGGAGAGTCCGGGGTGTTACACTGGGTAACCTTAAAGGTGTACATCAGGTATTACAGAGTAACAGTCGAGGCCTGTGAATCAAGATCAGGATTTGTTCACCCGCATGATGGGAAGATACACAAAGCCCACTCAGTGAAACTGTATCATATAGGTTGCAATCATTGACTAGGTCAGGGGATACAATATCACGATAACAAGTTAAGTCGACTTGTTGGTAACAAGAGAGGTATGATGATACCATAGATCGAATCTCGGATAACTCATGTATCGAAGAAATAAAGGGACAGGGGCACATAGTTTATGGTTCTAACACGACGGAGTTTGTGAATGCACGGGGGTCATTATGGACATCCTGGTCCCGCTAATGATCATTCATGTCTGACATGGGCATAACCCTTCGGGTGCCTATTATTGGTATATATGGTGCGGCCCAACGGAAGCCTCACCCAAAGATTTGCCAAGATCCATGAAGCCCATGACGGTTTGGCTGATACGAAGTATACAAGGACACAGACTCCTGGCGATATAAGACAAGGAAAGTACAAGACTAGATTAGATATAAACTCTAGCTTGTAACCTACTCGTATTGGTACCCTAGACCTAGCCTCCTCATATATAAAGGCTAGGAGGGGCAAACGAGGAGAGGGAACATAATACAATAGACGTTACACCCAACTTTAGATCTAGACAATAGACACCGAAAAACTCCCAGGCAACTTGTAATAGTGCGATTTCCAAATATTCAGGCGACTTTGACTCCATTATTTTTCTGATATCCAACGAAATCCCCAGCGTTCTCTTTTCCACGAAACCCTAAGTCCATCATCATGGGCATTCCCGAGGTTACCCCTCGTCAATTGGCGCCGTCCGTGGGGAACCTAAACGCTGGAACCACAGATTCGGCGGACTGCTCTCCTCCAAGCATCAACCCGACAAAAGAAGATACACACCCATCCACCCCTACTATTTCGACTCTGTCGCGGACTGTATGGCGAACCCGGCGGTCAGGAGCGATCAAATTCGTTACGATTCAGTCAATCTCTAAAGATCCATTTTTTTGGGGTGGCATTTCGTGAACGGCGTCGGGTAATCCAGCTTACAATCCACCAAGTTTCTTCCATCTTATGCTAGCCGCGTTGCGTCTTTGAGCCGGTAACCTGCGTGAGTTGGTATCATATACGGAAAACAAAAGAGAAGAAACGGACCACGTACAAGAAAAAGCTACCGATCGTAGTACCATCTCACATGGAAACAAGGGACCTCACGTCCGTCGTGTGAGCCAAAAAAGGGACTCTCTCTACATTCAAATTTCTTTCAGTTATTATTATATTTTGTATGTATACTAATTGTTTGTTGTGTATATTTATGAGGTTAATTAATCACATTGCAATGTGCAAATTGACGGAACAACAAGTGCCGACATTCGGGTGTGCGCTTGACTCGCTATTTCGGCCGCACCGCGTCAACTCCGGATGATAGAGGTTTGAAGATTGGCCATCACATTGACCTGTCGACCGCGTTTACACCATGCTCGGGGGCTCCACCAACCTGCTACTGCACCGACTCCGCCGTGCGACCCGCTAAAATCTCCGGCTACGGCAATCCGTCAAAATCTTAGGATGCGGCGACCCACTATAAATCATCGGATGCGGCCGCATCAAATTTGTTCACGACAACTACCAACAAAGCTAAGTTCTCTACTTTGAGTTGATTTATTTCTTATTTTAATCACACTCGATAATCAAGGCTGCACCCTCTTCGAGTAACCTAAGTGTCATCGACTTCATGCACTCGAGCACCTCATACACGATTTCCCTAATAGCTCACTCTGCCTGAGCATCGAATCCTTGAACTCCAACCCAGTTGCAGCCCAACTGACAGGTCGACAAGGTATTGAGACTAAGGGCGTCAGGATAACAAAAATGTCTTGTGTTATAGTGCAAAAGTGTTGGGTCCAATGGCACCAGAAAATGTTATAACAAATTGAAAGACGATATTCTTTACAAGATGCAAGTACTTCATAATTCTCTATGTTTTTGCAAGGATGGCAACTACATCGAGCTATTTTGTCGGGTCCTCCCACGGAATTGACTAAACACCGCTCGCGTCAACTGGTGGCGCACCCGAGAAAAATCAAGACCCGCGTCGAGAAATTCCTCGGGTGAAGATCATATTTGCTCACCCGCTATCAATAAAGCTAAGTTCTCTTAACCGAGTCTGCTTTTCAATACTCTATTACACCCGATATTCGAGGCTCAGTCGAATAAATTATTACATGATCATACTCCGATACTCGGGGGCTTCGCTACTCAGGGCAAATTAAAAATTCTTCCGCTCCGCCATGAAATACGTCAAAACCACGTTTTGACCCGAGTAGCTGATCCAGCCCAATGGGCATCATGCT
Organism: Avena eriantha; assembly: GCA_910589775.1. NCBI lineage: Eukaryota > Viridiplantae > Streptophyta > Magnoliopsida > Poales > Poaceae > Avena > Avena eriantha. The sequence goes on from OU342742.1 coordinate 82,674,449, forward strand.
AACGAAAATATCTTGCGAGGGGCACAAACGCCATAGCCATCGGCAAAAAAATATAAAGTTTCAAATATATCAAGTTCCAAATTCACACATCAGAAAGAAATTACAACAAGCTATATTTTCAACTGATTTTACATAATCTACATGTCTTTTTCCAGGGTCCCTATTTTATCTACATAGAGAAATTCTCGGATGAAGAAGATCTCTGAGCCTATGTGCTGGTGCAAACACCCGAACATAGCCTCGGGGGCTACTCCCATCGGGAGCGTTCGCCGCGCACCCGATAGAAAAAACAGAAATCCTCCAAACAGAAGTCAATGGAAGAATATCTACAATGAAGAAGCATAACTTTGAGTCTACCCGAGTATAGCCTCAAAGATTACTCCCATCGGGAGCGCCCGATGAAAATGCTAACATCACTTCAAGAACAAGACAACGTCATCCGTTGCATCAGCCAAAAAAGACATCAACAAGTTCACGCATCCGAGGAAATCTTCGAGTTCACCTTCCACGCATATTAAAAATGCTCGGACGCAAGAATCCAAACATAGCCGCGGTGGCTACTAACATGGCCATAACCCTTCAGGTCCCTATTATTGGTATATATGGTGCGGCCCAACGGAAGCCTCGCCCGAAGATTTGCCAAGATCCATGAAGCCCATGACGGTTTGGCTGATACGAAGTATACAAGGACACAGACTCCTGGCGATATAAGACAAGGAAAGTATAAGACTAGATTAGATACAAACTCTAGCTTCTAACCTACTCGTATTGGTACCCAAGACCTAGCCTCCTCATATATAAAGGCTAGGAGGGGCCAACGAGGAGAGGGAACATAATACAATAGACGTTACACCCAACTTTAGATCTAGACAATAGACACCGAAAAACTCCTAGGCAACTTGTAATAGTGCTATTCCCAAATATTCAGGCGACTTTGACTCCATTGTTTTCCTGACATCCAACAAAATCCCCAGTGATCTCTTTTCCACGAAACCCTAAGTCTTTAATCATCATGGGCATTGCCGAGGTTGCCCCTTATCAATGTCTGTGACATTCTCGAACCGTAGCGTAACACACTTAAGGGTCCGACGATATTCTAAGATCGATATGGAAGGAAGGGATCACAGATGAGAAAGAAGAGGATCAGAATTGTTCTGACAAAACAATGCCGGAATAGTTCCGAAGAGGATTCGAAGTTGTATCTGAAGAAGGAATAAGATGAAAAATGGTTTTGGATTAATGTGGATTTAACTATACATTTATATGTATTAGTTATGAATTAATATATATTAAATAAAATATTTAATTTATTTATTAGGAGCAACCTCCACTAAAGGGCTAAATTCCCAGAGGGAAAACAACCCAAGAAGGAGGCCACCCCGGGGCAGAAGCAACGCCACCATTGCTGGGCCTCAGCTCGTCCCACGCGCGTGAGCTGGCCTGGCGGGCGCGCGGGCGGTACGCAGCAGCCGACCGCCGCTCTAGCTGGCAGGCCGGCCCATCGCAGGTGGTCGCGCACAGTGAGCTGTAGGTGATACGTCTATTTTGCATCACTATTCTATATCATAATTTACAGAGGACGAAGGATGCCACAAGGGGGAGCGGAGATGGGCCACAGGGGGGCCACACCATCCCTTGGTGCGGGCCAGCCCTGGCCGCGCCACTGGGTGGTGAGGCCACCCTGGCCCATCTCTGGATCTGCTCTTTGGCGTATATATTCTCCATGAAACCCTAAGACTCGGGGAGCGACCACAGAAAGATTCCGCCGCCTCTGCGGGGTGAAAACTGCAGAGAGAGAAAGAGCTCTCCGACAGCAGAAATTTGCCGGGAAAATTCCTTCCTGGAGAGGGGAGATCGTCGCCATCAACACCACCATCAAGTTGTACTTCATCGGGATCATCATCATCTCCATCATCATATCCATCATCATCTCCACCAACACCATGATCACCACTCCATACCGTTGTAACAATTGGGTTGAATCTTGCATAGTTCTTAGGGAAAACTTTCCCGGTGTTGATTACTTGTTGTAGTTGATGCTATTGAGTGGAACCATTGAATTATCGTTCATGTTCAGATTGTTACTTATCATTATTTTATCTGTGATCTTGATCCATATGATGTCTTGTGAGTAGTTCATTTAGTTCTTGAGGACATGGGAAAAGTCATGTTGTTAGTAGTGGAATTGTGTTGAGAAAGATTTAATAGTTTGTTATTTAAGTTGTGGTGTTATTCTTCTAGTGGTGTCATGTGAACGTCGACTACATGATACTTCACCTTTATGGGCCTAGGGGAATGCATTGTGTATTTGGATACTAATCATAGGGGTTGCCGGAGTGACAGAAACCCGAACCTCCGTTAGGAAACCTTTGCACAAGGGAGTGTAGGATCTCAGAGTTTAAAGCTGTGGTTAGGTTTCTATCTTAATTACTTTCTTATAGTTGCGGATGCTTGCAAGGGGTATAATCACAAGTATGTATTAGTCCTAGGAAGTCAGTACATTAGCACAGGTTCACCCGCACAACACTTATCAAACTAAAGAAGATTAATCAACTATATGAAGCGAAAGCACTTGACGATATTCCCGTGTGTCATCGAGAACGTTTGGTCATCCTAAGTAATACAACCAGCTTGTCCATTGCTAAAGAAAGGATTGGGCCACTTGCTGCAATTATTATTATTGTCTTTTATTTACTCGCACTTTATTTATCTACATTATCAAAAATCCCTAAAAATCCGTTTGCTAAGTATTTACAAAGAATTCCTGCTCCAAGTTACTCTTCAACACCTTCTGCTCCTCGTTGGGTTCGACACTCTTACTTATCGAAAATACTGCGATACACCCCCTATACTTGTAGGTCATCAGCAGGCCACGCGAGCGAGCTGGCCCAGGGCAGGGCATAGGCGCGCGCAGCTGGCGGGCCGCCGCCACCAGGCCCACCCGGCCATCGCCTCAGCCACGTAGGCCACAAGGCCGTGGGCGGGCTGGTGTGCGCGGGATGCCCAGCTGCCGCCGGCCAGCTACCCCCTCTCCCCTCTTTTCTCTTATTTTCTTTAGTCCCACATGGGGACTTGAGGGAAGGGAGTCATACTTTTCCGCCTATATAAAGGGGTCTATAGTGGTGGGAAAAATACACACAAAAATAAAAAGGGGTTTCCTAAGGACTATTTCCTTAGGGAATTTTCCCTCCTCTTTCTCAGTTGATCTCACCGGTGTGGTTCCACGAAGAACTATGCACGAGAGAGTCAACAACACCGGCACGCCGTTGCGTTGCTAGATCTCGGTTCCAGAGGGTCTACTTCCACATCTCAGCTGGATCAAGGAGAGTGGGAGTCATCGTCAGACACTATACGTGTGCGAGTACTCGGACGGAACCACCAATAGTGGGGCTGTGGCTGTCGCACAAGGACCAGGAGGAGAAGGCAAGGAGCTTTGCGACCTCGAGGTCGGCTACAAGTTCGACTACTTCAACCACGTTCCCCGCGAGACGTTAACCGCATTCGGTCTACAAGGGTATGTCAGTGAACCTCTATTCCCGTTACTGTTTAACTCATAGATAGATCTAGGGGTTTCAGGCCGTTCTATCATAGAATTTTTTGTTTTCTGCTGCGAATACCCTTCAAGAGGTGGATCCTAACAATCCCCGAGATCATTCCGCCTTGCTGCAGTTTCATTACCATTTACATCGTGTTTGTCCCCTTATTGCTTTTCTCTTTAGTATTTATTTTACGCACAAAACAACCCTCTTAATACACTCTTACTTGATATCAAGGGCAGCTCACAAGCAATCCTTGATAGATAGTGACGAGGGGTATTAAGATCTTAACCAAATAGCTCTCCGTGGTTCGATACTCTTACTTCGAAAACTAGCTACATTGTGCATGTGCTCTTGTAGACATCACTAGCGATGGCGGGGCTCGACGTCGAGGCTCCGGTGATCAATCTTCACAGGAAAAGGCACGGGGCTCTAGTGATTGATTGCTTTTCTATTGAGTGATTTATATTTCCCCTTGAGTGATTCATTCAGTTGGCTATGCTTATATGTTTTGTTTGTTCTACATGCCATTGGTTTTCCTATATCTCTAGAACTGCTCATTTTGTATATTCAGCACATTTAGTGTGTTGCATATTGGTCAAGCAAAATAAAATAACTGAATCATATATCAACAAAATGATTGGTCATAATTATGGGAAGTGTGGTGCATCTAGCCTGATACGGTCGATACCTAAAAGGTGTGGATGAAAAGGCCACACAAGTAGGGGACTCGGCGACGTGATTCTCAGAGATTGATACTATCACGAGGCGGGACTACGACCATTGGTTTTGCTGATACTCTACAGAGGCTAAACTAAAATTTGGCATGTATGTGATACTGAAGATGATAATGTTGTTGGTGGTACTTGATTTATCATGGCAATTGAGTTTCAGTTGGTACGATGGTATAGCACACCGGGATGAGCTGTGTGGATTCAAAGAACTGCGAAGTATGTATGTTGTTGCTGAGTATGTTTAACATACACATTTCTTTTACTTTTATCTAGTTTGCGCAGATAAATTTTAGGATCAAGAGGTGATGATGAAAAATCTATGAGATGATGCCTATCATCGAAGTTTAGCGAAATTCCAATAAAGGAGATATCACTTGTGTTGTAGTAAATAAGTTGTACGTGTAATATTTGATAATGAATAAAGTGGATACATTGATTGGTTTTTGTCAATGATATTTCACCATAGCCGTGTATGCTTATGGTTCCTTTGACTCATAAGCATAAGACGCCTTTCATTCTCCTAGGCCGTGGCTCGGGCGTGACACCTAAACTTTCCATATTTAGATTCCATGAATTAAGAAATTTAATTTGTGGAGGTTTGAAAAGTATCGGATCCTATAGTTATATTAGAAAAGTTTTGATTATTTTTTCTATTAAATTTATGAGATGATCTTCATTTAATACGAAGGTGTCATAACTTGCAAATAAGAAAGAGAATGTTCTACTTAATGTGGAGATATCATAACTTCTATGGGAGAGAAGAAGATGATATCGTATTAAATGGGGAGATCAAGACTTGCCTTATAGGAGGGGGAGGCATCATCCCACTCACCGACGCCTACTCCCCCTCCTCCTATATATAGTGGCAGCCCCTCCCCATTGAGAGACACACAATCCCATAGTCTCTCTCTCTCTCTCTCTCTCTCTCTCTCTCTCTCTCTCTGAGCTTCTCCATAATACGCGAATCACGAGGTTGCAAGATTATCACCATAGTTGCGACACACTGGAAGATTGCACGGATTGGGAGGCTGGATGCATGCAACCCGTGGAGGGATCATACCTTCGATCCTACAACGAGTGGAGATTCTCCTCGTGGCTAGGAAGGATGCACCTAGCTGCGGGGATCGACGTGATCATCATCAATAAACTACACTGAGAATATTCCCTTGAATTTGTCGTTAAGTTTATCTAGATCTATCTCTCGCATTCTTGCATAGCTCGATCTTGGTGTGTTCGTAGTACCGGAATTTTTAAATTCACTATGCAAAACCCAACATATATTTCGTCAGACTGTCTAAAGGTAGTGCAAGCACTCAAAAACCAGAATTTGGGAGTCTTCGGTCATATACTGCAAGAGGTGAAGGAGAAAGATGCGCATATGCAGGTGACCTTTGTAAACATTGATATTTTTTAAATAAAGGGCAATGAAAGATCTAAACAAGACCTTAAGAAAACTATATTTCCTATCAAAAACCTTCAGAAAAACTGTAGAAAATGTTACCTTACAAAAACAATTTTCCAGACATTGTCATGTATGCCTTCTATTGTCTCCGCCGGTTTGCTTACATTGGTCCAAAGCGGTATAGTTGCTCGACTATGCATAACTCACTGATTTGACTCGGAAAAAACAAGCCCAAACACAAACTTACATCGTTTCTCATGCAGAAGTGAACAACAAGGCTTAGTTGCTTCTCCATGGAAGGAAGTTCAGGTCATAATTACTTTTTCCGACATGATTTAGAGAGAACGGCCAAAAGGGGAAGAGAATGTCGCTTGATCAAAGGGAAGAGAATGTCGCTTGATCATCAATGGTTACCAAGCAGTAAGGAGTGTCGCGCTGAGAGAGTGTTATAGAATATAGTTGGCTGAGAAATAAATTATCGATGTTAGGCTCCCATGAAGTAGAGGCGCCGGTGTTGGCTCTTCCCAACAGGAGATATTAGGGATTTAGGAGAGGACTTTGTGTTTTGAACAACATGAACTTTCACCCGGAGCGTGGTGGCACTAGATGTGTATGCTTTGATTGTAGAAAAATGGTATTTCCCTAATCATATGACTAGACATCCACACTTTGTTGATCCAGATTAACCTAATTATAGTCTTCTTTTTTGAACGGAGTTATAGTCTTCTTGAAGAATTCTTGTTAAGCTAGGGCAGAGAGTGGTGAAACAAAACAACGAGATATTCATGTTGGGGCACCAAGTGCACGATCATGTTGGTGTCTTTAACAAAGGGGCAAGCAAGTAAAGAAGTTGTTAATGCATACATGCATCATGGCATATGTCAGTCCAAAAAAATACGTAGATGTGCTTTGTAACGTTGTGAAATATCCAGAGCTTTAGGGCACATTGGACAAATGACAAATGTGATTCTCAAACCGCATATCTTGTGAAGTATATTCGGATATACTACTTTGTCTGGACTAAATTTGACGGGGTCTTCCGCGTTGATGCCAAAACGCGAAGCGTATATTATAATTATACTTTAGGGAAGAATGCACCTATCAAGGTTAAGTTACAAGTTCAATTAATCAAATTGTCCTAGCTGTCTAAAAAATATCAATATACACATGCTCCCGTGTGGAAGAAGCTGAACCGTATGCTTGTTTGGAAGGACTTTCTTCGGCTAATCATACCCATCATCAACCCATCACTCTCGTATCCGATCCTTTGCCGGTAGTTAATGCCCTCACGATCCACGTACTACATAAATCAAGCAGAAGTATTATCACCGTCGATGATACAACATCTAGTCAAGGCTCGAGAGAGTCGTGAAGAATGTCAACCACTTTGCCAGTAGAAGCCAATGTGGTGTCTGTGTAACAAGTGTCACAAGTGCATAACTAGAATGTAAAACGTAGAATTCACTCTTTGCTTTATTTAGTCAAATTCTCTTCTCGCTAAAGAAAAGTACCTTCGACTAAAATTCGAGAAATTGCCATCACAAGGGAGAAATTGCGGAGTACTTAAAGTTCTCAAGTCGCATTCTTTTTGGATAAACTCGAGTGGTTAGATCACATTCAGCTAGCACTTTCAATAGCGTTGAAGTTGAACGACAGCTGCACTCATCATTGCCTTGGCGAAATCCGTAGAGACGATGCGGCGAGGTGAGGACGAATATCCGTGGCAGTTCCCACCAAAGACGCGAGACACACGCAAGGCGAGAAAGGACGAAGACCCCAACCCAAAAATCTCCAAATTTCGGCAGTCCGGCACTCGCTGTCCGTCTCCGTGGCCGCCCTTCTTGCTGCTGGTGGTGACCCTCCCGTCGTCGCCTAGCCCGACGTTCCGAGGGGAGGAAAGGAAGCGATCAAACGAGAACCCCTGACGGCATCGACGTCGCCCCCCAGGCAGCTCGCTCGCGGTGGACGAGACCTTTTCCGCGCCGCACCAAACCCCACAGCCCTCGTGGCGGCCGTATCCGCCCGAATATGCCTCTCCCTCCCCCCGCGGCCCGGTTGGCGCCCCCACCCCAATTACTCTCCTCGCCCCGACCCTCGGCTCTTCTCCCTCCCTTCTTGTCTTTCCGCTTTCCCTTTCCCCCCTTCTCCTCGCCGGTCCCAACCGAACAAGAAAGCCAGCACCCGCTGCCTCGCTTCTTCGTCACCCCGCCCCGAGATTCATGGAGCTCCTGTTCGAGCTCCTCCTCACGGCCGCGGCCACCCTCCTCGTCGCCGTCCTGCTCGCCAAGCTCTTCTCCTCCTCCTCCTCCGCGGCCAACACCGACCCGCGCCACGATCGCGCGGTGGGGCCCGCCGATGTGATCGCGGAGGAAAAAGTCGAGGATGCGGAGAGGATCATCGAGGTCGACGAGGTCAAGGCCAAGGGGCCGACGCTCTCCGAGGGCTGGGTCGAGGTGGAGAAGGCCCCCGCGGCTGTCGCGGCGGAGGGGAAGGCCGCCGGGTGGGTGGCCGTGGAGGAGGAGGGGGCTCCGGCCACGCTTGCGACGGAGCTGTTCCTCGGTACCGTGCTGGAGGAGCGGAAGGAGGAGGGGGAGGTTGGCAAGAAGCACCGCGATTTGACCGCTGCTGCCACGGAGGTGGCTGACGAAGAGAAACCGCGGGATTTCGGGGTCGAAACTACTGCTCCCAGGGAGATTCTTGACTTGGAGCCGGAGAAAGAGACGGTGCCGCAGCAGCATGATTCGGCTGCTGAAGTTGCCCCGAGTCATCAAGTCCTTGACGCGGAATTGCAAAAACAGGAAGTTGAGCCTACTGAAGCTGTTGTTGTAGTGGACCATCGTGATCCCGTTGCTGAGTCTGCCGCTCCGGCAGCAGTTATTGATGCAGGACTGGAGGAGGATGAGGAGGAAGCGCAAGCTGATGAAGTGATTCCGCATGAATTGGCTTCTGAGACTTTACCTGCAGAGGTTCTTGATGTTGTACTCGAGAAGCAGCAGCAGCAGGAGGAGCAAGTCATTGAACTGGATCAGCGCGAATTGGCCGCAGAGGTGGCTCCAAGAGAGATCACCGATGAAGCGGCAAGGGAATTGGCTCCAGAGGTTGCTCCGATAACGATTCCCGATGTGGTGGCAACTGAGGAGGAGCTGAAAGAACATTCCGTGGGGCAAGTTGCTGATCAACATGAAGAAGTTCAGAATAAGGAGGAAGCTCAATGTGAGCTCGGCCCTGTTGATCAACAAGAAAAGCTGGTTCCTGAGGAGGAGTTGGCAGTGACGAAGGCTGATGATCTGAATGTCAGCCAAGAAGGCAGCTCTATTGACAAAGTGGCTGTTCAGTTACCAGAGAAGGAAGCCACATTGCTCGGGATGCCGGAAGAAGACGAGGCCAAAGCAAACATGGAGTTTGAAGAGTGGGAAGGGATTGAGAGAAGTGAAGTGGAGAAGAGATTTGGTGCAGCAGCGGCATTTGCAGCTAGTGACGCCGGGGCGGCTGCTCTGTCAAAGCTAGATAGCGATGTGCAGCTGCAGCTGCAGGGACTTCTCAAGGTCGCAATTGATGGTCCCTGTTATGACTCCACACAGCCACTAACACTGAGACCCTCGTCTCGTGCAAAATGGTACTTGTTTTCTCTCTCTTTCATACTCTGCCTCAACTTATCTTTCGTATGATGCAGTAAGTTATACTATTACTCAAGGATAACAAAACACATTTGAGTACCCCAATACCCCATGTGTGGTAAAAGGTAATATACGCATCATGGCCTATAGGAATATAATTAATACTGGACCTTGCTATAGTTTCTTCAAGGAAAGTGCGGTGTAGTAGTATCAATAAGGAAGAAATAACATGAACAACTGAATTGTTTGGCGCTTTGCTATTCTAAGTTGGGAAAAGACCAAAAATAGGTAGCCACGCCATAATGGCAACGAAATCATCTGGTACCGTGTCTATTACTTCCTGTAGGGACTACTCTGATTTGTAAGCTAATTCAAACGTGGTGCACTGAAATAACTAACTGAGTAGTGTTTAAGGATGTTTATGCATGCGGCTGCATGATTTACATGAATCATTTGGAGATTTTAAATAGATTACACATGAAGGTAAAGTAATGCATATAAAAGGCAAATAATTGGAGGTATGAATTCAGTATTACTTGACAGACTGCAATTTAGTCATTAATAAAAACAGGCAAAACACTTGTATGTATATGCACAACATGAATCAAGCATAGCTACCACAAGCATATTGAGCAAGATACAATATATTCTCACTTTAGTTGATATAAGTGCTTGCCCAAAAAAATTGGGTTGCTAATCCTGAGGGGATTTTTGTCCATTATTAGGTTCAATAAACCAAAGCTTGGCAAACATAACGTTTTGTACCAAATTTAGTTCCAATGGCATTCTTAAATATAACTAGTTGAATCAATTCTCGGGATACAGAAATACTATGTTCTAGTTTCGCATAGTTGATATGTTTTGAATAAATTGCTTAAACATAGAAGCATACACATTTAATTAAAATTTTGGCATACAAATTGTTTGTTAAAGCATCTCAGTAGACCTCATCAGTTGGATGCCATTTGAAATAATGGGCTGACAGCCAGGACTCACCTGTTAGTGTCAGCTTCTATCTTCACCTCTCCTGTAATTGACATGTGGGACCGGTGTACCTCATGTGAGTAACAGATCAAAATTTAAAAGGTAGAATGCTCTGTGCTCATAGGAAAACCTTATACACTAGTTTTTCCTTGCATAAATCCCCAGATCCTTTTTGGTGCTACAGCTGTATGTTTAAGGAATAGATTGCAAAAGGATTGTAGCCATACATACCTGCAGACTGGAGGAAATCGAACTGTTCATACACCCATTGCCGATATCTATCTGTACTCCTGAAGTCGTTATTTTACCACACGTTCTTTCACATTTTGGCGGTAACTCAAAATTATAGGATGGTCTGGTGCAATTTCATCTGTGAAGTGAATTGACAGTTCGACGTCAAGTTGCCTTCTGTTCTCTAATCTGGCATAATTGGCATGCATTTGTATGTTTAACTTTGTGTGTACTGCTTTTTTTTTTCCCGAAATGGGGAACATAGCCCCGGCCTCTGCATCAATAGATGCACACAGCCTTTTTATTGCCCCGGCCTCTGCTTTGTGTGTACTGCTGTGGTGTAGTTCCTTTCAATTGGAAGATAGCTTTGGTTACTTGTTAGCATGACACAAGTACCCTGTTTTGGAGTTGCAAATACTGCCTGAGATCCTAAGTTTTGAACCCAGCCGTAATAATATCCTAGGCCATTGTTATCCAAGAGTGTTTATCTTTTTTTCCCTCTTGAGTCTACAATAATTAGTTGTGAGATAATATGTATCCTAATAGCCATCACCTTAAGAGTTATGATTAATAAACCATATATTGCAGAGTGATATTCTTGTGATGCAAAAAGTAGCACATGCTTAAAACATACAGATCAAACAAATTACTAGCTCTTGATTTACCTTCAGAGTTCAGACTTAGGGTATAGTGAATTTTGGTTGGGCCACCGGTTGGCTGACTCCAGCAATTTAGTATGATCATAAGTGCAATTAGAACAGAAGACATCGTTTTTGTTGCCTTATATATTGATTAATTAAAGGGACACTGTCAACCAGTGGTAGGTAGGCTTCTAACGACTGAACTTACCTATTGTTGGAAGGTGAAGAGTTTATAGATGTTAAAATATGCAATGCTGGTCAAAAGTGTACTATTGAAAATTTGACATACTCTTAATGCACACCTAACTGATCTACATGACATGACAAGGCAGATATCTTATACTTATTTCTGATGTGTGATCTGTAGTAATGGTTAGTTATCCGCAACTGATGCTGGAGATGGTATGAATCTACTACGTACATGTATTCTGGGTGTTTTTTCATATCCTGTCATGGTGTATTTGGCTTGTTGATGACTTTAGCCATATTTCCTTCCAGCAACTTTAATAGTAATATATTATGTCCGTGTACAGAGGCTGGGAGGTTTAACCTTCCTTTCCAGAATACATGTATTCTGTTGAGTCTACATCTAAGTATTCGAAAAGTATGAGCAAGAAATAGACATGAGGAAAACACACATGCGATATCCGAAGGATTTATAAAATCATGCCGCTATTTTGACTTGGCAATCATCCTACTATTTTGGACTTATCGTGTTGAGTCTGAAACACCTTAAAGAAAAATGATTAGATAATATCTATCGGTATCATTATTTGACAATGATGAGCTACCAGTTGTTAGTATTAAATTATATTTAATATTCTTGGTGGGTTCTGTGTAGGTACACCCATGCTTAGCTGGATCTATTCCTAACTAATAACAGCCATTTTTTATCCTGTTAGGGTCTCTTGGCAAAAGCTAGGAAACATGCATCCTGAGATTGCTATGGAAAAATACATGGATCTTTTGTCAGAATCTATTCCTAGATGGATAGGAGAGAAAACATATGTAAGCTTTTCCTTGGTCAAAGTGTATGCTTAGGTTTTCTTCAACGTAACCTTTTGCTTCCTTGCTTAGTTTAAACTAGAGAACAGAGCTAACGATTTATGTATATTATAATATAGAGCACAAAGAAACGTGAAGGTGATGTTGATTCTGAAGGGGCCCCCTTAACAATGACTGCTCGTACAAGCGACCCACAGACCAAGCAAGGGTAAATTACTTACTACCGAAGTGTGGAATTTGTGGAGCGTAGCAAAATGGGGACAGGGTTACCTATCGGTGTTGTACTTGCCATATTGACTGGTATGTGTTGGTGCTGGTATAAAGAACACGATTGCGTGAAATTTCCAGCACCGTAGTTGTACCAGTTATCTTCAATGGCAGTGTGTATAACGACCTGGTATGGTAACCCTGATTTATGTCTTCCAACAATGGGTTTATGACCATGACGTGCTGCTATGGATGAATTTCTTAACAGGAATGAAGGTAGTACTAGCATAGACGAAGGTCCGCTAACAAGTCCTCCTAACCCAGAAAAAGGTACATGCTTCACATATATGCTGCAGTTCGTTCTAGTGATGTTAAATTTTCTGGCAGCTGTTCGTAGTGATATATATTTCTGGCTGTTGATTGTGAATTCACCATAATGTTAAGTTACCTGCAACTAACTGAATCTAGGCCTTTCATATGAATATGTTTGCCCACTTGATTCTGGCTTATCAATTTCAGTCCACCTTGTTAATTTTCAGGGCAGAGCTCTGACATCCCTGCCGAATGAAGATAACACTTATCAAGTATTTCTTGCATGGGTGATATCAGCGCATTGCTGAGATCTCCATGGATGGCTTCCTCATAAGATTAGATTTGTACAGTGGCTGTGGTTGTGCTAATATTAGTACTGTAATGGGTGTATGTACGTGTATGTATATGACTGTATATTATCCCGTAACGACCACTCCTCCTGCCTGTATATTTGGTGGCTAGTACTAGCAAACTTATCATCGGGTTTAGTCTGTGTAACAATACCGGTGGTATGTCATCTCGCCGTTCCATGTTTGGATCAAGAGATTAAGTCGAAAAGGAACCATTATGGGCCAATTGAAACCATCTCATTCGTAGGACATGCTTTCCCGAGGTGGTGTTTTAGCTCATATGTGTAGATGCACCCATCATAAAAACTGAATAAAAATACATTTCAAAATGTTAAATAATTCCAAACGAAGTTTCTGTGTCTATATCCGTACATTCTATGTTTGCACATAAAGTTTTGTAAGAGAAGAACATTTTTTTGAGGCTTATGTAAAACGACAAATAGATGTCACGTGAATAGTCGTACTGGAGCATCGAAATTGTCTTTTACATAAGCTGCAGGAAATTCTCTGGCGCTGTAACTTTGTGTACGGACATAAAATTTTCGGAATTTTTTGACAATTTGAAATGTGTATCTGGACAATAGTAGCATCTACATAGCCAAAATGGATTTCCGATGCTCCCCTCTCCCCCTTATGTCTTGTTCCCTTAGGTCTTGTTTGTTACCGGTGTTTTTCTAGGAATTGGAGGAGATATAATTCCCAAGCGGTTGGGTGAAACCTCTATCTTCATCCAAACCTCTGTAATTCTAACAAAACCCCAATCCCACCAATCTACTAGGTAGAGATAGTGTATTGGATATTTAAAAAATACACTAAAATTTGAAAAAAATTGGGAAAACGCGAGGATTAAGTTAGTCCAATACTCTAGAACCAAACATAATTTTATTCATAGGTCGGGACTTGGGGTTCTTCTAATCCGCACGAAAACACTATAGTACCAAACAAGGCCTAACTGTCATCCTATCTTCATTTGGATTTTCGACCAAAATTCTCACCATATATCTTGAGTTTTCAGTTGCCTGGTCGTGGACGAACAGTATTTCATTTTCTTGCGCGACAACGATGGTGCACGTTAGGCGTCGTATTCCATCATTTTCCGAAGCGGAATGGGCTCTCGTGTGGCCGGCCAGCATGGTCCCGTGGCCTCTTTGGCAGGACGCCTGGACCGGGAGATGGATTTTCGCGCCTCTTCTGACGGGGAGAGAGGTCAGATTGCCGATCGCGGAACCGTACGTGGTCACGAGTTGCTCGTATCTCAGGCATAAATGCTTGGAACGGACCGTGCGATGACAGGACTCGCGACATGTTTGGGACAGAAGGACGGCACAGAATCAGCGTGGCTGAGTGGAGCTTCGACACGTCGGAGGTACCATTCTGCGCATGGCTGCAGTCCGCTGGCCGTATGCTGCAGCGTTTCCGCGCACCAACGAGCTATACGAGTCACATGACCCACAGGACAAGAGCCAAGAGCTCGGCAGGCTGCCCCGGTGCGGGGTGGCGAGTCAAACTCAATGTATCCCGTGCCGCCCGTGGCAGCGTGCGGCCGATGCGCGCACGTGAACCACCGCTCGGGCGCGCGCCGAACAGCCACAAGGCCCGCGCCGAAAACGTACAGGCACGCCACGACCCGGCAACCTCCAACCAGGGAAGCTGGCGACACGGACTCGTATCGAGAGGCGGTGGGCACGCATATTATACGGCGCCGCCCACAGCGATGCGCTTTTCTGCTCATGGTTTTGCTGGCGCCCGGCCGGCCGGCCGGCCTAATTTTGTGTGCGCTCGGGGAATTCCATCGCACGCACGACGGCCGCCCCACTACGTGGCCATGCATGGTGAAGATAGTGCCGGCGAACCAGTGAACGAATAGTGTTCGTCAGTCTGTGGGTACTTTGGGACTGATGAAGGATAGCGTGCGTGCATGCGTCGATGCGTACTCCGGCATACAAAAGGGTTTCCCCTTTTGGCCAGCCACTCCAGAAAGCTCGACAATAATTTTGCTTGCAGGGATATATACCCGCAGGCATTATTCAGTTGGTTGACACAACACAATGTCTAGTCTACCAACCGGTTTGGCGTGCGGCACTTTCCGAGTTTGGACCATTTTTCATGTGGACAACAGGACAAGCTAGCTGGGTTCAAATTCCTTCCATAATGTGCAAGATGGCCGGCTCCTGTAGCATAAGAATCATGGATGCACCAAAATGCCGTCGTCTGTTGGTAGAGGATCAATAATAGGTGATTTGAAATAGGGCACCCAAAAAACTATACATCACCAAAAATTGGTGTTTTACATCACTTGCGCAGTTTCTGCTTTTCCGGGTGATGCATAACAGGGCACCTGTTGGACACTAGGTGATGTGTGATCGATCGCCTACACTAGAAATCCATTCACTTCAAATTCAACAACAGAAACTTAATTTCGAACACTTTCTAATTCATTTAAATGGTTCGATACACTTAATCTCGACTCGTGAATGGGCCATCGGTCCAGTGGCAAGGAGCGCACTGGTGCTCCTGCCGATGCGAGTTCGAAACCTGGTTGAAGCAATTCAAACTATATGTTTCCTTGCAGCCTCACACTCTCCTTCTTAAATACAAAACCGCAGGGGTCCTCCTCCTGCTGGTACTCGTTTTTTTATCTCAACTCCAACAATAGATAGAACTTCAAATTCAACATTTAAACTTCAAACTTTGACACCTAGACGATAGATAGAACTTCGATACTTCGACACTTCAACTTCTACAGCTAAACATCGACTCGTAGAACTAAACATGGAGTCAGAGCTAAACCTAAAACTCATCGTCGGAGCTAGTGAGCTTGTTCCAGAAATTCGCGTCCATTTCGGAAGATGAACCCGATGATATGTCAATGGTACAAGGAAGATGAACCCGATGATATGCCAATGGTACAAGGGCATGCCGAAGTCGACGTCGGAGCCGCATTGTCCTCCGCATCCTTCTTCTTCTTCGCGACTTCCCTTGCGGCGAAGCATGCTATCTCCTACTACACGAGCTCCATATGATCCTGACGCATCTTCTTCAGCACCACCTCATCGAGGTCCTGAGTGATGGGTTCGTAGCATGGAAAACAAAAAATTTCTACCGCAAGAACGAACAAAACCTAGATCTAATCTAGATAAAAGCCAAGATCTAATCTATTAGACATAAGCAACGAGATAGATAGGAACTAACCCTCGTAGATCCGAAAGCGTTAACGAGATTAGATCTCGTGGTTGATGTAGTCGATCACTTGCCGATCTCAAGATCATGTGGACGATCCTTCCGGCGTTGCGTTCCAGCAGCGCTTCCGCAGTCGGTCAAGTGGACGATCCTTCCAGCGCCGCGATTCGGCAGCGCTTCCGCAGTCGGTCACACGTGCGGAGTCGAAGCAGACCTTCCTCTCCCCGTTCCAGCGAGCAGCGGAGGTAGTAGATCTTCTCCACGGAATCCCAGCAGCACGACGGCGTGGTGGTGGTGGTGGAGTAGAGAATTCTGTAGGGCTTCGCCTATGCCTGCAGAAGAAGGTGGAGGAGAGAGGCGGCAGAGATTGGGTGTTATGGGAGCAGGGGAGGAGGGGGCGCCCCTGCCCCTCTATTTAAAGAAGGGAGGCGCCTGGGGAGGGGGAGTCCTTGTAGGACTCCCCTCCCTCTCTAGGCCGGCGGATTGGGAGGTGGGGGAGGATTCCTCCTCCCCCACGACTCCTAGTCTTGATCCACTAGGACTCCTTGATCCCTATCTTGATTTTCAAGCAAACTCCAAGATATCTTCTAGAACCTTCCGGAACATTCCGAAACCTTCTAGAATCCTCATATAAACACTCCGGAACATTTCCTAACTCAGAAAATGATCCCCTATATATGAATCTTATTCTCCGGACCATCCCGGATCTCCTCGTGATGTCCCGGATCCATTCCGAGACTCCGAACAACATTCGGTCTCCAACGCATATTCCATATCTACTTAAAACAACTTCGAACCTTAAGTGTGTCACCCTACGGTTCGTGAATATGCAGACATGATAGAGACATATCTCTTATCAATAACCATCAGCGGGATCTGGAGATCCATAATGGCTCCCACATACTCAACGATGACTTCGCGATCGATTGAACCACTTACATATGAAACTAATTTCCTTTGTCTCGCGATACTATACTTATCCGAGGTTTGATCGTCCGTATCTCCATACCTAGTTCTACCTCGTTACTGATAAGTACTCTTTACTCGTTCCGTGATATGTCATCCCTTGTGACCTAGTCACATGCTTGCAAGCTAACTAGATGACATTCCACCGAGAGGGCCCAGAGCATATCTATCCGTCATATGGATGGACAAATCCCAATCTTGGTTCATGCGCTTCAACACATACTTTCAGAATACCCAATGACACTTTTATAACCACCCAGTTACGAAGCGGCGTTTGATGTCATCAAAGTATCCATCCGGTGATGGTGATTAACATAACCTCATGGTCGAAGGAATAGGTTACTATGTATTTGAAAGCTTACAGCAATATGAACTTAATGACTTGATCTTATGCTACGCTTACTATTGGTGTGTGTCCATCACATCATTCTCCTAATGATATAACCTTGTTATTAATCACATCCTAATGTCCATGATCAGGAAACCATGATCATCAATTAATCAACAAGCTAGTTCAACAAGAGGCTTACTAGGGACTCTCTTATGTTTACAAAACACACAAGTATTAGTGTTTCCTAATAATACAATTATAGCATGTGATGTAAACATTCATCATAAACACAAAGATATAATAATAATCACTTTTATTATTGCCTATTGGGCATATCTCCAACAGTCTCCCACTTGCACTAGAGTCAATAATCTAGATTACATAGTAATATACCTAACACCCATGGCGTTTTGGTGTTGGTCATGCTTTGCCCTAGGGAGAGGTTTAGTCAATGGATCTGCCACATTCAGATCAGTGTGTACTTTGCAAATCTTTATGTCACCATCTCAGACATACTCGCGAATAGCGTGGAAACGTAGCTTGATGTGCTTCAGCTTGCTATGTGACCTTGGCTCCTGCGCATTAGCTATGGCACCTGTGTTGTCACAGTAGATGGCCATCGGGTCCAACGCACTGGGAACCACGCCGAGTTCAGTAATGAATTCCTTCATCCAAACGGCTTCTTGTGCAGCCTCCGAAGCAGCTATGTATTCCGATTCAGTTGAAGATTTCGCCACGACGCTTTGCTTTGCACTCCTCCAGCTCACTGCAGCACCATTCAAAATAAATACGTATCCCGACTATGACTTTGAGTCATCCGGATCGGTGTTCCAACTAGCATCGGTGTAACCATTTACAACAAGCTGTTCATCACCTCCATAAGAAAGAACCATATCCTTAGTCCTATTTAGGTACTTTAGGATATTCTTGACCGCTGTACAGTGCTCCATTCCAGGATCACTTTGATATCTGCTAGTCAAACTAACAACATGTGCTATATCCGGTCTTGTACACAGTATGGCATACATGATAGAACCTATGGCCGAGGCATAGGGAATATTATTCATTTTCTCTCTATCTTCTGCCGCAGCTGGACTTTGAGTTTTACTCAAGGTCTTACCTGACAACATGGGCACGAACCCTTTCTTGCTATCTTCCATTCTAAACTTCTTTAGAACTTTGTCCAAGTATGTACTTTGTGAAAGCGCTATTAGGCGTCTTGATCTATCTCTATAAATCTTGATGCCTAGAATGTATGCCGCTTCACCAAGATCCTTCATTGAAAAACTATTATTCAAATAGGTTTTGACGCTATTAAGAAGTTCTATATCATTCCCAATCAAGAATATGTCATCTACATACAGTACTAGGAATGCTACAGAGCTCCCACTCACTTTCTTGTAAATACAAGCTTCTCCATAAGTTTATATAAATCCAAAGTTTTTGATTACTTTATCAAAACGTTGATTCCAACTACGGGATGCTTGCTTCAGTCCATAAATGGAGCGCTGAAGTTTGCATACCTTGTCAGCATCTTTAGGATAGACAAAACCCTTGGGTTGTACCATATACAACTCTTCTTCAATGTCACCATTAAGGAACGCCGTTTTGACATCCATCTGCCAAATCTCATAATCAAAATATGCAGCAATTGCTAACAAAATCCTCACAGACTTTAGCTTCGCTACTGGTGAGAAAGTCTCATCATAGTCAACTCCTTGAATTTGTCGGAACCCTTTCGCGACAAGTCGAGCTTTATAGACGGTAACATTACCATCAGCATCTGTTTTTCTCTTGAAAATCCATTTGTTCTCGACAGCCTTACGGCCATCCGGTAAGTCCACCAAAGTCCACACTTGGTTTTCGTACATGGATCCCATTTCGGATTTCATGGCTTCTAGCCATTTGTCGGAATTTGGGCTCACCATAGCTTCTTCATACGTCGCAGGGTCATCAACGTTGTCCACTAACATGACGTTCAAGGCAGAGTCATACCAATCAGGAGTGGTACGAACCCTCGTTGACCTGCGAGGTTCAGTAGTAACTTCATTTAAAGTTTCATGATCATTATCATTAGCTTCCTCTCAAATTGGTGCAGGCGGCACAAAAACATCTTCTGGTGCTGCGCTACTCTCAAATGCGAGAGAAGGTTCAATAACCTCATCGAGTTCTACTTTCCTTTCAGTCACCTCCTTCGAGAGAAACTCCTTCTCAAGAAAGGATCCATTCTTGGCAACGAAAACTTTGCCTTCGGATCTATGATAGAAGGTATACCCAATTGTTTCTTTAGGGTGTCCTATGAAGACGCATTTCTCCGCTTTGGGTTCTAGCTTATCAGGTTGTAACTTCTTTACATATGCCTCGTAACCCCAAACTTTAAGGAACGACAACTTAGGTTTCTTACCAAACAACAATTCGTATGGTGTCGTTTCAACGGATTTAGATGGTGCCCTATTTAAAGTGAATGCGGCTGTCTCTAATGCATAGCCCCAAAATGATAACGGTAAATCTGTAAGAGACATCATAGACCGAACCATATCTAAGAGAGTTCGATTACGACGTTCGGACACACCATTACGCTGTGGTGTTCCCGGCGGTGTCAACTGTGAAAGTATTCCACATTTCTTTAAGTGCATGCCAAACTCATAACTCAGATATTCACCTCCGCGGTCAGAACGCAGAAACTTAATCTTCTTGTTACGATGATTTTCCACTTCACTCTGAAATTCCTTAAACTTCTCGAAAGTTTCGGACTTATGTTTCATAAAGTAGACATACCCATATCTACTCAAGTCATCCGTGAAAGTGAGAACATAACGATATCCACCACGCGATGCTACACTCATTGGACCGCACACATCGGTATGTATTATTTCCAATAAGTCTGTAGCTCGCTCCATTGTACTCCCTCCGTTTCAAAATATAAGATGTTTTAGCTTTGTGAAAGAAGTGTATCTAGTCTACTTTTAGTGTGTAGGTTCATCTAGGTTTAGAGCGAACCTACACACTAAAAGTGGTCAAGATACACTTTATTCACAAAGCTAAAACATCTTATATTTTAAAACGGAGGGAGTACCAGAGAATGGAGTTTTAGTCATTTTTCCCATTAGACATGCTTCACATCTTTCAAGTGATTCAAAATCAAGTGATTCAAGAAGTCCATCAGAATGGAGTTTCTTCATACGCTTCACTCCAATGTGACCAAGACGACAGTGCCACATGTATGTAGAATTATCATTCAATTTAATTCGTTTAGCATCTATGTTGTGAACATGTGTATCACTACTATCGAGATTCAGTAAGAATAAACCATTCATATCAGGTGCATTACCATAAAATATATTACTCATATAAATCGAACAACCTTTATTCTCGGACTTAAAAGAGTAACCGTCTCGCAATAAACAGGATCCAGATATAATGTTCATGCTTAACGCAGGCACCAAATAACAATTATTTAAATTTAAAACTAATCCCGAAGGTAGATGTAGAGGGAGCGTGCCGACGGCGATCACATCAACCTTGGAGCCATTTCCAACGTGCATCGTCACCTCGTCTCTTGCCAGTCTTTGTTTATTCCGCAGCTCCTATTTCGAGTTACAAATATGAGCAACCGAACCAGTATCAAATACCCAGACACTACTACGATTACTAGTAAGATACACATCTATAACACATATATCAAATATACCTTTCTTCTTGATGTTGCCGTTCTTCAGATCCGCCAGGTACTTGGGGCAGTTACGCTTCCAGTGACCAGCACCCTTGCAGTAGAAGCACTCAGTTTCAGGCTTAGGACCAGCCTTGGGCTTCTTAGCAGGTGCGGCAGCTTTCTTGCCGTCCTTCTTGAAGTTGTCCTTGTTCTTAGGCTTGCCCCGTCTCTTGAAATTGGTGGTCTTATTGACCATCAACACTTGGTGCTCCTTCTTGATCTCCACTTCAGCAGTTTTCAGCATGGACGACAGTTCAGGCAACGTCTTGTTCATGCAGTGCATGTTGTAGTTCATCACAAAGTTCTTGTAACTTGGTGGCAGTGATTGAAGGAGACGGTGAATCCCCAATTCATTAGGAATTGATATTCCCAACTCTTGGAGCTTCTTTGCGTACCCAGACATGGTGAGCACGTGCTCGCTAACGGAGCTTCCCTCTTCCATCTTACAATTAAAGAACTTTTCGGAGGCCTCATAGCTCTCCATGACCGCGCGAGTCTCAAAAATTAGCCTGAGCTCCTTAATGATCTCGAACGGGTCGTGGTGCTCAAAACGCTGTTGGAGCTCCGCTTCTAAACCGTACAGGATGGCACACTGAACTGTGGAGTAATGGTTCTTCCGAGTGGCGAAAACATTCTTTTCGTCATCGGTAGCATTATCTGCAGGTGGGTCACCTAGCGGTGCATCAAGCACATAGGTCAACTGACCAGCCCTGAGGACGATCTTCAGTCCACGGAACCAGTCCGTGAAATTGCTTCCATTGTTCTTAAGTTTTTCTTTCTCTAGGAACGCATTCAAATTGATGGAGGGGTTCGCCATAATCTACAACAATTTGCAAGTAGTTTAGACTAAGTTTATGACAAATTGAGTTCAAATTTAATTATTAAACTAACTAGGTGAACTCCCACTCAAAACAACATCCCTCATATTGTCTTAGTGATTACACGAACCAAGTCCACTACACCAAGTCCGATCTTCACGAGAGAAGATGTAGTTTCATCGGCGAACAATCTTCATGTTCATCATATCAATTATATGACTCATGCTCTACCTTTTGGTATTCCGTGTTCCGAGACCATGTCTGTACATGCTAGGCTCATCAAGACAACCTAAGTTTCCGCATGTGCAAATCTGGCTTGCACCCGTTGTATGCACACGTAGAATCTATCACATCCGATCATCACGAGATACTTTGAAACGACGAGTCTTAGCAACGGTGCCAACTAAGGGTGAACACTTTATTACTTGATATTTAGTGAGAGGGATCATCTTATAATGCTACTGTCGCGAGCTAAGCAATACAAGATGCATAAAGGATTAACATCACAGGCAATTCATAATTAGTGTGATATGATATGGCCTTTTCTTCTTGCGCCTTTGATCTCCATCTCCAAAGCACGAACATGACCTCCATCATCACCAGCATTGCGTCAAGGTCAGTGGCGCCACTTCATGGTTGTCCATCATCACCAGCAACTATTACAACTACTTGGAATAAAGCTATTACAAGATGAATAGACACGCAGGTCTTAACAGAATTAAAGACAACCATTAGGCTCCTGCCGGTTGCCATATTACAACAAGGATCATTGCATACATCAAATACAATCACAATCACATGTTGGCCATATCACATCACAAAACCCCTACAAAAACAAGTTAGACGCCTCTAATTTTCTTTGCATGTTTTACGTGGTTTGGGGCTTTCGCATAAGACCGATCTTACCTACGAACAAGGACCACAACGTTGATACAAGTGTTGTCAAGATGCTCATTGTAAATTGAATCTTAACTATGGTGGGAGAGAAAGACACCCGCAAAGCCACTTGTGCAAAGCAAGTTGCACGTCAAGCGTGGAGCAAGTCTCATGTCCGATGACATGTAATGTTAGCCCGAGCCGCTTCATCCCACCATGCCGCAAGATGCAAAGTACATGCTAAGTCACCGACAACAAAAGCATCAACGCCCACAAAAACATTGTGTTCTACTCGTGCAACAGATCTACGCATAGAAACGTCTCTGATACCACTGATGGGTTCGTAGCATGGAAAACAAAAAAATTCTACCGCAAGAACGAACAAAACCTAGATCTAATCTAGATAAAAGCCAAGATCTAATCTATTAGACATGAGCAACGAGATAGATAGGAACTAACCCTCGTAGATCCGAAAGCGTTAACGAGATTAGATCTCGTGGTTGATGTAGTCGATCACTTGCCGATCTCAAGATCGTGTGGACGATCCTTCCGGCGTTGCGTTCCAGCAGCGCTTCCGCACTCGGTCAAGTGGACGATCCTTCCGGCGCCGCGATTCGGCAGCGCTTCCGCAGTCGGTCACACGTGCGGAGTCGAAGCAGACCTTCCTCTCCCCGTTCCAGCGAGCAGCGGAGGTAGTAGATCTTCTCCACGGAATCCCAGCAGCACGACGGCGTGGTGGTGGTGGAGTAGAGAATTCTGCAAGGCTTCGCCTATGCCTGTGCAGAAGAAGGTGGAGAAGAGAGGCGGCAGAGATTGGGTGTTATGGGAGCAGGGGAGGAGGGGGCGCCCCTGCCCCTCTATTTAAAGAAGGGAGGCGCCTGGGGAGGGGGAGTCCTTGTAGGAATCCCCTCCCTCTCTAGGCCGGCGGATTGGGAGGTGGGGGAGGAGTCCTCCTCCCCCACGACTCCTAGTCTTGATCCACCAGGACTCCTTGATCCCTATCTTGATTTTCAAGCAAACTCCAAGATATCTTCTAGAACCTTCCGGAACATTCCGAAACCTTCTAGAATCCTCATATAAACACTCCGGAACATTTCCTAACTCAGAAAATGATCCCCTATATAAGAATCTTATTCTCCGGACCATCCCGGATCTCCTCGTGATGTTCCGGATCCATTCCGAGACTCCGAACAACATTCGGTCTCCAACGCATATTCCATATCTACTTAAAACAACTTCGAACCTTAAGTGTGTCACCCTACGGTTCGTGAATATGCAGACATGATAGAGACATATCTCTTATCAATAACCATCAGCGGGATCTGGAGATCCATAATGGCTCCCACATACTCAACGATGACTTCGCGATCGATTGAACCACTTACATATGAAACTAATTCCCTTTGTCTCGCGATACTATACTTATCCGAGGTTTGATCGTCCGTATCTCCATACCTAGTTCTACCTCGTTACTGATAAGTACTCTTTACTCGTTCCGTGATATGTCATCCCTTGTGACCTAGTCACATGCTTGCAAGCTAACTAGATGACATTCCACCGAGAGGGCCCAGAGCATATCTATCCGTCATATGGATGGACAAATCCCAATCTTGGTTCATGCGCTTCAACACATACTTTCAGAATACCCAATGACACTTTTATAACCACCCAGTTACAAAGTGGCATTTGATGTCATCAAAGTATCCATCCGGTGATGGTGATTAACATAACCTCATGGTCAAAGGAATAGGTTACTATGTATTTGAAAGCTTACAGCAATATGAACTTAATGACTTGATCTTATGCTACGCTTACTATGGGTGTGTGTCCATCACATCATTCTCCTAATGATATAACCTTGTTATTAATCACATCCTAATGTCCATGATCAGGAAACCATGATCATCAATTAATCAACAAGCTAGTTCAACAAGAGGCTTACTAGGGACTCTCTTATGTTTACAAAACACACAAGTATTAGTGTTTCCTAATAATACAATTATAGCATGTGATGTAAACATTCATCATAAACACAAAGATATAATAATAATCACTTTTATTATTGCCTCTTGGGCATATCTCCAACACTGAGCCCTAATCTACAAAAAACGCACGACGGTTCTCCTTCTCCTTCTCGCAGGTGACCATGCGCACTGACCGCTCGGCCTACGTAAGGTTTCACACCTCGCGGAAGTTCATCTCTGAGCGTGGCTTGCCGAACGACCACACATCATAGTCATAAGCAAGCACGGCGATCTCCGGTGTGTTGAAGGTGCCGAGCCACTAGCGCACGCAGTCGACGATGACCTCCGCCGTGTAGCGGCTGAAGTTCCATAGCCGCATGCCGAGGTACCCGGTCGATGAGCGCGAGCGGGGTAATGGAAGCATCCTTGCAGTGGCGACAATGAGGACGACGGGGACTCACGATTCTGGGATTGTTCAACGGGATTTCTATTTTCGTGCCCCTGGTTCGTTTGTTGTACTCAATTTTCTCCATCCGCTTAACGTTTTCTCACTTTTTCCCATCTCCTTCTCGGAAAATCATCAAAGAGCTCGAACGGTAGCTGCCGTCAGGTTGACCGTTGGCTGTCCTGTGGGGCCGCGCGGTGTGGGACCACGTGGGGCCGGTTGTGCAGGAACACATTATGCTGACGTGTGGGGCCGTGCCATGTGGGACTCCGTGGGACCGGTTTGTTGGGAACGCGTTATGGGGGACGTGGTGTGAGACCATGTGGGGCGCGTTTGGTGGTTACGTGCGCCCTGTCGTCTAAATTGAAAGTTTTCATTTTTGTTATTTTTATGATTGACCTTTTTAAGAGTGTAATTTCCCCTCTCTCGCTAACAGTTGTGTTTTCCCCCAAAAAGGTAGCGAATATAGAGCAGTTTCTCTCTTTATTTATTGTTCCTTTTGGCTCTCGTTTTTTCCCAATCTGGTAGCAAATCTAACCAGCATCATAAATACATTCAGTAAATAGAGCAGATATAGATAAATCAGTTAATATAGGATATATAGCATATGTGGATAAAGCAACTAATATAGGATATATAGTATTGTACTTAACGAGGTTCAACAATTAGGCTACTCAGCAGTAGCAATAGACAAGTTCAACACAGACAATACAAAAGAAGCTGCTTTACAGCAGCAACAGTAGCAACAACACAAGATCAGTGGCCCCTCATGGCCTTTGCCCAGAGGGCCTCCGCTTCCCTCCTCTGGCACCTCCTCTACTTCTTGCTACCCAGTCCCTTGACCATGGGCGCCTTGGGATTGATCGGGGGCATGCAAGCCTCCTCAATGGCCACCTTCTAGAGGTTGCGGAGGTGAAGACCGAGTGCCTGGTGCTTGGCTCTAAAACCGTGGACGTTCGTGAACTCGCTGTAGGTCCTCACGTCGTTGGCATGCTTCACGAGGGAGTTGAAGCCGGTGGCGTGGAGCCTCCTGGTGGTGCAGAAGGGGCACTTGTAGACGTCACCGGTGAAGAAGTTGTCCTCATGGCCTGACTTCAGCCTCCTTAGCACATGACAAGTCTTGGTGTCCTTGGACTCGACGTCACTATAGACGTCGTTGCTATCCTCCTATTGGAAAAAAAGTATAGTGCAATAATGACATGATTGAGATACCTTGATTATCGGGTATGATTATTTGCATAAATTAACCGATTGAGATCCCCTGATTATTCTCCAAATCTCAAACGAAATCGAATACTGATCCCAACTACAGATCGGCGCTAGTACTAACTAGGGAATCCCTTAACTACAACTTGAAGGATAAATAAAATAGGATTGAAATACGAACATGAGGGTTTATCGAAATACGAGATCTAACACAAGAGGATTAGGTACTGTAAAAATACCTAGCATCCAATGATTGAAAATACGAACAGCCGAACCCTAATAACATACGATCTAGTATCCAACGATGGGAATGGGGGAAGAACAAGGGAAAGGGCGAAAACCCTAGTTACCTCCGACCATGGGTCGGCGATGCTAGTGTCGTAGGGGTTCTTCGGCTTGATGTAATCATCCTCCTCGTAGGTGTCTCAACCGAGTGGATCTGCCCGAGACCGGTGAGGGCCTCCTCGCTGACGGCTACAGCGGAAGCCGGGACGGGGGTCTGGACGGGGACGTCGGCAGCCTTTGATGCCTCGACGGGGGCCTGTATGGGGACGGGAACCTCCTCGCCAACGGCCTTGGAGGAGATGATGGCCACCACGCCGTTCTTCTCCATCGCCGATGTGGTTAGGGTTTTCTTGGGGGGTTTCAGAAGGTGATGGAACAATGGAGACGTTTGCGTGAGTGAGCGAGTGAGTGATGAGTGAGAGTCAGGAGGCCTCTATAAAGGAGAAGGGAAGGGACATTTCGTTGCACCACTGTGCACCGCGTAACCGCGTATTGCACCGTACACGGCCATACGTATCCGCTACTGCCCCTTGCACCGCGACACGCGTACCGTGAGTCGCGTTTTTCCCTCGTGTCTAACCCTGGCGACTTAGTTGTGCTCAGTTATACCAGCGAGTGCAACACTGATAGTTTGGTTGTACTCGGTTTACCCTCTAGTACTAACACTGTCGTGTGCAATATACTCAGTTTTACCCTCCGGTGGCTGGTCAATAGAGAGTCTTATTATGTGCACAACAAATTCAAAAAGATCAAAACATAGTGGCATTTACCCAAAGAGTCTTATTATGTGACCTGTAACCATAGGAAATATATAGAAATCAAGTTTTAACCTAAATCACCACTTCTCAAATCACCTACTATCAATAAAGGTTCATGGCTTTCTACTCAAGCCTCTTCCCAAAACATCCCTCCCCAAAACATAGTTTATCTGAATAAGGCAATAATTGTCAAACTCGTATATATTTGAATTGTAAATAGTTTGATGTATGCCAAGATGTATTTTATTATATAATAGATGCATTTTCCATTTTTTAAATCTCTTTCTATTTTCTATTTCAATCCCTTTGTCAGTTTTGCCCTTGGTTTTTAAGTTCTACTCAGTTCTCCCCTCTCTCTTAGTCACAAACTCTCACACTTGTGCTCATCTTGGTTGCTACGCTCTGATTGGTTAAGACAGTTGTCACGTGGAACGTACCAACCAACCGCTGATCCTGTGTGATCTAGCGTACAAGATAACCCCTATATCTGTTTGGGGGCATCCCTCTATCCATGCAAATTAATGAGTTTGCCAATGGTACTTTAACTCTATAAAGAAATGATTTTGAATATAATTTGAAGGGAAAGTGTTTAAAGTTGTATAATTTTCGTATATGCAAATTTGTGCATTATATTCCACTCTATGAAAATGATAATCTCTCAAGATTTTCTTAGCACAGCATTATCACGTATTAAGTGTGATTTCAAAGAGTTCAAATGTGTATAATTTCCGTATATGCAAGTTTATGTATTACATTCCACTCTATGAAAATGGGGAAGAAAATGATAATATTTCAAAACTTTGTTAGCACATCATTATCACGTATTAAGTGTGATTTCACAATGTTCAAAGATTTATAGTTTTCGTATACGCAAGTTTATGCATTATATTTCACTCCATGGAAATGATAAATGATCAGGATTTTATTAGCACAACATTATCATGTCCTAAGTGCGATTTCAAAGAGTTCAAAGGTGTACAATTTTTGTATATGCAAGTTTATGCATTACATTTCACTATATAAAAATGATAATCTCTCAAAATTTTGTTAGCACATCATTATCACGTATTAAATGTGATTTCACAGTGATCAAAGGTGTATAATTTTCGTATATCCAAGTTTATGCATAATATTTCACTCCATGAAAATGACAAACTCTCAAGATTTTCTTAGCACAACATTATTATATCCTAAGTGCGATTTTACAGTGTTCGAATGTGTATAATTTTCATATATGCATGAGGCATAATGATTTTAATTGAGGGATCACTTTTCACGCTCTAAAAATGGTAAACTATCAAGATTTTCCAAGGATAACATTATCATGTCCAAATTCTAATTTGAAAGTGTTCAAGAGTTGTATCAATTATAAACACTCTTTTACATTAAGAGTTGTATAATTTTTTTAATTTGAAAGTGTTCAAGAGTTGTGCCATTCTCTTATTTCTTATACATCCATCTCCCTAGATCTCAAAGTTTGACTTCCACCTCATAGATTCACTTGATTGTAGCCGAGACATTAACTCGATAAACCAATTAAATCATCGTAACGACTCGCTGCCCGCATTATCCATAGCAAGCGTGCGCCCAATTGAGCTCTCGAGTTGTGCCAATTGATTGTCCATAGCAAGCGCATGGTTGTCATTGTCATCCTTCACACAAGTCAATGGGATGACACCATACTGCGGCCAGGACGAACAGGAGGCCAAAGTGAAGCTAGACAAAGGGCCGCCGTCACTAGAGAAGAAGAAGAAAGGGGAGGCAACGACATGGGCGCGAGCGCGGGGCTGGCTCGGGGTCCCATCTTGCAACGCCAACCTAGGTAAGCTATGGGTCGGCACTCACGTGGATAAGTTGTGGGTCCCATGCTGATCTGGATAAGTAGAGAGAGGTGTCCACTACGGGAACCGATTGAATGCGGCCCCACTTGTCAGCATGTAATGGCAAGGGTCCACTACGGGACCCAACAGAACGCGACCCCACTTATCAGCACGTAACGGCGAGGGTCCACTACGGGACCTGACTGAACGCGGCCCCACTTGTCAGCACGTAACGGCAAGGCTGACGAACGGCGAGATTTAGACCGTGTGAGAGTTTTGTACAGGAAGATGGGCAAAAGTGAGGAAAAGTTAAGCGGCTGGGGAAAACTGAGTACAACTAAGAAGTAGAGGGAACGAAAATAGAAATCCCTTGTACAACAGGGGAATGACATGTAGGACTTAGCGACGACTGATCTAATGATTTTGGGTTAGGGCTACGGCGAGGATGGCGGCAATCGGCAGCGGCATGGCAATGGGGCGACAGGCGGCTACGGGGGAACACGGGGAATGCCTTCAGCTGAAAGTTGATGGCTAACGTGCGGCAAGGGTAGATATACGTCACATCTCTAGGTGATGTATATTTGCATCACATGGTTTCAAAATTGACATCACAGTGTAAAATTTTAGATCACCATATAGGTCTACATCACCTATTGGATACCCAAATTTGCCCCAAGTGGGTTTTACATCACTGTCCCCATTATACGTCAGCTATTAGAGATGCTCTTACTTGTTAGGTGAATAAGTACACATGTTTTTTTAAGAACACGAAAGTTGTGTGCCTTTTGTATTAAGGTAGAAAGAACGAGTTTGTTACATCACGAAATGTCAACCACTCCACACATATGTTGGAGATATGCCCAAGAGGCAATAATAAAGTGGTTATTATTATATCTTTATGTTTATGATAAATGTTTACATCCCATGCTATAATTGTATTATTAGGAAACACTAATACATGTGTGTTTTGTAAACATAAAAGAGTCCCTAGTAAGCCTCTTGTTAAACTAGCTTGTTGATTAATGGATGATCATGGTTTCCTGATCATGGATATTGGATGTCATTAATAACAAGGTTATATCATTAGGAGAATGATGTGATGGACACACACCCATAGTAAGCGTAGCATAAGATCAAGTCATTAAGTTCGTTTGCTATAAGCTTTAAAATACATAGTAACCTAATCCTTCGACCATGAGGTTATGTTAATCACCATCACCGGATGGGTACTTTGATGACATCAAACACCGCTTCGTAACTGGGTGGTCATAAAGGTGTCATTGGGCATTCTGAAAGTATGTGTTGAAGCGCATGGACCAAGATTGGGATTTGTCCATCCATATGACGGATAGATGTGCTCTGGGCCCTCTCGGTGGAATGTCATCTAATTAGCTTGCAAGCATGTGACTGGGTCACAAGGGATGACATATAACGGAACGAGTAAAGAGTACTTATCAGTAACGAGGTAGAACTAGGTATGGAGATGCTGACGATCAAACCTCGGATAAGTATAGTATCGCGAGACAAAGGGAATTGGTTTCATATGTAAGTGGTTCAATCGATCACGAAGTCATCGTTGAGTATGTGGGAGCCATTATGGATCTCCAGGTCCCGCTGATGGTTATTGATAGGAGATGTGTCTCTATCATGTCTACATATTCACGAACCGTAGGGTGACACACTTAAGGTTCGAAGTTGTTTTAAGTAGATATGGAATGTGCATTGGAGACCGAATGTTGTTCGGAGTCTTGGATTGGATTCGGGACATCACGAGGAGATCCGGAATGGTCCGGAGAATAAGATTCATATATAGGGGATCATTTTCTAAGTTAGGAAATGTTCCGGAGTGTTTGTATGAGGATTCTAGAAGGTTTCGGAATGTTCCGGAAGGTTCTAGAAGATATCTTGGAGTTTGCTTGAAAATCAAGATAGGGATCAAGGAGTCCTGGTGGGTCAAGACACGGATTCGTGGGGGAGGAGGACTCCTCCCCCCTCCCCAAATTCGTTGGCCCTAGAGGAGGGGAGTCCTACAAGGACTCCCCCTCCCCAGGCGCGCCTCCTCCTCTTTAAATAGAGGGGCAGGGGGCGCCCCTCCTCCCAAGCTCTCATAACGTCCAATCTCTGCCGCCTCTCTCCTCCACCATCTTCTGCACAGGCATAGGCGAAGCCCTGCAGAATTCTCTACTCCACCACCACCACCACGCCGTCGTGCTGCTGGGATTCCGTGGAGAAGATCTACTACCTCCGCTGCTCGCTGGAACGGGGAGAGGAAGGTCTGCTTCGACTCCGCACGTGTGACCGACTGCGGAAGCGCTGCCGAATCGTGGCGCCGGAAGGATCGTCAACTTGACCAAGGGCGGAAGCGCTGCTGGAACGCGACGCCGGAAGGATCGTCTACTTGACCGAAGGCGGAAGCGCTGCTGGAACGTGACGCCGGAAGGATCGTCCACACGATCTTGAGATCGGCAAGTGATCGACTACATCAACCACGAGATCTAATCTCGTTAACGCTTTCGGATCTACGAGGGTTAGTTCCTATCTATCTCGTTGCTCATGTCTCATAGATTAGATCTTGGCTTTTATCTAGATTAGATCTAGGTTTTGTTCGTTCTTGCGGTAGAATTTTTTTGTTTTCCATACTACGAACCCATCAGTGGTATCAGAGCCGTATCTATGCGTAGATCTGTTGCACGAGTAGAACACAATGATGTTGTGGGCGTTGATGCTTTTGTTGTCGGTGTCTTAGCGTGTACTTTGCATCTTGCGGCATGGTGGGATGAAGCGGCTCGGGCTAACATTACATGTCATCGCACATGAGACTTGCTCCACGCTTGACGTGCAACTTGCTTTGCACAAGTGGCTTTGCGGGTGTCTGTCTCTCCCACCATAGTTAAGATTCAATTTACAATGAGCATCGTGACAACACTTGTATCAACGTTGTGGTCCTTGTTCGTAGGTAAGATCGGTCTTATGCGAAAGCTCCAAACCACGTAAAACTTGCAAAGAAAATTAGAGGCGTCTAACTTGTTTTTGCAGGGGTTCTGTGATGTGATATGGCCAACATGTGATTGTGATTGTATTTGTTGTATGCAATGATCCTTGTTGTAATATGGCAACCGGCAGGAGCCTAATGGTTGTCTTTAATTCTGCTAAGACCTCCGTGTCTATTCATCTTGTAATAGCTTTATTCCAAGTAGTTGTAATAGTTGCTGGTGATGATGAACAACCATGAAGTGGCGCCACTGACCTTGACGCAATGCTGGTGATGATGGAGATCATGTTCGTGCTTTGAGATGGAGATCAAAGGCGCAAGATGAAAAGGCCATATCATATCACACTTATTATGAATTGCCTGTGATGTTAATCCTTTATGCATCTTGTATTGCTTAGATCGCGACGGTAGCACTATAAGATGATCCCTCTCACTAAATATCAAGTAATAAAGTGTTCGTCCTTAGTTGGCACCGTTGCTAAGACTCGTCGTTTTGAAGCATCTCGTGATGATCGGGTGTGATAGACTCTACGTGTGCATACAACGGGTGTAAGCCAGATTTGCACATGCAGAAACTAAGGTTAACCTTGACGAGCCTAGCATGTACAGACATGGTCTCGGAACACAGAATACCGAAAGGTAAAACATGAGTCGTATGGATGATATGATGAACATGTTGATTGTTCGCCTTTAAAGCTACATCATCTCACGTGATGATCGGACTTGGTGTAGTGGATCTGGTTCATGTAATCACTAAAACAACTTGAGGGATGTTGTTTTGAGTGGGAGTTCATTTGTAATTTGGATTAGTCGAACTCAATTTATCATAAACACAATCAAAGTGAATTTGCATAGTTTGTTGTAGTCATTGGCATCCGTTCACCACCTTACGCTTAGTTATAGTTGAGATAGTGGAACTATAGAAATTCTGGATATTTGCTTTACGAACTGGTATCGTATTGTTTTGAGTGTCAATTAAAATTTATAAGTCCTATTGCAAACTTTCAGCAAACTCAATTTACTCCATGAAGTTTAATAAATAGTATTAAATCAAGAGTAACAATTCCAGTGTTAGTATCTAATGTATCATGTTAGCCTCCATGATTCTTGATACTCAAAAGATTGTTTTTAATATCAAGTTTATCTAAGAGCTGAAAGCAATGTCACAGAAACCATCATATGTGAAAGGTATTGCGATATCTAAAACAATGTGTTGGTTACAACATGATAGAGTATACGTCCTCATATTTGATGAGAATTTGTGAAGGTTGGAGACGCTAGTCGTCCTAATCCTCCAAAAAGTTTTTGAAAAAGAAACATTATACTCATAATTCACCTTTATAAGCTATAGCAGCTTGATCATGAAAGTTGTCATGATAAGGATGAATAGAAGATGTAAGTAAAATCTTTACTACGCTAAAAGATTACTAAAGAATGGATTTTTGAAAGAACACCAAACATTTGATGATGGTGATCCACCTCAAAGTGCAAGTCCAAAGGTATTAGTAGTTGACTATATACGCTTTGTACCATGTGTCATGTTGATGACACCGCTATTGATGTTAATAGATTCTTTTAAAAGAAAAGAAATTGCTGAAAGAGAATCTATAAAATATTTGGCAGAAAAGAAAAGATTGGAGATGTCCAACTTAGGCACATAGAAGATATACATGTTATGGTTGTATTCCTTGCTTGTTAAACAATGTGGTTCTCCGGTATTGGATACCGAATTGGTTGGTATGCTATGTCATACAGGACAACGTAATTCATGAACTACAATGGCCTAAGTAACTAGCAAGAGAATAAGTGATGATGTTCATCGAAAACAAACAAAGGGTTGTTGTGTTGCTCGTTAACATCAAAGCTTGCCTTCAAGATTTGTTTCAATAATTGTTATTTTGTTCCGGTATTACGAAAACAATGGTTGTTCAAATAATTACCGTATTCCATAAAGGATGGATGAACTTTTACAAGTCTTGTGGGAGAAATCACATCCATAAACACTATTCCTAAAATGTCGCAAGACAAAAGATTGAAAGATCACTTGCGAAGTGACATCGTTGTTTAAATTATATTGGAAAGAAAACATGAAGAAACTCCATGTTGATGGAATTTTGGAGTCTTTTGATTTTGATCAAATGACGCTTGTGAAACTTTCTACAGATAATTAAAACTTCGTTCATAGGCCAAAAGGAACGAATGACTGGCTTATTGGAACTTGTACATATACATGTATGAAGCCCATTATGTAGTCAAGAGCGATGGATTTCAACTTCATATGCTTTCTCCGAGAATTTGAGTGAATATATGTATATTTACTTAATAAGGAGGAAGTATGAAACATTTGAAAATTGATCAAAGACTTTCAAGATGAAGTTGAAAATCATTGTAACAAGAAAATAAAGAGGTTATGATTCGATCATAAAGGAAGATATTTGAGTTACATGTTTAGAAAAAACACCTAAGACTTGAGGAATTGTTCTGTGATTTGTGTTTCTCGATAAACCATAGGATTATGGCATATTCGAGAGATAAAATCAAACCATGTTTGAGATGGTAAGATCAAGGGTGTCATTTATAAAACTGCCATTATGTTTTTAAATATTAAAGCTTTAGTGACTACCGCTTTTACACTGAAAAGAGCTCCATCGTGATCCGTTGAAATGACACCATATAAGTCATGGTTTGGGATAAAACCCGAATTGTCTTTTCTTAAAATTTTGGTATGTTATGCATAAGTAAAATGTTTACAACCAAAGTCGGATAAGCACGTCTTTGTAGGTTATCCCAAAGAATTTGTTGGGAATTTCTCCATAACACTGAGGACAAAAGAGTTTGTTACTTGGAACATCAAGTTTCTTGAGAAGGAATTTTTCGTGAAAAGTTAAGTGGGAGGACAATAGAACTTTGATAAGGTTGTGGAACCTTAGCTATATGTGCTAAGTAGCGCAGCGCCGGAAAGTGTCCCGGTGATGGCCACAATGCTCATGGCTCTCATGATTACAAAAGGTGTGATCTCGGAGATTAGAGTTCCTATAGAACCATGTGGGTTAGTAAGAATCAAATAGTAAGATTTGATAAGCAAGTCGTTATTGTTTTGACAATGATGAACCGACTACATGCAAAGAAGCGATGATGGGCCCTGACTCCATAAAATGACTAGAAGTCATGGAATCCATGATAGCATCCATACACAAGAAATCAAGTTTCTGAACTTTGAAGACCCTCCGGAAAGGCGTGAAGCCTATCGGTCGTGTTTGGATCTATAAAGAAATAGACATGGATGTTTCAAATCTATGAAATAGTCGACATGTCGGAAAGAGTTTACGACAATGTTCAAGGAATTGACTATGATAAGATTTGATCTTTCATAGCGATATTTAGTCTGGACAGATTAATGTAGCAACCACTACATATATTTTGGTATATGGTAGTTGAACAAACAAAACAAGTTCTTCTAATAGAATAGTTACCTAGGACGTGTACATGACACAATCCAAAGGGTTTTGTTAATTCAAAGGATGCTAAAAGAGTATGCAAAACTTCAATGGTTTAAGTAAGCATAGCGGAGTTGGAATCTTCACCATGATGAAACTGTTAAAAGAGTTTAAATTCATCGGAGATGATGAAGATGCTTGCATTTGCAAGAAATTAAGTGGGAGCGCTGAGACATATTTCTAATACATTATGTAGAGGACATATTGTTGATTGGAAATGATGTATCTTGTATTGACACAGGTTAAGAATTTCATTTTGATGAAAGACTTAGGCATAACCCAAGAATTAGGCATCAATGTCTATATGGATAGATTGAGGCGCTAATATGGTTTTGCCAAATGTACATAGATAAGATGTTGAATGAGTTCAATATAGAAACAACAAGAAAGGTTCTTGATGCACGGAAAGGACTGAATCAAGATTCGAGTGTGTTGACACGAGATTCAAGTGTTTTGACACTTGGTGAAATTACAAGAATATTTTGATCAATCATTCTTTGAGATGTACACATCCAGATATGTCCTATGCTCTAAATGTTATGAGCATATACCAGAATGATTCATAAGATGATCATTGGACAATAGTAAAAATATTCTTATGAGCTTTGGAAGAACTAAGAATATATCATGTATAAGTGACAAATAGTTAAAGGTAGTTCATTGTAAAGTGTTACATTGATACTAGTTTTGTCACAGGATACAAATTAAAGTTTATCTCAATTTAAACTATGGGTGGCACAATGTAATGAAAGGAAGTTCCATAACGGATTTGGTTGAGTACCAAAGTTAAAACATTGTGACAGATACTACAACAAAAGGCTAAGTATATAAACTGCTATAGTAGCAGCAAAGGAGGCCATTTGTGTTAAGTAGTTTGTTATCAAACTAGGTGTGGTTCATAGCGGGATAATACTATGAAGATACATTTTATGACAATAGTATCAACATGATTTAATCCCGAGGAACTAAAGGTCTCACCAAAGGACCAAATTTATACAATGCCATCTCATTGGAGAATTAGTAATGCGTAGAGACGCAAGGACATGCAAATACACACGGACCTGGAAGTGTCAGATCCGAAGATTATGTTTACCACTAGCAATGGTGTCTATACAACACCAGAAAGCCATAGGTGTTGAATGCACAAGTTTTTAACTAGATTATTGACTCTAGTGCAAGTGGGAGACTGTTGGAGATATGCCCAAGAGGAAATAATAAAGTGGTTATTATTATATCTTTATGTTTATGATAAATGTTTACATCCCATGCTATAATTGTATTATTAGGAAACACTAATACATGTGTGTTTTGTAAACATAAAAGAGTCCCTAGTAAGCCTCTTGTTAAACTAGCTTGTTGATTAATGGATGATCATGGTTTCCTGATCATGGATATTGGATGTCGTTAATAACAAGGTTATATCATTAGGAGAATGATGTGATGGACACACACCCATAGTAAGCGTAGCATAAGATCAAGTCATTAAGTTCGTTTGCTATAAGCTTTAAAATACATAGTAACCTAATCCTTCGACCATGAGGTTATGTTAATCACCATCACCGGATGGGTACGTTGATGACATCAAACACCGCTTCGTAACTGGGTGGTCATAAAGGTGTCATTGGGCATTCTGAAAGTATGTGTTGAAGCGCATGGACCAAGATTGGGATTTGTCCATCCATATGACGGATAGATGTGCTATGGGCCCTCTCGGTGGAATGTCATCTAATTAGCTTGCAAGCATGTGACTGGGTCACAAGGGATGACATATCACGGAATGAGTAAAGAGTACTTATCAGTAACGAGGTAGAACTAGGTATGGAGATGCTGACGATCAAACCTCGGATAAGTATAGTATCGCGAGACAAAGGGAATTGGTTTCATATGTAAGTGGTTCAATCGATCGCGAAGTCATCGTTGAGTATGTGGGAGCCATTATGGATCTCCAGGTCCCGCTGATGGTTATTGATAGGAGATGTGTCTCTATCATGTCTACATATTCACGAACCGTAGGGTGACACACTTAAGGTTCGAAGTTGTTTTAAGTAGATATGGAATGTGCATTGGAGACCGAATGTTGTTCGGAGTCTCGGATTGGATTCGGGACATCACGAGGAGATCCGGAATGGTCCGGAGAATAAGATTCATATATAGGGGATCATTTTCTAAGTTAGGAAATGTTCCGGAGTGTTTGTATGAGGATTCTAGAAGGTTTCGGAATGTTCCGGAAGGTTCTAGAAGATATCTTGGAGTTTGCTTGAAAATCAAGATAGGGATCAAGGAGTCCTGGTGGGTCAAGACACAGATTCGTGGGGGAGGAGGACTCCTCCCCCCTCCCCAAATTCGTTGGCCCTAGAGGAGGGGAGTCCTACAAGGACTCCCCCTCCCCAGGCGCGCCTCCTCCTCTTTAAATAGAGGGGCAGGGGGCGCCCCCTCCTCCCAAGCTCTCATAACATCCAATCTCTGCCGCCTCTCTCCTCCACCATCTTCTGCACAGGCATAGGCGAAGCCCTGCAGAATTCTCTACTCCACCACCACCACCACGCCGTCGTGCTGCTGGGATTCCGTGGAGAAGATCTACTACCTCCGCTGCTCGCTGGAACGGGGAGAGGAAGGTCTGCTTCGACTCCGCACGTGTGACCGACTGCGGAAGCGCTGCCGAATCGTGGCGCCGGAAGGATCGTCAACTTGACCAAGGGCGGAAGCGCTGCTGGAACGCGACGCCGGAAGGATCGTCTACTTGACCGAAGGCGGAAGCGCTGCTGGAACGTGACGCCGGAAGGATCGTCCACACGATCTTGAGATCGGCAAGTGATCGACTACATCAACCACGAGATCTAATCTCGTTAACGCTTTCGGATCTACGAGGGTTAGTTCCTATCTATCTCGTTGCTCATGTCTCATAGATTAGATCTTGGCTTTTATCTAGATTAGATCTAGGTTTTGTTCGTTCTTGCGGTAGAAATTTTTTGTTTTCCATACTACGAACCCATCAACATACCCTCTCAAGCCTCTCACCATGCCAAACATCTTACAACACACTCCCAAACAACGGAGGCTTGCCTTACCCAACCTCGAGCCACTATGGCAAAGAGACGAGGCACAAAGCCTCAAAACCGTGTCACTACCAAGACTGACAGCCTCGCTACCACTGCCCTAAAGCAAGATGACACAGATCGATGTACCGTCCACCCCTGAGCACCAAGAAGAAGTCGGGGAGTGACCGGAAGAACCCAATAAACCTAGAGGAAGGCATCGTCCATCAACTCTAGCAAGGTGTACATTGTGCCCCTAAGACCCATGCGAATGGCCACCATTGACTCTACCTGCCCTCAGGGACTCCACGATCAGCCCAAGCAGCATCTCCAAGGAGGGAACAACATCGTGGTGGCACCATGGACTTATCTGAGATGCTAAAACTAGGGTTTCCATTGGCGCTCGTGGAGGGGTAGCGCGATTGCAGCCATGACAACGCCTCAAGGGAGGAGACGATGCCTGTAGGCGTCGCCATTCTCAGCAAAATGGGATCTTTCACCCGACCCAATCACTAACCCCTAAATCCACTTAATAGGGTATAACCTAGGAGACATGAGAATACCATACTCATAAGCCAGCCATACCTCGTTGATGACGAATGGGAAAGCGTGGACACCATCCACCGTGACCACCACCGATGACCTAGCTGGCCTAGGTCCAGAACACCTCCGCACTGCCAGCCACTCCAATGCGATGTCTAGCCACCCTGCCACTCGACGCCAACTATATTATGCAAGCCACCATGCCCAGCTCCATCGGCCCGCCAAAGCCCATCATCTCGCTCACGGGCCTGATTGGCCCTGCCGCCGTGAGCGCTGCTATGAATGTTGCATGCACCACCGCCATCGCTGAGCCAGTAGCTGAGACCCACTCTATGCTGCCAGCTGCCGCCCCACCACCCTCGTGGCCCAAGCCGTCCACTGTCGATAGGCAGAAGTTCCCGGGACCGCTGCCCCGCTTACCCACGCCATGGAAGAAGAACGCAGTTGTAATGACCCAGAGAATTAGGAATGGGCTAAGGGTTGATGTTTAATTTGTGCATTTCATTTTAAGACGTAAAAATTGAGGAGGAATTTGAATTTTTTGTGTTTAGATATACCAACACTTGAGAATTGAACTAGAGTTGAGTTTGACTCAAGTCAACCCTAAGAATTCAAGTCAAATTCAAATATGAATTGTTTGAGAGTCATCTAAGTGAATACTTTCATCAAATTTAAAACACATGTTCATAAGCCCACATACACTTATGATCAAATAAGTAAATCGAATAATGCATATATTCACTTGGAATTCAAAATGGAGGTTTGAATAATTCAAACTTGACTTATCAAGTTAAAGTAACAACTAAAAAAGAAATAATGTATAGAAGTGAAATATCATCCAACTCAAGCAATCTAAACTTTATTCATAATTCAAATGGGTACAAGCTGGAGATTTACAAAGTTTGATACAAGAGGAAGAAAGAAATACAATGAAAGGACAAAAACCCTAAATAACTAAACCTATCTACTACTATCTATCTTTCCATCATCTTATCAACATTCTATTGTTCATCTCATCTTGATCTTGCTAAACTACACTAGCTATCTAAACCTCTTATCTTTGTTGTCACTTGAGTACTTCAACCTGCAAAACACAAACGCACAACAAAATTTTGTTAAGATTAAAATGTAGGTTTTGCCCTACGAAAAAACAAATCAATGTTAAATCCAAAAACTAGGATCCAGGAACAAGTCCTAAATCCCAGTATCTTGAGCTGAAGTAAATAAAATCCTAGAATATGATAAACAAATGATCAACAATGAATGAAATGAACCAAAACCCAGTTAATCTGAACAATTTCTTACAGTAGGAAGTAGCTAACTAATAATAGAGCACTAGGCAATAACCTAAAGCCAACATCCATTAGTAATTATAAACCAACCAGAACTAGTAAGCCAACTAGAGAAGAACCAGAACAAAATGGAAATATTTCAACCAAGTCATTTACCCAAGCCATGGATTCATACAAAAACATCAAATGTTGGAGGTTGAACACTCAACATTTCATCAATCTAAATTATAAGGGTCTGGGATAAATCCAAGAATTATTTAAAACCAACTATATCATGAACAAATAGGATCCTAGAAGATACTATTTTATAGTAAACCAACAACATTTCGAAGTAGGCCAAAACCCTAACACTAGTAACAATCCCAAATTTTCTCGACACCACAAGTGGAAATTATAAAGCTATAGAAATCACAGCAACCATAATACAAGACTACTAACCAAAGGACACCCCCAGGCTTAGCATTCTACCGAGAACATGTAAATCTCAGGAATTTAGATCATGAACCATGAAACATGTAAACCAGTAGAAGTGATAGAAATTGAAGTACGTGATCAATGACCAATGGATATAGCCATGCTTAAAATCTTCCCTGAACCATAGACCAATAGGAATTTAAAACATGATATCTGAGAATAATAAACCAATCAAACTTCATAGTAACCACAACTAAGAACATTCATCCAATTTGAATTGCAAAGACTCATGGATGAAATCCAAATGGAAATCACTAATATGAATAATAATAATAATACACTTGTCATGATCCAAAACCAGAACATGACAAGAACCAAACCGGCATGCCTTTTTAGACATATGCATATACTCACCCCTACATATAAAAACAAAGAACTTATATGCCAATTTTGGCGTACACATATAAGTTAAAGCTAGCATGAGCTTAACAACTGAAAGTAACATGCCACCTTTGAATAAGTTAGACAACATAGGTGGTTTCGCACATGCCCACGAAGGTGAATCACATAAATGCATGGCATATGTGTCATCACCACAACTATTTAGGAACACTACAAATAGCTGACCTCCTGAGACCCCAGAGCTCACAACTCACTAGTCAAGCTTATACCAAAAACGCACACACACACACACACACTAGTTTAGAGAGAGATCTGAGTGATAGTAGAAGCAAGAAGGAAGGAGAGGAAATTTAAGAACACTTCAAGAACCATAGGAGGAAGAAGAAAGCTACTACATATATTCATCAAGCAAACTTAGGAATCTTTAGAACTATGAGATCATATATGACAATGATCTTTTTTCTAGGAGGCAAGCTCAAGCATATAAGATTGATTATCATCTCTGTACACTCAGTTAAGAGGCATCACAGTCAATAATAAAGTAACTATACCCTACGCGCAACCTAGTTAAGTAATGATTGATTTATTTAAATAAGTAAGGTTTGATTGAATTCTTATAATATAAATATCATGATACAATAAATGAATAAACACACTTTTTCACTAACTACAATTTGAGTGGAAAAATAAAAGTTGCCCATTGAAATTGTAGCTACAGGAAAAGCATGGATATTGAAATAAAGTATCAATTATCCATGCTAACTAATTACTTAGACAAACTATCTACAAAAAATAAATTTAAAAGGACCTTAAAGCTGAATTCTCATGCCAAATGGAAAGTGAAATATGAAATGAAATCCTAAACAACATCCTCTTCATCCCCTGAGAATTGTAAGTTCAGAGGATGAAGAACAAACTATCAAAGACAACATGTCAAGTTATATCTACATTAAGAAGTAAAAGGCTAATTTAGAACAATTACTAAAACATTAACTCACTTAATTTGTGGATTTTGACTATAAATAAATAGAGAACATGATAATTAATAACACTTAACATAACCAATGGCTAACCCTAAATAGGAACTTAACTGTATTGACAATGTAAATGAATGGATCAGTACAAACAACCTAAGACTAACTTGTAATGCAACCACACACTAATCTAACAGTTAACAGAAGAACATGCTTAACCAGTGAACCTAAACAACTGGAGAACCCTAGATTAAGCAACTTTAATAGAACCCGAAAAATTAAATCGTATCAAGCACTAAATAAATAACAAGCATACTATAACACCCTAGAATCTACTATATGCTTCTTTTTAGCAAAATAGGT
The DNA here is from genome assembly GCA_910589775.1 of Avena eriantha. Lineage (NCBI taxonomy): Eukaryota > Viridiplantae > Streptophyta > Magnoliopsida > Poales > Poaceae > Avena > Avena eriantha. The sequence goes on from OU342742.1 coordinate 82,717,341, forward strand.
CTGAAGTAGTATAGAACCCTTGAATTGCCTTAATTCAAAAACCACAGGCAAGTTTGAAAGTGTAAGATGGTTAACCTAGAGGGAGGTGAATAGGTTTCTACAAATTTCTTTATGATCTTTTGCAAGTTTTAGGATTTTGCAGAATATAAGTGTGCCTAAATGCAAACTAGGTGAGGCAACCTAGATGATGATACAATCTAATTCAAGCACGAAGGCTATAATAAAGTAAACAACACAAGTAAGAGATCGATTAAGGGATAACCGAAGCACGCGGAGACGAAGATGTATTCCCGTGTTCACTCCCTTTGGGAAGGGGGCTACGTCACGTTGGAGAGGTGTGAGGTCCCACGAAGGAGTCCCCAGCACCACGAAGGCTCATCTTCTTCTCCAAGCCTATCCCACGAAGGAATATCCCACTTACTCATGGTAGACTTTAAGGTAGTCTGCAAACCCTCACAAACTTTCCATGGAGCAAATCACAAGGCGAATGCTTCTAGGCAACCCTAGACGCCTAGGGTTTACCAAAAACCCAAGAGTAACATGAAAACTCGATGAACTCAAGGGGGAATGAACTTTGGCTTGGTGGAAACGTAGACCGAGACCTCCTCTTGCTTTCTACCAAAGGGATTTGACTTTGGTTGGGTAGAATGGGAGATCCTCAAGCTTTGGTGTTTCAACAATGGAGAGAGAGAGCTCAAGAATAGAATCTGAAATGGATTGCCTAACCTAGTCAAGGTGGAAGACGGGGTATATATATACCCTAGGGAGAAATCTAACCGTTCGAGGGAATTCTGCACGAACCTGATTTCAAGTTCGATTACACTAGACAACAGACTAGATGGTCCGGTTCCCAAGCCATTTCACCGGTTCCCAGACCGGGATAGGCTCTGCCTCTGGTTTCGGATAGACCCGGTATTAAAAACCAGAATTCCTGGTCCACAGTCGGTTTTCTAGCACTGCCACCGGACCACCCGGTCCGAGGGCCGGTCCAACCGGTCTGCTCACCGGATCCTACAAAAACACCTCAAAAGGTAGTTCTCCCTCTCATCCCTGTTTGGTGATGGGACAAGTGGGTGTATAGGATGTGTGTATGACTTAGGAATTTATCCCCAGCAAGCTCATCGAGAAAACCCCTCTTAATAGTGAGGAGTTCCTAAAGGACTCAAGTTACATAATGAAGCAAAACTCTGGCACAAAACTTCGTTATTGAAATGGGAGGGTCTCCGACGATCTTCCAACATGCCATCGTACTAAAGCGTGTATAAGACACTAGTAGGCAACATTAGTCCGCTCTAACTATGGTGTCATTGTCAACCAAAAACAGTAGAGGGTAAAATACCCTTACAAAGTACACTCTTGCATTACTTTATGAGACCAAACTTGCAATATTCATTGCAAGAGAATTCTGACATGTCCATTGAAATATTTGATAAAGCGTTTTGAAAACCTTATCACCTGCATTTAAAAGCAAAGTATTGTTTTCATAATGAATATGAAATTTGGATTGCTGGCTTAGGGTAGTCGGATAATCTAACAATGATGGGCGATGGAATCATGGTTAAGATATGGTTGGGAAGCCATATGGTGGAGATTCCATTGTACCGGGTATACACTTAGGATTGAAAATCAATGTAATAAGTGATTCTTGTTCCGTATAAAATACTCCGACCACAAGTTCTGAAATGGGACAGTGAAGTCAGTTGTACCTTTTTCCTTTCATATGTCCTCATATCCTAAGTCGGGCTGAGATCCAGAGTGATCAGCGGGTGGGAGCCCATGACGTCCCTATCCTATGTACCAGGGTAATCACTTAGCATATTAGATGGGAGGGTAATTGAGGCGTAGGTCTTTTGATTAAAACACGTTACAATGGGTGGCCTACGGGTCGTGGCGAGTGACAGTGATTGTCATGGAACTTAATGGAGCGTCGAACCAAGGAAGTTTGAACATGAAAGCATACCCTATTATGCACTCAGGCTTAAAATCATTTGTGGAAAAATTAGTGCCCCTCTTGAGGGTGTATGAGTCGCGACATGTTACTCCCTATCATGGGAAAGGATTGCGAACGCAACGGGAAAGGGACTCCGTAAAATCCTGTACAACTCGTGCAGGCTGACGGGCATATTTTTTTAAAGGAGACTAAAACTTACTTTTTCTTAAAAATCCGATTTTGAAAACTAAGCACATGCTCAGGATTCTTATCCACGGCTATAGATAGAGCATAATGCATCCACTATAAAACTTGTTGAGTATGCTCGTACACAATCTATACTTGTTAAAACCCTTTCTTAGGTACCTCGAAAACTGAAAATACATCTGCTACAGAAGACATCGTCGAGGAGGTTTATTATAATGAACCTGGTCTCTCAGGAGGAATTGAAGGCGTAGACTACATAATAGAATTTGGAACAGAAAAGGAAAACATAGACTTGGAGGAATAGTTTCACACGCATAGGATAGCCGGGCTGAGCAACCTATACTTAATCCAATAAAGTTGCAACGCTCCGATGGTGCTTAGCTTATAAGTGCCATTTTTCATCAAGCTAGAGCTTTTAAATTTATTAGTACAAGTGAATCCTCACTGGACCAAGGAGGATCTCGAAGCTTGTATTGCTCTTGTGTTATGAATAAGAAATGAAGAATTAGTTGGACCCGCAACGGTTCTGTTATACCACTCTGAGAGGTATAATATTTCTAAAAGACGACTTTTGCAAATGTTATGCCAACGACTCACACTCTACAACATGCAGTGGAGCGCTAGGTCACCGCAGCGGAGCCCCTCCGCTGAAAGGCCCCGTGCGCGACCCTCTCCTTTTGGGATACGAGCCCTGCTGCCGTTGCAGTGATGCCGGCGATGACGTCCGCAAGGGGGAGGCGTGCGATGGAGTCCCAATGGCTAGGGTTGGGGTTCTCCAGGGTTGCCCCTGCGGGAGCGACACGGGAGTCGGGAGAGGAATCTAGCGGTCTGTCCCTCATAAGCACAAATGTTGTTAGTTTGTTAAGTAGGAGGAGTATTTCTTTGTAGCAAGTGCATGTAGTAGCTGTAGCAGAATAGCAAACCAATTGTGAATTGTGAATAATCAGCAACACACCTAATAATAATTGGCTTGGCTTGGCTGCTGTCTGTAATGAACAATGATCGGATTCTGCTCCCCTTCCGTGCAAGGACATGTCACATGTTTCTATCGCGGTTGCATCACATGCTTGCTTGCTAGGTTGTTAATGCGACGTAAAAGCTGGAGACCGACCCTCAGTTCTGCCCTGCAGGGAAATGCGATGATGAACGGTGAACCTCTAGCAGGGACTAGAAGTCCCTAACACTATTTACTACTCACCTGACTCCCACACACGGCATGCACAACAACGACGAACGTGACAAGCTATCGGCAACCGTGAGCTATCCCACCACCACCACTGGAATTGAACGTGTACACGGGCCGTTACACTCACCCAGTGCCGGAGCAAAGCAACAGAAGAAACTTCCAGGCCTGCAGTACAATTCCCACGGGACCAGTACGAGACAAGGGAATAGGGCGGGGATCGTTGTTCACAGGACCTGTGATCTTCAGAGAGCGCGCACGCATGTGAACCCACTAGCGCGTGCTGACTTGGTTGCTAGGCCCGGCGTTGGAGCACCACAAGGGCACTGCACCGAACCAGGCACGCGACGCCACCGCTCTTCCGACCCTCGGAGGACCCCAGGCGTTGCAGCTAGGTGGTAGGTTCCCATGGCGGCCCGTGACCTGCGGGCCAATGGCAGCTCGCCAGGTGCGAGGAGAGCGGCCACCCGGTGGCGCGCATACGACGCTACGCCGATATATGCCCCGTCCTCGCCGTCTTCTGGCTATATATAGCCTTCGAGTAGCTCTCCTTGCTGTGATCATATAGCTGGTACACACACACATACTCCTACATTCATTGAGCAGTGTGAGAAACATTGCCTAGCTCGAGCGCTCTCATCGCGGGAGCAGTTTGAGCAGAGGGAGCTGCAGGGTGAGCAGAGGGAGCGCCGGGGGAGGATGAGGAGTGGTAGCTCTGCTCTGAGACATGCCGTGGTGTTTCTCGTTTCATGGATGGTGGCGCATTGCGGCACAGAGCTTGTTGCCGCCGTACCTCCTGGTCAGTCTCCCTCCTCCATCTCCCTGATGTATGTATCAGAGACTGTAATAACACTAACTGAACTCTTTGATGGCATGCAGCTGGCTGGTACGATTACACCGCCTACACGGACGTAAGTCTCTTATACTGCAAGGTCCCCTGTTATTTATTTCCATAATAAAAGTATACTCGCTTTCAGAACCTGCAAGGTCTTCGCTGACAGTGTAGCCTTTTAGAACAGGCTGATACTGATACTGTAGTATGTTAAGATGGTCTTTCTTGCTTTGTTAAGGTGGCAGGCACTGCTGTTCTAGGCTTCTAGGAACTAATGGGGTCTAGAACTAGCAAGAGGATGAGGGAAAGATGTCGACCCCCAAATCCACTGGACCACCAACGTTTAATTCCTTCCGAAAAAAAATGTGCACCCGACGTTTTCTTGGGTGGTTTCAGTTTTGTTTCCATGTGTGCGCTGCGCTGGGAGACCACAAGCCCACTCGCACCAACCTGACCAAGAATATAAATTATCACACGGAACAAGTGACAACTACTAGTATTAGTGTATCACACTACACTATTTCTCGTGGCATGATTAACTAGAATTCGCCATGTTCTGAAGTGGCTAGGAGTAGCGAGATGAGCTGTTAGTTCAGCATGTTTGCTCGACGCTCTTCCTTGGAAGCCAGGCACAGTATCCTAACATGCGTTCTCATGCCGACCAACTCAACTGACACGGCAAATGAGCCGCTTACTGATTGTTGGTTGTATTGTGCCGAGTGTCATTCTGTCTGTCCTGTTCGTGATCATAGTACTACGCTTAATAAAGTACACGTACAAGGGACAAGGACTCGAGTTTCAGCGTGTAAAATATGCGCTCGACGACGAGTAACAACCGGTTCGCCCCATGCATCATTTGTAGTACTCCATCCGATCAATATTAGTTCTCTTAAATTTATCTAGATTCAGATGTATCTAAATATATTTTAGTACTAGATATATTTGAATTTAGAAAAATCCAAGTCAACTAATATGCGTGGGAGGGAGTACTATTAGAACACAAGTTGCTAGTAGTGGCGGTTAATAAATCTGTTGGGTGTACGTACATGGCGTTCACAGTGCAGAGGCCAGCCGGAGCCGGCGCAGTACAACGGCGGGATTCTCAAGTACAGCAACAGCGACGACCCGACGGGGTACAAGACGACGGAGACGGGCGTCCTGTCCCCGGCGTTCGTGGTCTACGACCTCAACAAGACCACCATGTACACCTTCTCGGGCTGGATCAAGCTGGAAGGCTCTTCCTCTGCTCTGATCACCGCGAGGCTCGCCCCGGACAACTCCGGCACGAGGTGCATCGGCACGGTCCTTGCCAGGAGCGACTGCTGGTCCTTCCTCAAGGGCGGCTTCGTGCTGGACTGGCCCACGCAGACCTCGGTCGTCTTCTTCCAGAACGCTGACAGGACCCCTATGAAGATCACGGTCGCCAGCGGCTCGCTGCAGCCCTTCACCGCGGATCAATGGTCGATGCACCAAAAGGATACCATCCGGAAGGTACATTCTTTTGTTGTGACGTGTCAACTTAACATAGTCCTAGTACTACTAGTAGTAGTTTATAGTGTGCTAATAAGCTTGGTCTGTTTTTGGTGGGAGCAGAGGAGGAAGCGGATGGCCACCATCCACGTCGCCGACCCGCACGGCACCCGCGTGGTCGGCGCGACGGTGTCCGTGCAGCAGACCGCCAAGGACTTCCCGTTCGGCTCGGCCATCGCCTCCACCATCCTGGGAAACGATGCTTACCAGAAATGGTTCGTGGACCGGTTCAACGCGGCGGTGTTCGAGGACGAGCTCAAGTGGTACTCGACGGAGCCGGCGTCGGGCCTGCTCCGGTTCGACGTCCCCGACCAGATGCTGGCGTTCGTGCGTTCGCACCGGGTGATGGTGCGCGGGCACAACATCTTCTGGGAGAACCAGGAGGCGACGCCCCGGTGGGTGAAGGGCCTCTCCCCGGAGGACCTCCGCTCCGCCGTGAACACGCGCATCCAGAGCCTCATGACCCGGTACCGCGGCGAGTTCGCGCACTGGGACGTGAACAACGAGATGCTCCACTACAACTTCTACGAGCAGCGGCTGGGCCCCAACGCGACCATGGACTTCTTCAGCGTGGCGCAGGACGCCGACCCGCTCGCCACGCTCTTCATGAACGAGTACAACGTCATCGAGACCTGCGACGACGTCTCCTCCACCGTCGACGCCTACGTCGCCAGGCTCAAGGACCTCAGGGCCGGCGGCGCCGTGCTCGAGGGGATCGGCCTCGAGGGCCACTTCTCCAGGCCCAACATCCCCTACATGAGGGCGGTGCTCGACAAGCTCGCCACGCTCAACCTGCCCATCTGGTTCACCGAGATCGACATCAACAACAAGTTCGACGCGCAGACGCAGGCAGTGTACCTGGAGCAGGTGCTCAGGGAGGCCTACGCGCACCCGGCCGTCAGCGGGGTCATGCTGTGGACGGCGCTGCACCAGAGCGGCTGCTACCAGATGTGCCTCACGGACTGGAACCTCAACAACCTCCCCGTGGGGGACGTCGTCGACAGGCTCCTGCAGGAGTGGCAGACGGGGCAGGCCACGGGGGCCAGCGACGCGCACGGCGCATACAGCTTCAGCGGCTACCTTGGGGAGTACGTCGTCACCGTCAACTCCGGCAACACCTCGGCGCAGTCCACCTTCTCGCTCTCTCCAGGGGACGAGACCAGGCACATCACCGTTCAGATATGATCCAACTCAGTCCAACCACGATGTTACTGGCTTTTGCCTGTCAGTAGTACTCGCTTAATTATACTAGTACTAGTGTAGTGGTTGTTGTGCATGATAACTCGTGTCATTGGGATTTGGGAGCTCATCTTGTTTTGGCGCGACGTGCTGCCGTGTGCGGGTGTCAAGGAGCTATTGCAAGACAAAAATCCATGGAGATCTTAGGAATCCTTAACCTTGTGAAGTTCACCGCGGTCCTTCGTCTGCGTTGGCTTGCCATTAGGGAAGCGGAGATCCAAAGCTTTGGGTCGGTCTTGGAAGCCCTTGCAACATTTTTTTTTATAAAGAGAATATAGTAAGATGACGCACATATCAATTGCACTCGGTCCTCTGCAACCACGCATGATCTAGCGGTTTTACGGATGCACACAACTCAGTAAAAAGAAACAAAAGTTATAAAAAAAATTCCACTACAGAGAATGATTCATCATAGCAACGACATTAATACCACCAGAACAACACCAGTAATCCAAACACTCCAATAGCGACGCCTTTGGAAACAATAAACAAGCGTTGTCACCGTCCAATCAAAGATCATAGGTTTTCACCTTGGAGAAAGTCCTCGCTCACAAAACAATGCATTCAACAAGACCATTGCCAGGCACAACCAATTAAGGTCAGACCTTAGATTTCCACCCTACAAGGCAGGACTGTGAACTCCTCCTGTGTTGTCTTCCCAACAAAACAGTCGTTGCTGCGAGTAACGGATCACGCAACCAATTTCTCAACATCACAAAGACTCAAATCACCATCGCTAGCCCTCATGTTCCTGCTTTCATGACATTCTCCACATCTAACTTCACCATGGATCGTCTAAGTCATGACACATTATGGTAACAGACAGCAAAGCTTCGCAACGCTTCCTCTGAAACCAAACGGACACCAAAAAGCATGGGTACACACGACCGAATACCTTCCGATATAGCAATCTCTAGGCATGATACACCCATGAGATTTCGCCCGCACAGCCTTCCGGAACTCGCCTCTCTAGGCCAGAACAACAAGGGCATACATCAAGCAAAGCTTCGTCTTCGTGCGGAAGAACCTCTAGGACCACCTCCTTTATTGATGCCGATGCAGCGGTCCCCACACCACCGGCCGGCTCCCGGCGATCGGAACTAGTAGATCGAGCCCGAGTCTGTAAGATCCTGAATAGCAGAGCCACCGCGTAAGGGTGGCCTAGCCTCCGCCATGGCCACTTCACCACAATAGTCCTGCATCCGGGTCCAACCCACCTGCCTCCTAGCCGCGAGGCAGCGAGCCCCCCGCATCGGCGAGCGCCGCTGCCCCGTAGGCCGCCCATTGTCCGCGCCGTCCCGGTCCCGATCACTTCACGCGATGGAAGGCTAACAAGGCGCACGAAGGGAGGCTGCCACTGCCAGCGCCACGTTGGCAGCGATCAGAGAGAGCCGCTAGAGAGAGTTTTGTACATTAGGGTCGGCGCCTCCAGAGTCGCCCACGTGCGGACAACCTAGGAGGTGGAGAAGGCAGGGGAGGGGCAGCAACGGGGAGGTCCAGCCAGCGGTGGCCTGGCAGCTAGGGTTGGTATCAGGAAGATATATTCTACTATCTGAAATTCCTTTTAGTGTGAGGTGCATCCATGTGATAAGGCAATACATGCAAGTCTGGCACGCGGTCGAGGGCACGATCCTCACTGACGAGTGTAATCGGCTACTGTGGAGATGGACTACCAGCGACACCTACACCGCATGCTCGGCTTACCTCGCGTTCTTCCACAGATCGCTTGCTTGCGCCGCCTAGAGGTCCATTTGGAATACATGGGCTCCACCGCATGTCAAACTCTTCCACTGTCTCTCCTCTTTGGATCGCTACTGGACAACCGAACGCCTTGAGCGCCATAGCATTCATCACCACAAACAATGCCTGCTCTGCAATCAGGCACTAGAGACGATGTGGCACCTGCAGCTCAAGTGCCCCTTGTCCAAGTAGATATGGCATGACACACTGGCATGGCTCCGGATGACGTTTAGAATCCCTAGCAACGAAGGCGCGTCTCTCTTCACCTGGCTCCCAGAGGCAAAGGGCGCAACCCTAAAACCCATGTGCAAGGGTTTCCACACCACAACATGAAGGGAATATGCCTGAGAGGAAATAATAAAGTGGTTATTATCTTATTCCATGTTTATGATAAATGCTTATTTTGCATGCTATAATTGTATTGATTGGAAACGTCAATACATGTGTATTTAATAAACAAATAAAAGGTTCCTAGTTATGCATCTCTTATAGACTAGCTCGTTGATTAACAAGATGATCAAGGTTTCCTGATCATGGACATTGGATGTTGTTAATAACGAGGTCACAACATTGGTGGAATGATGTGATGAACATTCATCCGAAGTATAGCATTATGATCAAAGTCATTATGTTTATATTGCTATAACATCATACGAAGTAATCTTAGTCCTTAGACCATGACATCATGTTAATTGCTAACACCGGAAGAGTATCTTGATAACATCAAACGTCACACCATAACAAGGTGACTATAAAGGTGGGTTCAGTGCTATGAAGGTGTTATGTTGAGGCTCATGTATCAAGAGTGGGATTTGTCCATCCTGATGACGAATAGATATACTCTGGACCCTCTCGGTGATATCACATTAAGATAGCTTGCAAGCAAGTGATGAGATCACCGGAATGTTATATCACGGGAACGAGAAAAGAGTGCATGTCGGTAACGAGATCAAACTAGGTATTTGGATACCGATGATCGAATCTCGAACATGTATTATATCACAAGACAAAGGGATTTAGTTACTAGCGTTAAAGGTTCTCACGATCACAGAAGTCATCATTGAATGTGTAGGAGTCAGTATGGATTTAGTTACTAGCGTTAAAGGTTTATATCTTTCATCACCGGTCTTCACCCTTTATTGTTGGATTCCGTCTTGCTCACGGAATTTGGATGGAGTAGATAGCATGAACCACTTGGATGATGAGTGATAGGAAGCCAAGCCATCAAAAGGAAAGGCGAGCAGCCCTAAACCAACTAAACCGGGGAAGCTGAAGCAGAAATGCAATTCTCGGGTGAGGGAAGGGGGAAGCTCCAGGAAGGCTTTGCTCGCTCGCTCAAAAATCTCTAACGCTCGTTTACGAGTGGGGTGCATAAGCCCTTATTGAAGTAGGGAGAGGCCTTACTACACGAGCTCGTAAGTCAAGCACGGAACGAGCCTTGTCTACGAAGCTTTGCTTCATCATCTTGCTTGATTCTGGTGAAGCTTAACACACTATAACATAGGCATATAGCTCCTTCTCCTCTTCGAAACGAGCTAACAAACACCAAAATCCTAGTTCAAATGTAAAAGTTATGCTCAAACGGTGAGAAAGCTGAAATCTGGGATTCCGCTGATTCTGTTCAGATATGGGCAGTAGTATCAGACTTTTGAGTGGTAGTACCAGTCTTCAGGAGGCCCGGTAGTACCGTTTAGGTACCGGGGAGGTCCGGTAGTACCGGTTATTCCTGGGACGCCTAGATTTGACGCGTTTTCATGATTTTGGGGCGATTTGGGTGGAAAATCTTCAAGAAAAACACCAAATCGAAGGGCTAAATGATGGAATCAAAACCTACCAAAACACACTCAAATCTCAGATCGATCCAAAACACGAATTGGGGCTATTTTTGGTGGAATTTTGGAATTTATGGGGAAAGGACTAAATCGGCGAGAAGTTCGTGGCAACCAAAAACTGCTGATACCAGATGATAATGGGGTGAACCTCAAGGGTGGCCCGATCTTCATGGATCTCATGGTTAAATCAATGGGAAAGCGAGGGGAAAGGGAGAAGGTAGCGGAAGTGAACACACACCTCGCAAAGACCATGATGAACACACGCAAACACAACACGATACAAGGCCAATTACTCCCGCCGGTGGCCACCAGTCCGATAGAATCCTCGCAAGGAAAAATCGATCAATGTGGTCCCTTCAATCTCAAGCGGAGAGGGAAGAACACCTTGGAGAGGTTCTTGACAACTACGCTCACGCACTCGGAAATGTAGGCCTTGTACAACGGTGGATGCGCGATGCAAGCTCCAACAAGGTTGGTGATGATAGTCGGTCCCCTTGGTAAAGGCGATGAGGCAAAACTAGAGATTCCAAAAAGGGGTTGTCTTTAGTCTATCATCTATGCCTAAGGGCTACATGAGGGGTGGGGGTTCTATTTGTAGGCCAGCCACTTACATTGGGGGCTGTTTGGGAATAGAAGTAGGGTTGGAACATAATAAGGGGGTACATGGGTTGTGGCCCATATCTGATGCGCATAGGCACTGTTGTGTCCGGTAGTACCGGACTTGATGACCGGTAGTACCGCTTGGGGTGGTAGTACCGCAAGCCAGTACCGGGGCATCCAGAGACGATGTCGCGTGCTTCAGTAGTGGCCGGTAGTACCGGTCCCTTGGGTCCGGTAGTACCGGTGATGGCGCAACACGGGCTCGATGCAGCAAGGCCGGTAGTACCGCTGGGTAGGGACGGTAGTACCGGTCAGGCCTGTTTTCTTCCTCCTCCTCTTCCAAGCCTCCGTCTTGTCGGGCTTGATGCTCCGGGTTTCCTCCCTTGTCTCCGTACTTGTCGATGCGAACCTAGCATGGTCATAGGATGGAGTATGAAGTAGTATACCATTAAATAGGGTAGGAAGTGGGCTCGCATAGAGGATATGATTCACCTTTTGTCGTGGTGGTGGCACGGCAGATGCCATGGATAGGCTAAAGATGGGGCCAATGAGTGCTAGGGGAATCCAGGGAGGGAGAGCGTGGTGATTCCATGCACGGAAGTTCTTGTATATTCTCTATCAATGGTGTTTACAAGTGCTCCAAAGGCTCTCAACAAGAAGGAGACGATGTCTCTTACTCCATGTTTACTAGCCCTTGAGTTTTACCTTAGACAGAGAATGATTGATCTATTTGCCGTCCCCCTCTATGGAGGCCCCGGTGCTCCTTATATAGGGGAGCCCGGGTTACAATTCTAGGGCACAACTGGCAGTATATTCTACGAATATGCTCCTCGTGCAAAGCTAGATGCTTCTTTATTCCTCTTTAACGGCTCGTCCGGACTTTGGACGTAACCCGCAGCGTCATCCTCGTCTTTTGGCGTCACCAGTCATGGGCTACGTCATCCGGCTTTGCCCGCGTCACCTTGGTCGCCTCTGACCCACCGGTCCTCTTTTTTACTTTACTTTGCACATGTTCCAGCTAATAAAGCCACCTTTTGACCAGCGGGGGATCCCTTCTCTTGGAAGCTAAGATAATCCGGCTAGCATATAGCTAATCCGGCTTACCCATTTACCTGCAAAACAGATAGACACGGCCAGCATAAATCTTATGCCAGCCAGACCATTGTCAAGGAAATGCCCCATGGGTCAGGCCACACCGTGATTCGGCCTGCCTTGAGGTGACCCGGTCAGCAATTCGCTTTGACCGCGCCGTACCCCGGCTAACTCGGCCCTTATACCCTGGCGTTACCCTACCCGGGGGTATCCCCCCAACATTAGTCCCCGAAGCTGGTGCGGTCTTGGCAACTTTTTTAGTTGTTAAGGCCACACCAGGTTCCCATATCCGGATCTTTCGCTCCTTAGGCCGAGTTACCTCGTTTCCCGGAGTTTCTCATCTTGCAACCCTTTTGCTCTTTCCGAGTTATTCCTCATTGGCCAGGTCTTTTGCTTGCTTATCCGGGTCACCTTTCCTTCTCTTGTACGCTTCTCCACATCCTACATGGAGGGTAATCATCACTTGCCTTATTTTAAGGGCCACGCGCATTTAATGCACCGGTTATTGTCGCAACGTCAGGAATAACTGCTGTAAACGTCTCATCACTGCAACACCTCGTTAACTGTAACACCACGTCCCGTCATGGGACCGCTTGCTCCAGTGGCCCCTCCTATGGCCTTGTTCTGATTGGCTGCTCGGGCCGCATACACGCTCGTTGCGTGCGGCACGTCACCCGCAAAGGATCCCACGACGCGTGCACGACACGGTTAAGTAGGGGGTGCGGAGCACTCCCAGGGGAAGTTCCCCCATTTGTGCCGTGCTCCACTGCTCTCTCTCTTTTTCACAGCGACTTCGCCGCCGCCGCTAGTTTTCTGCTCCACGAGCGCCACCGCGACCGTGCTCCGGCAGCGTTTCGTGCCAGCGCCACCGTCCCCATTGCTAGTTTCCACCACGGGGCCTTGCGCTTCCCGTTTCCCTTCTTCCGGATACCTCTATTCCGATTACCCCGTCAGAAGCTCTGATTCCACCATGTCTGAGGCGGAGGCAGCGATGGTGGCACATCAGGAGGAAGGGGCGGAGGGCCGCGAACGCGGCTGCTGGGACGGCTCCACTGTCCGCGAGGAGGACCTGGCTTGGCTCAGCGCCACACAGCGCATCCCTGCCGGTGTCGCCTGCCGCCTCGCCTCCAGTGAAGTCTCTCCTTCCCCCAAATCTGGGGAGTACGTTGTGTTTCTTTCCCATTTCCAGCGCAGCTTCGGCCTCCCCACTTCTAATTTTTTCTTCAATTTCATTTCCACCTACAAATTGCAACCGCATCATCTCCCCGCAAACGCTATCACTTCTCTGTCCTCCTTTGCCTCCGGCATTGAGGGATACCGAGGCCTCTGGCCAACCAAAGAACTTTGGATTAAGTTCTTTGGTCTACGGAGGAACGTGGTTACGGATCCGGAGCTTGCCTCGAAGGACAAGCACCTGACCCAATGCGGTGTTGCCTCCATCTCTCCATGCAAGCAGTTTGTGTTCCCCTGGGTCATTGGGCTCAAATCTTGCAAGGGTTGGGCCTGGACCTTCTTCTACATCCGGAACACCACCAAGGAGGACCAGATCCGGTTGCTCCCTTTCAAGCTTGGCCCTCCAGATGTCTCGCTTTGGGAAAGCATTCCCAAGCGCGCCACGGCCCTGGCGAATCAAGTGGCACGCCGGATCACGGAGCTGCTCAAGGAGCGTCTCCAGGGGAGGATATTATGATTACTTTCATCCGCAGCCGGGTCTCCCCCTCTAGAAACAAGCCCACAAGATCTGCTACCTTAGCGGCCCTCTCGATCCTCACCGGACCTCTTCCTTTGAGTTGGACAACTCGGCGGTTTACCGCCAGGTTAAGTCCATATTTAACATGGAGAAGGAGTTCTCCGAGGCCTGGGATTGGGAAATTGAGCCCTTCACCCGTACTAACCCGCCTCCAAAGGTAAATTACCCTTTTCTGTTTTCCGAATCTTCCTTGTGTGTTATTTTCTTTTCGTAACTTGGCGATTATTCTTTCAGAAATTCCTCCAGCAACCACTGGAGGATGGCGAGGTACCGGCGAGCAAGTGGTTGCCGGACCGCATCGTGGGGGATGAGGAGGAGCTTGATCCGGAGGCATTCTTGCCTACCCCGGACGTCGTCAAACACAACGCTGGTAAGGCCTCTTCTCTAAGGGATTGGCCAGACGATGATGATTCGGACGTTGAGATCCTTGAGGTACTTGATCCGGTTCTCATCTCTTATTTGCACCTGGCTCATGTTCGAATGTTCAGCTAACCCAGACGATCAGGTCCATGAGGTTCCTCCCCTTGCCACCGGTGGCCCGGCCCCGACCCCTTCCCAGAAGCGCGCGGCTACCTCGGCCACAACTTCGGAGGAGCCGCCGCCCAAGAAGAGGCAAAAGAAGTTCGAGGTTAAACCCTCGGCCAAGCCTGCCGCCAAGAGCACAGTTCAGAGGGCACCCAAACCTCGGGCTCCCCCCACCGCAGACGAGTAAGTCCATTTAGCATTGCTACTTCGGATCTTTCCTTTGCTTGCCTTTGTTTCTGGTTGGTTCTCTCTTTTTGACTTGCTGTCCTTCCTTTTTTCTAGAGCTCCTGTGGATATTTCCCAGAGCGGTTTCGGCATAGCCTCCCCACTCCGGAGCAGTCCCTCTCCTCCCCACAACGATGATCATCGTCCGCTTAGCCCTATTCAAGAGAGTTCTACGGTCGCGCCTGACCAGAGCCCACCTCGCCAAGAGGAGGGCAACATCGGCGCGGGGGGTAGTGGGGCAGCTCGGGACACGGTAATGCCGGATCTCCCCAGCTCCTCGGCCTCTGTGCCCAATGTTGAGGTGCCAGTTTCATCGGCACCGCCCCAGCACCTCCAGTACAAGTACCAGCACCAGCACCAGCAGCAACAACAGCACCAGCACCAGCAACAACACCATCAGCACCAGCAACAACATCACCAGCACCAGCAGCAACAACAACAGCACCAGCAGCAACATCAGTAGCAAGAGCTTCCAAGCCTCCTAAGGGAAAAGCTCCATCATCTCCCTCCGGGTCTACTCCTTCGATCACTGATATCTTTCAACTAGCTTCTCAATCCTCATCCGGCAAAGCCAAGAAGATCTCTGGGTCAGCCAAAGATACTTCTTCCGGGTCTACTGCCTCCGGATCAGAGGGTAGCCAATAGCTGGTTTTGCATACCAGCCCCACTACAGCTCAATCTGCCAGGCGGGAGGCCCACGTGAAGGGCCTTGTGGCGAACTGTTCTCCGAGCGGTGAAAACTACAGTCCACTACTCCTTGAGTACGTGAAGAACTGGAACGACGCAGAATTCGTCAACCAAGATGACCTGCCGGAGAAGTTCGGCCCTGTCGAGTTCAGCGCCCAAATGAATTCCGCTACCAAGGCTATCTCCCTGGCTGGCCGGATGATGGAGGTATTTATCTTTCTCTGCTGTTGATGTTTTACATAACTGAACACTTGCAGATATAGCCCCTAGTCCCCGAGCCTCCGAGGGAATAACTTGTTATTCGGTCGGATGCTCCTCGTAGAGCTCAGCTTTTGTTCATAAAGACACCAAAATTTAGTAGATTTTTAGCCGGGTCTAGTTCCCTTGGCCCGTTCTTTATAGAATTCGAATATCCACACACTTAGAGCCGGTTAAGTTCCGCTTGGCCCGGATCTTGTAGAGTTAGAATATCCACACACTTAGAGACGGGTTAAGTTCCACTTGGCCCCGATCTTGTAAAATTCGAATATCCACACACCTAGAGCCGGGTTAAGATCCGCTTGGCCCGGATCTGGTAGAATTCGAATATCCATACACTTAGAGTCGGGTTAAGTTCCGCTTGGCCCGGATTTTGTAAAATTCGAATATCCACACACCTAGAGCCGGGTTAAGTTCCGCTTGGCCCGGATTTTGTATACTTCGAATTGTTTTTACTCTGCCTTTGAACTTTTCCCTTGCCTTGCTTATTTCAGATTACCACTAACCGCCGCACCACCGAGTTCCAGCGCCTGCTGGACTCCTTTAAAGATGTTCGTGCGCGTTATGGTAAACTCCTGGCGGATTACCAGAAGAGGGGTAATTTCCCATTCTTCATCTTCCTTGTTCGTTCAAACTTCCTAGGACCCATATGAATTTCTCGTCTGAATCTTGCAGCCAAGGTTGAAGCCGAGAACATAATCATAGGAAGAACCTTGCGGAAATCAAAGGTAAACTTAACCGCTCCACATGATCGTTGTATTTTTCTTGCTTTATCCGGTGGACACTTATACTCTGGGTCCTTCGGGTTATTATGCTGTTGCAGTTGCTCTCGAGGATAGCGTCATTATGCCTGAATTGATGACTCATTCCCTTGAACAAGCAGGGAAGTACGAAGCTGAGATGAAAAGAAAGACGCTGAGATAGCTCGGCTCCAGCAGCAGGACTCGGATATTACTCGGCTGAATGCCGAAATACAGAGGCTTAAGAGCTCTCATCAGTCCGCGCTAGAGAAGGTTGGCCAGGAGTTTGCCGAGGAGAAAGAGCGTTTAACCACGCAAATCTCCAAGGACAAGAGCCTATTGGAGGAAGCCAACGTCAAGCTTACGTCGGTTATCATTGTATACGAGAAACTCCAGGTCCATAATGGCAATGTTGATTCCGAGCTTCAGCGACTTCTCTTCTAGATTGCGCATAAGTTTCCTACCCTTGCTTGCTCTTCCACCATTCGGATTTGGTCCATTTGCTCACTGTTTTTCTTCTTATCCTTAGGCAAATTTCTAGAGAGCAATACGTTCGCTGCCTCTGCCGTACGCCAGTCCTGCAAACGGCGTGGAATTCCTGCTGGCCCTGATGCCGAGCCAATCCCTTATACCACAGAGGATCTCCTAGCGAGTCTCACCGCTCGTGTTGAGGTGGTAAAGAATTTTGGCGCGGATATTGGCCCAGCGGCAACACGGATGTTCGGCTGCCTCTGGCCCAGTGAAACCATTCCCAAGAAGACCTCCGCTTTTATAGCCAAACTCATGGAATGTGACATGCAGCTGCATCTGTGGCGTGAATCTGCCGCACGGGCTGGGGCCGACATTGCTCTCAAATTTGCGCTCTCATGGTACGAAGGAATTGACTTGGCATTGGTCAATCGCATGCGCACCGGGTCAAAGTCGTGCGAGGATCCGGAGTGGATCGCGCGCCACCAGGCCTGTGCGAACAATCTCATCTAGTACTCCTTCTGCCATGCCTGGAATGAGGGGCCGAGCTTTGTTGATGTCGCTGATGACGAGATTGTCTCTGGAGCGGAAGATGAGGGAAGTGAGAGCGAGGGCTCCGAACTAGGCGATGAGGCTGAGGATCCGGAGGAAGGTGAGGTTAACCCGGAAGACGAAGCCAAAGCTAGCGCTCCTTCCCCGCACTCCGGAGTACCTCCCTCCTCGACAAATGATTCGCCTGCTGCTCCTGCTCCTTGAAAAACACTTCACATTTATCAGATCCCCGGAATGCCAGGTGCAGATGTACTTAAATACTTTGTTTGGTTGTGCTACAACTAAGTGTTCTGAACTAAGTTTACT
Source organism: Avena eriantha (assembly GCA_910589775.1). Lineage (NCBI taxonomy): Eukaryota > Viridiplantae > Streptophyta > Magnoliopsida > Poales > Poaceae > Avena > Avena eriantha. Next base: position 82,735,037 of record OU342742.1, read on the forward strand.
GCCGGATTATCGTGGGCGAAGTCCCCGAGTTTCATTTTCTTGTTCCCCCAATTTTTAACTCGGCTCGCGTCTACCTTGATTTGGTTTTTTCGACTTACGAGTCCAAGGTTCAAAAAATTGACTTAACAATACTTGAAACCTTGAGATTAGCTCAAAATAGTTTGGCATTTTAGTGAAGAAAATAAACTAAGGGTTAGCCAAAAAACCAATGTCGGCCCGCTTAAGTTCTTTTCCTTAGTCGTTTTTCATGTGCTTTGCCATTCCAAACCTGTTCTCTTGCTTGCCATGAAGCCAATTCTTGTTGGACAGCAGCAAAGTCGAAGAGTTAGGTTTTTGGTGCTAACACATTACTAATCCAACTAAGACATAAGCGACTTAACCCAGCCGACACAAAAAACACGAAAACAAAATACAAGTACTAAAGCAGTCCCCGAGTCTCTGCTCGAGGTGGCAAAGTTTTTATTGATAAGCTCACTGCCGACATACATACCGACATACGAGTAGTTCGGATACATTCACCTCTTAGGTGTAGAAAGGACGAAGCAGTGCTATGTTCCATGGTCTTTTGGATTCTTCTCCGGACTTGTCCGCCTTGTTCTTTTGTTGGGGCTGTGCATCAATAAGATAGTAGAAATCATTGTGCAAAGCTTTGCTCACAATGAAGGGCCCTTCCCATGGGGGGGATAACTTATGCATGCCAGCGGTGCGCTGTATTAGCCTTAGCACCAAATCACCTTCTCGAAAAGCTCGGGGGTTTACTTTCCGGCTATGATAGCGTCGGAGATTTTGCTGATATATGGCGGATCTAGACAAGGCCAGTTCTCTCGCTTCTTCCAGCAGATCAACATCATTTTGCCGGGCTTCGCGCACTTCGGCTTCTGTGTATTGGGTGACCCTTGGCGAATCATGCTCTATGTCGGCTGGTAATACAGCTTCTGCCCCATATACCAAAAAGAATGGCGTATAGCCTGTTGATCGATTCGGAGTTGTTCTTAAACTCCATAGTGCCACTGGTAGTTCTTCTATCCAGCACCCCGCTGATCTTTGCAGCGGCTCTATGAGCCTGGGTTTTATCCCGGACAGTACCAGTTCATTGGATCTTTCCACTTGCCCGTTTGATGTGGGGTGGGCGACTGAAGCGACATCTAACCGGATCTTCTTTTCCTGGCGGAATATCGCAAATGCTCCTTCAGCGAAATTTGTTCCATTATCAGTTATGATGCTATGGGGGTAGCCATACCTTAGGATTATGTCCTTGAAGAATCTTACTACTGTTGCCCCATCACATTTCCGAATCGGTTTCACTTCAATCCATTTCGTGAATTTGTCAACCATGACTAGAATGTGGGTCATCCCTCCTTTGGCTGGCTTAAATGGTCCTACCATGTCTAGGAACCATACAACAAATGGCCATGTAATGGGGATAGTTTTCAGCTCCGATAATGGTAGGTGAGTTTTTGAGGCGTATCTTTGACAACCATTGCATTTTCTCACCAAGTCCTCTGCTTTCTCCAAAGCACTAGGCCAATAAAACCCATGTCGGAAAGCTTTTGCTACTAAGGCCCTTAAGGAGGCATGGTGGCCACATTCCCCTTGGTGAATATCCCGGAGTATGTCGAGTCCTTCCTCCAGATCAATGCACCGTTGTAGTACCGTAGTCACACTTCTTTTGTACAACTTGGCATTGATAACGGTATAGGCCTTTGCCCTTCTCTGAATTTGCCTTGAACTTATTTCATCATCCGGCGGGATTCCCTCTTTCAGGAAATCAAAAATTGGCTTGGCCCAAGATGGTATAGGTCGGACGGGAAATGGTTCCTCATCCACTTCCATTGCATCCACCGACATAACTCTCGTCGGATCAAGCTGCATAGTCCTCGGGTTTGCTGAAGCAGTCCCCGGGTTTGCTGCAGTAGTCCGTGGATTTGCGGAGGTGCTTCCCCATTCTATCTCCATTGGTGCAGCTCCTGATCCGGGGAGTGCCGGGATGTAAATGGAATCTGATTCGGGTGATGGTGTGATTGATGGTTTTCTCAGGTGATCCAAGGCAACATTTGGCGGGATTGGTTGCTGGGATGAGCCTAGCTTGGACAGTGTATCCGCTGCCTCGTTTTCAATCCAAGGTATGTGATGGAACTCACATCCCTCGAAGAACCCGCTTATCTTCTGGACATGGAACCTATACAAGGCCATGTTAGCATCCAGGGCATCCCAATTTACAGACACTTGCTGCACCACCAAATCCGAATCACCAAAGCATTGTATCCTACGTATCCCCGCTTCCTTTGCCACTTTGAGACCATGTACCAATGCTTCGTACTCCGCCACATTATTCGAGGCACTGAAATGGATTTGAAGGACATACTTCAGTTGATCCTTCTTGGGCGAGGTAAGCACTACTCCAGTGCCTAATCTGTCTTTTAGTTTCGATCCGTCGAAGTGCATTTGCCAATAATTGGAGTCCGGCAGGGGTGGCTCGTATTGTATTTCAGCCCAGTCCACAAAGAAATCCGCCACAGCTTGTGAATTGATCGCATCCCTTCTATCGAACTGTGGTGCGTATGAAGCTAATTCGATAGCCCACTTTGCTATTCGGCCGCTTGCGTCCTTGTTACTCATGATCTCTGAAATGGGTGCCTCACATATTACCTTGATGGGGTGTTCCTAAACATAATGTTTGAGTTTCTTGGCCGACATATATACGCCGTATGCCATCTTCTGATAATGAGGATAATTCTGTTTTGAGGCTGATAATACTTCGCTCAGATAATACACCGGCCTTTGCACCGACTTTCCTTCCTCCTCGTGCTCCACTACGATAACTGCACTTACGACTCGGTTGGTCGCGGCTACGTAGAGCAACATTGGCTCCTTAGGTAGTGGTGCAACTAGGATTGGCGCGGTAGACAACATCTTCTTCAAGTCTCAAAATGCAAGATCCGCCTATGGTGTCCATGTGAACTTATCTGCCTTTTTCATCAGCTGATAGAGGGGCAAGGCCTTCTCTCCCAACCGACATACGAACCGACTTAACGATGCCATGCAACCAGTGAACTTCTGAACATCGTTGAGGCATTTTGGCAATTCCATTCTTTCTATGGCCCGGATTTTCGTCGGGTTAGCTTCAATGCCACGGCTAGATACCAAGAAACCGAGTAAATTTCCGGCAGGTACGCCAAAAGTGCACTTCTCCGGGTTCAGCTTCATTCGGAACCTTCTTAGGTTCGCGAATGTCTGTCGGATATCCTCAAGGAGTGTATTGCTTTCCTTGGTCTTTATTACCACATCATCCACATAGACCTGCACATTCCGACCTATTTGGTCATGCAAGCATTTCTGCATGCATATCTGGTACGTTTCTCCTGCATTACGTAACCCAAACGGCATAGTTCGATAGCAATAAGCCCCGTACGGGGTAATAAATGCAGTCTTTATTTGATCATCCGGATTCAGGGGTATCTGATGGAAACTAGACTACGCGTCAATGAATGACAGTAGCTCACATCCAACCGTTGAGTCTATGACCAGATCTATTCTAGGGAGTGGGAATGGATCTTTTGGACACGCCTTATTCAGGTTCGTGTAGTCAATACACATGCGCCATACCACAACCACGTTCGGATCATCTTTCTTTTTCTCCACCAGCACCGGATTAGAGAGCCAATCCGGATAGAGTACCTCCATGATAAACCCGGCCGCTAGTAATCTTGCTATCTCATCTCCAATAACTTTCCTCCTATCTTCTGCAAAACGTCTGAGAGGCTGCTTTACCGGCTTAGCCCCAGGTCTTACATTCAATGAGTGCTCAACCAACTCCCTCGGTACACCTTGCAGATCTTGCGTAGACCAAGCAAAGATATCCCGATTCTCACGGAGGAAGTTGACGAGCTCGCTTTCCTATTTGCTGCTTAACCCGACACCAATGGTGACGGTGCGCTCTGGGAACAGATCATCGATTGGCACTTTCTTCGTGTCCTTAGTTGCCTGGAACGATACGCTCCCGTGCGGGTTGGTCAGGGCCGGCATATGTTGTTGCACGGATTGAGCCAATGTCGCCACTTCTAGTATCTTCCTTTTTCTTGAGCTATCACGAGTGACTCGACTAAATTGGATCCGGCTGAAGCGCACGCGATCGAACGCCGGAAGTCCCCTGATATAGTTATCATGCCCCTTGGTCCGGGCAATTTCAACTTAAGGTAACTGACGTGGGTAGTTGCCATGAATTTGCTCAGTGCTGGCCTGCCGAGTAACGCGTGATAAGCACTTTCCAGATTCACTACCTCGAATTCCAAGTTCTCAGTGCGGCAGTTGTTTCTTGTGCCGAATAACACGTCAACCCGGACTTTACCAATTGGTTCACAAGAAATACCCGGCACAATGCCATGAAAGGTGATCCTTGTTGCTTGCAACATGTTCTCTGTTATCCCTAACTTGTGCATAGTATCCTTGTACATAATATTGATACTGCTGCCATTGTCAATCAACACCTTGGAAAACCTCACATTGAGATTCGGTCCGATGAACGTCGGATGACCAGGGCGTAGGTTCCCGGGCTTGGCATGATCTTCGGGTGATCCTTGTTACTCCATGTGATTTCTTGATCCGCCCAAGGCATATATCTTGGCACAACCGACATTAATGCGTTCACCTCCATATGCCGGCACTGCAAGCTTTTCCAGTCATTCTCTTCTGTGATGAACACACAATAGCTTTGATGATGTTCCCTGTACTCATTTCGTCCCTCATTCTCGTTGTAACCTTGGCCTTGTTGTTGGTTATTGCCTACCTGATGTACCACATCCCTTCTTTCCGGATTCTCGTACCTCAACGGAGGTGGTGGCAGCATCAGTTGCTGTCAATTTCCCCATGTTAGTAACGGTGGTCGGGGTGTTTCATTTCTAGGTGCTTCGCTCCGAGGTGCTTGAGCATTCCCCGAACTCCCCTGTTCTAATTTCCTCATCCACTCACACTGCCGGGTTGTATGATTCGCTGGACTGTGCGGACTTGGCGTATGAAATTTGCAAGGTTGATCTAGCATAGACTCGAATGTATACCTGGGCCTATCCTTTCGTTCCTGCCACTGCTTTTTCTGCTCCGGGGTCCAAGGCTTTCTCCCTTCGTTTTTCTGTTGCCAGCTCTGCCCTCCAGTTTTTTGGCGTTGACTGGCTCCGGCGTTGGGTTGATCCCGGTCCACTGATGCGACTTGCTGCGAGTTATACCGATAATCCGGGCACTCATCCTTATTTTTCCTCGGAAATCATTCCTCCTTGATGATCCGGGGCCATCTCGGCCGTAATACTCTTCGTTTGCTTCGCTATACATTAACCAGGGTTGCGTTGGATCTCCCAAGGCATATGAATCCGCGATCCGGATCGTCTCAGCCAAGGTAGTTGGCATATCTCGCTGTAACCTTTGCCACAACATACTTCCATATATGCATCCCTGAGCGAACCACGCAATAGCTTGTGATTCAATTACTCCTTCGCACGCTCGCACATTGCACCACCGAGTCAGGAAATCTCTATCTGGCTCATTCGGTCTCAACTGGCACAACGCTAGGGTTTGCGGCCTGTTGGGTCTCTTGTAGGTGGTTGAGAAATTGCTAACGAATAGCTCCTAGAAATCTAGCCAGTAGTTAACGCTTCCTGGTGGTAAATTGTTCAACCAAACTCGTGCTGGTCCTTCCAACATCTGTGGTACATATCTCACCGCCCATCTCAAATTTCCTGTTGCAATCTTGACTGTTGTGGCATAGTCAATCAGCCAATCCTCTGGCTTGGTACTATCATCATAAGTTCAGTTTCCTCTGGCCAGCTGAAAGTTCGGCACTGGTGGCTCATTAATGATCTGGGGCCCGAAACACGCCGGACCTGGTGGACCTTGTAACTCGATTTGTTCCGACCTATAAATCCTATCCAACTTCAACCTCACATCATCTGGCTGCAAGTTCCTGCTTCCCAATCGTGATCCAATTACGTGGTGATCTGGTCTAGGGTATCCATCGTTGACCATAGTCGAATAACCATCATTGTATCTTTCCTGATCCGGACGTGCATGATGCTGTTGTGCCGCTTGTCCCGCACTTCCTTCTTGCTGAGGTACGCGCTGTTGTTGCGCCCGAGGTAAATTTTTCCCCACTCCCACGAGATTGCGTTGTCCGGCATTGCCGTTGGCAGCATTTCTTTGACCGGCATTGCCTTGGTCATGGTTACCTCGGGTAGCCACACCTCGGCTGGTACTGTGGCGGTCCTCATGAACTTGCACTGCTTTGCCTTTTCTAGCCCTTACCGGGTCATAAGGGACCATTTGCTTGTTTCTTCTCCCGGAGTCCACTACCTCTTCTCTCCTGGGATCGTGACTCGGAGACAACGCGGCTCCTATGGATCTCGCCGGGTTATTTCTGGCCGAATGTACCACCTGTGAGGCCCCTGGTGGTGCCGGGTTAGCTTTGTTTATTTCTTCATTTTGTTGGCATGCAACTCTCAACAGGTGATTTACCCTCTCTTGCTGCCTTTGTCGGGCCTCTCCGGTTAAACCTTCTAACTCGGACGCGGCCACATTTGCCGCCCTAAGGTTCTTTGCCGGGGTACTATACCGATCCAACCCTCCTGTTACTATCGTAGTTGTCTGACCTGGCCTAGGCTCGTACTCCTTGTCAATCTCAGTGATCAGGTTCCTGCCCCGGATTTTCATTCCATCAATACGGTTTGCCTTAGCATACTCTCTCAAGGTGATGTTCAGCGACTGATGTAGCTCTGCTACCTTCTTTGCTCCGGCTAACATCTTCCGCCTAGTTTCCTCTAACTCAACTTGCGCCTGAGCCAGATCTACTATAGGTGCTATTGGCGTTGCCAAGCTATCTATCTCTTGCTGGAGCACATTCTCTGGCTTATCTAGCGGAGGAAACCTAGATCTTGTCTGCTTGGGCATTACCTCTGGCTCTGGTGCCGGATCTTTGCTTGGTCCCACATCTGGCGCGGTCATCAAGACTTCGACGCTGCTAGTGGGGCGAGCGGTACACACTCCACGAGCGGCGCTGAGAGGTGGTTCGCCTCCCTCGACGATGTGTCGCGGGTGAACGCATGACTCATCCACCCTGACGTAGATCTTGTGCGTGCCAAGCTTGAGGAAGACGCCGTTGCACGGTGGAGGGTGCCTGCCGAAGCTTCCCGCGTTGTCGCTGACATAGTCCAGTGCTCCAAAGCGCTGAACCAAGCCTGAGACGATTTGCTCGCCGGTGCTTGAGAAGTTTCCCGTCTGAATTTTCACCCCTGCTAGCACCGCTAGCCCCACGGTGGGCGCCAACTGTCGTGGTGGTGGCACGGCAGATGCCATGGATAGGCTAAAGATGGGGCCAATGAGTGCTAGGGGAATCCAGGGAGGGAGAGCGTGGTGATTCCATGCACGGAAGTTCTTGTATATTCTCTATCAATGGTGTTTACAAGTGCTCCAAAGGCTCTCAACAAGAAGGAGACGATGTCTCTTACTCCATGTTTACTAGCCCTTGAGTTTTACCTTAGACAGAGAATGATTGATCTATTTGCCGTCCCCCTCTATGGAGGCCCCGGTGCTCCTTATATAGGGGATCCCGGGTTACAATTCTAGGGCACAGGTGGCAGTATATTCTACGAATATGCTCCTCGTGCAAAGCTAGATGCTTCTTTATTCCTCTTTAACGGCTCGTCCGAACTTTGGACGTAACCCGCAGCGTCATCCTCGTCTTTTGGCATCACCAGTCACGGGCTACGTCATCCGGCTTTGCCCGCGTCACCTTGGTCGCCCCTGACCCGCTGGTCCTCTTCTTTACTTTACTTTGCACATGTTCCAGCTAATAAAGCCACCTTTTGACCAGCGGGGGATCCCTTCTCTTGGAAGCTAAGATAATCTGGCTAGCATATAGCTAATACGGCTTACCCATTTACCTACAAAACAGATAGACACGACCGGCATAAATCTTATGCCGGCCGGACCATTGTCAAGGAAATGCCCCATGGGTCAGGCCACACCGTGATTCGGCCTGCCTTGAGGTGACCCGGTCAGCAATTCGCTTTGACTGCGCCGTACCCTGGCTAACTCGGCCCTTATACCCCGGCGTTACCCTACCCGGGGGTATCCCCCCAACACCTTTGAAGTCCATGATGACTTGGCATAAGTTGGAAACCATGATGTGGGAATGACCGTAGGTCGGGCTACATCAAACCCCCCGGCATCGATGATCTCAGAGGTGAGCAAGCAGGAGACCACCACATCGTGAAAGGAAACCACCTACATTGCAAGAAGAATAAGGGAAATATGTACCCGATGGTGAAAGGATCCGCCAGCCGACCCTGCTTCCCGCTTCTGACTTCCACGTAGAGGACACGAGGCCAAAAACGACCCGCCACATCACCATAGATGCAAAAGCCGCTCAGCAAGGTGGGTCCAGAAAGAAAACAATTAGACACCGACAGGTAGGGCCTAACTAAAGGTCCATAGGAGAAACAACATGACCTCAATTCCAAGGGTAGCGATGCGGCGACACGCAAGCATACATGCCTCATCCAGGAGGGACACGGCCCAAGAAATCATCAATCCGCAATTCCACCATCTACGGACCAGGTAGGCCCCATCTAGTGGGACAAGGCCCAATAAACCACGGAGTCCCAATTTCACCAGCACCGGATAAGCCTTATCTAGCAGAAAATGGCCCGACCAACCACATGCTCTCAAAACCAGGGAGCTTAGAGCTTTTATAAGATATATGGATTTTAAATAACCATTTCATACCCATAAAAAGTAGGGTCAATTTATCTTTTCTGAACCATATTTTTTTAAAATAGTTCTTCTACCGAATAACGCATACAACTTTTATACTTATGTCGATGCATAAAATCAATAAAAATTTGAGAATTGCCATCCATTGCTGAAAACGGCTGGGCTAGAAAATAGCTACATCACTTGAGAAAACATGAAATAATGAAAACCTTGTTTATGATTAAAATGAGTAATCACTAATGGCGTTCCAACAGCTAGACAATGATCTGGGAAGTCTCACTCCTGCTATCTGAACCTTAGTCAGAACCCTAAACCTCATTGTTGTATTCCTTCCTTGTATTTTGTCGCCATAGGAGGACCAGATTTCATTTTCAATTAATGGACGACTGAAATCATCTATGCCTCACTTGACCCAATATGTCAACCAATTTTCCGCGAAATAAAAAGTATTGCATTTCGATTTATTGATAGAAAAAAGAGAGTACCGTACAACCATATATAAAAGCTCAGAAGAGCCGACACCCCATACAACTCAACCCACTAGTCTGGGCCACCGAGATCAGGGCACAAAGGCCACAAGCGCCTGCAGCAGCCCAGGAACGAGCTTCGAATCGAATCGTGCCGAGAAGGGTACCCACGTTGGACGATGCGCTATCGAAGACTACCGCGTTACGCTGCTTCCAAATCCACCACGCCGTCAACATGATGAGAGAGGAAGAACCCTTGCGCATCGCTCGGGGGGTAGAGGACGAAGCTTGCAGCCACCAATCTATGAAGTCCCCTTCTCCATCCAGTGGTGCGATCGTGACCGAATCCAGGAGAGCACCTCGTGCCAGATTGCCCTAGAGAAGGGACAACCCACCAGTACATGGTCTCGTCCGACTAATCACACAGGGGCAGCACAGGGGGGGGGGGGGTTGAGGAAGACCCCGTCTCGTGAGCCGCTCAGCCGTCTAGCAGCGGTCCTGGCATGCGAGCCATATGAAGAACTTAACTCTAGGGGGAGCCCAGACTCGTCAGTTCAGTTTCCAGGACCTCGAAGTGATAGATCCCTGGAAAAGGAACTCGTAGCAAGACTTGGCAGACTACTAGGCGTCCGACATCCATCGCTAGAGTAGCGCGTCCGGAGTATCCGACAACCCGAAGTCTCGCACCTGCACCCAGAGATGGACATACTGCCAGAGGGCCAGCGGACTCAGCGCGCCCCCGATGTCAGTAATCCAGCGGCACTCCAACAGTGCCTCCCTCACGGTCCTCTGCTTCCTAGCGTGCTTGGGAATTAGCGCGAATAGCTCCGGTGCCAACTCACCTATGGTCCTCCCATCAAGCCAGCGGTCTTGCCAAAAAGTGATGTGGCCCCATCGCCCACCTGTATCGAGGTGGGGGCGTCAAAGACCTGCAGCTCAACCCTAGAAAAGCGCATGTCAAGCCCGCGCCAAGGCCGTAGCAGATCTGTGCGCATCCGCCAGATCCAGCGGGTGCGAAGGCTGATCGTGGTGCGGCCTAGGTCGGGGACCCCCAAGCCGCCGTAGCACTTTGATCTGCACACCCTCTCCTAGTTCACGTGGCAGTGTCCACCATTGGCCTCTGCCCATCCCGCCCAGAGGAAGCCCCTTGCTATCTTCTAGATCTTCTTCAGCGTCTCCTTATTGAGCCCCAACACAATGATCCGATGAAGTGGAATCGCCATCAGCACTGACTTAACCAGAGTCAGGAGCCCAGCCTTCGCCATCATGGAGGCTTTCCAAGTTGGTAGTCAGTTCGCGATACTATTCACCAGGGGTTGTAGGGCTATCACGGAAATCCGAAGGAGTAACAAGGGGATCTCTAGGTATTTGACGGGGAAGGGTGCCAACTGGCAACCCATAACCGTCGTCGCCTGCAGGGCCACCTCATCCGAGAAAGCAATCGGCGACACGGAGCATCTGGTGAAGTTTGTGTGGAGCCCCGATGCCTCCCCGTAAAGATCCAGTAGTGTGCGAACTATGCGCAATTCTGTCGCATCTGGGTGGCAAAAGATCACCAAGTCATCCGCATAGAGGGAGACCGTCATCACCAGCTCGCGAGGTGCAATGCGTTTCAGCACCCCGAGATCCAAGGCCTTAGCCAATAGCCTGTTGAGTGAGTTGATGAAAAGGACGAACAACATCGGCGACGAGGGTCCCCCTGTCTCAGGCCCTTTCTATGCCAGATCGGGGGCCTTGCTTGCCATTGAGCATCACCCGAGAACTCGCACCCGGGAGGAGGATCGTGATCAGCTCACGGAATCTCAAACCAAAGCCAACCTTCTGCAATACCTCAAACAGAAGCGCCCACGAAACGAAGTCGAAAACTTTTGCAATGTCTTCAGCATGACTCTTGACTCTTTCAGCTTGTGGAGCAGGCGTGCCGTCTGCTGAACCAACATGAAGTTATCATGAATGCAGCGCTTCTTGATGAAGGCACATTGGTTTAGGTCAACCAAGGCTCCCAGCTTTGGAGCCAACCTCGAAGCCAACACCTTCGCCACAAACTTGGCGAAGATGTGGATGAGGCTAATCGGCCTATAATCCCCCAGTGCATCCGCATCACCATGCTTCAGCAGCAGTATGACCAGGACCTGGTTGAGGCCTTGGAACCCGTGCCCGTTCATGGTGTATAGCTTGGAGAAAGCAGCCATGAAGTCTGCTTTCACCACTCCCTAGCAACGTTGGAGGAACTCAGCTGTGAATCCGTCAGTGCCTCGAGCTCCGATAGGTCCTCAGAAGTGGATCCAAGGAAGTCCAGGTCCAGCGAGAACTGATGCACCATATCCGTGCCCAACAGCCCTTGGAAGTGGTTGAAGGAAGCCTTGGCCATGTCCGCATAGTCGACAATGATCGCGTCATCGACTAATAGGCTAAGAACCACGTTCTTCTATCTATGGTAGGATGCGTGTTGGTGCAAGAATGCCGTGTTGGCGTCCCCTTCACCAAGCCACCTAATCTTGGCTCGTTGCCTTGCCATTGTCCGTTCCAAGGAGGTGAGCCTAAGGTAGGTGCGTCTCCGCATCACGCGAAGTGCGGGCTCATCCGGAGAAAGCTGCCTAGACTCCATAGCCACATCAAGCTGATAGACGATAACCCACACTGCCATCAGCTGCAGTTTAGCTTCACAGTTTGTACTTAAAAGATGTTTAGGAGATAGTTGTTGCTTTTCATAATTTATTTATAAAATGCAAGTAATTTGTCCGATTACTAATTTAAGAGCCACCTTGTTACTCTGTTAATTTCATACTCCCTCCATCTCAAAATAGATGTCAGGATTTTTTCTAAATTTAAATGTATCTAACTGAATCGGAGGAAGTACATACAATACCTGAAGATTTTCCGCTGATATATAATCAAACCAAAACATAATTTACCAAATTGCAGCGAGGCAGGAGCATGCTGATACATGAGAAAAAATAACCAACGACTAAAAAGGCAGGCTCTGCAGCACCACACGCCACCTCGAACTTGGCTGACACCCAACTACCACGTGTTAGCTCCTTCCTTCTTCCATGAATATCAGATGTGGGGATTTAACATCTGCTATTGATGCCTTTTTTTAGTTTGTTGGGTGGCTAGGAACAAATCATAGCATTGCGGTCTTCATCTTCAGCTAAAAATCTGAGCAGATTGTAACTTCTTCCTTAACTCACTGATTATTTCCTCATGTTAAGAATAATTCATAATATGAAAAATGTTATATTTGCAAGTATCTGGCATGTCTCAGATCATGATAAGCTCTTGATGTTGCCATACTTCTCTGGCCATGCGATTAAAGAGGAACATGGTGTTTAAAAATATAAAAAATATATAAGAACAGACTCACTCAATGCTCTCTGGCTTCAGTGCTCTCAGTGAATGCTAACAGTCAGGTAAAAAAAATCACACCTATGATAGTCTGGTGTTGTTCTATCCAGAAAGTCCATGTGAAGCTAGTACATACTCCCTCCGTTTCAAAATATAAGATGTTTTAGGTTTGTGAAAGAAGTGTATGTAGACACTTTTTAGTGTGTAGGTTCACTCTAAACATAGATGAATCTACACATTAAAAAGAGTCTAGATACACTTTATTCACAAAGTTAAAACATCTTATATTTTACTCCCTCCTCCCTCCGTCCAGAAATAACTTACGTGGATTTTTCTAAATTCGAACGTATCTATACACTAAAACATGTCTAGATACATTTGAATCTAGACAAACCTAAGTCATTTATTTCTGCACGGAGGGAGTACATTTTAATTTTGATAGATTACTATCAACATTGATCTACCTGCATCGAGTGAAATCCATGAAGCAGTTTAACAGTTGGACAGTTGGCTGAAGCATGATATCTCATGTATGCCCCTCATTTTCAAGAGAGCACCAAGACCAGCTCTGGAAAGAGTTTCAATGCTCATGATGGTTCCATTATGGTGGTACTGAAATTGGGCAACGACTGGACGAAAGTACAGCAGATGAATGCTTTTACTTTGGGACCGTTGTGGCCTGATGGGTGTGAATACCTTCTTCATAGAGTGCATGTTATCCAGGCTTGTACTTTTGAACCTAATCCAAGGTTAAGTTACTTGCAAGCACTACATCTGAATCTAGTACTGGAGCAATCTTTTAGTCCTGCGACGTGCTGACTGACAGATTGAAGACAATTGCGGATAAGCACACTACTTCTGAATCTAGTACTGGAGCAGTCTTTCAGCCCTCCAACATGCTGAGTGACAGATTGAAGACAATTGTGGATAAGCTCAAAAAACAAGCAGGTGTTTCATGAGACTCTGAATTCTCGGGTCATTTTCTTACTACCCTCTGATTGTTCATGCTAAGCACTGTTTATCCATGCAACAGACATCGGCAGCGGTACATACGCTGACAGTATACAAACAGCAAGATAGAATAGAAGTATAGAACCCGCCCAACCCCAGAACAAATCAAAACACATCACACTCAGTAGAGGAACCGCGGTACACACTGATCAAATCGTATCCACCAGACCCCCAAAACAACCGCATTGGCAAAATCCCTTAAGAACATGGCCAATCCACAGATGACCGCAGATCCTTCCCCAATCTGCCCCAAATTCCTGAAAAATGATACGCCAACCATGGACGGATCCAGTATGGGGCATGGGTGTACAGATGTACACCCAAAATTTTCAGCAAAAAAACCCCTATATAGTTACACACTGGGTATATACAACACTAGTAGCCTGTTTTCACTAGCATATGTTGTATTTCCCCCAACCACAAATTAGTGAAAATCACATAGTTTACTATTCCATCCGTTCAGAAATAAGTCTGGTAGATTTTTCTAGATATGCATGTATATAGACGTGTTTTATTGTGTATTTCAGATTTGTCTATTTTAATGTATAGAAACATGTGAATATAAACAAATCTGGGACACTTATTTGTGAACGGAGAAAGTATAACCTAAATTGCAAGCGGCCCATAAGTCAGTTCCATTGTACATCTCTTCCAAGAAGCATTTTGATCATGTGATCTTTATTCTTTGTACGTCTAAAAGAAAATTCCTTGTACGCTCAACCATCATAACATTCCATTCGAGAAAAAGATGATCCACAGATTGGACTGACAAAACCACATGGGACGGCGTGGCATCAAATAGTGGAATTGATAGAAGTTTATTTTATTCTTATGTTTCGTAATCTCTGTCACTTTTTAAGATATTTCTATCATGAAATCTCCTCATATACTATCCTACAATACCCAAATTGTACTTTTACTTATGTTACCACTTGACCATTATATTTTGTGTTCGTTAAAATTTGTACACCCAAAGATAAAATCCTGGATCCGTCCCTGACGCCAACCACGTCTATCCGCAGACCCCATCCAAATCAACCCCAACCAACCACATTGATGGCCTCACACCCAGCATATGGACGACACCCTAGCAAGAGAACCATCAACGCCCCCATCCGACCACAAATCAGCACCTCCATCAGAAACCCCATGCATCGGCGCTAAGAGAACGAAAAACAGCCCCGCCCACCGTCGGCTGCAACAACCATCCTCGACAGCTATTGGATTTTTTTTTGCATAAGTAGTAGTAGTAGGGAGAGGACGAACCAAAGGTTGGAGAGACGGCGCCTGTGCGGCATAGATTCGAGAGGCACCGACGGCGTCGAAGAGGCCAAAGTAGCAGCAGCCCAACGGTGAGCAGGAGCACAGGTACATGAGGAAGAGGAGCCACCGCCACCCAATAAAAAGTGAAGAAGACCGACACGGAACAGAACCGACCCTGAAGCATCGACCAAACGAGCAGGCATGGACACATACAAGCGCTACGCTCGCAACACAACAAGGAAAAAAACTCTCTGACAGGTGGGCACAAAAAGAATGTGTCCTGGTTGGAGCAACCACAGCTCCCCAATTCTAGGGAGCTTAGAGCTCTTGGAAGATTCAAACCGTCAGCCAACCAGCTCATGACCTCAATCAAAGAGGAGGCAGCCCTTTGGCACAAGCTGGCGCTCTTGGCCTGAGAACAGTATTGCTTAGCCAGGCACTAAAATACTATGGTATTGATATACTTTGCTTTTGAGAAAACTGAATTTCCAAATAGAGCCTTAGTGTTTTTTCGCAAAAACTTAAAAATTGTGGTGGTTTTCTCTCCTGAAAACAAAAATTGGCAAACCAACCCATGGTTGGGTGGCTAGGAGGATGGTTGTACCCCCAGCCCACCAGAGTTCAAACCCTAGGTTTGACACTGTGTGTTGCATTAAAGGCAAAATATTCTTTCAGTGGGAGGCGACGTTCCCGTCGACAGCAATGCGCCCGTGGTGACTTCGTCAATCTCAAGACCCGATCTGCCGGCTCAGTCTTTCGGAGGTGCTCATAGGGGTAGGGTGTGTGTGGGTGCGTTCATAGGGGTGAGTGCATGTATGTGTTGTGAGCGTCTACAGTTGTACTGTGTTTCTCAAAAAAAACAAAAATTGGTACCATTCGGTAATTTTGGCTAGGAAAGTGGTGGTTTTATGCTAATAACTCCTCTTGTGCACACTTAGCAATAGCACTTCTTTTATGTACACCTAGAACTATTGGTTCACAAATATTACTATTGGGTTGATATTGACTTGTTATCACGCCAACAAACCAGGGAACTAACATTCACTCCCTATATTTTCCGTTCAATGTTTGGGGTGGAGAAACAACACGAAGATGTTTGATTGTACTAGTAGTTATTACATGACTTACATTTTCAAGGCACAAATAAGAGAACTGAAGTTTAGCGGAAATAAACAAACAATTGAAGTACCTAGCTGAGCCTTCTTCATCAGACATGACCTTATCCTTTGTATCTGGCATATCATCCTCACCTACAGCTAAGGCCTCCAAGATCCCAGTCTTTGAAGAGCTATTTTCTGATGGAGAACACAAACTCGAATATTAAAAAAGAATTTAGAGCGAGGGATACAAGTGATATGCAAATACATGGATTGTTTGTAGTCATTTCTTACTGCTAGCTTTTTTATAGGTTTCTTAACATGCAGAGCCAACGAGATCTAGCGCAGGTATATCTGCTGGCACTTTTGGTCAATGAGATGGGGGCAAACCTACGAGTGGAGTATGTAGTTTAAGCATATAAACATATATTAGGTACAAAAAAACAGTATATGCAAATGTAAGAGGCATGTACGTATTAACGTATAGCTGAACAAGGGGAATAATGCATTACCTTCTTTAGTTTAAGGACTATTGCTTTGCTCTCATCTAATTCACACTATTTCTTTATCGTCCAAGAAAAATTCACACCACTGCTTTAGTTCAGGGTTATGCCTGATTTGTAGCTCCCTCAGGGTGCTGTGGTGTTGCATGGATCGTGGTAAAGACTTGATTAGTGGGCATCCTGAGATCTCAAGTCTCTGAAGAGAGATGAGATTGCTGAACCACTCTGGCAGTGACGAGATGTTGTCGCAGTGACCCAAGTGGAGCAATCTGAGTGAGGTAAGGCGCTGCATGCTCCCATGTAAGGACTCTAGCTTAGGACAATAGTTGAGTTCCAGTTCTTGGAGTGAGGTGAGGTTACCAAACCATTCTGGGAGTTCTGTCAAACTATGGCATGCAAACACAAGTAGCGACCGAAGGGAGGCCAAGACTTCAATGCTTCCTGGTAAGCTGTTTAACTCATTGCACATGCGGAACTTTAACTTGCAAAGATTGGGGAGGTGATAGAGCAACCTCCAACCATCAGGCTTGACATGGCAATCTGATATTTCCAAACAAGTTGTCGAATTGGGCAGAATGCTCGCATATCCTCTATAATTCCATGATGATACTATAATATCATTAACCTCTATGACCCACTCCGCAGCTACAGGTGGACATGGTTTCACCATCAACTTGTTGCACCCATGTATCAGCAACTGGCGAAGGTTAGGGAACATGAATTCTTCCCTTTTACCTTCAGCATCTATTAATACTCTCGTACACCAGACTTCCAGATTCTTCATGTCCTGCATAACAAATTTTGTCAATTTCTTGAATGCTTGATTACCACCACAGAAATTCTTATCCAGTTTCTTGATGTTTGGCAATGCACGCAGAGATAACTCCTGCAAACTAGGTAATTGACCAAGTGATGGTAGCTGGGTGCACCCCTGCAAATTATGCAGCTCTATTCTGGAAAAGGTTTGCAAGATATGTAGCAGAGCACAGCCAGCTTGGGAATCTGATACCCATGTAACCTTGGAGAATCAACTGCTCCAAGGTGGTTGGGGGTAGGAGCTCCCCAAGCAAAGACTCATCATCCACAAGATGGTCAACGGCGTTGCCAGTCCAAGAGAGAAACAGCATTGAAAGCCTTGATTTACATGCCAGGTTGACTTTCTTAGCTTCTTCCAAACTCACCACATTTTCAAGAAATTTAATCTCAAGCTCTTCAGCATCTACACCCTCAAGCTGCATAATATTGCTGGAATCACCACCAGCCATGGCACATACAAAAAACTTTGGCAGTGACATCAAACCACTGGACAGTGCGGATTTCTTGATTTGATCTTCGATAGGTGGAAAGCAATTCTTCACAACTAAAGGTTTAAGGTTTGGCAATTTAAGAATGCTCTGTGGCAATTTTCTTATGGAAATGCAACGTGAGATATCCAACGTCTGAAGCATTTTGAGGTTGCCAAGAGATTCAGGAAGAACAGAACAGGGCATGCTGAGAAGTTTAGGTATTGCAGGTTGAATAGGTTACATAGGACTCAAAATAGCATGTCAAAGTAGTGGTGTAGATCACTGTGGTGCAAGGGCATATAATGCATGAAAGCTTCTAAGTTTAAATGCTGCAGTTTGTTTAGATTGCCAAATGAGTCAGGCAATCTAACAAGACTGGAACAGTGCGATAAATCCAGAAACTTTAGTTCCTGAAGGTTGCCAAAGAAATGTGGTAGTTCTTCCAAAACAGAACAATAAGATAGATCTAGCTTCTCTAAGGACACAAGGTGACAGACGGAATCAGGCAAATCACGAAGCATGGAACACCTAGATAGGTGCATCAGCCTTAGCTTCTTAAGATTTCCCAGACCTTTAGGTAGTTCTTCCAGTGTAGAACCTGAGAGGTTTAAGATCTCTAGGTTCACAAGGTCAGAGATGGAATTGGGCAATGCAGAAAGGCTAGAACAATCTGCTATGTTCAATATCAAGAGATTTGTAAGGTTCGGAAAAAACTCCGGCAAATGCGCAAGCCTTCCACAACATGATAAATCCAGATGTACCAAATCTTTAAGATTACCGACTGATTTAGGCAACTCTGATATTTTGGAAGAGCCATGTATGCTCAAATAATGTAGTTTCACGAGACTGGTAATCCACATAGGAAGATCTTTATCACACAGAAGTGCAGCATCAAGATATTTCAAATGAGCTAACTGACGAACTGGATCTGGCAATTTCCTCAAAGCACATCCAGTTATATCCAAGACACGCAAGCTTTTTGTCAATGAGAATGTATTACCAGGAATTTGTTGTCCATCACAATCTCTGAAATGTAGTGACCTAACCTTAACAGGCAATGACCTGGAAAGTCTTTTATCATATGTAACCACAACTACATGATGACAATTTTCACTGGGTGAAGTATTTTGGTTTATAGCATGTAGACAAAATATTTCATCGCCAGCAACTGATCGTGCCAAGTCATGCACCAAATCATGCATGCTGAGTTCTTGTGAATCTTTGGCTTGTTCATGAGTAACCTAAGAAATATTAAAGTTGTGTAAAAGTCATTCGTAATCTTTCATGAACAGGCTCTTAAATCAACTGAAGGTTGAACCAGATTTGTCTATACTCAATGAGACAATATTAAATAGTACACAAAATCCATAATCCATTATCAGAAACAGAAAGTCATATATAAGAAGATATGATTTACTCACTCTGTTTCATGATATAAGGCATACTATTATTCGCTAAGACAAACGTTTGACTAAATATTAATCTATATGGATTATGTGACATACAATTGTTATCATAAGCACTTTTGAATATGAAACCAGTGGCATAACGTTTATGCTACATAAAGTGCATACAATAGAGTAACTATTGGTCAAACTCTTGTCTGAACGACTCGTAATACACCTTATATCATGAAACATAGGTAGTATTCGATATTATAAAAGGTCGAAAAAGTATGTACGAAATGCGCAAAATGTATTTCAAATATCTCAGACTCAAGCATGGATGCTTTCATACACACACCCGTAGATATGCTACACAGAGATAAACAGTTGCTCTACATAACAGTTTAATAAGAACTCACCAGAGAAGATACCAAGTATTGAAGGAGAGATGTCGCCAAAATCTCTCTCAGATATTCCTCTGCTTGCACTTTGTGAGACAATGTTGGTAGAGCTGGTTTAACGAAGTCAAGAGCAATCCACTGTTGAATTAGTTTGTCCTTATCCATGGCACAACCTTTTTGAAAGATGGCACAGTAGGCAAAGCATGGTTTCAAATAAGATGGCATATGTTCATAACTCAATCTCAATGATGGCAAGACATCACTGTGCGATGAACTTTGAATCCAAGTAGTACTATCTTTGGTAGCTTTCCAGAAGTCAACACTTTTATTATGAAGCATGGATCCAACAGCATGAGCTGCAAGGGGTAAACCTTTGCACTTCATAGCAATGTCTCTTCCAACAGCTTCTAGTACATGAAAATCTTCTTCATTTGTCCACTGAAAAGCAATTTGTTTGAACACAGTCCAGCAGTTCTCATCCGATAATGGTTCCAATTTATATGGACCAACTGTAGATAATTCCTGTGCAATTGCTTCAATACGTGTGGTTACAATTATCTTAACCATGCTCCTCTGTTTCCCACAATTTACCATTAGTTTCATTTTGCGCAACAGTTCAATGTCACTCTCCCACAAGTCATCCAGCACAATTAAACACTTTTTGCCACTAGAAATGTTCTCTAGCTGATTATACAGAGACTGCAGATCATCAAAGCCATCAGCAGTCCCTTGAAACTGTGATGTAACAGCTTTTGCTATTCTCGCCAGATTGAAATTTTCGGAAACATGAACCCATGCCCTCCTCTCAAAATCCTGCATTCTGCTATCATTGAAAACTAGTTTTGCCAATGTGGTCTTACCGATGCCTCCAAGACCAAGGATAGGAATAATAGTCGTTTTCCTTTCAGACTGCAACAGAATCCTTACTATCTCTTCTTTCTCCCTTGATCGACCAACAACACTAAACTCATCATCAAGGCATGCCATTGTTTCTCTCTTTGAGTCTGTATCTTCAATAGTTGAGCTATTGTGAAATGTGAAGCCGAATATATGGCGTTTCTCTTCCAGCGCCTTCAGTTTCTCCTTTAGCTGTTCTATCTTGTTAACCAAACTGAGTTTTGTGAAAATCTGTTGAAGATTCAAGTTATCACTGTCAGCATATGCGTGTAGTCATTTTTTTTTCTTTTAACTCGAGAGAGGGAGAGAGAGAATAGATTTGACAGCAGGATGGAATGAATTCAGCTTGGTATGGGACTGAATTCCATAAAAGAAGAAGTGGCTGAATTAAGTTTCCACAATCAATTATATATGACATGTACCAAGCCACACATTCTCAACTTCGAATGGTTTTTTTTCTTGAAAACGCACCTAAATGTGTGTCATTTGCGCCAAGACGGCACAGGAACAGTTTTACAGGCCAAACCAAGAACTCAAAACTGAAGCTAATAGAAACAAACAGAGCAAAGCAAAGCAAAAACAGAAAGAAACTAGGCAAAAACTAAGTGTTGTATTTGCTATGTACAGGAAACAGTATACAGGCCAAATCAAGAACTTCGAATGGAATCTATAACTCGAAAGAAGATAATGCACATAGTTAATTAGCTAGCATTCAGTGGCAGCCTGGTGGTAGTAGGAACAATCACTATAACAGATTCATCTCTTGGCTAGTGTACCAGTGGTGCCCAATATTTTTTCTTGGATATTCATATCAAGTCGTCCACAGATAGATACTTCCTCGCCCCCGTCGATCATCGGCGTGGTTAAACTGCGAAATGGGGAAAAGACGAGACGGTTCGTGTCTCTGCAAAAGGCAATTTTAGTTCATAGTTACTAGTAGTACCTTCCACGACGGCGGTGGGGGCTGATCGAGAGCGCCGGAGATGTCGCGAGCGATGGCCTTGAGCTGTTGCAGCCACACACGCACCGCCTCCTCCTTCCCGGACCGCCGCTCGGCGTCTCTCAAGCCGGCCTCCAGCAGACTGAGGGTGCTCCTCATCTCCTCCAGGTCAACTTTGCAGTTCCTCCAGAGTCTGCCCATCGGGCTGCCTGCGGCCGCCGCAACACTCCGGATGGCCTGCTTCACGAGCACCGAGGCGACCGCCGCCTCCATGACCGACACCAACAGCTATTACAGATCTCTTCCTCTACCTCCAACAGACCACAACCAGTCCACCACCAAGGCTCTCTATCCGTGAAAGGCTGGCAGAGTTGAGAGTTCCTTTGAGTTATTTTACCTTTTCTACTTGTTGATTGACTTCTCTCCTCCGTGTTTTCTTTTCGGGAGAATCTCCGTGTTGACTTTCTGAAAGATCCACCGGAACCGGCAATCTAGATCGCTTCTCACCGCTATTTTTTAAAATAATACATTTTTTAATAAAATTTAGAAAATTAATATACACAAAATAATATATTTTTTAATCATTTCGAGAAATATTGCACGAATTTAAGAATTTCTAGCACATCATCCGCTTGGGCCACGACAACTGCACCACTCGATTTGGATCAGACTTAAGTCTCAATCGGCCGGCCACCGCAGGCCGAATGCATGTCGTGGCGGGCCCTACGCCAACAGAGTGTCCAGTCGGTCATGTCCTAGTGATTGGAACCAGAGCAGTACCATGACAAGAGTCAGCTGCCCGCTCCTCTATTTTTCAATCGGTTTGGTTCTGATCAATTGTTTTTTTAATCGGCTTAGCCCTGACCGATTGCTTTTTTAATCCCTAACCGATTAGAGTAATCGGCTTGCTCCTAGTCAATTGCATGTTGGCAGCCCGTCGACTGGGCAGTTAGTGGCCCAAGCCGATTAAAGCGCAGTCTGCTTGGCCAGACCGACGATCTAATATCTTAATTTCATACAATATTTCTCGAACTGATTAAAAACATGTGTTATTAAAAAACGCCTATGGGACAAGCCGCATAGGCCAGTCGGTATGTGCAAAGCCCACAAGGACTTATCGGCATCGTCAAAGCCGACAAGTGTTTGGACGTACCGATAGATTTAGAGAATGCCTAGCTATTCGAGTTGCCCAGGCGAGACAATCGATCGGTCACCGCATGCATATGATCATGGCTTGATAATTAATTCATTATTATACGATTAATTATGCAATATGCGGTCTAATTCATGCACGCATGGTGAAAGGATAGAGATATGGCTTAAAGCATAATTAACATGTAATCAAGTACTCGGGTCTTAGTTGGACACAAATGGGTAGAATAAAATCCAACTCTCAACTTTTGCCCACCTATGTATGTTTATTAATTATAGCTATAGCTACTCTCATCATTTTAATTAATAAATTGTAAGTAGACCTATGATTCTCCAACATAAAGGACGTGTTATTCAGAAATCTACAACTCAAGCCAAAACCTATGTAAGCAACTATGACTAGCAAGACCAACTATCTACCAGAATAATGAACAATAGGAAGTGAACAAGACAATATAGGTTGCATGAAGTATAAATGGTACGGAAACTAAAACATCACAACATAGATAACAATAAAGATAAGTAAATCCATAAAACAAAATAGGTAGCATAAGATGAGTGCTCGCCCAGAAAGCATTGCCAGAGATACATCATCTGAAAAACGTGTCGAAACTTGCATTAACTCAACGTCTATTCGGGAAGAAGCAAAGCACTAGCAACAAACATCAGCTATAATATTTAATACTGCAGCAAAAGATTCGACATGATTATGGTATAATGCATGGCATGAAAAGTATATGATGCAAACTATCTTGAAAAGATGTCTGATGCATGGGTTATGGGTGGTACGGCATTGGTAAGGCATTGCCAACATTAAATAGATAAAACCCCATTTTATTTGTCAAGTCATATTCATATAAACCTTGTTGGTTATTATAAAAAGGTATGATGCATGATGCAATTGATTATATGGATGTCATATTTGTATTCGTCTCGTTATTCTTATCGATTTAGAGATATTATATGTTGAATTAGGAGTTTGGGATTAAAAGATATTAATGAAGGGGTTCTATAGCAGAAAACAAAAAAAATCTACGATAGAATGCACCATATGTCTAGGATCTATCTATGAGTTAATGCAATAACGGGAATAAGTTTTGGTTAGATACCTTTGTAGACCGAATGTGGTTAACGTCTCGCAAGGAACGTGGATGATGTAGTCGAACTTGGCTGACCTCAAGGTCGTGAAGCCCCACGCTTGTCACATCATGGTCCTTGCACGATAGAGGAACCAACTTGTGAGTTTCAATAGAGAAAGAGAGAAGGGAAGTTCCCTGAGAAAAATAGCCTTAGGAAATCTCTTTTATCTTGTTAATTGTCTTTTCCCACCAATATAGACCATTTATATAGGTAAAAAGGAAGGACTCCTATCCCTAAAATCTCGGGGTGGGACTAGAGGAAAAAGGAGGAGGGAGAGAAGCTGGCAAGCGGGTGGGCCAGCCCACGCGCTAGCCCAGCCCACGGCCCAACTGGTGGCCAGCGAAGCGGCTGCGACCGGGTGTTACTGCCGGCGCGTGTTGCGCCTGCCATGGGCCAGCCTGCCAGCGCCGCGTCATTCTGCAGCTGCCCAACGCGAGTGCAACTGTAGCGCTCGCCCACACGCGTGGGATAGGTCGAGGCCCAGCAGTGGCTACTCATGCTGCTCATTCCGGGGTGGCTTCCCTATGGGTTGATTCCCTCTGGGGATTCGGCTCAGTAGAGGAAGTTGCCCTATTAATATTAATTTAATATATATTAATTCATAATTAACATATATAAATACATACTATAAATATCTATTAATCCGAAATACCTTTTGGCTTCTTTCCTTCTCCGAACAACTTTAGATCCTCTTCAGAACTTTTCTAGCAGCCTCTTATTTGAATAGTTCTCATGCTCTCTCTCTTTCTCATCAGTGATCGTTCACTTTCATAACGATCTCGGAACATCACCGGACCCTTAAGTGTGTTACCCTACGGTTTGGGAATGGCACAGATATGATCGAGGTCTCTCTCTGATCAATGATCAATAGCAGGACCGAGATGTCTAGGATGACCCCCATGCATTCTACGAAACTCTATCATTTTAAACCATAAACTCTATGTCCCTATCCTTTTGTTTCTTTGATACAAGACTTGTCCAAGATTCGATCTTCTATATCACTATACCAATCTCGTTACCGACAAGTCCAGATAACTCGTTACCATGACATTGTATCTCATGACCTAGTCAATTGGTTACAACCCTTTGGATACAATCTCACCAAGTGGGCCTAGTATATCTTCTCATCACGCGGGTGAACAAATACTGATCTTGATACATAGGACTCAGTTGTTCCTCTGCAATATCCAACACACATTTTTATTGTCACCCAGTTACGGTCATGATGTTTTGTATGATCAAGTAGTCTCCGAAGATAATAATTAGTATGATCTCACGGTCTAAGGAGAATGTCACTTAGTTTCTAACTATTGCAACGATAAACCATGTGACTTTATCATATTGCAATATTTATGTGGGTAATGTCCATCATATCATTCTCCAATGATGTGACTCCGTTGTCAACTGACATAAATGCTCCATGATTAGGAAACCTTAGTCATCGGTTGCCCGATGAACTAGTTGAATAGAGCCTATTAGGACTTGGTTTGTTTACATACCACACATGTATCAATGTTTTTTCTTGATACAGTTATATCACAGTATGAAACTATTATGAAATAATTTAAGTTATGATAATAAACCTATTTATTATTTGCCTCTAGGGCATATCTCCTTCAATTAAATATTCTATATTTAAGCAATATAAAACAATTTATATTTATTTAACAATTATTAAATAAATCAAATTAGAAGTTATTAAAGTTTATCAATTTTAAACAAGTTTTGTGTTCAAACTTTTCCAAAATTCAATAGGTGGTAAAATACTCTAGCCAAACTTTGGAGAAGGTTTGACTTGAGTTTGAATTTATTTGAATCTAATTTGAATTAGTTTGACGGGATCGAGAGGGTCAAAGGGCATATATGTGATAAAAGAGCTAGTGCACGGATTTTGGAACAAACTTTGCACCTGGGGTTGCTTTCGCGGATAGCCAGGGTGTTTTGGGGATAAACGACAGACGTTCAGGGACCTTCTAATCCTTCGGATCATCATCAATCAAGAGCAGACAAGCAGGAGTAGGGTCCTCTACGAGGCCTGAACCTGGGTAAATCTTGCGTCCCTGTGTGCTTGTTTGCTAGCCGATCGAGACTTCCAGTGCCTCCCTCCTTCTCCAAAACCCAAGTCCATAAGAATGGGCATTGATGAGTTAAACCCTCGTCAATTGGTGCCGTCTGTGGGAACTGGGAGCGCTGATGTTGCGATCTCGACGGCCCCATCATCAGCAATCTGCGATTCATCATCTTCAAGAGAGTAGATCTACTTCGCTTAGAGTCATATTCCAAGCGAGATCCCTCGCCACCAACGGCGGCCAGATCTCATCTGGTTATTTATCCATGTTTGCGCGCTAGATTTCGTCAACAACATCAGAACCATGTCCAACTTCATCTACAACAACGTGGGAGTCGACATCAGCTCCGTCTTCCTGCTCGGTTGATCATATCTACAAGACATGAATTCTATGTTCCGATAGACAAGCCCACGCCGGCCGCCGAGCGCGCGCAATCACGAGACCAGGGTGATCCACTCTGCACGCGCGTCCGGCTGAGTTTCAAGTCTAAACGCAGAAGACACGTACTGTGGGGAGGCACCTCACGTGCATGATTTTGCGGCATCAGATATTAATTACATGCGATGGTAGACGTGGGAACAACCAGCACAATCAATAATGTGCAGCAACAACAATTCTTGAACATATTCTAAACGGATCAATCAAGTTGGTACTGGACTCTATTTGGTCTACACGTAAAAGGGAGAAGCAAAAGAAAAATAAGAAAAAAGGGTATCAATCGATGCAAAAGCTGAATCCAAATCGAAACTGAAGGCCGCATCGTATACTGGTCCAATACGCGCGTGCGACTCCAGGCAGAAAAAAATAAAGGAATCAGATCCTACATCAAGACCCGAGGCAAGCTTGTTATTTGCTGAAAAGAAGAAGGGGCGTCCAGCGACCCATTGCATGTTGCATGCATGTGATCAAATAAATAAAGGCTGCACGTGAAGATCAAATTGCGTATGTGCATAGATTTTGTGGCCGGAGCCTTAATCGCGCGAACGCGCATGGATTTTACGGCCGAAAGTGCAACCGACGTATATCACTAAGACTCGCCAGTCGTATTAACCTCGACTACATCAATCACATCTACTCTACACTCGAGGGATCCATAGACCCGCTGCGGTCTTCGGCTTCGGTGACTCGAGAGCTCTTTCGACTCCGCCGCACGACCCGCTGAGTCTTTGACAACGACAACTCGCGAGCGGCCTATTGTGATCTTCGGATGCGATGAACCCGCTTCAGTCTTCGGCTGCCGCGGCCCACTTCGGTATTCAGCTGACGCGACCCGCCACGGTCTTCGACTCCATCGGATGACCTGTAACTACCATTGGCACCGCGCGACTCGCTTCGGTCTTCGGCTCCAGCGACTCGGGGGCTCCATCCTATACAACGACCCCCTGCATCCTTCGACTACGGCGACCTACTACAATCTTTGGTTGCGACAACACGCTATAGCCATCGGCTACGGCTCCAGCGACTTGCTGCGGTCTTCGGATCCAGCGAGGCTCCCTCGGGATCGGTGGCCTGCTGCGGTCTTCGACTCCATCGACCCACTGCGGTCTTCTACTCCGGTGACCCGCCGTGGCCTTCGACTCGGGTGACCCACAGGTTACATCGGCTCTCGCAACCGCGACCCGTCACCGCCATCGGTCAACGACCCACTACAATCTTCGGATGCCGTGATCCGCTACGACCTTCGGTTGCAGCAAATTGCTACAACTATTGGCTTCGGCGACCCGCTGCCGCGTCGACTCTGGTCCGCCGCATCGGCTCTCGAACGCCGCCTCGACTACATCGACAACATTCAATCTACACTTGGGGGCTCCGTCGACTCCGTCGTGAGGCCCGTTACCGCCTTCGGCTACGGTGACTCACTACGGTCTCCGACTCCGCCCATCTACCGAGTCTTCGACTCCATCACACGACTCACTGCGGTCTTCAGCTGTGGTCTTCGGGTGGGGTGACCCGATATGGTCTTCGACTGTTGTGGCCCGTTACAGTCTTTATATACGGCAATTCGTCATCACCACGCGACTCCGATCCGCTGCGTGACTCGCTGCCACATCAACTCTAGTCTTCGACTCTAGTGATTCGCTACGATATTCGACTTGGGGACTCGGGGGCTCCCTCCGCTCCGACGACCCGCCGCGGTCTTCACTTCAACGACCCACTGCGGTCTTCATCTTAGGTGACTTGGAGGCTCCCTCGACTCCCACGACCTGCCAATCGCATCGGATCTTGCGACTCATTCACCACGGCAACTACCAATAAAGCTAAGTTTCCCTCTACTTAGAGCTGATTCTTTTTTAATTCGCACTCAAAACACTTGAGGGTTGCGCCCTCTTCGAGTAACCTAATGTGCCATTAATTACACGCACTCGAGCACCTCATACGCGACAGCCCGAGTAGCTGATTCTGCCTGATCGTCGAATCCTTGAACTCCGAGTGCCTCGGCAAGGTACTGAGACTAAGGGTAATCAGGCTAACGAAAAGGCCTAGCATATAGTGCAAAAGTGTCGACTCGATTGGCACCAGAATCTTACTTTACAAGGTGACATGCAAATATTCTTTACAAGATACAAGTACTTCACAGTTCTTTGCATTTTATGCAGCATACAAAGATATCGACTGCATCGAGCTATTCTATCGGATCCTCCAACAGGAGTCGAAAAAATAAATGACTACGCCATACACCGAAGACCTGAGTCGAGTTTCTCCTCGGATGGTTGCATCGCTTGATGCTACAAAGACGCGGTGCTAGCGATGCACCCGACAGAAGTGACTGTGTCGACTCCAACTGCATCGTCGATTCAAGCTCCTTATGCGTGAGACGCTGACTCGATGCACTTCCGGGCCAGTGGTATCTCTTGCGTGATTTTAGACTACCACTGCAAGATACAAGATTCGAGTCTCTGCCCGAGTCTACGACTCCGCCAGACACTCAGGGGCTACTCCAAACTAGAGCGTTGGTCGCACATATACAAGATCCTCGAGTGACATGCTCTGAATCCTCACTCGAATCCATGATTTGACTAAGGACTCGGGGGCTACTCCCATAGGGAGCGCTGGCCGCACACCCGAAGAAATTTATGAAGATATCCAAGCATTATGAAAACCCTTCACTCGAATCTACGATTCGATTGTGGGCTTCGGGTTACTCCCATAGGGAGCGCTGAAAGCATATCCGACTGAAACAAGCAAACAAAAGACAACAGCAGTCGCAAAAGTTTTTCAGTCCCTTTCTGAGTCTTCGACTCAACTAGGCACTCGGGGGCTACTCCCATAGGGAGCGCTGGTCGCGCACCCTATGATTATTTTCCTTGTACATCGTACTGTGTGTCGATAACATCCACACTCGAATGCTATGGCGACTCCGCCTTATATTTTCCCTACAAAGAGATTACGTCTCCTGGGCCACTCGAATCATCTCCACGATGACAAAAATTCGGATGCCGCACTTACAGCGTGAAGATAAGACCTCAATAAGGCCTAGCAACGCATCTGCTGCGCTCTACTAGAAATAATTCGTGCCTACAGGTACGATGAATAAGCCTTCACGGATGCGTCGAGTGCTCACATTTACACACTAGAATTCGACTCCTGTAAGGCCTCCGTGGCATGAGTCGAATTACGCTAGCAATTTCCGAATTCGAGTCCGGGGACTCGAGTTTGAGTAGGTAGCATTGTTTTTGCCCTAGAGCAATTAACTGGTCTCGATCCATCGAGCGCACCAGGCATGTTTAACATCATCCCTATGAACTACTACAAATTCGACTGACCCGGTGAAC
Source organism: Avena eriantha (assembly GCA_910589775.1). Classification (NCBI taxonomy): domain Eukaryota; kingdom Viridiplantae; phylum Streptophyta; class Magnoliopsida; order Poales; family Poaceae; genus Avena; species Avena eriantha. The sequence goes on from OU342742.1 coordinate 82,764,523, forward strand.
TTCCGGGTGAAGTGCTTCGGACTCAACACAATTGTCGACTCCGACATCCTAATGCAAAGATCAAGACTTCTGAGTCTCCATCCGAATCTACGATTCACATGGACACTCGGGGGCTACTGACATGGGTATGCCCAATAGGCACTCGACTACAACCTACCTGGTGTGGCTCGACGGAAGACCCACTCGATGAATTGCCAAGGTCCATGACGCCTATGACGGTTCGGGTGGTATGAAGCCCATATGGACACGGACTCCCAAACGCACAAGACAAGGAAAGCTCAAGACTAGAGTTCTAATCTAACTTGTAACCAACTCGTATTGGTACCTGAGACCTAGCCTCTCCATATATAAAGGCTAGAAGGGTCCAACGAGGAGAACACGCTATGACACAATAGATTTAGACATCGCGACTCCCACAATACACAATAGACAATAGATCTAGACATCAATCTCTTGCACGTACGCCAGATCTAATCTACGTGGCACTGCCATCGACGACCTTGTAATCCTTCGGATCATCATCAATCAAGAGCAGACAAGCAGGAGTAGGGTCCTCTACGAGGCCTGAACCTGGGTAAACCTTGTGTCCCTGTGTGCTTGTTTGCTAGCCGATCGAGACTTCCAGTGCCTCCCTCCTTCTCCAAAACCCAAGTCCATAACAATGGGCATTAATGAGTTAAACCCTCGTCAACAAGCATCAAAGCTTGGGGATGCCCAAGGAATCCCCTTCTTCATCAATAAAAATCCCAGGTTTCTTCCAAACATTACATTTTTATTGTTTTATGCACAGTTGTGTTGTTCTTGGAGCGTCTCCCTTTTTGTTTTGTTTTTGGTTTTTTGTTTGCTTGGTTTTTTTAGTTTTCTGAATAAATTGGTTGGACCCACTCTTTCATGCATTGGTTTTCAAATAAGTTTGGTTTGGATTGGAAAAGAGTAGGAAAGTTCATGCTCAAGTGGTAAAAAGAGCTTGTTTTTGACTGTGGCCTATGCTTTGTCATGCCATGCTTGATATTGTTTTGGCTTTATGCTTAGTGATCTTTGTTGTAGCATGATATGTTATAAACAATTGAGATTGCTTAATGTGCCTTGGAAGAATCATACGTTGTTTTAGCGTATTAAAGCATAGTATTGTGGTATTCTCCTTTGATGCTTTATTTGGATTGACTTGGCGCATGCTAACACCATATTATGACTATCCCAAGTCACCATAGCCTTTATGATCCTTTAGTTTTTGACTTGTAATATCACTTTATGCTTTGATTAATGAGGTTTTGTCGCTCTGCATGATTATGGCCATTATTGCTCTCTTAGTTGGTCACTCCGAGTGTTTTGCTAGCCTCTATAACCAAGTATGAGTTCTACTCATGCATCCAACTCCAAATAAAACCAAGTTATTCCAAAGAGTCCACCATACCTACCTATTAGCATTTGCTATTCCAAGTATATTCATGTTTTTATCTATCTTCCGAATTAAACTTGTTATGTGAAAATTAGTGATTAAAGCTCTCACGAACTTGATGGCACACTTTACTTTTATTGCACTTAATAAACTTGAACCATTGTGTCATCTATGTTGTATATGCTTGCACTTATATGTTGGGGATTAGCAGAACCATGTTGTCATGGGGAACGCTTTCAACATTGCACTTGTACATTGTACCCAGTTGATACCATGCTCTTTTGTTTATGGATGTCGTCGGTGTGAAATGAAAGGGGAGCTTGTAAGTCCATGGGGTTATGTATGTGTGTTAGAGAAACGCCCGGGCCGCTGGTCTAATCCGCTGTCATGGTGGAAACCTGTAGCGTAACCATAATGAGCTATCTATGAAGCATTCTTCTTATAAAAAAAGAGAGTCAGATATTGAGAAAAAGAAAAGAAAAAAAAGAGATATGAGAAAAGAGGAAAGAGATAAAAAAGCACCATTTCCCATGGTAAATAAGAAGATTGATGAGATGCTCATTGTCTGCTTGCCTTGTCATTCTGATATGGGGATTCTTCCGTATCATCGGGCAAGGGGTACCCCGTTGGCGGTTCTCTTTGATACACATGTACTTACTATGACAATAACTTACCAGTGACTAAACTTGAGTAGCATGAGGAGCGACCCTCGTATTCAAGGGACATGAGATTTCCAACTTATACTTTGTCAAGCATATACTCCATAGTTTGTTCACTTTAACCTTAATCACTTCAAGATGCTTATGATAGAGGCAATGAGAGCTGAAAGCTAATAAGTACCATAATTTTTGGAAGCTCGTTATGAAACTTGAATCCCTGCTTCCTTCTATGAAGGCCTTTCTTTTACTTTTATGTTGAGTCTCCACTTTCTATCTTTATGCACCTATTGAGAGAGCATAGTAGCCATTCTTAGTTCTATGTGCATTGTCCCAACACTTGTTGATTGATGCATAACTTTGATATTGCTTGTTCTTAAACTATTTGTATCTAGTCACCCTTATAAACTTTGAAAGTGTCCTATGCATTTATATTTGCTACTCTATGAGAGACAAGCTGAATGCCACTATGCTATGTTTTCTTTATGTGAAACAATCAAACGTATTGCAAAGCATTGTTATTCATGAATCTTTTGTTTGTGCCTTTTCATGTTACAACATAGTTGCTATGTCTTATTGTTAGAACTTTATCTTTCATGCTATGTTGAAGTACTATGATCCCAGCTATCAATGTTTTACAAATACTTTGATCAAGTTTATGATGGTGCATGTCACCTCAAAAATTATTCTTTCTTTTTATCACTTACCTACTCGAGGATGAGCAGGAGTTAAGCTTGGGGATGTTGATATGTTGCTAACGTATCCATAATTTTTGATGTTCCATGCTTGGTTTTATCTACTTTCTTATGTTTTGTACACACTTTGGAGTACTTTCTATACACTTTCTTGGACTAACCTATTAACAAGAGCCACAGTGCCAGCTGCCTATTTTCTGCTATTTTTGGTTCCAGGAAAGTCATAAAATGAATATTCTCGGAATTGGACGGGACAAAAGCCAAAGTCAATATTTCACCGAGGGGGACACGGAGCCAGAATAGGAGACGGAGGAGGGCCAAGGCCTGGCCACACCATATGGTGGCACGGGTGACCCCTGGTCACACCACTAGGTGGTGTGGGCCCCCTGGCCGCGCCACTAGGTGGTGTGGGCCCCCTGGCCGCCCACCGACCTTGCCTCTTCGCCTATAAGAAGCCTCCCGATGCAAAAAAATCCTACATAGAACATCCTCTAGCCACGAAAAGTCCCGCAGCGCCGCCACCACCGAAGGGGAGATTCGGGGGACAGAAAGTCTCTGTTTTGGCACCCTGCTGGGATGGGGAAGTGCCCCTGGAGCCATCTCCATCGACTCCACCACCATCTCCATCGCCGTTGCTGATTCCCATGATAATGAGGGAGTAGTTCTCTCTCGAGGCTAAGGGTTCTACCGATAGCTATGTGTTCATCTCTCTCTCTATGCATGATCATATTGTGATCATGAGCTTTGTAATCAAGTAGATCTACCTTGCTACTCAAGTGCTTTAATAGATCTCTGCTCTCCCAATGTGTGTGAAAGTGACAGCATGCACACCATGGTGGTACTTAGGCTAGAGATTACAAATACTTGTTATGAGTTATATTTGGAGTTGGATGTCTTTATGAAATTGTGGTGTTTGTTGGAACCATCTAGAGCTCAAGGTGACAGTATGGGGTTACCTAGATGGGGAAAGCGAACTTTGAGGTGTGCTGTTATAGCCCTACCATGGATTAGAGTGTCCAACCGGAGAGTAGTTCAGAGTAGTATCATGAAGAGAAGATATTTATATGAGAGTGTTCACTAGCGAAAGTATGATCCCTAGGCCTTGTTTCTAAACATTGAAACATCGTGTGCAACTAGATCTGTTACATGTTTGCTTGCTTCCATCTTTATTTCAGTTTTCCTTTAGTCTCTTCCACGCCATCAAGCTATTTTCTGGATCCGTTACCACTTATAATTATCTATACCACTTGTATTTCACTATGTCTTCGCTGAACTAGTGCACCTATACACCTGACAAGTGTATTGGGTGTGTTGGGGACACAAGAGACTTCTTGTATCTTGATTGCAGGGTTGCTTGAGAGGGAATACCTTTGACCACTTCCTCCCTGAGTTCGATAAACCTTGGGTAATCCACTTAAGGGAAAACTTGCTGCTGTTCTACAAACCTTTGCACTTGGAGGCCCAACAACTGTCTACAAGAATAGAAGTGCGTAGACATCAAGAATATGTTTCTATTGGGTGCAGGGTCAGTGCTCCCTATGGGAGTAGGCCCCGAGGCTATGTTCGAGTGCTTGTACCGGAGCATAAGCTCAAAGCATTATCTCCTCATTATAGGGATATCGCTTGTTTCACTTTCTGGCCGCCAGGGATTCGAGGCAACATAATCTAATCAAAACATCGTAAATTTATTAGCGAAACTGAAGATTTTTAGTCTACTCTGTTAACGAAGCCCCTAAGCATCGGGTGCGAGGAAATAACAGTACCAAAAAGACTAAGACTGGGTTTCAGGAACTTAGCTTAATTTATCACCAAATATGGAGGTACTTGTTTTGGCATAGTCGCCTGTCCGTTGGCCTTATTGGAAGTAGAGTACGCAATCTTTTGGCTGAGAAACCTAGCCGTAGGCCTTATTGAATGTAAATTTGGGAAGGTAAAGTTCTAAGCGTAAAAACATCGCAAGTGCGCAATGTTCCACGTATTGGAGTACTTGGCTCCAGTCTTCTTGTCTTGGAGCCGATATGCTCCACTAGGGATTACTTCTGTGACGCTATAGGGTCCTTCCCATGGTGATTCCATCTTGCGATGACCGTCTTGCTTGAGGTGAAGAACTAGGTCCCCCACGACGAAGGACCAGGGACGTAGTCGACAATTGTGATAATTCCAAAGGTTCTGCTTGTATATGGTCGCTCTTTGCAGGGCAACATCTCAATATTCGTCGAGTGCATTGATTTCATCTTCGAGTGCTTCCTTGTAAGCTTCTTCATTGTATTCGAGAACCCAAGGAGAATCATAGGCTACTTCTACTAGAAGGACAGCGTCTGCACCGTGAACCAGAAAGAAGGGTGTTTCTTGTGTGGCACTGTTTGGGGTGGTTTGTAGGATCCATAGGATGGAGGGTAACTCGTCTACCCAAGCGCTTTTAGCTCTATCGAGTGGTGCCAACAATATTTTCTTGATTCCATTGGTGACGAGGCCATTAGCTTTTTCTACCTGGCCATTGGTTTGTGCTGAGCAACCAAAGAATAGCTCAATTTTATGCACATCTCCTTGTAGTAGTCTTTGAACATATTGGAGGTGAAGTTGGTTCCGTTTTCCGTGATGATGCTATGTGGTACCCCGAAGAAAAACACTATTGATTTAATGAAATTCACAACCGAAGTTGCATGTTGGCTGGTAACGGGTGCTGCTTCAATCCATTTTGTAAATTTGTCGACTGTGACTAGCAGAAAGACATGTCCTCAGGCGAAGATTTGTGGAGTTTTCCTACCATGTCAAGTCTCCACTGAGCGAATGGCCAGGCCATAGGTATAATAGTTACTCTGTTGTAGGTGTGTTGGGTTTTGTTGCGAAGTGTTGGCATACCTCACGTGTTCGCACGATATCCTTCACATCCTGAACCACTACGATCTAGTAAAATCCTTCTCGAAAGGCCTTGGTTACAATTGCTTGGCTGCTGGCGTGATGGCCGCATACTCCTTCATGTACGTCTTTGAGAATAATCCTTCCCTCTTCGGGTGTGACACATCGTTGTAATACGTGGAGACGCTTCTTTTGTAGAGTTCTCCTTTTATGATTTTAAAGGTCTTTGACCGTGTTGTGATACGACGTGCTTCGACTGTATCTTCAGGGAGTGCTACTCTCATCATGTATGCTATATATGGTTGCATCCATGTGGGCTCTACCATCATCACTTCTTCTGGTTCTAGTTCCTCATCGACGGTATCTGCTTCACTTTGTAATGCGGGTACAACCCCTGATTCACCCTTCGGCTTGGCCTTCTTGCATGCCTTAGGTGCTGCGACCTCAGGGGCCTTTTGGTTTTGATGGAGCACTCGGTTATTTCTTCCCAAAAAACTCTAGGTGGCACGGGTAGGCAGAGGGATCCAATGTTCGCCAGATTGTCAGCTTCCTCGTTGCTTGCCCTGCCTATATGTGATACTTCTAACCCATCGAAGTGGGCATCCATAATATTATACATGTCCCGATAAGCGACCATGTTGTCGCTGACGGCGTCACATTTGTTCATTTCTGGTTGCACAATGAGATTTGAATCACCAAATATTTTGAGACGAGTTGAACCACAGTCTTTAGCTATACGCATGCCGTGCAACATGGCCTCGTATTCAGCTTCATTGTTCAACGCATTTGGGAAGCTCATTCGAAGTACGTAGTGCATTTTATCGCCTTGTGGTGATACGAATATAACTCCAGCACCTTCCCCTTCTGTCCTTTTGGAATCCTCAAAGTACATTGTCCACGCGCTGAAGAGGTCTGGCGGTCCTGCACATTGGAGTTCTGTCCATTCAGTTATGAAGCTAGGCAAGACCTGAGACTTAATTGTTTTTCGCTATTCATATGTGATATCTCGAGGGGATAACTCAATGCCCCAAAGAGAGAGACGCCCTATGTCTTCTGGATTATTGAGTATGCTGGAAAGAGGTGCCTCATTGACCACCACTATCTGGTGATCTAAAAAGTAGTGTCGCAACTTCCGTGCTATCATGAAGACTCCGTATGCGAGTTTCTGATAGTGCAGATACCTTTGTTTTGATGGGTAAAGCACCTCACTTAGGAAATAGACTAGCCTTTGTACATTATGAATTTTCCATTCTTCAGGTCGTTCTACAACCAAAACCGTGATCACCACATGATTTATGGCGGTGAATCTCTTTTGTCAACATGATGACAGGAGGTGTCGAAAGTGTTTTCTTGAGATCTTTGAAAGCTCTCTGGGCTTCATCCGTCCACTAGAATTTTTCTGATTTCTTCATGAGGGCATAGAATGGAAGTGCTTTTTCGCCCAGATGAGGAATAAATCGGCTTAGCACCTCGACTTGTCCAGCTAGTTGTTGTACACCGTGAAGGTTCATTAGCTTCTTCATTGTAAGGATTGCTTGTATTTTCTCGGGGTTTGCCTCTATTCGCCTCGCCTATACTAGGTAGCCGAGGAGTTTCCCTGCAGGAACTCCAAAGGAGCACTTTGTCGAGTTAAGCTTGATGCGGTATCTGTCGAGGTTGTCGAATGTTTCATAGAGATCGGCGATAAGGGTCGACTCTTGCCTTGTCATGACTATGACGTCATCAATGTATACCTACACGTTTGTTCCAATTTGTCTTCCAAGACAATTTTGCATCACCTGCTAGTACATGGCACCCGAGTTTTTGAGCCCGAAGAGCATTCTAGTGTAGCAGAACGTAAGGCATGATAAATGATGTTTTATCCTGGTCCTCCTCCTTCATCTGAATCTGGTGATATCCAGCGTATGCGTCCAAAAAGAAAAGACGCTCGCATCCGGTGGTGCATTGATGATTTGATCGATTCGCGGTAGCAGGAAGTGATCCTCTGGACAGTGCTTGTTCAGCACGGTGAAGTCAATACACATGCATAGTTCTTTTGTGTTTTTCTTTGGAACACATACTAGATTGGCTACCCATAATGCTTTCTTGATTTCCTTGATAAATTTGGCGACCGTCAGGCGATGGAGTTCTCGTCCAATGGCCTTGCGCTTGGGTTCTGCGAAACGGCGAAGTGATTGCTTTACAGGCTTACCGTCAGGATATAAGTTAAGTGCATGCTCAGCGAGTTTCCTGGGGATTCCTGCCATGTCAGTTGGTACTCATGCAGCAATCTCCCAGCACTCACTGAGGAACTCGATGAGCGTGCTTTCCTATGTGGGACCAAGGTTGAAAGCCACAAAGGTTAACTTCTTCGGGTCTGTAGGGTGAACTTGAATTTCTCTAGTGTCCTTTGCGGTGTCAAAGCTTGGTCGGGGGTGACCCGCACTGCCGATAGAGGTTCTGCATCCGTTGAAATCTTTAGCTGCTCGAATTCCGCTTCCATCCCGAAGGATTCAGAGATTTTTTTGAATTCTCTGTAACAGTTGTCAGATCGGGTGAAGCTGCCTCTCATGGTTATGATTATGTTGGGTGCTGGCATCTTCATTACCAAGTACGCATAGTGCGGTACTGCCATAAATCATGTGAAAGTTGGACGTCCCAGGATCACATGGTAGTGTGATGGCCAATCCATGACCTCAAACTTGACTTTCTCACGCCTAAAGTTTTCCATCAATCCGAAGACAACATCAAGATAGATCTTGCCTAAAGGAATTTTGGCTTTACGTGGCACTACGTCGTGGAAGGATGTGTCCATTGGCATTAGGTTCATTAAGGAATAGTTCATTTCTCGTAGAGTTTTGGTGTAGATGAGGTTGATGCTACTTCCGGCATCCATGAAAACCTTGCTCATGTCGAACCCGCCGATTTGTGCCTCCACTATCAGAGCCGAATACCCGGTCGTGGGAATCGAAGCGGGTAATCGTCCCTACTAAATGTGATTTCATGTTCTGACTAGTGGAGATACTTGGGTGTAGGGGGTGTTGTTACTGCCATATTGACTTGTCGTGTGATCAACTTCTAGATCATGTTGGATGGGCGCCCTTTTTGGATCATCGACATTGCACCTTTGGACCTCGGGTACTCATCCTCCTGGTTTCTGTTTGCTGCGGGTTGCGGCTGACCAGCTGGCGGTTGCACTTGTGCTAGTGGTGGTGCATTGAGAGCTAAGGTTCCAAGCACGGTGGCGTATCCTCTATTTGCTGCTTCGGTTGCCTTTGCATTACAAACTTCCTGCATTTTTAGGAACGTGCGACAATCCTTCATGAGGTGGTTTGAGCGCCTTCTCCCCTTGGAGTCAATGTAGGAGTACATATTGTAGGGTCCCTCGAGCATCTGCATTGGAGACATTGGAGGCTCTCGAGCCATTGGCTGGTACCACTGTGCCATTTGGCTTCCGCTAGTGTCATCTGTATTACCGCGGTATCTGCCGTCACGGTCATCGCTTCTTGGGTTGTCCTCTCCTTAGAAGCCAGCCGCAACATAGCTTGGCTCGCTGTACCCGCCATTGCTTCGCCTTCTTTTTCGCTATTGCGCATGTCCCAATCTTCCTCAGGTGAGCGCCCTCGTTTGTTGTTTACTGCGTCTTCGCCGTCTGCCCAGCGATTGGCCATATCCATTAGCTAGGATTTTTTTGGGTTTGACACGTCCCATCTCCTCAATAAATTCTCTTTGATGAAGGCCGTCATTGAAATCATCAATCACCCTTTCATCTAATATAGCTTTGGCTGAGTTCTTGACGATGTTCCACCTTTGGTGCAAGTGCAGGCTCTACATCGCGGTAGCCTTGGAGCCACCTATAGTCTGACGGTTTGTAGGTAATCAGCCAGCCAAGGTTCGGGTTCCTGGGAATATCGTACTTTTGGCAGTCATGAGGAAGTTTGAAATCCTTGGGTACCGGGGTCTTGCGAACCCATTGGGTAAAGCAACTAGCCCCACACAATTCATACTCGTCCTTGATTTCACTATCATAGTATCTCTAGCTGCTGCGCTCCTCCTTGGATCTGTCAATCCTTCGCTGTAATGTCGTTTATGTGGTCATCACATGGCTCGGGGTTCTAGAAGTGCACCCAATGTAGTGACCATGATCATCAGGTGTGTCCCACGTGCCAAGGGCTACTACGACGACGTGGTGATTTGTCAGGTTGCTGGGTGATTCCTTGTTCTCCTTGTGCAAGGGATGCTCCCACCATGCCGAGGTTCATGAGAGCAGAGCAATGGAGAGTCTCCCGGGGATCGTCGGGTGCAGGTTGTGATGGGGATATGCCTAAGGGGGTATGCTCAGCAGTGGGTTTCGAGTGGGCCGGAAGGCTCGCGAGTACGCCTGAAGGACAGCGACTGGACTTCGAGGAAGGAAGAGGCCCATCGACTGGCGACTAGAAGCCCAGGAACGTAGCGGAGGCCCAGTCGAATTAGGTCAAAGGCTCCCGGATCCTTATCTTGTTCGGGAGAAACTTGTAAACCCTCGGAGGTGCTTCATATATAAACCTCCCTAGGGTATAGTAGAGACTCACGTTCCATCATACACCCCCTCAAGCGACTCGCCGCCCAGCCGCCGAGCTCGCCACCCTTGTAACTCGCTCTCTCATAATCTAACCTAGCAAGAGTAGGTCTTTACCCTCCGGGGGGCCGAACCTGGGTAAACCCTTGTGCACCTGCCCCCATCTCGCACCGCAGATGGCCGCCAACTCTTCCTCACAAAACTCTCAATCGCCGCCTATGGCAGCGACTGCCGTGGCCATTTCCACGACAGTGGCGCCCATCGTGGGGCATAGTGGGACTGGCCTGAGTTCTGTGGCGAGACCCTACTCGCCGATCGAGCGGCCGTTCGCCACCGACCGCATGATCGCCTTCGGCGGGATCTTGCAGATCCTGCATCCCGGCATTGCGCCCGATCACACATGCCGCGGTGATGCCGATTGGCTCCATCAACCTCTTCATCGGCTTTACCGGCGCGGTCGACCCAACCGCGACCATGATCATCGGCGGATCGCCGCCACACCGCGATCTGCTCTCGGAGGAGCAGGTCCATTCCATCAGGGGCCTCGTCACCGAGTACGACTCGGCCGCTAGCGACGCGGTCGAGACCAACGTCGCCACCAATGACGACGCTTTGAACGACGATGCCGACTCCGCGACCCCCGCATCGGCCAACGGATCCATCACTGCCGCGTCGCGGGAGGACTCTATCACACGAGTCTCCAACCCCGAAGACTTCGAGGATCCCTCCATACTGGGGATCTTCGACTCTGACTTCAGGGTCCCCCGAGGATCTTCGCGCCAGATCCAATCGCTTCAACGCGATTTACATGGCGGGAAGCGCGGACGCCCCGCCAGATCCGTTCTTTACGCCGATTCTGCCGACCGCGACGGCCACGGAGGTGGAACAAGCCCTCCTGCGGCTCTAGGAGGCGCAGCGCAACAAACTCGCCGAGCGCGAGAAATACCGCCTCGAACGAGAGACGGCGAAGGAGCTATCACTCTATCACCAGCGCCGCATCAGGACCCGCCTGAACCCCGACGTTCAGGGCCGCGTCCTGAACTTCAACGACGAGGGTGACCCCACACGTGCCGCCGAGCGCGAACACGGCGAGAACGCGCCGCCAGGAGGAGGCAACCCTGCAAGACCAACACCTGGAGCACTGGCGAATGGGGCCCCTCCACCACCCATGGGCCGTGCGCCCCCACCTGACCAACCACGCATCATCATCTCGCCTCAAGCCCGGGACGCCAACGGGCTACCTCTATACTCCACCCCGATGGACAACGTCGTCGCGGCAGACGCCGCGATCGCCAACCTCGATGTCCAAGGCGACGGCGCGCTACAGATCCAGTACGCCCAAGCCCTACTCGTCAGGGCCGTCGAGCAGCAAGCCACGGGAGTAGATCCGCGCGGGCGGATGTATTCCCGCTCGTCGGCAAGCAGGGCAGAATCGAGCGGCCACCCAACCGTGGCCAACGCGATAGTTTGCCCAACACCCCAACCACTGGCAAACCAACCGCGAGCTGCCAACCCCGTGTTGTCGACCAATGAGCCGCGACCTGCGAACAACACCGTCGCCGCAAACGGGCAACCACTCGATGCCCGAACACACATCATCAACAATCAGGCGTGGCGGTCGCGCCAACGCTACGACTTGCGACACACCCTCACCAACCGCGGCGACCCGGAGCCAAGAGGCTCACTCAGTCGAGTCGGGCCACAATGCTTTGGACCCATGATCCGCGGGGAAAAATACCCCGCCAACTTCAAGGCCCCCAAGGAGATCGAGAAATACGACCCGACGTACGACCCTGCCATTTGGATGGACACATATCTCATGGCAATGGGGATCGTAGGCCACACCGACCTACTCGCCGCTCGCTACCTCCCCCTGATGATGGAGGGTGCGACCCGGCAATGGATCAATACGCTACCCGCCGACAGCATCGACTCTTGGGAAGAAATGCGGGACGCCTTCGTCAGGCACTTCGAGGGTTCCTACACCCGCGCCACCACCATCGAGGACCTGGAGCGATGCATCCAGGGACAACACGAGTCGACCCGCCGGTGGATCCAAAGGTGGCAAGAGCTGTGGATAAACGCCTCCGGCATCCACCCAGACACAGCGATACACTCCTTCAAAAACGCGTGCCGGTACGAACCTCTGGTCGCCAAGATCAAGAGGGTCTACCGACGCTCGACAACATCCCCGAACTCCTCGAGATTGCCAAGCGCTACGCGGAGGAAGATCCCAACCAAGACTTCGACGACGAGTCGGGAGGAAGACGGCGCACCAGCATCCATGACAGCGGGCGACTACACGACATGCGCTACAGCAACACCCGCATCACCGGCAAGCGCCGGACCGATGGGCGAGTCGACTTCGTCGCCAATGCCGGCTACGGCCAACGCGACTCCAAGAACTACCGCCGCGACAGAGGAAACTACCGCGACAGCGGGAACTACCGCGCCAACAACGCAACGAGGCCGAAATTCGACCCCGCTGCCCTGCTTAATCAGCCCTGCATCTACCACAGCAGGGAGGGAAAACCAGCCACCCACACCACCGCCGACTGCCACTCTCTCAAAGAGATCGAGAAGGCAAGACGTGTAAGGGAGGACCCCAACAACAACCAACCGCAGGACAACGGGAACGGCGGTGCCTTCGGAACCGCTGTCGGATCGCTTCATACCTTCACCGGGCTCGGCACCAAGCGTGAGAAGAAGGTACTCACCCGCGCGGTTGCCGTCAATGCGGTGACGCAAGTCGACATCCCCCGCTTCCTAAACTGGTCCGAGCAAAGCATCACCTGGAGTCGCCAGGACCACGCGCCAAGAATCGAGTATTTAGGGCGAGTCGCCCTGGTGGTTAGGCCAAAGGTGGCCGACTACTGGCTACCCAAGACACTGATGGACGGTGGGAGCTCCATCAACATCCTATACCTCGACACCTTCAAAAGGCTCCAGCTCCCAGAAACAGCCATCGAGCCAACACTGACGACCTTCCACGGCATCGTCCCCGGTCGGAAGGCGTACCCGATTGGGAAGGTGACGCTGCCGGTCACCTTTGGCACCCCGGCAAACTACCGCACGGAAAGGATCGTCTTCGAACTAGTAAACTTCCGCAGCCCCTACCACTGCGTCCTAGGCCGCCAGGCATTCGCAAAGTTCATGGCGACCCCAAACTACGCCTACAACATGATGAAGCTCCCCGGGCCGAGCGGCATCATCACCGTCCACAGCGACCCCGATATGGCTGTGGAATTCGAGGAAAAGGGCGCCGAGCTTGCCGATGCCGTCATCGCCGCGGAGACTGACCACGCGGAGGAGCTCGCGAAATACGCGAGCAACATCAACAAGAACGATCCCACCATCCTGAAGAAACCAATCGCCGCAAACTCCACGTTCGAGGCGACCATGCACACCCGCAGCGTCGAGCTCGTCCCAGGCGACTCCAGCCAGACGGTCACCATCGGGGCGCATATGAGCCCCGCATAGGAAAGCGCGCTCATCGGGTTCCTCCGTGAGAACCGCGACATCTTCGCATGGAAGCCATCTGACATGCCAGGTGTCCCGAGGGAACTCGCTGAGCGCAAACTCAATGCCGACCCCAAGGTGCGACCAGTAAAACAGTCGCTACGGCCCTTCAATGAAGAACGCCGTCGAGCAATCGCCGAGGAGGTCCAGCGCCTGCTAGCCGCAGGCTTCATCCGGCCAATTAAGTACTCCAAGTGGCTGGCAAACCCAGTCCTGGTTCTCAAAAAGAACAACACCTGGAGAATGTGTATAGACTACACCAACCTCAACAGCGCCTACCCGAAGGAGGAGTTCGTCCTACCGCGCATCGATCAGATCATCAACTCGACCGCGGGATCGAAGTCGCTGTGTTTTCTCGACGCTTACTCTGGTTACAACCAGATCAAGATGGCGGTCGAAGACAAAGAGAAGATGGCATTCATCACGCCATTCGGCGTGTTCTGCTACACGGCCACGACATTTGGCCTCAAGAACGCAGGCGCCACATATCAGAGGTGCATGCAGGAGTGTCTAGCGAGCCAAATTGGCCGCAACATCCATGTCTACATCGACGATGTGGTGGTAAAATCCACCCGCCAGGACGATCTGCTCGCCGACCTAGCAGAAACCTTCGCAAATCTACGGAGGTACAACATCAAGCTGAACCCCGGAAAATGCTCCTTCGGCGTACCCACTGGACAACTTCTGGGGTACGTAGTCTCCAAGAGAGGAATTGAGGCCAACCCCACCAAGATCGACACCATCGCGTGACTCGGGAAACCCGAGTGCATGCGCGACGTCCAAAAGTTGGCAAGGCGAGTCGCGGCTCTCGGTCGCTTCATCCCTCGACTAGGCGAGAAGGCAATGCCCCTATACCGCCTGATGCGCAAGAACCCAACGTTCCAATGGGACGCAGAGGCTGACAATGCACTGAAAGCACTCAAAGAAGTGCTACTCGAGGCACCACTACTCGCCGCGCCACTCGACAAAGAGCCAATGCTCGTCTATGTCGCGGCCTCCAATCGGGTCGTGAGCGCCGTGATGGTCGTCGAACGACCAGAAGAGGGCAAGGAGCGCCCCATACAGCGCCCAGTATACTACATCAGCGAAGTCTTAACAGACTCTCGACAACGCTACCCGCAATACCAAAAACTGGTGTACGCGGTATTCCGGGCACATCGGCGACTCCCACACTACTTCCAGGAGCACCCAATAACGGTGGTATCCTCCGCGCCCCTGCAAGACATCATACGCAATCGCGATGCGACTGGGCGAGTCGCCAAGTGGGCCGTCGAGATAGGCGTCCACAACATCAAATACGAGCCCCGAAAAGCGATCAAGTCGCAGGCCCTGGCTGATTTGCTCGCCGACTGGGAAGAGGCACAACAGCCAGAGAAGCTCCCATACCTCCACTACTGGTCGCTCCACTTCGACGGCTCCAAGAACGCCGATGGCGCGGGGGCTGGGGTCATACTGACCTCCCCCAAAGGAGACAAGCTCCGCTACGTGCTCCACCTCAACTTCACACCCTGCACCAACAACGTGGCAGAATACGAGGCCCTCCTCCATGGCATGAGAGCCGCCAAGGAGATGAACGTCAATCACCTACGATGCTACGGCAACTCTGACCTAGTCGCCGGCCAAGTGGTCGGGACATGCGACACTATTTCCCCAACAATGATAGCATACCGCCAGGCTGTCGACCAACTGGGAGGACACTTCGATGGCTACTCCGTCGAGTGGATCGACAGGCGTAAAAACGAGGAGGCAGACGCACTCTCCCGCATCGGGTCGGCTCGACAGATGCCACCAGTAGGCGTCTTCCTCGACATCATCCACAAGCCCTCCATCAGCCCACCAAAGGAGATCGACGTCGGGATTCCACTACAACCAGAACCAGCCTTAGTCGCCATGGTTGTAGAACCCAGTGACTGGACAGCGCCATACGTCGCCTTCTTGGAACACAAACTCCTACCGAGCAACAAGACAGAGGCGCGAATGATCATACACCGTTGCAAATCCTTCGTCATCATCAATGGCGAGCTCCACAAGCGCAGCGTGACTGGCTTGTTCCAGCGCTGCGTACAGCCAGAAGAAGGCCGCAAGATCCTCCAGGACATCCATGCTAGCGACTGCGGCCATCACGCCGGCGCCAAGTCGCTAGTCGCCAAGGCCATGCGGCACGGCTTCTACTGGCTCACCGCACACGCCGACGCCACCGACGTTGTCCAAAGATGCGTCGGATGCCAGAAGTACACCAACCAGACGCACCTTCCTGGTTCGGCGCTCAAGACAATCCCCATCACGTGGCCATTTGCCGTATGGGGCATGGACATGGTCGGCCCGTTCAAGAAGGCCCCATCGGGCTTCACTCACCTCTTGGTCACAGTCGACAAGTTCACTAAATGGATGGAGGCCAAGCCGATCAAGAAGTGCGACGGCAAGATGGCTACCAAGTTCCTCCGCGAACTCATCTACCGGTACGACTACCCACACAGCATCATCACAGACAACGGCACCAACTTCGCCAAGGGGGCCATGGCGGAATTCTGCGAGGAGCACGACATACGACTCGACCTCGCATCAGTCGCCCACCCGGAGTCAAACGGCCAAGCAGAACGCGCCAACCAGAGCGTCCTCCATGGTCTCAAGCCGCGACTACAGGTGCCCCTCGAGCGCACCCCAGGATGCTGGGTCGACGAGCTCCCCTCTGTGATATGGGGGATCCGCACCTCCGTCAACCGATCAACAGGATTCACGCCTTTCTTCATGGTGTACGGCGCTGAAGCCGTAATGCTAACAGACCTGGAGCACGACTCCCCTCGAGTTGCCAACTACGTCGAGGCGGCCAACGAAACCGCCCACCAAGACAGCATTGATCAACTCGACGAAGCACGCGACCAGGCTCGCTCCCGCACCACCATATACCAGCAGGGACTTCGCCGCTATCACAGCCACTGAGTGCGCACTCGCACCTTCCAGGAAGGCGACCTGGTCCTACGACTGGTCCAAGATAAAAAGGGCATGCACAAGCTATCCCCCCATGGGAGGGGCCATTCGCCATAGGCCGAGTCCTTGGCAACGACGCTTACTACCTCATCGACATACGGGGTGACGACCAACTGGAGGTCGGGAGGCCATGGAATATAAACCTCCTCAGAAAGTTCTATACTTAGAACCTCACACTGTACTCCATCGGCATATATAATGAAATTCATTTGGATCGCACAAATTGTGTCCACTTGCCATATTCTTGTGCCAGTCGCACTCGTACATACTAGCAATATGCTACCTACGGAAGTCAACCTCTGGTCGAGCGACCGGCGCGACCAAGTAGTGCGGCACAAGGGCACCGGAAAAATCCGGGCCTTTGGTCGTCCATGAAAAATGCCAACCCGGAGCCGCCATGGGAGTCGCCTAGCCCGACTGGCCCACCGGGCCAAGACATCCAACACACGCTTCTCAAAGTGACCTGTCCCCCCACCCTCGCGCAAAGCGACTCGAACGGTTAAGTACCACGCACGGGGACTCGGCAAAACAGGGACCCCACGTGGCTCAGGAACACACCTAGTAAGAGAGCTGCCTAGGGCTCGCCAAGCGACTGGCCCTCCGGGCCAGGGGAGGAGACGCGTTACAAACAACGCATTCGTAACCTGCAACAGGATCACGACCAATACGGTCTAGCACAGTGCTCGGGGACTCGTTCACAAACGAACCTCACCCGCACTCGGGGACTTGCCGTTCAGGAGACGCGAGGGGCAAAAACAAACGCAAAAACAAGGCAAACACATAGAAATACATAGTCGAGTTATACCCCATTAAAGGGCGGACGCGCTTGGGGACTCACTCAAATTGTTGAACAAAACACTGCTTTAATAAAACATAGGCCGACCAAGTCCCTGCGGCATGGGTCGCAAAAATCATACAAGTGTTCGCCACCTGGCATCTATTACAACTTCTACATTTGCTCATTACACAGGCCCTGACGAAGAAGAAGCACCACCACCCTTGACGCGCACAAAGGGCTGCCACGGGTTCGTCGGATACGTTGTCAGCGACTTCGCCAATGACGACCGGAAGGGCTGCTCTGACTTCATGTCGCGGTGCTCCGGCTCGGGGTCGCCAGGCGCCAACACCATCTCCTGGTACGGCAGCAGGTCCCCCATCGCCAAGACACGATCAGCATAAGGAGTGGCCTTCACGGTCAGCTTCAGCACCTCCGACATCTCCACCATGCCGGTCGCCGAGGGATAGCCACTCGTGACATCGGCAAGGTCGCAGTCGTCGGGGAAATGCGTGAGACCCAAGCTCAACGCCGTGGCAGCCCCGCGTCTGAACGCCGAGCGCGTCATCCAGTCCACAACCGCGGGCACCTCCTCCAGATAGCGCCACACCTCCGTGAGCCCCCCAGGGATGACTTCGGTGGGAGACATGCCTTGGAGAGCCGCCTGGACACACAACACCGAGGCTGTGGCCGCATTCACCACGGCAGTTACGCACTACGAAGCAGTATAAGTCTGCACCACCGGGTCGCTTTGGCCTGCCACAGCTGCAAAGTCAGGTATCAGCGAAACAATGAAACCCCCAAAGCGGGGACCGGACAAAAGGCTAAAGCAATGACAGAAACTCACCAAGCAGCTTACGGCAACTCTCCTTGACGTGCTTCTCCAAGGCGGCCTGGTCGTTATGCAGTCCCACGATGATGGAGTCCGCGGCCTTGCGTTCCTCTTCAGCGGCAGCGACGGCAGCCCTCGCCCGTTCTTCCGAAGAAACTGAGGCCGCCTTAGCATCCTCCAACTCCTTGATCAAGAAGTCCACTCGCTCATTTGCCGCGTCCAGCTCCGCGAGTGGGACATACCCCTCACGGGCCTTGGAGACCTTAGCCAGGAAACCGTCTGCAAGTGGAGGTGTCAAAGTATCGCATAAAATCAGCTCACAACAAGCAAAGAAGAACAATGCCAAACACTCACCAATCCTCTCCTGAAGCTGCCGGTTAACCTCCTGCACCTCGCGCAAGTCACGCTCCAGGCGCTCTCGCACAGCCTGCCGATCAGTCGACTCCCGCTGCAACCCCTGCAAAACAACAAGACCAACTAAGCATCGGGAGGAAAATTATCACCAGTTCCAAGTCGCTGAAAATCAGCGACCAGGAACTCGGGGACTGGAGAAGGAAGAAAAAAACAAGACCAGTTCCCAGTCGCTGCGATTCAGCGACTAGGAACTCGGGGACTGGAGAATACACGAAGATAAAGACAATTCCAAACCGCCGAAATTCAGCGACTAGGAATTCGGGGACTGGACATACCTGAATGGCAGCGCCAAGCATCTTGTGAAGTTCAGCAGCGTCAGTCGATGGGATCATGAAGGAGGTGCGCCCGCGGCGGGCCTCAATCTCCACGTCCACGATTTCTGGGAACTGCGGAGACTGCGCGTCCGCACCGCCTGGAAAACCCCTCGCCATAAAGCGAGGGAATGTCGCCGACGCCCTGGCAGGGGCAATGGCCGCCGGGGCCGGCACCTCTGGCGCGGATGCAGCCGGCGCTGGCTCCGATCGCGTCGCCGCCCCCTCTTCGACGAGCGGCGCAGCAACTGGCTCCGCGGCGCTTCCCCCGGTGGCGGCGTCGTCAGCACCGCCCTTCTGTTTCTTCGCGACTTCAGCAGTCGCGACATCCTCGGAGGCCTTCCTCTTCCTAAGGAGATCACCTTCTACTGCGATAGTGGCCGGGGGAATATTGGCCACCGAAGGGCGCCCAATCTTCTTAGCCCCCGACCTGCACGAACCCTTCTAATCAGCACAACCACGACACGAAAAATGTAGAGCAAATTGGGACAAGGAAGTGTAAACTTACTTGGCAACTGGAAGAACACGAAGACCGGTACTGATATGGGTAGGCTTGTCCAACTCAGGACCAAGCTTGCGACTAAGCTCCCGCTCGAATACGTCTGAAGCCCACGAAATCGAAGGCTTCCTTGATGACGAAGCCGCAGTCGCCGGGATCTCCGGCTCCGACGCCACTGCCTCTGACGGCAATGGCGACTTGGGCGGCACCACATCGGTGGCTTCTTGGCTTGGGACCCCCGAGGTCGACGGCGCGATCGAAGCCAGGGGCGCCTCTACCACCACCTCCGTGTCCTTGCCCTCCAACACCTTCGTCGGGATTGCAGCCCTCGGGACCTTGTGCGAGACTTCAGGAGACCATTCGCCGTCGGAGTCGTTGTCCGACCCGAACACCACTGACGACCTGACTGGCGACGCGGGCCTCTTCGCCGCGACCTGGGCCGGCGTGGGGGCTTCGAAGGCATGGCGGTGCGTCGGGATGTCTGCTCCTGTGCAACCTCATCGCCTTCTTCGAACTCGTCCAGGCTGCGGCTTGCTTCGACCTCTCGCTGCTTCTGCATCGGGTCTTGCGAGCCACAGGCGCTGGGGGAGCGACCTCTTTGTCTTCCCCGTCGCTATTGGAAGGATTCCCCTTGGAATCTTCCTCCAGCTCCTGGGGGACTTCCTCATCGAGCGGAGGGAGCCAACCCTCCAATACCTGAAAAAGCTGAGAACCGTTGCAAGTCAGAAACATGACAAGCGAAAAGAATGGAATTGGAATACGAACGGAGCGATTGGAAAGAAGACTTACTGTAGGGGCTTCATTCTTCACGGGAGTATACGGGGTGACTCCGACCGCCGCGCCCGTGAACTCCGCGTCGGTGATCTTCTTCAGGGCGGCCTTGTAGTCTTCGGCTTCCCACGACTCCATGCTGGTGCGAGATGGATCAAGCTTCCCGCTGTACTCGTACATCCAGCATGGGCGAGCTGCCAGCGGAACCAGGCGCCGCCCAAGCCAGCAATTGTAGAGGTTGATCGGAATCAACCCCTGGTCCTTCAGCTCTGGATCTGGTCCATCATCTCCGCGACGGCCATCCGCTGATATTCAGGGAGCTTCTTTGGCGCCAGTCAGCAGGGCTCGCTCCTCTCGGCAATGAATTTAGGGAGGGAAACCTCGCCGGAGGGAGTGGCTTCCTTGACGTAGAACCAATTTTTCTTCCACTCGCTGGCGGCCTTCTTCGGCAGGAGAAGCTTGACGAAGTTGGCCTTCGGCTTGAACTGGAAGGTGACCCCGCTTGCGGCCAGCATCAAGCCCCTGGACGTCTCGCGCCCAATGTGGTCATGGAAGAGCTCCAGCCACAGCGGGAAGTAAGCCCTGCAGCCGAGGTAACACTCGTAGAAGGCGACAAAGATCGCCAGCTGCTCGATGCTATGCGGACCCAGATCCGAGGGCTTGATCGCGTAGTACGCGCAGAAGCGGCGGAAGAAGAGCGAAGTGGGGAACCTTAAGCCCCTCTCGAGATGGCTCGTGAAACAGATGAATTCGCCGGGCCGCGGCTTCGGCTCGGTCTCGGAAGAAGGGGGAACTCGCCAATTCCCCTTGCGAAGCACCCCGGCGTCCTCGAAGGATTTCAACTGGGCCGTGGAGCATTTGGATTTTCCCAACGAGCCTTTGGGAGGCGCCATTGAGTGGGAAGAGGAATCGCGCGATGCGAGGAGAATAGGTCGGGGGCGAGCAGGAAGAGCAAATGAGGAAGCATGAAGAATGCGAAGTAGGATTGCGAAGCAGATCCGTCACTCCCCTTATATGGGAAAGGACACCCGCCAAAATCGGTATAACCGTTACCCACGGTAATTGCGCTGTAGTTACCGTTGGAAGCTCCAACGGGTAGTTTGACTGAGGTTGACGGTCCAACTTCGGTGATCCACTCGCTACCTGCCAATCTCTCTTCTCGCCGAAATGACGACTGGGCAACAATAATGTTCATAAAAGTAACGAGTGGAGCTGTGGAGAAATTCTCCTAGCATTAATAGAGTCCATCGCCGATTCGACTGGGCGCCCAAATTGGGCTTGCCTACTTCAAGCACCAAAGAACGCCTACGCCTACATCAACAATGGCTCGGGGACTACTGATAGGGATATGCCTAAGGGGGTATGCTCAGCAGTGGGTTTCGAGTGGGCTGGAAGGCTCGCGAGTACGCCTGAAGGACAGCGACTGGACTTCGAGGAAGGAAGAGGCCCATCGACTGGCGACTAGAAGCCCAGGAGCGTAGCGGAGGCCTAGTCGGATTAGGTCAAAGGCTCCCGGATCCTTATCTTGTTCGGGGGAAACTTGTAAACCCTGGGAGGTGCTTCATATATAAACCTCCCTAGGGTATAGTAGAGACTCACGTTCCATCATACACCCCCTCAAGCGACTCGCCGCCCAGCCGCCGAGCTCGCCACCCTTGTAACTCGCTCTCTCATAATCTAACCTAGCAGGAGTAGGTCTTTACCCTCCGGGGGGGCGAACCTGGGTAAACCCTTGTGCACCTGCCCCCATCTCGCACCGCAGATGGCTGCCAACTCTTCCTCACGAAACTCTCAATCGCCGCCTATGGCAGCGACTGCCGTGGCCATTTCCACGACAGGTTGTGTTGTGAGTAAGTAGGTTTGGGCAGCAACAATAGCGGCTTGCACTGTTTTTTCTTTTATGTGTCCTACCTAATCCACTGGCATGAAGGACAAGTCCAGATCTCGAGTCATCTCGTTTCTTTCGGCCTCTAGAATATGCTATAGCCGCGAGGTTCCTCTCCTTGGTGGTGCGCCCCCAGTTATGTTGCCAGACCCACGAGCGAAGCTTAGATGTGCCCGCCGAATGCTGGATTTGTCGACCAGCCTTCTCCTTTCCTTGAGTTGCCTCTCATCTTGAGTAAGTCCCTTTTTTGTGGTGGAGTAGGTACTGATAGGCCATCAGATCTTCGCACATGGCATCCGTTGTCATTGGGATTGCACCCGAAACTGCATCCCTTGCTCTTTGCCATGTTTCTGATGATAACCGAAGTGTTAGTCGCTCGTCGGCATGTGTTCCTTCTCTTCCTTGTCTGATGCGATTGGCGGGTGGGTCTCCTTTGTTTCCATGATTTCCTACATCGGTATCCGATAGAATATCATTGGGATCAAGGATCGGGTTACCGTTGGAGTCGAGTGGCGTTATGTTCCCTCCTCGATGATTGCGCATACTTGATGATGCGTCATGTACCAGCTATTGTTGTCGCCATCGGATTCGTAAGAGACACTGTCGGAGAAACCAGTGAAATCCACGGGTTCTGCTCTAGGTAGGTTTCTCCTTTTTTGATTCCGAAGTCGACGCTCTCGTTGTCTTCACCGGGTTGGATGTTTGCTGAGTTTGAGCCATGTGGTGGTGTAAGCTAGGAGTCTGACCCGAAGGAGAGACCGTCGTATAGATTGGCCAGATCCCCTAGATCTGCAGAGTTTTCGCGACTTTCTTCGCCGTTTATTGGCTAAGGTGTGGCTTCTTTAGAGGAGCCGAGGGAGGATGCAGGTATCACCATGGGCACTGTTGTTGTGACCGACGGACTCGAGTGAATCAGGGACGATAGGCAGAGATTTTCGGGTTCCTCCACGCGGAAGTGGAAACTCCCGATTATGAGATCAGTTCCCCCATTGAAGTCGACGGGAACCGAAACAGGGGTGGGCGGGTATGGATCCGCTGCTGCCGGGTTGTTTCTTGGTGAAGAGGGGGCCACCGAATCCATGGCTCCAGCGTTTAGATTTCCCACAGATGGCGCCAATTGACAAGGGGTAACATCGGCAATTCCCATGGTTATGGACTTAGGGTTTCGTGGTAAAGAGAATGCTGGGGATTTCGTCCGCTGATCAGATAAACAAGGGAGTAGAAGTAGTCTGATTACTATGGAAACTATGATTACAGATTGCTCAAATCTTCGGTGTCTCTCTGTCGGCTCCTCCCAACCTTTATATAATAGGCTGGGTCCCAAAGCCGTGTACGAATAGGTTACAAGTTGCAATTACAACACTAGTACAATGTCGGTTTCTACTTTTTCCTTGATTGCCAAGACAGCTTATGTCCATCAGATGCTCTCTGGACTTTCCTTTACTCTTTATAGGCTTCATTGGTCGTAGGCCTTTGTATGCCTAGGGTAGTCAATCACGGGGACCCGATTGGTCATGCCCATGTCAATCCTACTCTCCATGCCAGATAGGGGGATTTCGATGCCATCTTCACAATCATCATCACCAACATCATCTCCATCAACCATGTGCTCCTTCTCCATCTCCATGAGTGAGTAGTTCTTTGTATGCACATGATGTGGATGGGGATTGGATGAGATTGATCATGTAATCATGTATAGATGCTGAGATTTGAGATGCTTGTCTCGAAGGATTTATTGTATGGGTGTTGATGCACTTTTGCTATATTTAATGCTTGTTACTAGGGACCGAGTTACATGATTTCAGTATTAGAATTTTATTGCCCCATCATATATATGAGTTTGATATTTATCTGCAAAGTATATTACCTATTATTATGTTGAACCTACAAACTCTAAAGTGATAGCTAGGAAAAACAAGGGGGAGATGTGATAGTTTGAGGATTATTTGTGTTCATGGAGTGTTACATTATTCCGGGCTATTCAAAAGGGTAGACCTTAATTACCCATAGTTCCAAGTTGGACCCGGTTAAATGGGCATGTTGGATAATAGATGTTATGCAAATTCTCATGGTTATTATGCATAACTATATTTGGGACACACATCTACACACAACGGAGTTAGAGATAAGTACCATGTTGTTTGCATTTATATTATATGATCAATCATATTCATGCAACACTCCACTATCTCCTCATGCCTATTCTTTTAGCCACTGAAAGTTACAAGTTCACTACTTCCGGTGAAAACTAGAAATCTATTGTTTATGTTTAAAGTTTTGCTTTACTATTTTGATACAACTTCTGCAATCACCTCTTTCATTTTGAGAATATTGTTACACATGTGTGGTTGAGAGTGACTTCTCAATTGTAAATTATTATTGGTAGTCTTGTGTTCCCCTTGTGTCGAACTATAAATTTGGGTAATACTTTCCATCGAAAATTTCAGCGACCCCTTGCACTTGAGGGATATCAAGAATATTTTCTAGCGTTGTTGTTGGGGAATCTAGATTTATTGGCAAGACCACTTGTGATCATTTACTTGCTGCACTTATTTATTTCTCATCATGGAAAATGATAACAATATTTCTAGGAAGGTTGTGTTACCTTCCACTACTCGAAAAGGTACGAACTTGCCTACTGGGCCATAGTTTTCACCTGATGTTTCTACTACTCTTGTTGCTAGAAAGAAAACTATTGTGCTACCAAGTTCACCATTATCTAGGATGTTAACTAGGACATAAAATGAAATGTTGGATGATGATATGAATAAACAGGGGGCGCCTAATTTATCCAAGTCCTTATCTGATAATAATGAGGAATCTAATTGTGATGAAGATGAACTTAGTGAATAGGATGATAAAACTACTATATCTACTAGTTCTAGATCAACACCTTCCCAATAAGATATTTCTTTTGGTAGAGCTTTATGAATAGTGATTTAGATAATCTTGATGGTTTTGATACTAGTATGAATACTTCATTAGGAGATTTATTTCCTACTATTAGTTGGACAGAGTGTTTTAGCTTGTGTTCCCGTGGATACTGGTTTTTATTGTAAGGGTCGTAAGTTAGGGAAACATATAGAACTTCCATACGTTTTTAGCACCACTTGTTATAGTCATCCTTTCGATTTAGTGCACTTGATGTATGGGGCCCCTCCCCTTCTGTCTCAAAAGGTGGAAGTGAACATTATGTCTTATTTGTTGATGAAAACTCTCGATATACTTTTTTATTTCATGAAACATCATTCTAGTTGAGTTCTATATATCATGCTTTTGCTCGCATGGTTCAGACTCAATTTTTTAGTGCTTTTCGCTGACTCGTGGGGGTATCTCTCTACAACTTTTTGTGAGTTTCTTTCTTCTAAGAGTACCTTTCTCAACTCTCTTGTCATGGTAATCATGATCAGAACTGTGTTGCCGAGTGTAAGCATCACCATATAACTGAGACAGCTCATACTCTTATGATTTAGCCGTGTATCTCATAAACATCCAACCTTCCTCTCGTCTTCAGGGCAAGTGTCCTGGTGATGTTTTGTCTGATTCTCCTCCTACATATGGCCATCTTCTTGTCTTTAGTTGTACATACTATGTTCTATTGGCACCGTGTGAGCTGACCAAGTTAACTGCTCACTCTATGTAGTATGTTTTTCTTGGGTATAGTCTTGAGCAAAAGGAGTATTGCTGCTATGATCCTTTCACTCATTGCATCATTTCTCTCATGATTTCATTTGTAATGAGGATCAACCATTTTTATATTACTCTTCTACTCAATCATCATCCTCCATATCCTTAGACTCCATCTATTTTCTCTAACTTCCACCGTTCTTCTCTTCGGTTGAGTCAGTCTTTGATAATTTCCACGTGACATATCTTCCTCACCAGTTTTGACTCCCCAACACCTTCACACTAGTCCTTCCTCGCAGGTTCCACCATCTCCACCATGTTTGGATTCCTTTCCTTTTTTACTATAGTATCATCCTAGTTTCATGTGAGGCTCAGTCGTCTGTTCATTTGTATTTTTCCTTTGACCAGTACCATTGAACCTTGCACTGATGGGACCTCTTAGACAACCAGGTATACCCTCCGTGATCGCTCCTCTCTTGTTCTTCCAAACATATATAGAGATGTTTTTTGTGCAAGGGCGTCTTGTGAGCCTAGTACTCATCAGGAGGCAGTCGTGCTTCTCGAGTGGCAGTTAGCTATGTCTTAGGATCTTGCGGCCCTAGAGGGTACACATACATGCTATATGGTACCATTGCCTCCTCTTTCAGTTCCCATCACTTGTGAATGGGTGTATAAAATCAAAACTAGGTTAGATGGTTATGTGGAGTATTATAAGGCACGACTTGTTGCAAGAGGTTTTCAACATGCTCATGGAAGAGATTATGATGAGACATTTAATCCAGTTGCTCACATGACTTCTATCTGTACTATAATTGTTTTAGCTGCTGCTCGGTCATGGAAAATTTCACAAATGGATGTGCAGAATGTCTTCCTTCATGGCAATCTAGTTGAGGAAGTTTATATGGAACCACCTCCTGGTGTTGAAGCCCCATCTAGTCATGGTTGTCGCCTTCACAAGGGACTTTATAGGCTTAAGCAAGCCCCTCGTGAATGGTTTGAGTGATTTAGTTCTGCAGTTCGAGCTATTGGCTTCTATCCTATTGACCATGACCCCGCACTCTTCATTCATACATATAACATTGGTCGTACTCTGCTTATGTTCTATGTTTATGATATGTTGATAACTGAAGATGATCAGAAGTAAATTGCTTTTGTTGAAAGAAATCAAAGTGAGAAATTCAAGATGCCAAATCTAGGGTCTCTCTGTTACTTTCTAGGAATTGAGGTTTACTGCACGGATGATGGTTACTATATTTCTTAGTCTCGCTATACTCAGCATTTGATCGCACGTTCTGGCCTTACTAATACTCACATTGCTTCTAAACCAATGGTACTCCAGCTGCAGTTCTGTTCTACTGATGGTAGTCCTCTTGAGGATCCCTCTTTCTATTGTCACCTTGAAGGCATCCTTGTATACCTCACCATGACAAGACCGGACATTGCTCATGCAGTTCACATCCTGAGTCAGTTTGCTAGTGCTCCTACTTCAGTTCATTACAATCACTTACTGTGTGTTCTTCGATACTTGTGGGAGACATCATCTCGACGATTGATTTATGTTCGCACAAATCATCTCCAGTTTCGTGCTTACTCTGACTCCACTTGGGCGAGTGATCCCGCTATTCGTTGCTCTTTCATTGGCTATTTTTTTTTCGCAGCACCTCTGTTATTGCATGGAAGTGTAAGAAACGGATTGTAGTCTCACACTCTAGTGTTGAGGCCGAACTAAGATCACTATCTACTACTACATTAGAGATTGTCTAGTTTTGGTGGTTATTGGCTGATCTTGGTGTCTCATGTGATGCACCCACAACCATTATTTCTGATAGCAGAGCTGCTATCCAGATTGCAAATGATCCGGTCAAGCACGAGTTAACCAAACATATTGATGTGGATGCTTTCTTCACACGATCTCATTGCCAACAATCAAGAATTCATCTCGAATATGTTCCATCGGAGATCCAACTTGAAGATTTTTACACAAAAAACTCAAAGCTACAAAACAACATAAGCTCCATGTTCTCGCGGGGGGGGGGGGGGGGTGTTAATATATGTATATGTATCTAGCCCAAGTTGGCCCATGTAATCTTTTTTACATTACCCTAAATGCAATAGAGAAAAGTTGAGTTGGTCAATTGAAAAAAAAGGTATGGCTATTTGTACCAAACATCGACAATGCTATCGAAGGTCTTTTTTTTATGGAACACCGCTACATGCTGCATGGATGAAATTCCAGGAGTTGTCTTTATTGGTTGAATCCGGCGATAATGATGTGAGTTAAAGACAGAATACTTCTACACATCATCGTTGTGACGATCTCCTCGTAGCCCCGGGCGTAGGGATTGTACATGACTCGGCTTTTGTATTTTTTGTATCTACCAATGTGTCTTTTTTCCCAGGTTTAAGGGTTTTGCAATAATATTGTTGTATACTACATCCTAGTTGATGGAGAGGCTAGCGGTAATAGGTCTTCCGTTTTCTGGAAACAAATAAGTTCCACATACTGAAAACTTATAAATGTACGTTAGTAGGAGTCCTATTGTTTCCATCAAAGAGATTACAGAAAGTACATTTTCTATGCTTTTATTACTAAATCAAAGAGCGTTGAACTGAAGCATCTCGGTGCTGAGATCTCCTTTCTTATAGTTGACGAGTTAATTTAACTTTGGTGCTAGTAGCTAATGCGCTCACGAACCTTCCGTCCTTTAAGCGTGACCTACCACTATAAAAGATACGCTGCCTCTATATACCACCTCTATGGCCTCCTGCCAGGACAGATTGTGTAGCACATAAACTAACTCAACCGTAGTCGAGACACGGGGTAAGAGTCTGCAATGGAAATTGGGATGGGTTGTGTCAGCAAGTGCATTTCATTAGGAATAGGAGGTGGAGGGAAGCCCATCTGATGCCACAACTAGTTTGGTTGCTACTGTCGCTGGCACAATAGTAGAAACAATTTCACGATAAGCCGAAGTGTGAGGAGACCAATTTGAGGTGGTGCAATAGTGAGGTGACTGTGAAGGATAGCTGCCACGGCAATCAAGTTAAGCCGTGGGGATCGGTTGTATCCGCCGTCATGTCCATCCTACATGATGTCCCCATAACCGCCAGCATGAACCCTAAAAATGGAGCTGATCACAACACCGATTAGCCCGATCAGTACGCAAACGTGCATCATGCTTGCAAATGCCACCAACATCACTCAGGATAGCCTGGAACGTGAAAGTGGTGCCGACCAGGCGATCACCAGCGAGAAGACCCAATCTCGTACGTACTGGTTGTTCCCTTCATTGAAGTCTGGTGCGCAAGAAGCAGAGATAATGCAAATTAGGAAAGAAATTAGACTGCAGACGCTTGACACTTTCTGGTCTCAGACGCTTAGATGTGATCTGCCTCACGTTGTTGTGGATTTTACATGTCTACTAGGCTTTCTAGTTGCAGTGCAGGTTCAGTGCTCCTAGAGCCTGAGCCGAGATAACCTGTACGGTTTTTGCTCTTCAAGCTAGAGTTTACGGCCGCTAGGCATTTTCCATTTTTCCTGAACACGAACCGGTGATATATGATTGTTCTCTCGGTTTGTAAGTGTGGTTGATCATACTGCTTGACTCGTATAATACTGGATCTCTAGGCATGACCACTATTTTTTACCTTGTCAGACCGCTCGGCGCTCTCCATGTTCAGAAATTCTATGCTACTTTCTCTTGTTCCAAAATTTCTATTTTAGCTTGCCAAAACATCTAATTTTGAACAGGGGAGTATATGTCACCCGCCAAATGCCATGTGACAGCTGCATGTTGAGCCCAGTTTATTTAAAAACAGTAAAACTCAGCTATCTACGCCCTTCCACAGCAATTTGCTGTGCTCGGCCATCCGATCAAGCTGCTGGACGTCTCAGATCACCTAGCCGACCACCTCGCATCGATCTCGCTGTTTTACTGCGACTAGGCCAAACCATGCGTTACGGAAGGGCCAACATATTTGGGCCACTACTCCAGAGACCGATCTGGACTACCTGTCGTAAATCTGGACAAAATGTAACTGGGCCGCAAAAGCCTCAGAGCAACACCGCGCGTCAGTGTTTCGGTTGAAACAACACCACACAGTATCGTTTCGGTATCCACTAAAAAAAACGTATCATTTCGGTCATGAAAAAAACAGAACACGATGCAACGAAGGATTGCAGGGGAACCGGCGATGCGTCCCATCAATAGGTAGCGGAAAAGGCACCAGGCGCGGCTTCCACTTCAAGTAACGGCGCTCCTGCCCATCAAGCTTCGTCCGCTGCACCTGTAACGGGTGATTGATGACCCGATGGACATTCTCATCTCACTAGTGAAGAACGGGCCTAGTCACGGTCCGTAAGAGCCTTTAGTTTCGGTTGTGGTACCGGGACTGAAGATATGGGACTAAAGGCCCACCCACTAGTCTCAGCCCGCTTACCAGCCGGGACCAATGGGCATCCATGTGGCCGCCCCTGCGCGCACTAGGTCTCCCCATTAGTCCCGGTTGCTATTACAAACCGGGACTAATGGTTCTCTGTCGTGACAGAGTTTTGGCTCCTTTCTGTGTTGCGATAGAGAATTCATTTTGTTTCTATTTATTTCTTTTTTCATTTCAAAATAGATTTCTACGCTACCACATACCGTACACGTTACCGGGACTAGAACATACAAATATATACATGATAGTTACATGGAGAACCATTAGGATCGAGCATACACGAATATATACATGATAGTTACATGGAGACATCACAGTTACCGGGACTAGAGCCCGTCTATTCAATTACACGGTCGGGGGATCATCGGTAGCGTCTATTCACACTAAATTCTCCGGTGTCATCTATTATCTTGTTCATCAAGAATCCTGCCAGTTTTCAGCAATTCCTAGTACGCGTTGCTCTGGTAGGAGCTGATCTCGCATTCTATCGAACTATATAAGAAAAGGAGATCAATATATTAATACCAATCATGATAACAAAAAGTGATGGTAATAAAAATAATGTTGTGAATGTATTTCTTACATCGACTTTATAATTTTTGTGCTCAGTGGTAAACATGCGAATAAACTCGCAAACATAGAATCCACATAGATTCGTCTTGGATGCCTGCCTTGCACACTTTACGAGAATAGAATTCAATCAAAATAATATTCTAGCATCATAATTGTATTGAAACTATAGAAGTAAAGAGATGTGTGTACTTACCGACACCGGTTTAAATGTCAGCTTCTCACTAAAGTGACCCGTAACCATACTCTTGAACTGGTTCCAAACCCTGCCCAGTAAAGAAAATGAATGAGTTATTTATTACGTGATATCTCAGAAAATTAACGAAAGAGACCGATGTAGCGTGAAAATTACCTTTGGAGTGTGTCCTGCATGTCCCTAAACTGTTCCAGGGGTCTTTTTGATGGATTCATGACTTCAACTCTTCCCTTATCAAGTTGAATGTTTAGCAGAATCCAGTGAAATCCGCACACACGTTTATATACATCAGTAAATCATCAATAACACTTAAATTGAGTAAGCAAAAGTGAATGTGTACACCAGAGTAAGACCCTCACTTGAAATTGTAAGGAAACAATATGTGGTCACATAAATTTTGCTCCGTTAGAAACCTTAGAAGGTTTTCCTCCGTCTCCTCGGGTTTATCCGTTAGCATCTTTATATGTATTTTATATGGGTCAATGAACCCAACACTAAAGAGTGACCTTCTTTTACATTACTGGATCTTCATTCTGCATAATAATAGAGTACAAAAGGATATAATGAGGATAATTACATGCAATGAACTGAATAACTAAAAAATTGAACAACTTATATGTAGACAATGAATTCAACAACTTACAGACAATAGCAACTCATGATAGATTTGTCGAGGGCGTCGAAAGCATATAACTGGAAGAGTTCTGGAAACTCAACATGGACCTCTTCTTCTCGGAAGTAGTAGTCATGTGGTACTTTCGCCACGATCATTATTCTCTCCTCCTTTGCGGCTTTCAAGTACCAGTTATGTAAACTCTGCATTTTGTGTTAGCAGTTGTTGCAACCTCTCTTGGGTGACCAACGGCATCCCTGAGACATATTGAGGGACTACATCACCCTTGGGTAACTTGTCGTCCTGCGAACCTAGCAGTTCCTCAACAGTCACATTCATAGCGGCCACAAGCGCCGCAGCTTCTTCCATATCCTGCAGGGAAATGTCATAGGATGCCACCCTCAGGGGTGGGATCGATTCCTTGGTATGTTTCCCGAGCTAGGGGACGTCCTTTCTTTTTCCGGTTGCACTTTGACTTGATGATTTGCTCCCGCTTGCACTTTTACTTGATTTTCTCTTCGTCACTTCCTTTTGAAACATGCGTAGATAGTCATCTGGCTTATGGTGCAAGTCATATTGCGATTTTGTGTTCAGAAAACCAAGTGCATACGCTTTTTGCTTCTCGATGTATACCGGGGCGGGCTCAGGTTTCTTCTTTTGAAGTTGCGCAGCACATTCGGCTTTCTTGGAAGCAGCTTCTTCATTATTACAACAACTTTTCAAATCCGAGTCACTCACACCAGTCTCTGCCTTCCACTTCAGCAATTCTAGTGTGCTACCCAGCTTCTTCTAGCCATCTTCACAAGTTGGGTACAATAATTTGTTGTGGTCCTGTAACATCTTCTCGAACTGCAACCTCTCCTTTTCTGTGTCGCAGTCTCGCTTTGTATCAGAAATGACCCGACCAAGATCATCAGCGGGCTCATCTGGTTCCCGTTCTTCTTCATTATCTTCCATTGTAGTATCAGCGTATTCAGAGAATATAGATCGGTAGTTGTCATCATCGTTCTCTTCTTCATTGCCATCTTTCATCATAACCTCTCTTTCTTCGTGCTTGGTCCAAACATTATAGCTGGACATGAAGCCGGACCAAAGCAGGTGGCTCTGAATGACTCTTGAGGAAGTGTGAGCCTGCTCATTCCGATATTCAACACATGGACAA
Organism: Avena eriantha; assembly: GCA_910589775.1. Lineage (NCBI taxonomy): Eukaryota > Viridiplantae > Streptophyta > Magnoliopsida > Poales > Poaceae > Avena > Avena eriantha. Next base: position 82,797,271 of record OU342742.1, read on the forward strand.
CACATAAAACCATCTCGCCGCTTGTTTGCCTCGGCCACAAGGCGAAAAGAACGCACGCCTTCTCTATAAGCGTCAGAGTGTCGGTCACCGTACATCCATAGATGACTCATCTGCATCATAGAACCATATATATCAAACGCAATCACGATGATAAAATTACTACCGCGCAGTCTAAACGAGAAAATACTCGCTAACCTTTTAGGACACCTAGAAATAAAGATGAGAAAACTTAAGCATGGCTCTGACATCTCGTATCATGTTTTGTCTTGTGTGAACTCAAGTGGCATCGCACTAACGTGCATTTCACTGAACACCTCTAGTGCATATGAAGAAAAAAATTAGCACAAAGTTATACCCACCTCACATAGGAAAAAAACAGGAGAGAGTGGAGGGTTGGGTGCATTATATATAGGGCCAGACTATTAGTCCCGATTTGAGACACAAACCGAGACTAATGGTTCTACCAGAACCACGCGGGGGTGCCCAGACCCATTAGTCTCGGTTTGTATCTCAACGGGACTAATGGTCCCTTACGGGTCCAGACAAAGTACCTCGGTCTCCTCGGGCCGTCTGGTTCGGACCATTAGTCCCGACCCCAGCCACGGCCGGAACTAGTGGCCCGAACCAAATGCCCATTTTCTACTAGTATCTCTTCCATTAATTTGTGTGTGGGACCGCTCACCCCTTCCGCTCCTTCAATCCCCGGTATAAAATCTTTCCTATCGTGTGTACTTTGTGCACCAATATTCTTCCTACTGGTTCAGGTTCATAGGGTTTCGGATTGCTGGCTTCATCACAGTCGAGTACCTTCTTATCATTAACTAGCTAAATGTCTGTGCGTTGCTACGGTCTCTTAGCATTTTTATCGTTAGGCATATGCACATATAAACATAAAACATCTAAAAACTTTTAACTTTTATAATTCGACATCATATGTGTAGAAAGCAATATTTTCTAGTGGACTCCAATGGTCTCACAAACCTCACTCTACAAATTTCAACATTCTTTACTCAATTGTTTTTATCTAATTGCCAAATTGGTACAAGGCCAATTTTTTTTTTCACAAATGCAAATATGATTAATTTTTCTGCTAATTAGATGCTGTAAAACATCATGTGATAAGTTCATTCAAATTGAAAAAAATTAGGTAGTACGTTTTTTATTTGGTCCTTATGGCTATGAAGCAAACGTGGTTAATGTAATCGGGTCACGGTGTAATCGGATAACGGCAGAAAAAAGTCGAACCAAACACGTTCTTAAGGTAGTCTCCAGCTCTGGTGCTTGTGTATAACCATCAGCTACGCAGTGCACACATCGCAGCCTCCGCAAATGTCCGATGCTCGTCTAGAACCATTGTTTTTCTTTGCCAAGCTGCTGCCCGCGTACATGGATACCAAGCGGCGTCAAGGAAATTTGGCTGCCTCGTGCAGCTCCCATCCCACGGCCGTCGTCTGCCCGACCAGAAGCGCCTCAAGGTCGTGACAGATTCATCGCATGCCTACAGAGACAGAGAGCTTGTCCGGCGGCGTGCGCGACTTGTCGCATGGCCTTGGATCTGGTCGTGTAAGAGCTCGCCCCGGGGTGGCAGCCAGGGCGCGGCTGGAGGGAGGAGTGGCAGCGAGTGGATTTGGTCAACACAGAGCGAGGTGCTCTGCTGCGGCGTTGTCGATGCAGGGAGGAGAAGCGGCGGCTAACCCAGGACGGCGTTTGGGTATTTTTCACCGAACGGATGGGTATCACTTAGCGGTGGCATCCTGGTAATAGTCCCGAAAAGACAGGGGCAAAATTGTCCAAAAAAGGTGGACGGAAAATCTGTACGACGAACCTACCGCTAGACAAATTGTAGTATAGATTATGTTCCTATTAGTGTTTCCATGATTTGTTGCTTTTTTTAAATACATTGGTTGCTAGCCGTAGAAGTTCTTTATTCGTGTCCTAGATTGCATACTCGTGGCCTTTGTAGGTACATCTGGGATTGTTACCTAATATAATTGGCCAGTTGCAATCGTCGCCTCTTTCTCCCGCCTTTTCGGCAGCATTGCATTTCCATCTTCCACGAGCAGAGCCTATGCACAGTTGAAGAAGTAGTACTTGGAAGAAGTGTCGGTGTAGCTTCAGTTTTGCATTCTCCCAGTCGTGACTAATTTGGAGAGTAGATGGTTTGCATTGTGGTGTCAACCTGACGATTGTCACCGCTGCTTTATGCATTTCTAGTTGTTACGAAGTTTTCTACAAACATTGTTAGATATACTGAATTTGATAGATGCGGATTTATGTTAATTCTTCACTCACCTTTCACTTGGGCAGGGACATCCTCCTCTTGAACTGAAACGTCTGTCGCCATGGCTTTAACCCTTCGGGCGCCGACAGAAAAAAGTAATTGTTTTAAGTAAGCTGCATATAGTCGTTATAGTAAGATACTATTTAATAATGTCTTACACTTCTGATTTTAAGTGTCTACAAGGGTGGTGCTCCAAATGGTTCTCACAAAAGAGATTTGGACTATGGGGCTGACGTTATTTTTGTAACTCATTAAAGTTTGAATATGAATGTGGAAAATAAGCTAAAAGAAGTAAGGAAAATACCCTTTGGTTTGCAACTTATTTATCAAGCCAATCACACGGGTAATGAAAATGTTATTTATTTTGTGAGCCTCAGTTTTGACCAGCCGTAAACACCACGACAAGCCGTACATAGCATCGGTGTTATGTCTTTGAACTGCCGTTTGTAAAATCTTAACATCTTAGACTATGCGAGAATTTGTTACAAGATCAACATCACTCGTATTGTTTAGATTGGTCCGATATTTGCATTGACCGGTTTTCTCCAACAACCTCTATCTTTTATCTTGAGATGGACGGGCACGGCAATGCGCGCTTCCATGGTCTAGTGCATTGTGTGATTTATGCATTTCCAAAGGCACGAATAGTGCGAATTCCAATAGGAATGTGTTTCTTTCAAGATTCCTTCGATTTTCTCCGATCCAAAATAGGCCCAGTTAATGGATCACACACCAAGTTCCAATTCATGAAGTATTCTACTTCTGTTTCTTGGCGTCACGTGCAAATAAAAATAAAAGAGTAGACATTTTATTACTTAAAAGGTTTATAATCATTACGTCTAGGCTCCGCATAACTATGATACAAACGGCCACACAAATACAATACATTCAAAGTAAAGGAAGTGCGAGACGCATGTAGTTAGTAAGACAAAAGTAACCGCCTAAGGAGATGGAGGACCAATGTGTCGATCACGCATCATCCATGTTAGATAAAAGTACGCCTCACCATGTCCTCTAACCGTGCAGATACCCCTGTAAACGGTCTAAAAAATCTACACACTATAGAGACGACCATAAATAAAATGCACTGGTGCAACAATAGATAACCTACATAAGAGATGAATTATCATTAAAAAACTTGCCATTTCTATATAGCTAAAGATCAAATAATGCAATCACTCCCACCCGAATGAGAATTCTAAATCTATGATATATCCCATGTAACCAGTTACCAAAAATATTAATATATAGTGGATACAAGCTAGACGCTACTTGGACGATTGACCATATCGAACACGCAAATTTACATTGGAAGAAAAGGCGTTTACTTGTCTCTTCATGGTGACAGAAAACACAATTGTACTTCCACGTCAATTCTGTTTAACAAGGTTATCCTTAGAATGATTCTTCGACATAGATACCACACAAATATTTTAATCTTGAGTGATATCTTCATCTTTCAGATCTTCTTATTACTATCAAGTGGCACGTCTGACTGGATGGAGGCTCTATACACATGTAAATAGACACACATGTCTCGTCTTGTGTAGTTTCCATGTCCTCTCTCCCGAATCAAAAGCCCAAAATGCATTCCTCGCAGCTCCTAGTCAACAAACCTAAGCTACGGGCATCTATTGATAAAAGGTTGTGTACATCTATTGATGCAGAGGCCGGGGTTTCTCCCCATTTTGGAAAAAAAACCTGAACTATATACGCTCATTGGGCTCTCCTCATCATCGTTGTGAGCCAAGTGGTGACCATGACCATTGCCCATATTTCCACTATGACTAGCGCTAAATCTCTCCTGGTGTCCAAAAACAAGGTCGGGGCTCGCCAAACTTCCCCATGAAGTGATGCCTCCAATCGTTGCCATGTCACTGATCAAGGTGTGTCATCGATGATAACTTGGAGGTGAGTCATCGGCAAGTTGCAGAACCGGTGGTGAACATGAGGCGCCGAGTGTGTTGTGGCGGCACACTCGTGGCGAAGACGTAGAATGTGTGCTTCTCATCGAGGCTAGCGGCATTGGCGACAATTGGTGTGACAAGATGGTAATGGGGCCGTCTACATGTTGCATCGACGACATCGACAACCATGGGCTTTAAGAGAGGAAATAAGTAATAACAAGATTAGGGAGGTGATTGTTGGAACTGATGTTGTTATTAGTGTTCTGTTTAGATGATTAGAACTTGCTTCTCCATGTAGTAGGGGCTGCGACAATGTTGATGGCTCAAAATACGATGAGCTCGTTGGGAACCCCAAGAGGAAGGTATGATGAGCATAGCAGCAAGTTTTCCTTCAGTTATGGAAACAAGGTTATCGAACCAGTAAGAGCAAGGAAACAACCCCAGGGTGTTGTCTCCAACTTGGAATCCTGCACAATACAACCACAGAACTTTGCCCCAACTTACAGTGAGGTTGTCAATCTCACCGGTTTTGATGAAACAAAGGATTAAACATATTGTGTGGAAGATAGGAATTGCTTTACAGAAAGTAAACAATAAACAGTAAATAGTAGAATGTAGATTGATGGTAAAAGAATGGACCGGGGTCCATAGTTCACTAGTGGTGATTCTCCTTAAGATAGATGACATGTTGGGTGAACAAATTACAGTGGGGCAATTGACAAACACCGAGAAAGCATACATGCATATACTAATCATCTTGACTCCTATGAGATTTGATTGGGCATTACAACATTATACATAGACCGTAATCCAACTGCGTCGACAAATAATCCACCTTCAAGTTCTCGTCCGAACCTCCTCCAGTATTAAGTAGCAAGCAACAGATAATTACATTAAGCAAAGTGTGTAAAGTAAACAATACGATTGTCCCATGGACAAAAGATTGTTGTTTTCTCCCTAGTAGCAACAGCACATCTAGTACCTTAGAGATTTCTGTCACTTCTCCAGATTACTAGAGGCATGAACCCACTATCGAGCATAAATACTCTCTCTTGGAGTTGCTAGCATCTACTTGGCCAAGATAGCTACTAACAATGGAAAGCATGCAAGATCACAAATAACAAAGGCATGATAGAATCAATAATCAATCTAAAATAGCATCTCACACTACTAGGAAACATCTTATCTGTGGCGCATGGAAATGCATCTTCGGTGGCGCATATCCTAGTCGCCACTGTTACCTCGCCACTGATAACTGCTTCATGTGGCGCATATAGATATGCGCCACAGAAGTCTCAGACTTCAATGGCGCATTTCTTCATATGCGCCACATGAATAAGTTCAGTGGCGCATTCCTTCATATGCGCCACAGAAAGCATATGCGCCACTGACTATATTTATATATGCGCCACTGACTATATAACACGTATTCAAAGTAAAATACGTTCCTGGTGTATAATCAGGTATTTATACAGTATTTATCCAGATGAGTATAAACAGTACATTGCACAAGTAGTAGATGCATGAGAACCGACATATATATAATATAAAGACTTAGATCCCGATCAAGATACATATATAGTGCAAGTGCCGAATTTTTACACAAGTGCCGAATACAAAGTTCATATCATCTCACATTACAAATATGAAGTGGTCACTGCCGCCTACACTAGGATCAAATAGAATACAGATGTGATGATGGTGAGCAAGAGCATGAGCCCGACCAATATCTTCATCCGGTTCTTCTTCCACGGGTGGTTCCTACACTTGGCTACCGCCTCCTCTCTAGTCGCGTATCCTTTGTAGATGTTGCCGCTGAACTTGTTCACTTGTTTGTGACAATCCCCTCACTCCTCGTAGACTCCTGGAACCCTACCCATGTACACCACATACCACCTCGTCGCCATCTCTATAGACGACAAGGCATATTAGTAAAAATGCAATGAAAGAATTAATAAAGGGTTCACATCCATATATATATATATATATATGGTATATATATATATATGTTCACAAAATATAAAACAAAGGATCCATAAACCTAAAAGATAGCATCTCGCGATCATCATAGAAGTAATAAGTTCAACGACAACACGACCACAAGATAGTTTAAGTCTAACAACAACGACCATTTCGACCACAAGATAGTAAAGTTTATGACACACACACTACAGCAGGCGTCCATCGAGAATATACACACACTGGATCATGCTAGAGGCACACATCGATCATGAATACTTCTTCTTCTCACTCGGCTTCAGAAACGGTAGATAGCCCTGTTTCATCATCCACGTCCTTGTGTCACCTTGCTTACGGAGGCGTTCTTCGATCTCCCTCTTACTTAACCTTCTGGCTTGTTGTAGGCCCCCCTTGTGTTGACATCTTCCATGATGATTTGCGACAACTTCTGCTGAATGCGATTGATGTAGCCCGTCCTACAGACGCTCCTACATCTACACCAACAAGTCCCCTAAGTGGACCCATGACTCGTGCCCGAGCTAAACTCCTACAAGCTAAGGTGAACTCGCTCCTCTCCTCATGCCAATTTGGTACATCCTTGGATGGTGTGCTACTTCATGCAACTACTCAATGCATCATCAGGTACGAAGCATCGACACATCCCCAAGCACCCAAGGATGGAGAACAAGGAGCAGAGCGTGAAGCCGAAGCCGCTGGAGCTACTCAGACCGGAGTCTCCGGTCTGCGCACACTGGATTCTCTGGCCTGCCAAAGTCTCTGGTCTGAAGACCCCGGAGACTCCGGCCCACTCTCTGGTCAGACCCCCTGCACCGGGCCCTGAGACAATCTGAAGGCCCCTCCGGAGGCTGGTCCGGAGGCTACACCGGATTCTCTGGCCTAGACTGGAGTCTCCGGCTTGCACACCGGAGTCTTCGGTCCGACCGACGCCAGGCATGAAAAGGCCTTTGGGCCTTCGGCCCATGTACCCCTTAGTCCGCCTAGAACTTGTCTTTTATTCCTAAAGTACCCTGACTGTGTGGCTGGCCTATATATAGCCCCCCACCTCTATTGTAAACCCTAGGCATGATATTGGAATTAGTGGAAGCCCCTTTGTGGATCTATCTAGTTCTTGCCTCCAAGGAGCACCAATATCCCCAAACCTCGTTGGAGTTTGCATCGTGACTCCGCGTTGTACAAGGCCTAGGCATCGGAGTCCCTTTGCCTAGATGTCAAGACCTCACCGAGTCTCCCATCTCGCCGTGCCGGTTCGAGAGAGAGTCTTCCGCCCGACGCCGATCCTAGGAATTGCGTCGGACCGGTCACCATCGGTGTGAGATATTGGTGTGTATCGTGGTTTTGTGTGTGTGTGTGTTCATCGTGTTCTTCGTGCGTGCGTTTGTCGTGTTCATCCTCCCCTCCTCTCCCCACACTACATCCTCGATTTGAAAGGGAATCATGAAAGATCGGGCCACACTAGAGGTTTGCCCTCAACATATTGGTATCAAGAGCTTCGTTGCTCACGATTTCCCCCACAAAATTTTCTTCTATCCACCAAAAATTCGAAAATCCCCAAAAAAAGAGCCCCAAATTTGCCTTTGGATCAATCTCTTGATTTGGAGTGTTATTTGTGGTTTTGATCCGACCAAACCTTGTGTTAGGAGTTGGTCCAGCTTTATCCTGCGTTTTACCAGCCCAATTTGGCCAATTTTTCACGCATTTGAGGCCCCAAGGCGTAGATTTCCGCTCAAGAACACGAGCAGTTCGCGATCGTACTCTAGACTGGAGTCTCCGGCCTGCACACCGGAGTCTCCGGCCTGCACCGGAGTTTCTGGCCTAAAACCCCGGAGTCTCCGGCCCTGACGCCTGATTTTGACAGTTTTGCCACTTATCTTGCATTGGCTAATTTCCTCTTGTTTGTTTGTGCCCGTGTGCGTGTCGTCAACTAACAATAAGCTTCCGCATCAACAAACCCCACGCTCATCAACACCATGGCCCACAAACATCATCCCGCACCACCGACGGCAAGTTCATCATCACCAACGAAGGTATAACTTGTGTCACCTTGTTAACCCCTATCTTCCTTTGTGTGTACCTATCCCATGAGAGTGGATCATCTTGTGTTTGCTTGAGCATTGTGAATTTGTCCTTGGATAGTGAGAGTGCAAGAGCAATATCAAGTGTGACTAGGTAGCATCAAGGGAGAGCAAAAATAAAAGATACAAAAGAAAGAAAAAGATACAAAGAAAAAGCAAAAGAAAAATAGTCTCCCGTTGCAAAAGAGGGTCTCAAATCTTGTAAGCAAGAGAGAAAGAAGAGCGCCCAAGGCAAGTGCACAAATCCATTGCTCATTTTTCTTCTTTGCAAACTAGCAACGGTCTCTCCTTGCATTGGCACGACAACGAGCTTAGTCTTTGTTAGGACATTTTGTTTGCTCATTTTATACTCGTGTCAATCCCAACAATCTCCACGTGTGTGTACATAGTCGTAGGTTCCCATCACCCCTTTGAGTTGTTGACCTTCGCCTTTGACTTGAGTTTTGTTTGGATTTTACCCACTTTTGACTATCCCTTTTCTTTTGGTTGTTTCTTTGGCATTCCACAATTCTAACCTACCACCAACAAGCTTTTGAGAGGTAGTTCTTTTTTTAGTGTGAGTTTTCTTTGCATTTCCACTTTGCATGCTTATAGCTCTCACTTGTGGTTTCTAGTTTGGTGCAATCCCCAAGGTGAGGTACAAGGCTAACACACCATATTCCACTTCCATATACAATACTTGTGTGTTTTGCATGATGGATAGGCAAGGTGAGTCGAGCCAACCACCTCCCCAAGAAGAAGATCAAGGACTGTACATGACGCGCACAAGTCACTTCATCGTTCGCCAAGAGTTCCGTGAACGTTTCCAAGCCCTTGAGATGCGACAAGATGAACAATTTGGCGAGAAGCAAGCCGAGTTCAAGAACATCGACAACCGCTTCGATGGCATCGAAAGGCAAATGCAATAAATGCATCACAACTTCGGCCACCAAAATGAAGCGCTTCAACGCTCCGTCGCCGAAACAAATGACAATCTTTGATGCCTCATCGACGGAATGGCAAGACCGCATTCACGTGCATCAATCTCTTCAAGTTCTTCGTATTGTCATGCACCTCCGCAACAAGATCTACATCCAAGTGCGGAAAGATGCAATGACGCCCCCGTGGTTGAAGATGCAACTTCTTCGAACTATGTACCCTCCCCACGGCATGCCGCAACGTCAAGCTACGATGGTGATTTCTCTTCAAGGCAACGAGCAAGGCAAGAAACACACCATCATCACGCAAGGGCACTAGTGATCCAACAAGAGCAACCACAAGAAGAACTGCAAGTGCAACCGCAAGTCTACCACCATCGACCGCGACACATACTTGACACAACAAGTGATGGCTCCAATTTGGAGAATAAAGCTCGTCATCGACGTGAGGCTCTCCAAGATCCTCCTCCTCGACATCAACGTCATGAACATCAACACCGACACCATGGTCATCACGAGGAGCCTCCTTCACCATGCCAAAACTTGGAGTGTCAAGTGGTACAAGTTGAGTGACGCCCACTATGTCAAGAGGCTCACGACCATGATCTTCCCCGTGAGGCCCATGTGCCTAATCTACATCACCAACAGAGGAACGAGCCTCCTCTTCGTCATCAACCACGTCATGAGGCTCCACATCCTCAACACCCTCATGAGGCCCAAGTGCCCCAACGTCGTCAACAACCGCGCCAAGAGCAAGAGCAAGCTCCGCAACAAGGTCACGAGAACCAAATTCTACCTCATCAACCACAAGATCATCAACAAGGTCACCAAGCTCGTCGCAATGACCGCAACGATGAAGAAACTTTCGGCAAGCTCAAGTTCACAATGCCCAAGTTCACCGGATCCAATGACCCCGAAGAATACCTCTCGTGGGCACTCAAAGTCGACAAGATCTTCCGCATGCACAATTATAGCAACGAGAAGATGGTCGCCATGGCTTCGCTTGAGTTTGATGATTACGCCAACCTTTGGTGGGAACAAGTTCAAGTTGCTCGTGACGCAAGACAAGAACCGCCAATCACAACTTGGCATGACATGAAGGCTCACATGAGATCCCAGTTCGTCCCCGTGCACTACACGCGTGACCTCTTCAACAACCTTCAATCTCTTCGTCAAGGGACAAAGACCGTGGAAGAGTACTTCAAGGAAATGGAACTCAACTTGATTCGTGCCAACATTGATGAGCGCATGAACCAAACTATGGCACGCTTCCTTGTTGGATTGAACCATCCCATCAAGCACATCGTCGAGTTCCAAACATACAACACCATGGTTGAGCTTGTGCACATAGCAACAAAGGCTGAACGTCAAGTGAAGAGGACATCAAGTACAACAAGCCCAAGACGTATTTCACCTACAAGCAAGCTTCAACCGATACGCCAACAACATTCAATGGAAGCTCATCAAGTACCTCCAAGCCCTCCTTCAAGCCCACACTCCCTCAAGGAAAACTGCCCCCAAGTGGCAAGCAAGCAAAGAGTGATACACCTTTCAACGGTGAATGCTACAAGTGTGGTGGCAAAGGACACAAGTCGGCCGAATGTGGAAACAAGAAGGTATTGTTCATCCATGACAATGGAGACAAAGAGTACTTGAGTGAAGATGAATTTGATGCTCGTGTCAAGGAAGCAATGGCAAGGCAACGAGTGGAAGATGATCAAGAACTCCTCATGTGTGAACATGACGCAAGTCCATCGCTTGTCGTCACAAGGATCTTGACCACTCAAGCACAAGAGCATGAAGACCAACGCTCAAATATCTTCCAAACACGAGCCGACATCAATGGCAAATCTATCAAGATGATCATTGATGAAGGGAGTTGCCACAACCTTGCTAGCACCGAGTTGTGTGAGAAGCTCAACCTCACCCTCCAACCGCACAAGCACCCCTACCACGTGCAATGGCTAAGTGACCAAGGGTCCGTATAGATCAAGCATACCGTATCGGTCTCCTTTGCCATTGGTCCTTACAAAGATACGGTGGAGTGTGATGTGGTTCCTATGACAGTTTGCCACATGCTTCTTGGTCGACCATGGCAATTTGACAAGGCTGCTCAACATGATGGTCGCACCAATGTATACACCTTCAAATGGCTCAACAAAACATGTGTTTTGCAACCAATGACTCCTAGCCAAATAATTGCGGACAATGCAAAGGCTTTAGCGAGGGCGCAAAGCACAACACCTTCTTGTGAGAAGAGCGGTGAGAGAGAGAACCACCTCATAGTGAGTGAGAGCCACAAGCCAAACTTGAGTGGGAAAAACAAGAGTGTTCTCCTTGCCACCAAAAGTGAGATGAGAGATGTTCGGAACAACCCATCCATTTTGCACTATGTCCTCCTTTGCAAGGGACTAGCGCAAGGAACTAATGAATTAACCAACGTTCCTCCATCTTTGATGATCGTTTTGCAGGAATTCAAGGATGTGTTCCCCGAAGAGCTTCCTCATGGACTACCTCCTCTTCGCGGCATCGAACATTGCATTGACCTCATCCCCGGTGCACCACTTCCCAACCGTGCTGCTTACCGCACGAACGCGGAGGAGACAAAGGAGATTGAACGTCAAATCAACCAACTCGTCTCCAAAGGTTTGATCCAAGTTAGCACTAGTCCAAGTGCCGTACCCGTGATACTTGTTCCAAAAACAGATGATACGTTACGTTTATTCATGGACTGCCGTCCAATCAATGCTATCACCGTGCATTATCGACATCCCATACCACGTTTAGATGACATGCTTGATGAATTGTGTGGAGCCACTATTTTTTCGAAAATTGATCTCCGTAGTGGTTACCATCAAATACGCATGGCTGAAGGTGATGAGTGGAAAACTGCCTTCAAGACCAAACTTGGTCTCTATGAATGGTTGATTATGCCCTTTGGTTTATCTAATGCACCATCCACCTTCATGCGCCTCATGAATCATGATGTCTACGCACTTCTATTCTTGTAGACAGTTGTTGGGCCTCCAAGTGCAGAGGTTTGTAGAATAGCAACAAGTTTTCCCTTAAGTGGATCACCCAAGGTTTATCGAACTCAGGGAGGAAGTGGTCAAAGGTATTTCCTCTCAAGCAATCCTGCAATCAAGATACAAGAAGTCTCTTGTGTCCCCAACACACCCAATACACTTGTCAGGTGTATAGGTGCACTAGTTCGGCGAAGAGATAGTGAAATACAAGTGGTATGGATAATTATAAGTGGTAACGGTGATAGAAAATAGCTTGCTGGCGTGTGGTTGACGTGGGAAAAGACTAAAGGCAAACTGAAATAAAGATGGAAGCAAGCAAACATGTAACAGATCTAATTGCAAACGGAGGTTCAATGCTTAGAAACAAAGCCTAGGGATCATACTTTCACTAGTGAACACTCTCATATAAATATATTCTCTTCATGATACTATGCTGAACTACTCTCCGGTTGGACACTCTAATCCATGGTAGGGCTATAACAACACACACCTCAAAGTTCGCTTTCCGTATCTAGATAACCCCACACTGTCACCTTGAGCACTAGATGGTTCCAACAAACACCACAATTTCATAAACACATCCAACTCCAAATATAACTCATAACAAGTATTTGTAATCTCTAGCCTAAGTGCCACCACGGTGTGCACGCTGTCACTTTCACACACATGGGGAGAGATCTATTAAAGCACTTGAGTAGCAAGGTAGATCTATAGATTATAAGCTCATGATCACAATATGGTCATGCATAGAGAGAGATATGAACACATAGCTATCGGTAGAACCCTTAGCCTCGAGGAAGAACTACTCCCTCCTCATCATGGGAATTAGCAACGGTGATGGAGATGGTGGTGGAGATCGATGGAGATGGCTCCGGGGGCACTTCCCCATCCTGGCAGGGTGCCGGAACAGAGATTTATGTCCCCTGAATCTCCCCTTCAGTGGTGGTGGCGCTGTGGAACTTTTCGTGGATGGAGGCTAGACGATTTAGGGTTTATGCATCGGGAGGCTTCTTATAGGCGAAGAGGCAAGGTCGGTGGGCGGCCAGGGGCCCACACCACCTGGTGGCGCGGCCAGGGCTAGCCCACGCCACCACATGGTGTGGCCACCCTGTGCCCCTCTTCGTCTCGTCTTCTGGCTCCGTGAGTCTTCCGGTAAAATATCTACTTTGGCTTTTGTCCGGTCCAATTCTGAGAATATTCATTTTCTAACTTTCCTGGAATCAAAAACAGCAGAAAACAGACAACTAGCACTGTGGCTCTTGTTAATAGGTTAGTCCAAGAAATCATATGAAAAGTACTCCAAAGTGTGGACAAAACATAAGAAAGTAGATAAAACCAAGCATCGAACATCAAAAGTTATAGATACATTTGCAATGTATCAACATCCCCAAGCTTAACTCCTGCTCGTCCTCGAGTAGGTAAGTGATAAAAAGAAAGAATAATTTTTGAGGTGACATGCGCCATCATAAACTTGATCAAAGTATTTGTAAAACATTGATAGCCGGGATCATAGTACTTCAACATAGCATGAAAGATGAAGTTCTAACAATAAGACATAGCAGCTATGTTGTAACATGAAAAGGCACAAACAAAAGATTCATGAATAACAATGCTTTGCAAGACGTTTGTTTGTTTCACATAAAGAAAACATAGCATAGTGGCATTCAGCTTGTCCCTCATAGAGTAGCAAACATAAATGCATAGGACACCTTCAAAGTTCATAAGAGTGACTAGATACAAATAGTTTAAGAACAAGAAATATCAAGTTATGCATCAATCAACAAGTCTTGGGACAATGCACACAGAACTAAGAATGGCCACTATGCTCTCAAAGTAGGTGCATAAAGATAGAAGGTGGAGACTCAACATAAAAGTAAAAGAAAGGCCTTCATAGAAGGAAGTAGAGAATCAAGTTTCATAAAGAGCTTCCAAAAATTATGGTACTTGTTAGCTTTCAGCTCTCATTGCCCCTATCATAAGCATATTGAAGGTGATTAAGGTTAAAGTGACACAACGAAGAGGATATGCTTGACAAGTTATAAGCTGAAATCTCATGCCCCTTACTTACGAAGACCGAACCTCATGCTACTCAACTTTGGTCACAAGTAAGCTCTTGTCATTATAAGTACATATGTATCATAAAGAACCGCCAACGGGGTACCCCTTGCACATGATACATGAGCTATCCCATAATCAAAATGGCAAGGCAAGCAGACAATGAGCATCTGAGCGATCTTTTTATTTGCTATTTGCATAGGTTTTTATTGAGGATGCTTCATAGAGTGCTCATTATGGTTATGCTGCAAGTTTCCACCATGATTAGGCATGGCTTAGGCTAGCGGCCCATGCGTTTCTCTAACACACATACAAACTCCATGATCTTACAAGTTCCACTTTTATTTCACACCGTCGGGATCCATAAGCAAAAGAACATGATATCAACGGGGTACAAAGTACAAGTGCAATGTTGAAAGCGTTCCCCATGATACATGGTTCTGCTAATTTCAACTTATAAAGCGCAAGCATATACGCAACAAAGAAGGACCCAATGGTTCATGTTTATTAAATGCAAGAAAGTAAAGTGTGCCATCAAGTTCGTGAGAGCTTTAATCACTAGTTTTCTCATAACAAGTTTAATTCGGAAGGTAGATAAAAACATGAATATACTTGGAATAGCATATGCTAATAGGTAGGTATGGTGTACTCTTTGGAATAACTTGGTTTAAGGAGTTGGATGCATGAGTGGAACTCATACTTGGTTGTGGAGGCTAGCAAAAGACTAGGAGCGACAAACTAAGAGAGCAATAATGGCCATAATCATGCAGAGCGACAAAACATCATTGATCAAAGCATAAAGTGATACTACAAGTTGAAAACTAAAGGATCATAAAGGCTTATAGTGACTTGGAATAGTCATAACATAGTGTGAGCATGCGCCAAGTCAACCCAAATAAAGCATCAAAGGAGAATACCACAATACCATGCTTTAATATGCTAAAACAACGCATGATCCTTCCAAGGCACATTAAGCAATCTTAATTGTTTATAACAAGTCATGCTACAGCAAAGAATACTAAGCATAAAGCCAAAAAAATATCAAGCATGGCATGACAAAGCATAGGCCACAGTGAAAAACAAGCTCTCTTTACCACTTAAGCATGAACTTTTCCTACTCTTTTCCAATCCAAACCAAACTATTTGAAAACCAATGCATGAAAGAGGGGGTCCAATCAATTTATTCAGCAAACTAAGAAAACCAAGCAAACAAAAAACAAAAACAAAAACAAAAAAGAGGACGCTCCAAGAACAACACAACTGTGCATGAAACAATAAAACGAAGTGTTTGGAAGAAACATGGGATTTTTATTAATGAAGAAGGGGATGCCTTGGGCATCCCCAAGCTTTGACGCTTGTACTTCTTGGATATTTATTGGGATGACACGTGTGGCATCCCCAAGCTTGAGCTTTAGTCCATCCTTCATCTCATTACTTATTCCTTCCATACACCTGAAATTTTTCCTTCATACAAAACTTAACACAACCTTTATTAGCAACATTAGTGCACTCAAGATAATAAGTATTTAGGTTCAGTTCTAACACCAATAAAACTTCCATTAAAACACTAGCTGCTGTAGCACTTCCCTCAAAAATCTCAATTCCCCAAAAGAACTCAAAAAGGAACCAACAAGAAGCAAATGCAGAAAATGGCAGAAATCTGTCAAAACAGACCAGCAGATAAAGACAAATTTTTTCGAAGACCTTTTGTTGCTCAAATCAAAACGTGTTGAACTAACTAAAGTTAGATAATAACTTGGGGAAGAAGCACAAATATTCACGCCTCAAAAGGACGTACAGAGATTTTACACGAATTTTTACGGTGAAGAACAGAAATCTGTTTCAGGACAACAACTTTCCCAAGCATTACTTCTCTCTCATTAGAGGTTAATCTGGGCACAAAAAGCAAATAAAAAGGATAAGGAGCGGTTATTACAGAGGTAATAACTTCCAAGACTCATCTAAAACTTTTGGGTTATCTCCCAATAAGTACTTTTCTTTAACGCCTTTAAGTTAGGCATGATAGTTTGAGAAGATGCTCACATAAGAAATATGAATTGAAGTAAAAGAGAGCATCAAGAAGCAAATTTAAGTCTAACCCACTTCATATGCATAGGAATATTGTAAAGAAACAAGTCATGAAAGCACAAAGCAACAAGCATAGGAAAACAAAACAAGTGCAACTTAAAAAAAATTAACATAAAGAGGGGTAACTTAATATTGTTGAGACACATAAAACCATGTTTCCCTCTCTCATAATAACTTTCAGTAGCATCATGAATAAAAGTAACAATATAAGTATCACAAGAAACATTCTTATCATGAGCCACATGCATAAAAGAATTAATACTCCCCACATAAACATAGTCATTCTTAATGATTGTAGTGGGAGCAAATTCAACATAATAGTTATCATTATTATTTTCATCACCATAATCATCAAATATAGGAGGCATATTGTAATCATAATTAATTCCTCCTCAATAGTAGGTGGACTGAAAATATCATAATCATCATTGCAATCATCATATATTGGAGGTATAGTATCATTATAAGCAATAGAATAGTTATCTTCCAAAGTGTGTTCATTCGTAAACAATCATTGGAAGGATCATGGATAGCACTAATAGTATAGCAATTATTAATATCATCATTTTCAGAATTGGTACCGAAGAGATTTTCAATATCAAAGGTAGTGTGATTTTCCCAATCATGATCACTACTATAGGTAATAGGCATAGGAACATCATCGAGTTCAGACTCATCAAAAACTATAATATGAGCAACATGCTTAGGGGAAAATACCGTTTCCTCTCTTCTTTTACTCCTCCTCTTCTTCTTTTTCTTCCTCTCTTTAGGAGGGAGAGGCTTGAAAGGAAGGTTCTCCATATACCCTAGTTCATTATTAGAGACAATAGAAGAAACTTTGGAGGATTCCTCCTTTTCATTAATAAGAACAAAACACATATTAGTCCTGTCATATTTTGGTAAAGCCTCATCTTTTATAATATTTTGTATGTAAGTATCTGTGTGGCAATTATCAACACAATCAAGATGACAACCATGCAGGACACTACTCATATCAAAGGCACCCATATCTACCAAAGAGGTTTTTCTTGATAACTCTTCACATCCCAAAAATAATGTAAGTTCATCATGCTGATTAGGAGTGATCAGGTCATCACAATACAAACTTGCAGTACTCATCGGATTAGAAGGGCTATTATTATGGCCTGGGCATTGAAAAATTAAATGACCCACTTCGAAGCAAAGTTCACAAATAAAAGGATAAAGGGCACAAACTTTTTTACCAAGATCATTTAAAGCCCTATACCACATTCTAGTTTTTCCATCCCTGTGGGTGATACAATATTCTTCTTCAATTTGATTATTCTCACAAGGTCTATGTATTCCACAAAAATTAACATGCTTATAAGAAATAGTACTTTCAGAGGTTTGAGCATGTTTATTGCTATCATTAATAACAATTTCATTTTCCATGCAAGTGTCTTTAAAAGGCTCATGATACATGTCCCATTTTTCTTTACGAGCATTAATATGAGAAGCAAAGGTTCTATAACAATCAACAAGAATTTGAGGATCAAGACCATATTTAGAACTAAGATCTTGAAAATCAGCAGTTTCAGCGAAAGACTTAATGCAATCATACTCATAGTTTATACCTGGTTCTTTACCTCTGTTGTTATCCCAATCTTCGGTATTGCTTTGAATTGTTTCAAGAAGATCCCACTTAGCTTTAACCTCCTTACTTGTGAAGGATCCCTCTAAACAAGTATCTAGATAGTCCTTGTAATGTCCTGAAAGCCTTGCATAGAAATTATTAATAACAATATTACTTGGGAGCTCATGAATGGGACATTTGAGCATTAGTGACTTTAATCTCCCCCATGCTTGGGCAATACTTTCTCCATCATGTGGATGAAAATTATAAATGTAATTCCTATCTTTATGAACTTCATGAGGACGATAAAATTTAGAGTAAAAGAGAGGTACTATTTCCTCCCATTCAAGAGCTTGACCATTCTTCAGCAGCTTATAGCATTCTTTAGCTCTTCCTTTCAGTGATAATGAGAATAACTTCTTCTTAACTTGATCTGTTGTAATACCTGAACACTTGAGCAACCCGCATAATTCGTGTATAAAGAGCAAATGATCACCGGGATGGACAGTTCCATCTCCAACATAATAGTTGTTTATAAAACGTTCAACAATTTTTATAGGTATTTTAAAAGAGATGCTTTCAGTATGTGGATTTAAAATATCACAAGTATCATTAGAATTACCACATATGGGAGATAAAGTATCATCAGAGCAAATTTTCTTCCTTAAAACTGGGGAACTAAAAAGATCATTTTCATAAGAACTAGCTTCCCCAAGCTTAGACTTTTCCATAGCATTAGTAACAAAGGTGTTAAAAAGATTCATACTAATAACATTGCTATTAGCATGCAAAGAAAGTTCCATGGGTTTTTTAATTTTCTTTTCAGACAATTCAAGTTCTAACTTAGGAAAAATACTAAAAAGCTCTCTAATTTTTGTTGTTGTTTTCCATTAAGCCTAACTAGTGAAAACAAGAAACAAAAATACAAAATTGCAGAATCTAAAGGAACTAACTTCGAGCACTCACACCGAAGGATGTGAGTTCCTTTTACCTTACCTCCCCGGCAACGGTGCCAGAAAATAGCTTGATGTCTACGCACTTCTATTCTTGTAGACAGTTGTTGGGCCTCCAAGTGCAGAGGTTTGTAGAACAGCAACAAGTTTTCCCTTAAGTGGATCACCCAAGGTTTATTGAACTCAGGGGGGAAGTGGTCAAAGGTATTTCCTCTCAAGCAATCCTACAATCAAGATACAAGAAGTCTCTTGTGTCCCCAACACACCCAATACACTTGTCAGGTGTATAGGTGCACTAGTTCAGCAAAGAGATAGTGAAATACAAGTGGTATGGATAATTATAAGTGGTAACGGTGATAGAAAATAGCTTGCTGGCGTGTGGTTGACGTGGGAAAAGACTAAAGGCAAACTGAAATAAAGATGGAAGCAAGCAAACATGTAACAAATCTAATTGCAAACGGTGTTTCAATGCTTAGAAACAAGGACTAGGGATCATACTTTTACTAGTGAACACTCTCATATAAATATATTCTCTTCATGATACTACGCTGAACTACTCTCCGGTTGGACACTCTATTCCATGGTAGGGCTATAACAGCACACCTCAAAGTTCGCTTTCCGCATCTAGATAACCCCACACTGTCACCTTGAGCACTAGATGGTTCCAACAAACACCACAATTTCATAAAGACATCCAACTCCAAATATAACTCATAACAAGTATTTGTAATCTCTAGCCTAAGTGCCACCACGGTGTGCATGCTGTCACTTTCACACACATGGGGAGAGCAGAGATCTATTAAAGCACTTGAGTAGCAAGGTAGATCTATAGATTACAAGCTCATGATGACAATATGATCATGCATAGAGAGACAGATGAACACATAGCTACCGGTAGAACCCTTAGCCTCAAGGAAGAACTACTCCCTCCTCATCATGGGAATCAGCAACGGTGATGGAGATGGTGGTGGAGATCGATGGAGATGGCTCCGGGGGCACTTCCCTATCCCGATAGGGTGCCGGAACAGAGACTTTCTGTCCCCCAGAATCTCCCCTTCGGTGGCGGCGGTGCTGCAAAACTTTTCGTGGATGGAGGCTGGACGATTTAGGGTTTATGCATCGGGAGGCTTCTTATAGGCGAAGAGGCAAGGTCGGTGGGCAGCCAGGGCTAGCCCGTGCCACCACATGGTGTGGCCACCCTGTGCCCCTCTCTGTCTCGTCTTCTGGCTTTGTGAGTCTTCCGGTAAAATATCGACTTTGGCTTTTGTCCGGTCCAATTCTGAGAATATTCATTTTCTGAATTTCCTGGAACCAAAAACAGCAGAAAACAGGAAACTGGCACTATGGCTCTTGTTAATAGGATAGTCCAAGAAATCATATGAAAAGTACTCCAAAGTGTGGAAAAAACATAAGAAAGTAGATAAAACCAAGCATGGAACATCAAAAATTATAGATACATTTGCAATGTATCAAATCATATCTTGCTTTCTCTCATTGGAAAAAGTGTTGTTGCCTATTTCGATGATATTCTTGTTTATAGCAAATCACCTGAGGACCATATAACACATGTCAAGGAAATTTTACAAATCCTTCGACATAAAAAGCTTTATGCTAATCTTCCCAAGTGCACTTTTGCTAAAGACAAGTTGATTTTTCTTGGATTTGTCGTTTCTTCCAAAGGAATTGAAGTTGATGTTTCCAAGGTAAAGGACATACGAGATTGACCCATCCAACAAATGTGAGTGAACTACAAAGTTTTCATGGGTTGGCCGGTTTCTATCGTCGCTTTTTGAAAGAATTTTCAACCATTGCTTGTCCCCTTAATGAATTGACCAAAAAGAATGTCACCTTCGTGTGGGGCAAGGCACAACAAAAAGCTTTTGACGAACTTAAAAAGAGGCTCACCGAAGCACCTCTTCTTGCTTTCTGGATTTCACAAAAACTTTTGAGATAGAGTGTGATGCTAGTGGTATTGGCATTGGAGGAGTCCTTATGCAAAACGGACGTCCTATAGCCTACCATAGCGAGAAACTTGATGGTGCTCGCCTTAACTATACGATTTATGACAAAGAGATTTTTGCCTTAGTTCATGTCCATCAAGTTTGGCAGCACTACCTATGGCCCAAAGAATTTATCATACATTCCGACCATGATTCGTTGAAATACCTCAAAGGGCAAGCCAACTTGAGTAAGCGACACACTAAGTGGGTCGAGTTCAGGGAGTCTTTTCTGTACATTGTCAAGTATAAGAAGGGAAAAGATAATGTAGTTGCGGACGCCTTGTCTCACAAACATACAAGCCTTCTTACGAGACTTGAAATCAACGTGTTGGGTCTTGAGGAAATAAAATCTTTGTATGCTTCCGATCCGTTCTTTGAACCAATTTTCGCAAAGTGCTCCATTGACAAAGGAGTTGATGATTTCTATTTGCATAAGGACTTTCTCTTTAAACAAAACAAGCTTTGCATTCCGAAATCATCGCTCCAACTTTTGCTTCTCCAAGAATCTCATGGTGGAGGCCTTATGGGTCACTTTGGCCGCGACAAGACATTGGACATGCTCTCCAATCACAACTTTTGGCCCAAGATGAAGCGTGACGTGGAGTGCTACGTTCAACGATGCACGACATGTGTTCAATCTAAGTCGCAAGCTAACTCTTATGGTATTTATATGCCATTGCCTATTCCTCATACACCTTGGTCCAACATTAGCATGGATTTCGTGTTAGGATTTCCTAGATCTAAGCATGGTCATGATTCTATATTTGTTGTTGTGGATCGTTTTTCCAAAATGGCACACTTCATACCGTGCCATATGACCGACGATGCTTCACATGTTGCAAATCTGTTTTCAGGGAAATCGTCCATCTTCACGGTGTGCCAAGAACAATCGTCTCCGACCGCGACGTCAAATTCATGAGCTACTTATGGAAGACCCTCATGGCCAAGCTCGGCGTCAAGCTCCTCTTTTCATCCACGTCGCATCCCCAAACCGATGGCCAAACCGAAGTTGTCAACCAAAGCCTTGGAACTTTCATACGTGTGTTGATCAAGAAGAACTTGAAGGATTGGGAGGAATGCATTCCCCACGCCAAGTTTGCCTACAATCGAGCCAAGCACTCAACAACAAAGCTGAGTCAATTCATGATCGTCTATGGTTTCGAGCCCCTCATCACGCTCGAAATACTACCGCTACCTCCATGTGCGCACAAACATGGACGTCGAGAAGCGCGCACAAGCTATGAAGAAACTTCATGAAGAAACCCGAGCTACTATCGAGCAACAAGTCCTTCAGCAAGCTTCAAGATTAAACAAGGACAAGAAGGAGATGATCTTTGAATAAGGTGACCTTGTGTGGATACACCTAAGCAAAGACCGCTTCCCCAAGGAACGCGACTCCAAGCTCAAGCCAAGAGGAGATGGTCCCTTCAAGGTCCTCAAAAGAATCAACAACAACGCCTACATCATCAACATAACGACCTCCAAGTACCTTGCAAGCAATACATTCAATGTTAAGGATCTCTCACCTTACCATGGAGATGTTCAAGAGGATAACCATGAAGAGTCGAGGACGACTCTTTCCCAAGGGGGAGAGCTGATGCAGCCCGTCCTACGGACGCTCCTACATCTACACCAATAAGTCCCTCAAGTGGACCCATGACTCGTGCCCGAGCTAAACTCCTACAAGCTAAGGTGAACTCGCTCCTCTCCTCATGCCAATTTGATACATCCTTGGATGGTGTGCTACTTCATGCAACTACTCTATGCATCATCAGGTACGAAGCATCGACACATCCCCAAGCACCCAAGGATGGAGAACAAGGAGCAGAGCGTGAAGCCGAAGCCGCTGGAGCTACTCAGACCAAAGTCTCCGGTCTGCGCACACCGGAGTCTCCGGCCTGCCAAAGTCTCCGGTCTGAAGACCCTAGAGACTCCGGCCCACTCTCCGGTCAGACCCCTGCACCGGGCCTTGGGACAATCGGAAGGCCCCTCCGGAGGCTGGTCCGGAGGCTGCACCGGATTCTCCGGCCTAGACCGGAGTCTCCGGTCCACCGACGCCAGGCATGAAAAGGCCTTTGGGCCTTCGGCCCATGTACCCCTCAGTCCATCCAGAACTTGTATTTTATTCCTAAAGTACCCCTGACTATGTGGCTGGCCTATATATAGCCCCCACCTCTATTGTAAACCCTAGGCATGATATTGGAATCAGTGGAAACCCCTTTGTGGATCTATCTAGTTCTTGCATCATGCTCCTTGACCAAGGAGCACCAGTATCCCCAAACCTCGCTGTAGTTTGCATCGTGCCTCCGTGTTGTACAAGACCTAGGCATCGGTGTCCCTTTGCCTAGACGTCAAGACCTCACCGAGTCTCCCATCTCGCCGTGCCGGTTCGAGAGAGAGTCCTCCGCCCGACGCCGATCCTAGGAATTGTGCCGGACCGGTCACCGTCGACGTGAGCTATTGGTGTGTATCGTGGTTTTGTGTGTGTGTGTTCATCGCGTTCTTCATACGTGTGTTTGTCATGTCCATCCTCCCCTCATCTCCCTACACTACAACCTCGATTCGAAAGGGAATCATGAAAGATCGGGCCACACTAGAGGTTTGCCCTCAACAACGATGGAAGTCTTCTCTAATATCATCATCATCGCTTCGCGCCAAAGTTTTGGCCCATCCTTGGAGACTAGATGGCAGCGTTAGGTTCTGGCAGTCCCGAACCTAGTCTTTAAGGTGATGGAGGATGTAGAAGGCCTCCTTGGCGCCACCACCAGTAGTCGGCTGCTTGATGCAGGGGAACTCGAGCACGTGCTTGAACACGTGTTTGCCATCCTTGATACATTCCCCCTTATCTACGAAGGTGCATCCCTTCTTGGCGTAGCTCTCGAGAGCCTCATTGAGAACACCCCTTATTTTGGTGTAGTCTTTCTTCTTCGTCAAACTCACCGAGTCGAAATACGTGGCTAGCGAATACCTCGGGGCAAGGACGATAAGTGTGCAGTATTTGTCTCTGCGCAACACAATTGGAACGGAAAGGAGCAAAGGAAGAAATCTATAAGAAATGGATAAGTTACGGCGGCAATGAGCGAGTGTGTACTTACTCGGGAAAGAAAGGCAAAAGAAGTGTGCCCTTCCTCTTGTTGTCCACCATGAACTTCTTGAGGTACGCCGTCGCCTTGGTCCGTGTCTGTGATCCTTCGACCAACTGGTTGTCCCGCATGTAGTAGGGATCCACTATCGCGACTTCCGAGGTACTCTCTCTCTCTTGATCTTGATCACCATATTGAGTGTGTATAGGCGGACCAAGTTATAGTCCAGCCGTTTCATGAGAAACTGCTTGAAGATGTCCTCGTACACTATGAAGAATATATCCGCGGGAGGTTCATCGACGAAGCCCACGTCCAATGGCACCTTGGCTGTGAAAACCGGGTAATTTGGATCTTTGTCTTTAAGAAGGAGGCCCTCTAGTGTCTTGACACGCTCGTGCAAAGTTAACATGGCTCCAACCGAGATGTGGAGCATATCCGGAGTCAATATCGGATCACCAGCTACATGCACTCGGGGCAAGCCATATTGTGTGGATGGTACGACGACGGCATCCTGAGCCTAGATCCTCTTCGGGAGAGGCTGGCTCGCACCCTTCTTATTATTATTATTACCTCTCTTCATATGCTTCTTCTTCACAACAGTGTCCTCCACTGCCATCTGCTCATCGGCCGCCTTTCGGAGTGTGTTGGGGCTGAAAATCAATCCCGGTTTCTCCTGTGGTGGATCGGCAGCCGGAGGCATCTCTTGAGATAAACCATGGAAGACCAGGCGCTGTGTGCATGTATTGGGACGACCAGCTTGATGGTCGCGAGCTGTGTAGGGTTCTTCATCCACAGAAGGCATATACAATCCTTTGTCGGTGCCGGTGTTGATGAAGTCATCAACGTTGACCAATTCATGATCATCATCATCATGGGTGCCATCATGTGGTGGTGGTAGCACGGGCGACGATGGTTGCGGCACAACGTCTTTGCCATGGGGCGGTACACACGCTGCCAAGAGTTGCTGGTGACGGCTGGTGGTGGTGATGACGGCGGCTGCTGGCTTCCGAGGTGGTGGCCGGGCGATCGATCGAGAGGTAGCGCCGGTGCTCCCCCCCACAAGACGAATCTGGGTCTTCGGCAATGTAAAGGGCCAGTTTTAGCATTCTCCAAGGGTCTTGTGTTCGTCGGCTCCTTGAGGTTGAAAGGGGGTCCATGTCGTCGCACCCTGGCAACACCCGAGCTAACCTGACCCTCATCACGTCATCATCCATTGGATTGTTGTGCATCATGCGGCTCGTCAGTTGTATGAGAGTGCCCTTGGCAACATCCTTCAACTCACCACCGACATCTTTAAGCAGGAGTACGCAAGAAGTGTCCTGAGGCAAAACATGTTGTTGGGCATCATGAGATGGCAGCAGTCATGCATCAAAGGCATAAAGAAGATGACATGCACTAACTAATTAGTTACCTTGGTGATGGCGTGGAGCTCGGCTAATGTAGAGACACGGCCGATGCCGGCGGCCATCCTATCATCATCTGCATTCTCCCGCTCGGGTGCCCCACGAAGCACCACCGCCGTCGGCTGCGCCTTATTGGTATCTTTGGCGGGAGGAGGCGTCGGTGTGACCAAAACGAGCGGCTGCATCCCGGCATTGACGGCCGGAGGGGTCACCAGGTCTGGCGACACGTTAACGTTGATGCCCGAGATGCTGCCGCTTAAGCTGGGCAGATGTATCGGCCCCTGTCGACCTCCCGCATTCCAAGCAGTAAGGAGAAAATAGTCTTGATGACCCACAAGTATAGGGGGCGTATCGCAGTATTTTCGAGGAAAGTGAAACCCAATTTGATTCGACACAAGGGGAGCCAAAGAATATTTTAAGCCTTAACAACTGAGTTGTCAATTCAGCTGCACCTGGAAACAATCTTGCTCACAGCAGTTTATTAGAAGCAACGGTTTTGTGGTAGCAATAGTAAAGTAAAGCAGAGTAATAGCAGTAGTAAAAGTAAAACAGTAGTGACAGTAGCAGCAAACAGTAGGATTAAAGCGTGGTAGGCATAGGGATGGATGGACGGGTGTTGCATGAACAACACAATTCACATGACAATCAAGACATAGGGCAATTGAAGATAAATAAGATAAAGCATCCAAGTACTAGATAATCATAGGCATGTGTTCCATATATAGTCATACGTGCTCGCAATGAGAACTTGCACAACATCTTTTGTCCTGCCAGCCCGTTTGCAGCAGGGCCTCAAGGGAACTACTGGCAATTAAGGTGCTCCTTTTAATAGAGCACCAGAGCAAAGCATTAACACTCCATGAACACATGTGATCCTCACATCAAAGCCATTCCCTCCGGTTATCCCGATTGCGGTCACTTCGGGGCCTTTGGTTCTGGACAACAACGTGTGTATACAACTTGCAGGTAAGACCATAAACAATACTATCATAATGAATCAATAACAAGTTCAGATCTGAAATCATGGCACTCGGGCCCTAGTGACAAGCATTAAGCATAACAAGTTGCAACAAAGTCAAAAAGCACTAATAATAGATACTAGGCACCATGCCCTAACAATCTTATGCCATTACATGAACAATCTCATCCAATCCCTACCATCCCCATAGCCTACAGCGGGGGATTACTCACTCATAGATGGGGGAAACGGATGGTCGATGGAGAAGCGATGATGACGGTGATCTCCTCCAATTCCCCGTCCTGGTAGGGTGCCAGAACGGAGTTTCTGGTGCTGTTTCGCGGAATCTGGTGGCGGCGGCGAAGCGGAACTCTTTCTGGAAAAACTTCGAACCCCCCATGGTTTTTAGGTCAAGAGGCAACTTATAGGCGAAGAGGGAGGCCGAGGGGGCAGCCGAGGTGGCCACACCACCCCCAGGCGCGGCCTGGCCTAGCCTGCACGACCAGGTGGTGTGGGCCCCTCGTGGCCCTACTCCATCTCATTTTTTGGCTCCGGGAGTCTTCTGGTGAAATAGGATTTTATGCATATTTTTCGGGATTTTTCCTGATAGTTGATTTTCTGCACAAAAACTAGACACCAAGGTAATTCTGCTAAAAACAGCGTCAGTCCGTGTTAGTTGCATCCAATTCACACAAGTTTAGAGGAGAAACAATAGCAAAAGTGTTCGGGGAAGTAGATACGTTTTGGATGTATCATAAGCCCCTCGAAAAACTCAGGGGGGATCATCGTGAGGAGCTTCTCTTCCACTAACTTTTCCACTGTTTTCTCGTCCACTGCCTTCTCCTATAGTGTCTGCACCTTCATCTTCAGCTCTTCAACAGCGGCTTTATCCTTAGACTGGTTCTTCCTCTCCCTTCTTTTCTTGGCATCCTCTTTGTAGTACTCCTTGAACTTCATGCTCGTACCGAAGCTAGACACACAGCCAGATTAGGACGGCGGCAACCCCTTGTCCCTCTTCTTGTAAGGATCTGTCGCCCCGTTGAAAACCGTGTCCCACGGCTCCGTCGAATCCTGGGATGACTCTTTGGCAGGAGCGTTCAGTTCATCCTCCTGTAGTGACAAGGAAAGGTGAACCCATTTAGATTCTTGGCTTCATTATTTTAATTAGAACACAATAGACTTGAGATCAGCGATAAATTCCTTACTAGCTTCTTCTCGAATTCCTTCACCTCCGGATCATCAGTGATGAACTCCCCTGTTTCCTTGTCCAGGTAGTAGCGGGCCCGGACAAATTGCCTAAGCTGCAAGTCCGTGATTTTAAGCCAAGGGTTGTCTTTACCAAGGCGTTCAAGCTCGGCGTCCTCCTTGTCCCAAATGGCTCGTTTCCCCCTGTAACCGCCGCTTCCAAGGTGGTGGTTACCTATGTTCTGTTCCCACATAGTCCTGCCCTAGTTAGTCCAATGTACAGCGTCAGCGTTAGCTATATCCGCCTTGAATATCTTAAACTCCTCTTCGTCGAACATCGGATTTTTCTTACTAATAACCTCCCATCTTTCACCTTTGTTAATGCTATTCTTCACCCGGGTTTTCCAGCTGCTCAAGGCGTTGCTCATCTTCGTGAGGGCTAGTTTGTTCACCGGGTTCTTTCTCTTCGGGTTTCTAAACCGCTCTAGGAATCTGTATTGCTTGTGAAGCTTCTTAAGGAGGTTATCGGCCAAAGCTGCATTGTCAGCATGTCTGATGTACTTCGTGTTGATCGACATGCTTTCCCGGACAATGCACCCGAGTTGCAGGCCGTACCCTATGGCAAACGCCTCTGGCGAAATGGGTTGGCCACTTTCTGTGACCTCAGTGAACTCATCATAGACAGTGGCGAGCACTAGCACCTTCCGATCCTTCTTTTCCTTCTTCTTCTGAGAAGCGACCGGGTTGCCGCTACCACCATCTGTGCGCTCGCCGCCATCGGTGCGGGCGCCGCCATCAGTGGTGTCATCCTCTTCGCCGCCGCCTTCACTAGTTCCATCATAGTCGTATTTGTCCCCCTCGTAATCAGGATCTCCTCCCTCATTGCCCCCAGCAGCTCTGGCGACAGTCATCTCCTCCTCCGGTGGTGGTGTCATCCTCATCGCCTCCTCCTCCGACAGAATGACTCGTTGGCCTGTCTAGCTTGTTCTTTGAAGCTCATGTGCTTAGAAGGGTCGGCCTCGTTGTTGCCCGACATGTTTGCACTACTCTATTAAAAAGAGGCAAAAAGTTAGCACAAATCTTGGCCGAAAAATTCGGCATGACCTTTGCTAATTTTTTGACCTAGGAGTACCCATTTCTCAACCGAAACGGAAGTGAATCGACACTTCGGGAGAAATGGGAAACTCAAATGAAATCCCTGCAAGACAAAACACCCCATCCCCAAATTGACAACCCCATCCCCATTGACAACCCAAATCATCAATTTACTACTAGCACTAGTAGCACATATATGACAACACCATTTCTTATGAAAGCACCATATATGATAGCACCATATATGACAACACCATTTCTTATGACAGCACCATATATGACATCACATATATGACACCACCATATATGACAGCACCATATATGCCAACACATATATGACAACACCATTTCACTAGAAGGATGAAGTAGCAAGCTACAAAGAGTTGTAGGTAAAAATTCCTTAAGAGCATAAACTAGATCACGCATCTTCTATTCTTATTAGCTTGAGAGGAAAGTATAATAAAGGCATACTACAGAAACAAGTAGTGTTGTTGGACAACAATCAGACCTGTCCAAGAGGAAGCAATCAACCACATCCACACTATTTCAGGATCAGAACATGTATGCACATGATCTAGTGAACACAGGCAACCAAAACCTACTGTACAATTAGGCATATATGACTGAGAATAACATTTGCCAGACCTGATATTATTCGCCCACAGTTGAAGGCATCTCATTGAATGGAGAGATAACCGCAACTTAACAGAATTTCTTAAGATGAGAAAGTAATCACAAACACACAGACAAATAGAACTTTCAGATTTACCCGAGAAACTAACCATAAGCTTTTGCTTATCCCTAGCATACTACTTGATGGCTAAGCACTAGTTCTTCTTGAATTGGGCAGAAGAAACAAGTCAATTTTTGAGCTGTAGGTCAATATTTGAACTACAAAACAGTGTCATTGTGAGTATCGCCTCTTTTGTAGCAGGACATGCATTTGTAAGCGTGTCCCAAGTTCAAAAGACCATCTGGTCTAATCTGATACATCGTTTGAAAACCTTAGGACACCCGTAATATATGTCTTCAATTATGAATTCTATACTCGCAACTACAGTTCAATGATCAGGTATAGAGGCCTCCTAAATAGCCAGAATCTTCCTAACAATATAGTTATAAGATATACAGAACAGATTGTAGGTAGTAACTTAAAGTAAGATACAGACTAACACCATGCATCACCCGTAGGCAAATAGCAAAATATAGCTTGGATTCCTGTTGATTTTGCCTTTATTCTGACAACTCCAGTTAAGACATAGGACTAGGTAATTTGTTTATCAAGACACTAAGATAGTCAAGCAGAAAAAATAACATGAAGAGCATGCTGGAATTCTAGCTAGAACATGATTTACAAAATGTTCAGAAGCATAGTTTCATCTAGAACATGCATGAACCATACCCTTTCAGTTAGAATCATCACAAATTCAACTACCAGCATTTACCACAAACAGAAGTGGTGACATCACTTACGTAATTGTGTTGTTATAATAGATTGGAATCAACTTTGAATTCACTGTCAAATACACTTTGAATTCAATCATGTTTAAGTAATCAATTTAGAGTTCAGAGGGGGGCGAATCGTGCGCGCTGCTGCTGTGGTGGTCGACGACGACGAGGGTGGCGGGCTCCTCCTGTTGTGGACGGGCTCCTCCTGTTGTGGACGGGCTCCGACGTGGCGGTGGCCTCCTCCTCCTCCTCCTGTTGCGAATAGGCTCCGACAGCTCCTGCTCCACCGGTTCGTCGGGTGGCGCTAGGGCATCGACGCGGCGGTGGCTGCAGGGCTCCGGCGACGAGGGCGGCGCTAGGGTTTGCGCGCGGGCAATGAAAGAGAGGGGAATTTGGCTAAGTGTTGGATCGAGAGAAAGAAGGGGGGATTAGGGGGAGAGGCCGAACCATCTATTTGGCTAAGTGTGAAAGTTCTGTCTTATGTGGCGCATTCTGTGGGAATGCGCCACAGAACTTTTGGACATAGTCCAAAACAGCGCGGCGTCGTAGTATGACAAGATCGCATACTTGTCCTAGTGGTCTTGCTCGCTAGCTCTCACCTGGGGCAGCCAAGTTCGAATCCTGGTTGTCTCACACTTTTTTTCCTTTTTTAAAAAATATTTTTAAGTACACACATATGCATATTTATTCAAAAAGGCAAGAACATAAACATACATGCATATTTATTCAAAAAACCCTCCTGAATCATATATATATATGTGTGTGTGTGCTTGTCACACACAAATGTGATTTTTTATACCCACACGAATATCACATTATACCCACACGAATTAATACACCAAAAAGTCACACAATTGCTAGCGTCTCTTCACAATCTTATTGCCATTTTTTGTCGTGGTTGAATACTTTAGCCCGTGCACTTTGAGATTTCTTCTTGTGAATGGACAACCTTTAGTAGGTTGTGTGCTCTTCCTTCTTACTTTACTAGTAGTAGGCATGTCGAAGTACTTGTCGAATTCCTCTTCAATCTTCGGATCACCGTTTTTCTCAAAGTTTTGCTCGTTGGCGGCTCCTTCCATCCCGATGATGCTCCTCTTGCCCCTCCTAACTACAACACGGTTGGGCTTTGACGGGTCGGTAATAAAAAAGCATTGATCAACTTGGCTAGCGAGTACCCAAGTCTCATTTTTTGCGGAGGCGTTCTTCGTTGATTTGGCATCTGGTATAACCATTGTGGTGAAATACCGGCCTTCTTTTTCCATGTTCTTGGCCCATCTAACACGGAACATTGGTATAATCTCTCCACAGTAGTCGAGCTCCCATATCTCCTCGATCCTTTCGTAGAATCTTTCCATGACAGTAGTCTCGTCATCGGTGAAGCATAACATGGTTACTCCTGAGTTTTGATATTCGCTATTCTTGTCCTTTTCCTTGGTGTAGAATCTGTAACCGTTTATGTCGTATGACTGATAGGTCCGTAGGTTGTGCCCTGGGCCCTGCGACAAGGAGAATATGAGTTTTTGATCTTCCGTAGAAGGCGTCTATGGGGGATTGTCTAGTTTCCTTTTCTTGAACCAACCCGTGAAGCTGGAGTTGTGCTCTCTCGTTACGTCTCCCTTCTTCCTCGGCCGGCCCTGGTCGACGTACTCCTGCTCGATTAAGCTTTTGTGCTCTTCCACCCAAGGGCCAACCACTTCAATATGTTGTAGCGCAACTCGGTGTGCCCTGTCAAAGTCGGTGCGTCGACCATCGATGCCGACATGCAGTGAGCGGCAGCCCTCGCGGTGACCATATCCACCGAGCCTGCCGAGGTGCTTCTTGGTGGGTATTCCAACATCCTCGTTCTCGGTAGTTAGAT
The DNA here is from genome assembly GCA_910589775.1 of Avena eriantha. Classification (NCBI taxonomy): domain Eukaryota; kingdom Viridiplantae; phylum Streptophyta; class Magnoliopsida; order Poales; family Poaceae; genus Avena; species Avena eriantha. Next base: position 82,829,175 of record OU342742.1, read on the forward strand.
AATTCTGGCAGAAGGAGATGCACTCGTAGATCAGAAAGCCCTTGGCTATGCTTCCATCTAGAAGGGACCTGTTGCGAACAAATCCTTTGATGACACCGTTTAGCCTTTCAAACGGCATCATGTTGTGCAGGAATGTCGGCCCGAGCTGGATGATGTCATTCACGACATGTACAAGCAGATGCACCATGATGTCGAAGAATGCGGGCACGAAGTAAATCTCAAGCTCGCATAGTATCATCACGATCTCTTCATGTAGTATGTCGAGTTGCTTCACACCGATCAACTTCCTAGATATGACGTCGAAAAAGTTACAGAGGCCAAACAGCGTCTCACGGACATGATCGTCCATTATCCCGCGGATCACAATAGGGAGTATCTACGTCAGCAGCACGTGACAGTCGTGAGACTTCATACCGCTGAACCTCTTCTTCGCCATGTCCAGATATCTGCTTATCTTCCCCGAGTAACCGTGAGGAACTTTTACATCTAGGAGGCACCTAAAAACTGCTCGAGCTCCTCCAGACTCAGAGTGAAGCAGGCAGCGCGAAGCACCACCTCATTCTTCTTAACTCTTTTGCAGCGACCTTGAGTCCCTTACGTCTGATCATCATCATCATCACTATCAGGGTACTGAAGATCTTTCTTGATGCCAAGCAATTTAAGGTCCTTTCTTGCTTTCGGCCCATCCTTGGTCCTCTCTGGCATGTTCAGTAGAGTGCCAAGCAAACTCTCGGTAACGTTCTTCATGATGTGCATTACATCGAGGCTATGGGGAGTGCGGAGGTCCTTCCAGTATGGCAGGTCCTAGAAAATAGACCTTGCTTTCCATACACCCGGCAGCGACTTTGTCCTTGGTTGTTTTTTTCCCGGCGTAGGGCAATCTACCCAATTAATCAAAAGCTCCTCGATTTCTTTGCCGCTCCTCGGACGCGGGGGCTCTTTCGAGCTCGTCCTTACCATTGAACATGTCACCACATTTTCTCCATGGGTGATCCATGTGGAGCCACTTTCGAGTACCTTGGAACACGGTTTTCGAAGACTCGGGATCCCTTGGTAGCTGGAGATGTGGTGTCTCATCTATGCACTTGACGCATGCATTGTGTCCATGGTTCACCTGGGCTGATACATATGCGTAACCAGGATAGTCCTGCACCGTCGTGAGCAACACGGCTCTCAGATGGAAATATTCTTTAGTGTAGGCATCCCACGTACGGACCGGCGTCTCCCACAAACTGGCTAACTCCTCTCTCAACAGCCCGAGATATAGATGCATATCGATACCTGGTTGTTTCAGCCCCCTGAATAAGAATGCTCATGTGTACGTACCTTTGCTTCATGCACAGCCATAGGGGGAGGTTGTATGGCCATACAAACATGAGCCAGGTGCTATGTGTGCTACTCTGGTTTCCAAAAGGATTGAGTCCATCAGTGCTCATACCCAGCCTGACATTCCTTGCATCGCCCCCGAACTCTTCGAACTCGATGTCTAATGCATTCCACTGGCTAGCGTCTAAAGGGTGTGTCAAGATCTTGCCCTTCTCTGGATCATCTTCGGGATTCTCTCTTTCCGCTTGCCATTGCATGAGCTTTGCTTCCTTAGGATCTACGAAATATCACTGCAAACGGGGTGATAGGAAAGTACCATACCACTTTTCAAGAAACTTTCTTGTTCCCTCTCTTGTACCATCCTTGGCCGTACACCGGACATGTGGTTCTATCTGCATACTCGTTCTGATAAAGTGCGCAATCATTGATGCATGCGTGGTATTTAATGTGTGGTAGGTAGAGAGGGCACATGATCTTCTTAGCCTCCTCGATACTTGTTGGCAATGTGTTCCCCTTAGGAAGTCGGTTGTGCCAGTATTCCATGTTCGCGTTGAAGCTCACATCGTTCCATTTGTGTTCGGCCTTCATCTCCAGAGCCTTGAGCGTTACACTCAAACGTGTATCCTCGGGGCGACACCCAGGATACAATGGAGTCATCCCGTCTACCTCCATTCGGGCCAGCTTGGCTTTCTCTCTTGCTGCAACTTTGTCGTTGCTCGTCTCCTTGAGGAGCAGTTCTTGAACATGAGGGTCCTGCAAGGCCGAAGTTAGCAGCATTTGTGTGTTCGCGTCTTCTACTTCTTCATGATGATCATGCCCGTCGCCATCTCCTTCTTCATGTTGATCATGCCCGCTGGCATCTCCTTCGTCATGATGATCATGCCCGGTAGACTCTTCGTCTTCTCGCCCGCCCACGTCTTCGTGACCACCATGTCCTGTCAGTGCCTCATTGAGGTCGCGCATGAAACCGCACCTGACCAGGTGACCCTCCAATTGTCCAGAATCAGGGTCGATCCAGCGCTGGAGTTTGCATGTTCGACATGGACATCTTATCATGGTCTTGTTGTTCAGAATCATGTCCTCCTTCGTGTCTTTCTTGTACCTAGCAATTCGACCTTCGCTCATCATGAGGACCATGGTTGCCTGAGCGGTCAAAACGGAGAGTATAGGTTAGAACCACACCATATGCACACACACATGCATTAATGCTAGCTGGAAAAATTCGGCATGACCTTTCCTAAAATTAGGACATATGGGTAGTGCAAAAATTTGCCGAAATGGAAATGAATCAACATTTCGGCAAACATCCATGCACCACACCGGCCGGGACAACAACAAGCAAGCAACAAAAAACTTCCTCCCAATGCAAACATTCATGCACCACACAAGCATCATCTCGCCATGCATCGCACACACACCGCCTGTGCGACAAGCTTCACCTACATGTTCATGGCCAAGTACTCACCTAGTCGACTCAATAATAGCGAGACGAGACCGCGTGATGAGAGAGTGTGGATAAATAGATCTACAAGTTGGTGGAGAGGAAATTAGTAAACAAATAGAGATGTGAGAGAGAAAAGTAAGGAAATTTTAGATCTACAAGTTGGAGGGAAGCTTCCACTTACCAATCTATGGACTAAAGGAGGTTTAGTTACAAGAAAATGGAGAAACTATGGGGAAAATTGGGTGGGAGGGAGGAGGAAGACGAGCTGAGAGGAGGTAGAAAGGAAGAAGAGATGTGAAATGGGTGGTGGTGGTGGATAGATAGGGTGGGAGCTTGCCACCTTTTTCACATGGATCTAGACGCCCTCATATGTGGCTCATATGGCAGAAATGCGCCACAAATGCTCAAACTTCTGTGGCGCATATTGCAATATGCGCCACAGAACATATGGTGCAGGTTAAAGTGGTGGGACCCAGGTTAGGTTTCTGTGGCGCATGTATGGATATGCACCACAGAAGTCAAACATATCTGTGGCGCATATCCACACATGCGCCACAGAACGTGGGTCAAATAGATTCTGTGGTGGGCCCCGCCTCCATGTTCTGTGGCGCATAATGAAATATGCACCACATATGTTGCCTCTTCTATGGCACATATGTCATTATGAGCCACAGAACGTGGATCACCCCACCCCAGCTGGTGGGTCCCACCTAACTTCTGTGGCGCATGTTCTGAGAAATGCGCCACAGAAGGTCTTAGTATATATGGCGCATATTTCCTAGTGCACCACTAATTCATATATGTGGCACATGGTTTTACATATGCGCAACAGAGTATCTTATCTACCTATAAGTTGTTTCCTAGTAGTGTTAATATCCATCGGATCCCCGCAAACACAACATATAGCATTACAAATAGATGATCTTGATCATGAATGGAGCTCACAAGATCTAAACATGGTAGCACAAAGGAGGAGAACCAACCATCTAGCTACTACATGGACCCGTAGTCCAGGGATGAACTACTCAGGCATCACACCGGAAGCAGGCATGGTGATGAAGAAGGCCTCCAGGGTGATCTCTCCCCTTCGGCAGGGTGCCGGGAAGAGCTTCAGATCCCTACCGATCTAGGGATGGAGATGACGGTGTCTACAGACTCTTTCGTGGAATTTTGATCGGGTACTTAGGGTTTTCGTCTCGGGAGGATTTTATAGGCGAAGGGGCTAGGTCAGTGGAGCACCAGGGGGCCCACACCCCTGGTGCCCCCCCTAGGCCGCACCGCCACCAGGTGTGGCCGCCTGGTGTGCCACTTTGTCTCCCCTCCGGACTCAGTGTTGCTTCAGGTAAAATATTGACTTTGGCTTTTGTCCGGTCCAATTCCGATAATATTTCCTTACTAGCTTTTGTGAAACCAAAAACAGCAGAAAACAGGCAACTAGCACTATGGCATCTTGTTAATAGGTTAGTTCCGGAAAATGTGTAAAAATACTCCAAAGTGTGGACAAAACATAAGAAAGTAGATATAAAACAAGCATGGAACATCAAAAATTATAGATACGTTTACAACGTATCAACATCCCCAAGCTTAACTCCTACTCATCCTCGAGTAGGTAAGTGACAAAAAAGAATAATTTTTTAGGTGACATGCACCATCACAATCTCGATCAAGGTATTTGTAAAACATTGATAGCTAGGATCATAGTACTTTAACATAGCATGAAAGATATAGTTCTAACAATAATACATAGCAACTATGTTATAACATGAATAGGTACAAACAAAAGATTCATGAATAACAATGCTTTGAAAGATGTTTGTTTGTTTCACATATAGAAAACATAATGAGAATGGTATTTAGTTTGTCCCTCATTGTGTAGCAAAACATAAATGCATAGGACACCTTCAAAGTTCATAAGGGTGACTAGATACAAATAGTTTAAGAACAAGCAATATCAAAGTTATGAATCAATCAACAAGTTTTGGGACAATGTATATTAAACTAAGAATGGCCACTATGCTCTCTCAATAGGTGCATAAAGATAGAAGATGGAGACTCAACATAAAAGTAAAAGAAAGGCCCTTCGTAGAAGGAAGCAGTGATTCAAGTCTCATAAAGAGCTTCCAAAAATTATGGTACTTAATTAGCTTTCAGCTCTCATTGCCCCTATCATAAGCATCTTCAGGTGATTAAGGTTAAAGTGCACAAATATGAGGATACGCTTGACAAGTTATAAGCTGAAAATCTCATGCCCCTTACTTAGGAGTACCGTTCCTCATGCTAATCAAGTCTAGTCACAAGTAAGTTCTTGTCATTGTAAGTACATGTGTATCATAGAGAACCGCCAACGGGGTACCCCTTGCCCGATGATACGGAAGATTCCCCATATCAAAATGACAAGGAAAGCGGACAACGAGCATCTCACCAATCCTTTTATTTCCTATTTGCATAGGCCTTTTTCTATTTTTTTCTTTCCTATTTGCATTGGCTTTTTTTATAGAGGATGCTTCATAGATTGCTCACTATGGTTACACTGCAGGTTTCCAACATAATTAGGCATGACTTAGACCAGCCCCCAGGCGTTTATCTAACACATATTGTGAGGACCAGAACTTAACTTCCAGACCCCCTGTGTTTACTCGTCAATCCGAAGATCAATGTTGACGACACAGCGAAATGTATATCATTGCAGACGTACAAAAGTAATTTATTACAAAGTCTGGATAACAACATAGTAAAATGTCTACTGACATTTATTACATCCAGAAAGCACATTGGATATATAAAACGCATAGTGACTCCATCTCAGCCATAGGTAGTCGATGTAGTCCACGAGGCCTCACTCATCAGCGTCATCATTGTAGTCGTAGTCCTCCCCTTCATAGTATTGCCATGAGTACATGACGTACTCAACATACCCCTTATGCAAAACTTGATATATCTACATGTGGCTTTATGTGGAGGTCACAGGGTTCTTTTGCATAAAAGCCAATTTTATTTGCAATTGATAGTAGTTTTGATAACAGCGGTTTTAGACGAAAACATGTTTATCATCAATGTGGTATTTCTCAATAGTGTGATTGTCCATGACAACTCACATAGTTCATAGATTCCAGGATAAGAATAGGGGTAAAGAGGGAAGTAGCAAGACAGGTTCCCGTATGTCAAGAAAGATTCATGTGTCGTCCATGACCGTGGACACGGCTATTCGAATAGTTTAAACTCTGCAGAGGTTGTACACTTTTCCCACATGACACAATCCCGTCTTGACGCCCACCAGCCGTCGCTGGTTTAATACACACCAATTGGTGTACCGGCAGAGGGATTGTGACAAGGTCTTTTAGCTAGATCCCCCAAAGATGTGACATGCCCACTGGGTATGGCGCACGGAACTGAGAGTACGTCCCCAAACCGGTCCCCCATCTGTGCCGCAGGCTCTCCCGCAGGCAGACACCTCATCAGCGGTACGGCGACATCGACACCTAAGGCTAACTAACTTACTTGACCAAGCCAGTGCCCATTATATCATGTGGTTGTACGTTGGTCACAACCTTCAAATCCAAGACTTATTAGGCCCTCATGCGGCACAGACGATGGATTGCCCCCTTCAACTAGTGAAGGGAAGCCAATCGCTCCTTCCTTTGATCCAGCTGTCGCCCGCGCTAGTGTTTAGATGGTAAGTTTCACCCAGAGTAGAATAGAGTAGAGGAAGCAACAACTGCTAGCTCAGCGAGCTCAACAAGGTTCAAAAGTATATATGTGACCCGAGGGTCATCCAATTCCTCCAAAGAGGGGAGATCAAGGATCCTAAATATTATTTAGCATGGCTAAGAAATTCTACTCTACATGATTAATATATAATTTCTACTCAGGGTTGTGTATGGCGACAGGTGTATCAAGGTATGTGGGTAACCAAAATAGCAGCATATCTGCAAAACAATAAAAACATGTACTTGTAAAACATGGGATAGTTATGAAAGGGGCATGCCTTCGTTGATGAACCCTTCTTCTTCAATAAGATGATTATGTCCACGACTAGACTCGTCACTCCCTATTCGTTGTAACACTAGCAAATGAAAACCAAATAAATACCAAGGAAATAAATACCAAATGAAATACAAATCAAAATGGATGGATATGTAGGTGTAGAATATGGTAGGACAACTTGGTTAGGATGAGGAAGTGAGTTATAGTAACTCGAATATGAATCAAATAGCATGAGTAGGATGCTAGGATAGCTCATCGAGATAAAGAGATATGATTAGATATGTCGGTAGATCTTGTTATATCTAACTGACTACATACCCACTATATAAGGGTTATTCTATAGTTGGTCATAACCGTGTACATAGTAAACCCATTTACTATAATCTATCATAACTAGATAACTAGCAAACTTGTAAACAAGACATAGCAATAAACCATATCATACTAACTTTTAATCATCAAACAATACCTATCATACAGTGATATAAAGAGTAGCAATGATTATCTAGCATGCTAACACGAGTATATAAGCGATACAAAGTCTAAGATAAACATCCATCATAAACAATAAGAAATGGAAACTAAAGATGATACTATGAAAACATGCATCACACTAGCAACCATATATGTACACCACATCACATAAGGGTAAACACAAATAATAAACAATTACTACCATAAGTATACTTAGATGATCATAAGGCAATAGCTAAACATTCTCTAACCGGATATCGAACATTCAAAATAGTTCATAGAAAGGAAAAACTAAGATAAGGTATCCATAAATAAACAACAAATTATCTATACCTTTTGGCAACAAGCTAAGTCTACTATCACATGTATAAAGTAATAAAGCATGTTATATACTAAACAAGGTCATAGCATGGTAGTATATGACTTCATCATAACGAGTATACAAGCCTATGCATTTGAGTTATACTATAACATGATATAAAATAATTGTCAAGCTTAACTTTACCAAGATGAGATAAGATGGCATACAAGCATATACCAGGATATATATGATACTATCATGCACTACTAACATGAAAAACATGTCTAAGCATGTGACGGCCTACTATGCAATGTAACAAATATTTCATAAGCTAACATAAATGTATGAGACATCATATGCATATATATATTCAAACAAACACTCAAGATTATTATTATCTAGTCAAAGACTAAATTTCTGCTAACATACCGCAAAAAAATATACAAATACAACAATGTAAATCATGTAATAGTAACGTGATAGTAAGTTACAGTCTATGTACTAAGCAATGAAATATGGCATGGGATCATATGTATAACCACACATATAGACAACGCATGGACACACACTATCACAAAAATGTGCTAATAGAATAAATAGAATCAAACATAATATATAACATATGGTACAAAAGATACCAATGAGTGTTTAAACACGAATGATAGTCTAGACATGCTATCTGGCACACACATGAAAAAAACAGTAGAATGCAGAAAGCTACTGTACAATACACATGCAATAGTAAAACACTCTAAACAAGTATTAGAATAATTTACGCATGCAATAACGAGAGTACCTCTACGCTGCAACATGTAATACAGTAGAATCTAGAATCTACTAAGCAGACTGAGAATACCGTACCAACTAAAATTGACCGGATATGTTATACTGACGGTAACCCAACTAGTTAGCTCTTTAATCATGAAAAGACATAATCAAGACATTGACTAGTTCTAGCAATTACTCTTATAGCTAAGCACGGTGTAATGAAAATGAACAAGCTATTTCTACAGTTCCACATGCACACTATAACAAGTCTAGTTCTTAGGGATGCATCGATCCAAACTGTAAAAAACGAATACGTGAATAAAAGTAGTCTACTAGCTAATTCCAACACCCGGACCTGGCTATATACTTACAACGAATGCACCAAATTCAAAAATAGACAAACAATAGTACTTAACTAGCTACCAGGTATACTCTAGGAAAAATGCAACGCACAGAGGGAGGCATCCGTTCATATCTAGATGTACATATATCAAACTTCTTTCAAAATATACTAACAAAAATCAGAAGTATTGTATCTAGCAAAACCGCTGTGTTCCTAGAGTTATTTGGGATGTTTCCTATTTGAAGCTTCATCCGAACCGAGGTGCGTAAGGTTTTCTGCACGTCCATGCCATTGATCGGCATTCGGTTCACCGGCACCGATGTCAACTAGCTAACTACAGACGGAAACCATGTCTAGGAGGTAGCCATGATCTAGTCTAACTCGTGTCTGCAAGGGAAACTGCGGGTGCTCACCGAGCGCGACACGATTGCCTGAGGAACGTCGGTGAACTGGGTTGGAACGGCGGTCATTGGTGATCAGCGGCTTGTCCTTCTAGTTCCATGCATCGGCCCTGCTCCTCCTCTTTCGCGGTGCAGCAGCAGCAACTCGTCCTCCAGTAGCCGGACTCGTCGGGAACACGAGCGGCGATCAACGACGATTCAACGGAGCTCTCGAAAATTGAATCGATATGTGATCCTATGGCTTGTGCGGTGGTGTGGGATGGCAAAGGAGATGCAGGGTGTCTGTTTGGGACTAAATAGAAGGAAGACGGTGCCCTTCTAATGGATGCGATTAAAGTGGAGAATCAATGCTATAGGTAACAGCTGATGCAGTTTCTAATAAAACAAACCGTTTATTATGGTGACGTTTTAGCTGGTTGTTTGTCTGCCGTCCGTGCGTACGGAAGACAAAGAAGAAGGCAACGCTTCAGCTGGGTTGCAGAGATGATTCAGCTATATAGATTGAGAGGAGAGAGAGTCAGATATATATGTGTATATGGTACAGTGCACTAGAGTCTGGCATGCATGCATGCATGATCAACTAGTATATATATAGGTGGGTCTAGAGTGAAAATTAGAGAGAGAAGTCTCACATATATACATAGTCCCACATCCATGCAAGATGCATGAGGTAGCCTCCAGCACACCGTAGGAAAGTAACTTTGAGAATTTAATCTCTCCTTTTATATGTCAAAATAATTCCAACATGGTTGGAGGTGATTTAAGAAAAAGAAACAAATTCAAAGGTGCATATTTTAATATGCTATAAAGAAGACAAGAATACAATCTGATTTGAGTTGAATAAAAATATAAAATTTATATTCACGTTGGTATCAACTCATGTTAAAGCTGTTTTGCATATGAAAATTTTAGTTAAGCCTTAATTATTTAACCAAAATTTTCTAGTCCTCATTTTCAAATAAAAGTTTTTTGAAAACTGCAAAAATCGGTCCGTTACACATATACAAACTCCATGAGCCTTACAAGCTCCCTTTCATTTCACACCGTCGGAATCCATAACAAAAAGAACATGATATTAACTAAATAAAGTGCAATGTTGAAATTCCCATGATAACATGGTTCTGCTAATTCACAACTTACAAAACACAAGCATATACGCAACATAGATGGGCACAATGGTTCAAGTTTATTAAGTGCAAGAAAAGTAAAATGTGCCATCAAGTTCGTGAGAGCTTTAATCACTAATTTTCACATAATAAGTTTAATTTGGAAGGTAGATAAAAATATAAATATACTTGGAATAGCAAATGCTAATAGGTAGGTATGGTGGACTCTTTGGAATAACTTGGTTTTATTTGGAGTTGGATGCATGAGACTGGGAGCGACCAACTAAGAGAGCAATAATAGCCATAATCATGCAAAGCGACAAAACATTATTAATTAAAGCATAAAGTGATATTACAAGTCGAACACTAAATAATCATAGAGGCTATAGTGACTTGCTATAGTCTTAACATGGTGTGAGCATACGCCAAGTCAACTCAAATAAAGCATCAAAGGAGAATACCACAATATTATGCTTTTATATGCTAAAAAAATGCATGATTCTTTCAAGGCACATTAAGCAATCTCAATTATTTGTAACAAGTCATGCTACAACAATAATTACTAAGCATAAAGTCAAAAAAATATAGCATGACATGACAAAGCCTAGGCCACAGTCAAAACAAGCTCCTTTTATACCACTTATAAGCATGAACTTTCCTACTCTTTTGCAATATAAACCAACTTATTTGAAAACTAATGTATGAATACGGAGGTCCAACCAATTTATTCAAGCAAAATAAAACTAAAAACAAAAACGAAGACGCTCCAAGAACAACACAATTGTGCATGAAACAATAAAAATGAAGTGTTTGGAAGAAAACCTGAGATTTTTATTGATGAAGAAGGTGATGCCTTGGACATCCCCAAGCTTTGACGCTTGTACTTCTTGAATATTTCTTAGGGTGACACAGGTGGCATCCCTAAGCTTGAGCTTTTGTTAATACTTCATCTTATCACATTCTTCTTCCCTACACTTTAAAATCTCTTTCATACAAAACTTCACACAATCTTCATTAGCAACATTAGTGTACTCAAGATAATAAGTCTTTAGGTTCAGTTTCAATACAAGTAAAACTTCCATTAAAACACAAGGTACTGTAGCACTTCCTTTAAAAAGTTCAAGTGATCAAACAGAACTCAAAGAGAAAGAGATTAAGAGACAAATGCAAATAATGGCAGGAAAAAACCGATTTTTTCGAAGACCTTATGTTGCTCCAATCGAAAGTGTTGAACTAACGAAAGTTGGATAACAACCTGGGGCAGAAGCAAAAAAAATTACAGTTCAATCCGACGTACAGAGATTTTTCACAAATTTTTACAGCGAAGCACAAAAATCTGTTTCAGGACAGCAACTTTCCCAAGTCTTACTTCTCTCGCATTAGAGGTTACTCTTGGCACAAAAACCACACAAAAAAGATAAGGAGAGGTTATTACTAAAGCAACAACTTCCAAGACTCAACAAAAGATTCCTAAAGAAATTTGGGTTATCTCCTAATAAGTGCTTTTCTTTAACGCCTTTGAGCTAGGCATAAGAAGCAAGAATCAAGTATTCTCAAATGAAGAAGCATTAAGATCAATACCAGAAATTTCTTCAACAAGGCAAGGTATCTCATCCAAATAAGTTCTAGAGGATTCCTTCTCAATGCTCTTGGGTTCACTATTTTCATCAAACAGGTTTTCAGGAACAACCCAATCAAAATTCTTTTCTAAGGCTTCATGCATTCCTACAAGTTTAAAAGGTATTGGTACTTTAATTTTCTCCTCATCTTTAGGTTTGGTTTTGTCCATATTTTCTCACGTACCAATAACATCTACACATGAGCCTAGCATATTAAAACGATCACAGACTTTTCTAGCTTCCTTAACAACATCATAGAATTCTTTAAGCAAAGTTTTTAGAATGAAATCTCTCTTTTCAGTATCCTCAATATCTTTAAGTTTAAGAAACATTACTTGCATTATGGGGTTAAGGTTAACAAACCTAGCTTCCAGCATGTGAACTAAAGAAGCTGCAACAATTTCATAATTTGGAGCAAGTTCTGCTAGGGATCTATCCTCGATATCCTCATGCTTACTAACATGATTAAAGAATTCTTCAATATTATCTTTTTCAATTATAGAGCCACTACCTATTGAAAGGTCTTTTAGGGTGAACTTGGGTGTCAACATGGTGGGATAAGAACGAGGTTACAACTTATAGAAAGAACTAAATTTTGTGTGTGTTTTTGATATAAAGAAATAAACTAGTACAACTAATTTTTTTTGTATTTTTGGTAAAAGAAACAAGCAAACAAAGCAGAAATAAACTAAGAAAAACAAAAAAAAGTAAAGTGATTGGTTATGAAGGACCCCCTTGTGAACATGTCCTTGACTCCCCGGCAACGACGCCAGAAAATAGGCTTGATGGCTCAAAATACGATGAGATCGTTGGGAACCCCAAGAGGAAGGTATGACGAGAACAGCAGTAAGTTTTCCCTCAGTTATGAAACCAAGGTTATCGAACCAGTAGGAGCAAGGAAACAACCCCAAGGTGTTGTCTCCAACTTGGAATCCTTCACAACACAACCACAGAACTTTGACCCAACTTACAGCGAGGTTGTCAATCTCACTGGTTTTGCTGAAACAAAGGATTAAACGTATTGTGTGGAAGATAGTAATTGCTTTACAGAAAGTAAACAATAAACGGTAAATAGTAGATTGTAGATTGATGGTAAAAGAATGGACCGGGGTCCATAGTTCACTAGTGGTGATTCTCCTTAAGATAGATGATATATTGGGTGAACAAATTACAGCGGGACAATTGACAGACACCGAGAAAGCATACATGCATATACTAATCATCTTGACTCCTATGATATTTTATTGGGCATTACAACATTATATATATACCGTAATCCAACTGCATCTATGACTAATAATCCACCTTCAGGTTATCATCCGAACCCCTCCAGTATTAAGTTGCAAGCAACATATAATTGCATTAATCAAAGTGTGTAAAGTAAATAATACGATTGTTCTATGAACAAAGGATTGCTGTTTTCTCCCTAGTAGCAACAACACATCTAGTACCTTAGAGATTTCTATCACTTCCCCAGATTACTAGAGGCATGAACCCACTATCAAGCATAAATACTCCCTCTTGAAGTTGCTAGCATCTACTTGGCAAAGATAGCTACTAACAACAGAAAGCATGCAAGATCACAAATAACAAAGACATGATAGAATCAATAATCAATCTAAAATAGCATCTCAATATCCATCGGATCCCCACAAACACAACATGTAGGATTACAAATAGATGATCTTGATCATGAACGGAGCTCATAAGATCTAAACATGGTAGCACAAAGGAGGAGAACCAACCATCTAGCTACTACATGGACCTGTAGTTTAGGGATGAACTACTCACGCATCACACTGGAGGCAGGCATGGTGATGAACAAGGCCTCCAGGGTGATCTCTCCCCTCTGGCAGGGTGCCAGGAAGAGTTTTAGATCCCTCCCGGTCTAGGGATGGAGATGACGGTGGCTATAAACTCTTTCGTGGAATTTTGATCGGGTACTTAGGGTTTTCGTCTCGGGAGGATTTTATAGGCGAAGGGGCTAGGTCGGTGGAGCACCAGGGGGCCCACACCCCCTGGTGGCGCCCCCCAGGCCGTGCCGCCACCAGGTGTGGCCGCCCTGGTGCGCCACTTCGTCTCCCCTCCGGACTCCGTGTTGCTTCGGGTAAAATATTGATTTTGGCTTTTGTCTGGTCCAATTCCGAGAATATTTCCTTACTAGCTTTTCTAAAACCAAAAACAGCAGAAAACAAGCAACTGGCACTGTGACATCTTGGTAATAGGCTAGTTCCAAAAAATGTGTAAAAATACTCCAAAGTGTGGACAATTCATAAGAAAATAGATATAAAACAAGCATGGAACATCAAAAATTATAGATACGTTTACAACGTATCAAATGTGCACACATGTGGAAGTGTTCATGTGTGTACATGCAAGCTGATTTTAGGTGTTCAAGACAAATGATGTAGTAGTCTGCTAGGTCCAAGAATCACATGGCGCGGTCAGCAACAGCCGGAGAAGCACCAAGAGAGTGTGCGGAGGCGGAGAAGCTACATCAAGATTCTATGTATTATTCATCTCTAGCTTCACCATTTTATCTCGGAAATACACAACTATTCTCTAAAATAAAATGAGAGAACCGATTTGTTAGAATAAGACAAAAAATTACTAACCCACAAAATCTTAACAAATATTAATGGTTAAGTTTTTTATTACTATGTACATGTCATTCATCTACCCACCTCGATGGGCTGAAACATGTGTTTGAGTCATGGAACCGTGAGATTAATAGTATACGCCATTTTTCCGGTGTGTTTCATCGCGTGTCTCTCTCGGGGATAAGTGATCTTTTTCTCAATCCACAACAAGCTTCCCGAGGAGATATGTGTATCATAACATAAGTACATTAGTTGCGCCAAAGGAGGGAAACCACACACACACAAAAATAGGACAAACTCACATAATCACTACATGATAGCATCCATCAATCATGCATGTGAATGTGAAGAAGCCCCACCTATGCTTGACTACCGCGTGAGCAGGCGAGTGACGTATGGCTCATGGGGTATAGGGATAAAAATGGGGCTTGTCTTCCCGGTAAGTGTTTACCGGTTTCAAAAAAAAAATCTTGATGCACTAATGATAAGCATGAACTATGAGAGACCACCACGCTGTGAACACTTAAACTAGACCCAACTGCCAAATTTTAAAAAAAAAGAATCAACATCATATATCTTAAATGTCACATTAGAGTAACAGGCAATGATCCTCTACAAAGCACATTGAACAACGTTTAAATTTCTATCCGAGGTCTGTTGATTTGAAAGGAATTTTCTATTTCTTCCTTTTTTAATGACATGAATGACCACATGTCTAAATAATGTACATGATCACTGAACCTGAATTTATATGAAACCCTGTGAATACTCAAGTTGTAAAAAAATTGTCGCTCGTTTATCTCGTATCACCTATAGCATTCAACACGGAGTATCTACCATTTGATTATGTGAGATGCATCATCATATTGACCATTTGCTAAAGCACATGGTTGTTCAGACATGTGAATTTCTTTCGTACACATATATTTATATGTATGACATACTCCCTTCTAGCATGTTTTATAGACATACATTTATATATAGGACAAACTATGAATTCCATATTGCCAGTAGTGTTGTTGCTTTTCCTCAGAAATACACTTAAAGTTTTCTCTCTATTCTTATCTATTGTAAAGAGGTCCCATGAGATTTCAGAAAATATATTATCTATTTTTTGTTAAATGTGAAGACCATTGAAATCAAGAATTCTGGTACCGATATCTTCTTTATTACGAACGGTGAGATAATCTTACAGTGGGGGTTAATAGCTAGTGTACTAACCAATCTTCTCTCATATAAGACCGATCACCCCTCATAAAGATGTATTGCATATATTCTTCTTCTATAGACTCCTACCTAACGCACCAGGATAGGCAGAATCTCAAACTAGCACTAATTTGAGGCGCGAGAGAAAGAGTGGACAATAAAAACTAGGATGGGATGGGCTGGTTGGTGCAATACGTTCGGAATAGGAAGCATACAGAAATACATATCGTGTTGTAACTACTCTAGTTGCCCCATCATGCCTCATACTCTTGTAAAACCCCAAGGATACCATGTGAAGGTGGTGATGATGAGATGATTGTGAAGTATATAGGCCACTGCAGGTAGGGCCAAGTGAGGCCATTCATATGGGATGGTGCACGTCGTGGTCGTCTAACAAGATGTTGCCATAACCCATAGGATTCACTTGAAGAGGAAGTTGATCACCAAGATGACTAGCCCGATCAACATGCTCGTGAGCCATGTCCCGTGCCTCCCCTCACAAGCATCATCTCGGTAAATGTCCCCAACAATTCATTGAGGACCTCCTGGAATATGAAGGTGGAGCTGACCATCGCCAAGACCACCGAGCCGTTGAATATGCATCAAACATGTTCATATCCATCTAGTAGATGCTCACCATGTTGGAAACTTGTGACAAGCACAAAATATGCAAATAAAAGAATATAAAATTTCACACCATAAACACTTAAAAATTGCTGCTAATACAGATTCAAATTAGAGTATTTCTTATTTGTTATATCCATAATCTAGAGACAATCTAGAGATTGTTTCTAGGTTAGATCCTAGTATTTACTAGAGAAAATAAAGATCATGGATTAGGTTTTTATCTGGCACTACACAACTAAAGATGACCTTCAAAACCATTTCACTGGGCAAATTTTGATGTGGGAAGTGATTTAGCTCAGATCCCATTTGGGAAAAGTTTGAGAAAAAATCAGCTAAACTTTGGCACCGTCATTTTGCTACTAAAAAAATGAAGCACAAATACAAAAATACAACCCAGTTCTTATTAAATGTGAGTTTCAAAATATTTACTAAGGTGGGAAAATTTTATTTAATTACTGGTATGGAGGATAATATGATTCGACAAACCCAAACAACTTTCAAGCATGGACGTCATATTATAGAAGGGGTGGTTGTTCTCCGTGAATCAATTCATGAGCTTCATAGGAAGAAGATGGATGGTGTGTTACTGAAAATAGATTTTGGTTAGCTGGTGTGACTGGATCAACAAGTTTTATTCAATGGGGGAGCATTGGTATTAGAGTAAATGATGACAAAGGTCATTACTTCTAAACCTAAAAGGGTTTGAGGAAAGGAGGTTCTTTATCTCCAATCCTTTTAACATAAACGGGATATTTAAATTTGAGAGAAAAAGCTGATGGGTGAAGTTGATGGTATCATTCCTCATTTAGTAGAGGGGGAGTGTGAATTATTTAACTTTCAGATAATACAATAATTTTTATGGAGCGTGATCTCCAGAAAGGTTTACACATGAAATTAATTATCTACATCTTTGAACAACTTTCTAGACTAATTTTTTTTCCGCAATAGTGAAATATTTTGTTTTGAAAAAGCAAATGACATGAAAGAGCAATATAAGGAATTATTAGGATGTGAATCGGGTGATCTTCCATTTAGATATCTTGGAACTCGAATCCACTTCCAAAAATATAGAAATGGGGAATGGAAACATGTACAAGACGTTTTGAGGAAAAATGAGTAGCTGGATAAGTAAGATGTTAGCATATGGAGATCGTCGGATCCTTATTAATTCAGTCCTTACAAGGTTGCATATGTTCATGTTTTCCTTTCTCAAAATACTTATAGGGGTGCGAAAGAGACATGATTTTTTCGGGGTTTTTTCAACAAATTTGTGGCAAAGTATAGGACCCGGGTTGGCTGGGTGATGAGGTTTTAGAAATAAAAAATAGATGTTTACTTAGATGGTGTCTATTTAAACATCCAAATGAAGAATGCATTTGGCAATAGTTATTACAAAATAAATATCTCCACTCTCAAACATTATCTCGGGTCGCAACAAAACCCATAGACTCACCTTTTTGGAATTGCTTGATGAGAGTGAAAGAGGATTTTCTCCCAAGAGGTTCCTTTAATATCATAAATGGAATTAACACTAGGTTCTAGTAGGAAACTTGGTTAGTTGATGCACCTATACCCCAACAATACCTCGATCTATATAACATAGAGGATTGTTGCGAATGTTTTGTCAAGTGTACTGTTGAACTTAGGTTTTAGAGGGCCTTGGCAGGGAATAAATGGTGAAGTGGTTACACTAAGTCAAACGTCTGATGGATGTCTAGTTGAGTGAGGATAATGATGTTCTCAATTCACGATTAACAATGTTTGACATTTTCTCTGTTAAATCAATGCATCTTGATTTGATTAATGGTCATACGTTGTATCAGCGAAAATATATTTGGAAAATCAAAGTTCCACTAAAAATCATAATTTCTTTGTGGTTCCTTCATTGAAAAGTAATACTAACAATAGATAACCTGACAAAAAATGAATTGGATTGGGAGCAAGAAATTTTGTTTTTGTTATCAAGATAAAACAATATAACATATTTTCATCTCATGTCGGTGTGCAAACAATTTATGGAGAATTGTTCATATTGCTTTTAATATTTTACCCCTATTAATAATACTAGGATTTTTCAGAATAGGTAACATGGAGTAGATAAGAAAGATAAATCACATATCCAAGTGGGTGGGTGTGCTTTACTATGGACCATATGGCATGTTCTTAATGAGTCTGTATTAAACAATTTAGAAACACCTTCATTTTTTCAGGTTATACCTTTAGCTACCCACTAGACCCATATGTTTTATCTCCAGTCGGTGGAGCAGCGGCATACCATTGATATTGGGTGCAACCATTTGAAAGTGGTTGCATGGGACTTATATAGCTAGTGCGGATAGCTGATTGATAGAAGGTTAACGTGTTGGTGCAAATTGCGCTTCATGTTTCTTGTGATTTTTCGATGGCCTACTCATGTATAGACTCTTTGTGACCAAAGAACTCTAATAAGTTATAAACTAGCTTAATAAAGTAATAAAGAACCTATATGCATTAATTGATGTAGAAGTCGGGGTTGTTCCTCATCAGAAAACAAGATAAATGATAAATCAGTATGCTAGCTCGACATGATCTGCTTAAGTCGAGTCTTCCTATATATATCAGAGTCGTTTTCTGGGCAATAATCATTCTGAGGATTTTATCTACAATGGGTTATAAATTCTCTCTTCTAAGTCTACTAGGGTAAAGAGTTATTCCTGGATATTAGTTGGGAGTTTCCTTGCACACATTCAAAAAATGGGTAAAAGGAAGGATTTTTCCCTACTCCATGCATATTAGCTCAGTCTTGTCGTAACTGATATGCATACTAGACACTCCGCTCAAAGAAAGTCAACACCTTCCTAGATTTTTCTACATCATTTTCTAAGAAAATTATTATACCATTATCATATTGTAAATGCTTCACGTCCTCGGGACATGCACCTAGCTTCAGAGTACTCTTATACTAAAACATAGATAAGTTCAAAGATTTAGAAACATACAAAATCATAGACATAACTTATTGGATGTAATAACTTCGAGAAAATGGAGTGTATTTCACATATGTATACATAGGTGGTTGTAGATATTTGTGATACAATATGTTATAGCTTGATATGTTGATGGAGTTTACTATTATTTAGAGAAAAGAGTTGGCGTGGGTTCTACCAACGAAACGAAGAAGTTTTGGATTCATTCGGAACCCGTCGAAGCTTAATTTACATATACAGGTACATGGGGTGTCCACGAAGCCGGAAAAGTAGCATGCATCATGTTTGTAGATGTTCTAGTTTTTATGCTCTTAGAGACGCTGAAATGGATTTTAATCCTTTGATCATGATATGTAGAAGGTGTTAATGTGGCCTTGAGACATGGATTAGTATCTTAACAAATAATTAAAGACTCGGGGACTAACACATTATGATTTTGCATGCATTTCACCGCCGTCTGTAGTGATGCAACATGTATTTTATCAAACATCGAAAAGCTCTAGATATGTCTCTCATCTCCTCTTTCACCCATTTCAGCGGAGTCAGCTCATCAAGAAGAACGAAATGTCATCTCTGTCAACTTAACTATGCAAATTCCTACTTTGCATCGATCCTACATGATCACAAAGAGAAAATAATTGCCCAGGTGTATGTATTTATATTCCTATGATTTTGTAGAAAAGTTACAATGGTCGTGTGCAATTGAAACGATGCCTTTACCAAAATAATCATGCATCCTAAAGGCGTGAATTGTGCAAATTCTTGTAGGAATGGGTTTCCTTCATAATTCCTTTGATTTCCCTCGATAAAAAAGCCTAATGGATCTCACCCCAAATTCTGGCCCTTGAAATATCCAATCTCTTGAGACCCTGTGTAGTATAGAAACACATAAATTCTATGGAAATAGTGAGCAGACAAGGTTGAGCCGCAAATCTTTTCATTTGTTGTTTTCGTCTCTTTATCCCGAATGGAAGAGGGGTGCATATAGTGAATATGAGACTATATGTTGTACCACGATTCGGCTAAACAAAACGAGAAAATCATTTTGCTAGAATAAGATCAACTCTTGCAAACCTACACAAGCCTCAGAAATATGGTCAGTTTTTTGTTAGTGTGTATGGGTCAGTTATGTACCGACCTTGATTGGTTGATACATGATTTCCAAACGTCGAACTAGTGAGGTTCAAACAAGCAGACACATGAATCCCAATAGTAAGTCCTCCACTCTTTATGCTAAAATCAAGTGAGACGGGAATGTCCTCCACTCTTTGTGCTAACTAGTGGTTTACTCGTCATCAATAATCTTTTAAAAGAGACCTACTTACGATAACAAAAAGACGTTAATGACACTACTCGAGGGGGAAATCCCCAAAATCAAGGAAAAACTACAAAATAACTGCATAATAGCACCACTAATGCTGTGGATGGCAGAAAGCCAACCCACTTCTTATTACCATGCGAGCGGGTGAAGGTCGGGTGGCGGTAAAGGGGTATCAATAGGGCTTTGTCTTCCGGTAAGCGTTACCAATTTCAGAAAACCTCGGTGCATTAAGGATAATCATGAATCATGGCAGTACACCCTATTTGGAGCGTTTGAACTGTAAAACTTCTTCTAGAAACCAAACCCCTTAATATCAAAGAAAATAATCAAGATCAGATGCAAGTATTTAACGTTCAATCTGAGATCTGCTGATTTGGAAGACATTTTTCTTTCTTCCTTCTTTCTTTTAAATAGCATGATTTGATATTCACATGTCTGAATAACATGTGCGAACATTTATGTGGAGCGTATACATATTCAAGTAGTTAGATATTTCGCTCGTCTCTCTCGCTTCACCTATAGCATTCAACAAAATATCTCTCTTATTTTGTCAGATGCGGCATTGACCATTTAACTGAAACACTAGTTTTTTCTATGCACTTTGTACTCGCTCGTTCGCACCCGGGAACAACTTCCCGGATGGTCATCTATTCTCAAATCGCTCTAGGCTAAGCATGCTCAACTTTAGAGTTCTTTTCAGATGAGCTTCCGAAAAAGAAGTTATAACTTATTGGTATAGGTGTCCTATCAGTTCTATTAATCAATGCGCCAGGATCCTACAGGTAGTGGCGTACTCGTCATCAATAATCTTTTAAACGAGATCTACGTACAAAAGAACGTTAATGACACTAATCAAGGGAAAAATCCCCAAAATCAAGGCAAATCTACAGAATAACAGCATAATAGCACCACTAATGTTGTGGATGGCAGAAAGCCAACCCACTTCTTATTACCATGCGAGCGAGTGAAGGTCGGGTGGCGGTAAAGAGGTAACAATAGGGCTTTGTCTTCCAGTAAGTGTTACCAAATTCAGAAAACCTTGATGCATTAAGGATAATCATGGATGATGGCAGTAACCCTACTTGGAGCGTTTAAACGGTAAAGCTTCTTCTAGAAACCAACCCCCCTAATATCAAAGAAAATAGTCAATGCCAGAGGCAGGTATTTAACGTTCATTCTGAGATCTTCTGATTTGGAAGGCATTTTTCTTTCTTCCTTATTTCTTTTAAATAGCATGATTTGATGTTCACATGTCTGAATAACATGGGCGAACATTTATGTGGAGCGTATACATATTTAAGTAGTTAGAAATTTCGCTCGTCTCTCTCGCTTCACCGCTACCATTCAACAAAATATATCTCTCCTTTTATTTTCTCAGATGCAGCACTGACCATTTAACTGAAGCACATGATTATACAGACTTCCCAATTTCTTTTGCACACACACCTTTATATATGCTGCCTTCTATCCTGTTCAACATACATCCTTCTTCCACAACCACGTTGGCTCTTCCTACCCAACATGGGTTGTGGAGAATACATGTATTTGGAAGGGCGTGCGGAATGGGTGGCATCCAGAAATCAATTGTTCGCGGCAGTAGAGAAGCTAGAACTTGTGGCTCCAAGTTTGGATCAGCGAATGCCTAATAAAGGAAAGAAGAAGAAACGACTTTGCTTCGCGGGCTACAAAATCAAACACAGCTTCCCTTGGCCACGAGGCACTCAGGAATAGGGTTACAAGTAACGCCAAATGTGCAGCGCACCACAAGCAATGGTGGTCCCAGCATCAGCTAATGCGCTGCTGGTTCTGGTAAAATTTGGTATTGTAGCTATGAAAAACCTTGTTATGTATATGACCAAGTTTGTCGAGAAAGGTAGAGAAAGCCTTCGGATTTCATTCAGGAGATGAGCAGATTCGACCTATCCTCCCTCTGTGCCTTGCAATGTGGTGAGCACCATTTGATATTCAGTACAAACAATAATTGGCATCTTCGTCATACTACCATGGCGCTGCTAAATGCCATAGAGACCGTGATGATCATAGGTTTTTCTATTTTTACATGAGAATGATCATAGATTTGACCGGCCGTGGCGGATGCACAAAGGTCCCGAACTCCCGGTCATAAAGCTGGTTGAAGAAAGTCCACTTCTCATCCTCGAACTTTCCCAAAAGTTCACCTTCAGTCCTAAAACTTTTGTTTGGTCCAAAACGGACCTTGAACTTTCTAAATCGATCAATATTGTAGTTTATTGATTCTGTATCGAAGAGAACCCGCGGTTGCTAAAAACCGCTGACTGCCGATCGAATCGAGACCGGACTAGGTCAATGTTATAAGGTCGAACCCAACACCCCCACCCAATATCTCAAGCCCAAGCAAAATATAAGAACCTACCTCTAATTGCTCTTATGATCTCGTCTCAACTCTCTCCCACGGGAGTAAAGATGAGATGGAAGATGATGTTGAACATTACAAGCAGGACGACAAGGATGTGACGCCCTCAAGTGAGGAAGCTGCTCAACGAGAGGTTAAGATGGACCACAGGATGAGGCTCTTAGAGCATATCTACTCGTTGGCCATTCCCAGGCCAAAAACCGGACCTAAATAGCGCCGGACGGAGGAAGGTTCCGGCCTGGGAATGACCGATTTCCCACTCGCGTTCCTAGGCCGAGTTCCCAGGCGAAGCAAAAACGACGACATTTTCGAATTTTCTCGTTCCTGTCGGCGAAGTCTCGACCATAGGGTGCTCGACAGAAGTACGCCCAAAAATGTTCGGCCTTCAAATTATTACAGAACAAGATAAAATAGGTCGACGATCAGTCGTCGATGGGGGTGATCTCCTCCGGCATGTCCGGTGCGACGGGGATGGGTTCGTCGGCGCCGTGGCTGGTCGACTGGTTGGAGGAGGTCGAAGCGGAGCTCGGCGAGGGCACGGTGGCGGAGGTGATCGGTGCAGAGCTTGGCGCGCTCTCGGTGTTGTCCTCCTTGAGGATGTCCTTGTGACGCGCCATATACTAGGCCTTGATCGGCGAGCTCATCGCCGAGGTGTCTTCAGCGCTCATGATAAACTGTAGATCCGTGTTCCTCTTCTTGGCGGCGAAGTTCGCTTTGAGGAGATCGAGCTTGCGGTCTTGGTTCTGTAGCCGCTGCACCCATCTCTGCTCGGCCTTCTCCTCCCTCTTCTTGGTATGGGCCTTCGTGTCGGCGATGCACCTCTCGATGAATTCCTAGAGGCGCTCGGCGGGAGGTCCTGCGGCTTTGAGCATCTTCGCCTTCTTCTGGCCGAGCTCTAGCCTTCCTTCGCCGGCAGCAGGTGGAGGGGCCGTCGGGTTGTACACGCCGTCCTTCGTCTTGGCGAGGGTGAGCCGAGTATCTGCCATTTCTAGCATTTCTCAATTGAAGGAAACACGTGATATAACTTGAAATCCGTCCCGGTATCAGTCCGGTACATGCCGAGTACGCGGAGGAGTGACGTCTACGCACTTCTATTTTTGTAGACAGTTGTTGGGCCTCCAAGTGCAGAGGTTTGTAGAACAGCATCAAGTTTTTCCTTAAGTGGATCACCCAAAGTTTATCGAACTCAGGGAGGAAGTGGTCAAAGGTATCCCCTCTCAAGCAACCCTGCGATAAAGATACAAGAAGTCTCTTGTATCCCCAACACACCCAATACACTTGTCAGGTGTATAGGTGCACTAGTTCGGCGAAGAGATAGTGAAATACAAGTGGTATGGATAATTATAAGTGGTAACGGTGATAGAAAATAGCTTGATGGCATGGAAAAGACTAAAGTAAAACTGAAATAAAGATAGAAGCAAGCAAACATGTAATAGATCTAATAGCAAACGGTGTTTCAGTGCTTAGAAACAAGGCCTAGGGATCATACTTTCGCTAGTGAACACTCTCATATAAATATATTCTCTTCATGATACTACTCTTAACTACTCTTCGGTTGAACACTCTAATCGTTGGTAGGGCTATAACAGCACACCTCAAAGTTCATCTTTCCCATCTAGATAACCCCACAATGTCACCTTGAGTACTAGATGAGTCCAACAAACACCACAATTTTATAAAGACATCCAACTCCAAATATAACTCATAACAAGTATTTGTAATCTCTAGCCTAAGTGCCACCATGGTGTGCACGATGTCACTTTCACACACATGGGGAGAGTAGAGATCTATTAAAGCACTTGAGTAGCAAGGTAGATCTATAGATTACAAGCTCACGATCTCAATAAGATCATGCATAGAGAGAGAGATGAACACATAGCTACCGGTAGAACCCTTAGCCTCGAGAGAGAACTACTCCCTCCTCATCATGGGAATCATCAATGGTGATGGAGATGGTGGTGGATATTGATGGAGATGGCTCCGAGGGCACTTCTTCGTCCCGGCAGGGTGCCGGAACAGAGACTTTCTGTCCCCTGAATCTCCTTTTCGGTGGCGGCGGCGCGGCGGAACTTTTCGTGGATGGAGGCTTGACAATTTAGGGTTTATGCCTCGGGAGGCTTCTTATAGGCCAGAGGGCAAGGTCGGTGGGCGGCCAGGGGGCCCACACCATGACCTGGTGCGGCCTGGGAGGACCCGCGCCATGGGGTGGTGTGGCCACCCTGTGGCCCCTCTCCGACTCTCCTTCTGGCTCCGTGAGTTTTCCGGGAAAATATCAACTTTGGCTTTTGTTCGGTCCAATTCTGAGAATATTGATTTTCTCACTTTCCTGGAACCAAAAACAGCAGAAAATAGGCAACTGGCACTGTGGCACTTGTTAATAGGTTAGTCCAAGAAATCATATGAAAAGTACTCCAAAGTATGGACAAAACACAAGAAAGTAGATAAAACCAAGCATGGAACATCAAAAATAATAGATACATTTGCAATGTATCAACATCCCCAAGCTTAACTCCTGCTAGTCCTCGAGTAGGTAAGTGATAAAAAGAAGAATAATTTTTGAGGTGACATGCACCATCATAAGCTTGATCAAAGTATTTGCAAAACATTCATAGCTGGGATCATAGTACTTCAATCATAGCATGAAAGACAAAGTTCTAGCAATAAGACAAAGAAACTATGATGCAACATGAAAAGGCACAAACAAAAGATTCATGAATAACAATGCTTTGCAAGACGTTTGTTTGTTTCACATAAAGAAAACATAGCATAATAGCATTCAGCTTGTCCCTCATAGAGTAGCAAATATAAATGCATAGGGCACCTTCAAAGTTCATAAGAGTGACTAGATACAAATAGTTTAAAACAAGCAATATCAAAGTTATTCATCAATCAACTAGTCTTGGGACAATGCACATAGAACTAAGAATGGCCACTGTGCTCTCAAAGTAGGTGCATAAAGGTAGAAGGTGGAGACTCAATATAATGGTGGAAGAAAGGCTTTTAAAAAAAGGAAGTAGGGATTCAAGTCTCATAAAGAGCTTCCAAAAAATATGGTACTTATAGCTTTCAGCTCTCGTTGCCCCTATCATAAGCATCTTGAAGTGATTAAGGTTAAAGTGAACAAACTATGGTGTACATGCTTGACGAAGTATAAGTTAGAAATCTCATGTACCTTGAATACGAGGGCCGCTCCTCATGCTACTCAAGTTTAGTCACCGGTAAGTTCTTGTCATTGTAAGTACATGTGTATCACAGAGAACCGCCAACGGGGTACCCCTTGTTCGATGATACGGAAGAATCCCCATATCAAAATGACAAGGCAAGCAGACAACGAGCATCTCAGCAATCTTCTTATTTACCATGGGAATATGGTGCTTTTTTCTCTCTTTCCTCCTTTCATAATCTCTTTTTTTTCTTTTTTTCTTTTTTCTCAATATAGGACTCTTTTTTTTATAAGAAGAATGCTTCATAGACAGCTCATTATGGTTACGCTGCAGGTTTCCACCATGTCAGCATGGATTAGACCAGCGGCTCAAACGTTTCTCTAACACATATACATAACTCCATGGACTTACAAGCTCCCCTTTCATTTCACACCGACGACATCCATAGACAAAAGAGCATGATATCAACTAGGTACAAAGTAGCCGTGCAATGTTGAAAGCGTTCCCCATGACAGCATGGTTCTGCTAATTCCCAACAAATAAGTGCAAGAATATACAACATAGACGACACAATGGTTCAAGTTTATTAAGGGCAAGAAAAGTAAAGTGTGCCATCAAGTTCGTGAGAGCTTTAATCACTAGTTTTCTCATAACAAGTTTAATTTGAAAGGTAAAAAAAAGCATGAATATACTTGGAATAACATATGCTAGTAGGTAGGTATGGTGGACTCTTTGGAATAACTTGGTTTAGGGAGTTGGATGCATGAGTGGAACTCATACTTGGTTATGGAGGCTAGCAAAAGACTAGGAGCGACAAACTAAGAGAGCAATAATGGCCATAATCATGCAGAGCGATAAAACATCATTGATCAAAGTATAAAGTGATACTACAAGTTGAAAACTAAAGGATCATAAAGGCTATGGTGACTTTGGATAGTCATAACATGGTGTGAGCATGCGCCAAGTCAACCCAAATAAAGCATCAAAGGAGAATACCACTATACTATGCTTTAATATGCTAAAACAACGCATGATTCATCCAATGCACATTATGCAATCTCAATTATTTATAACAAGTCATGATACAGCAAATAATACTAAGCATAAAGCCAAAAAAATATCAAGCATGGCATGACAAAGCATAGGCCATAGTCAAAAACAAGCTCTCTTTACCACTTAAGCATGCACTTTCCTACTCTTTTCCAATCCAAACCAAACTATTTGAAAACCAATGCATGAAAGAGGGGGTCCAACCAATTTATTCAGCAAACTAAGAAAACCAAGAAAACGAAAAACGAAAACGAAAACGAAAAAGAGGACGCTCCAAGAACAACACAACTGTGCATGAAACAATAAAACGAAGTGTTTGGAAGAAACATGGGATTTTTATTAATGAAGAAGGGGATGCCTTGGGCATCCCCAAGCTTTGACGCTTGTACTTCTTGGATATTTCTTGGGATGACATGTGTGGCATCCCCAAGCTTGAGCTTTGGTCCATCCTTCATCTCATTACTTATTCCTTCCATACACCTGAAATTTTTCCTTCATACAAAACTTAACACAACCTTTATTAGCAACATTAGTGCACTCAAGATATTAAGTCTTTAGGTTCAGTTCTAACACCAATAAAACTTCCATTAAAACACTAGCTACTGTATCACTTCCCTCAAAAATCTCAATTCCCCAAAAGAACTCAAAAAGGAACCAACAAGAAGCAAATGCAGAAAATGGCAGAAATCTGTCAAAACAGACCAGCAGATAAAGACGAATTTTTTCGAAGACCTTTTATTGCTCAAATCAAAACGTGTTGAACTAACTAAAGTTATATAACAACCTGGGAAAGAAGCACAAATATTCGCGCCTCAAAAGGACGTACAGAGATTTTACACGAATTTTTACGGTGAAGAACATAAATCTGTTTCGGGACAACAACTTTCCCAAGCATTACTTCTCTCTCATTAGAGGTTAATCTTGGCACAAAAAGCAAATAAAAAGGATAAGGAGTGGTTATTACAGAGGTAATAACTTCCAAGACTCATCTAAAACTTTTGGGTTATCTCCCAATAAGTACTTTTCTTTAACGCCTTTAAGTTAGGCATGATAGTTTGAGAAGATGCTCACATAAGAAATATGAATTGAAGTAAAAGAGAGCGTCAAGAAGCAAATTCAAAAAAAATTTAAGTCTAACCCACTTCCTATGCATAGGAATATTGTAAAGAAACAAGTCATGAAAGCACAAAGCAACAAGCATAGGAAAACAAAACAAGTGTAACTTCAAAAAAATTAACATAAAGAGGGGTAACTTAATATTGTTGAGACACATAAAACCATGTTTTCCTCTCTCATAATAACTTTCAGTAGCATCATGAATAAAAGTAACAATATAACTATCACAAGAAACATTCTTATCATGAGCCATATGCATAAAATGATTATTACTCTCCACAAAAGCATAGTCATTCTTATTAATTATGGTGGGAGCAAATTCAACAAAATAGCTATCATTATTATTCTCATCACCATAGTCATCAAATATAGGAGGCATATTGTAATCATTAATTTTCTCCTCAATAGTAGGTGGACTGAAAATATCATATTCATCATTGTAATCATCATATATTGGAGGCATAGTATCATCAAAGTAAATTTTATCCTCCATGCTTGGGGGACTAAAAATATCATGCTCATCAAAACCAGCTTCCCCAAGGTTAAACTTTTCCATAGCATTAGCAATAATGGTGTCCAAAGAATTCATACTAACAACATTGTTATTAGCATGCAAATAAAGTTCCATAGGTTTTTTAATTTTCTCTTCAAACACTTCATGTCCTAACTCAAGATAAATACTATAAAGCTCTCTAATGTTTTTGTTGTTTTCCATTAAGCCTAACTAGTGAAAACAAGAAACAAAAAGACAAAATTGCAGAATCTAAAGGAAATAACTTCGAGCACTCACACCGGAGGATGTGAGTATCTTTTACCTTACCTCCCCGGCAACGGCGCCAGAAAATAGGCGTTTGCCGTGGGAGGTTCTTCTTCTTTAATCCTCCGGTGTGAATACCTTTTACCTTACCTCCTCGGCAACGGCACCAAGAAATAGCTTGATGTCTATGCACTTTAATTCTTGTAGGCAGTTGTTGGGCCTCCAAATGCAGAGGTTTGTAGAACAGCATCAAGTTTTCCCTTAAGTGGATCACCCAAAGTTTATCGAACTCAGGGAGGAAGTGGTCAAAGGTATCCCCTCTCAAGCAACCCTGCGATAAAGATACAAGAAGTCTCTTGTATCCCCAACACACCCAATACACTTGTCAGGTGTATAGGTGCACTAGTTCGGCGAAGAGATAGTGAAATACAAGTGGTATGGATAATTATAAGTGGTAACGGTGATAGAAAATAGCTTGATGGCGTGGAAAAGACTAAAGTAAAACTGAAATAAAGATAGAAGCAAGCAAACATGTAATAGATCTAATAGCAAACGGTGTTTCAGTGCTTAGAAACAAGGCCTAGGGATCATACTTTCGCTAGTGAACACTCTCATATAAATATATTATCTTCATGATACTACTCTTAACTACTCTCCGGTTGAACACTCTAATCGTTGGTAGGGCTATAACAGCATACCTCAAAGTTCATCTTTCCCATCTAGATAACCACACACTGTCACCTTGAGTACTAGATGAGTCCAACAAACACCACAATTTTATAAAGACATCCAACTCCAAATATAATTCATAACAAGTACTTGTAATCTCTAGCCTAAGTGCCACCATGGTGTGCACGCTGTCACTTTCACACACATGGGGAGAGTAGAGATCTATTAAAGCACTTGAATAGCAAGGTAGATCTATAGATTACAAGCTCACGATCTCAATAAGATCATGTGTAGAGAGAGAGATGAACACATAGCTACCGGTAGAACCCTTAGCCTCGAGAGAGAACTACTCCCTCCTCATCATGGGAATCAGCAATGGTGATGGAGATGGTGGTGGAGATCGATGGAGATGGCTCCGGGGCACTTCCCCGTCCCGGCAGGGTGCCGGAACAGAGACTTTATGTCCCCCAAATCTCCTTTTCGGTGGCGGCGGCGCTACGGAACTTTTCGTGGCTAGAGGCTTGACGATTTAGGGTTTATGCCTCGGGAAGCTTCTTATAGGCCAGAGGGAAAGGTCGGTGGGCGGCCAGGGGCCCACACCATGCCCTGGCGCGACCTGGGGGGACCCACGCCATGGGGTGGTGTGGCCACCCTGTGGCCCCTCTCCAACTCTCCTTCTGGCCCCGTGAGTCTTCCGGGAAAATATCAACTTTGGCTTTTGTTCGGTCCAATTCCGAGAATATTGATTTTCTGACTTTCCTGGAACCAAAAACAGCAGAAAACAGGCAACTGGCATTGTGGCACTTGTTAATAGGTTAGTCCAAGAAATCATATGAAAAGTACTCCAAAGTGTGGACAAAACACAAGAAAGTAGATAAAACCAAGCATGGAACATCAAAAATTATAGATACATTTGCAATGTATCAAGGAGCTGCAAAGGCAAGGCAAAGTGTGTCAGGATAGGCATGAACAAGTACCTTCGGCTAGTGTTCGGCGTAGTACCTTGGCATCCATGCTCTCACCGCTGACGGGTGTGCGCTCGACCTCCTCGAGAAGACTGTGCCACTTGTTGCATGCCTGTTGGATGAGCCCCCAGTGGTTGGTCATGGTTTTCTCGCCGTGCTCCATGTGGGTTTTGTTGTACTTTGGGTCACAAAGGTTGCGTTCGTCAAACGCTTCCAGTAGTTGTCTGAATTTTGGTTGGCGCCAGTGATGGGATCCATGCTCACCGATTTCCAGGCGTTGGCGAGGCAAAGGTCCTTAGTCGGCGTCCACTTGATCCGGGGCTCTGTCGTCGAGGTGCCCGCCTTCTCCTTGCCTTTGCCTTTGCCCTTCGCCGGAGCCAGGCCAACGCCTTCCTCTTCCTCATCGGTCTGGGTCTGCTCGGCGAAATCCTGAGACTCGATACCATGTTCGGCGTCGGCCCAGGACTGTTCCTGGGTGAAGAAGCCGACATTGCCGTCCGCAGCGGCCGCCGACCCTTCAGCGATCATGCCATGCATGTAGGCTTCATTCGACATTCTGCCGAAAATGTTCTGGGCGTCGGCCTCGCCGTGGGTCGTGTGCGACGAGCTTTTGGCGAACTGTAGAGGACCGCGGCGCGCCGTCGAAGAGGAGGAGTAGGAGCGTTGATGTCGATGCTGAACATCGAAGGAGGCAGGGGAAGACGGTGTTCGGGTTGAATCCGCCGTCGAACTCGGGGGAGGAGGAGTACCTCTGCCGTAGGTTCGCCTGGTTCTCCTGGAACATCACCGGCGAGATTGGCGAGAACCCGACCGGCGACGCGACGCTTGGTTGGCTCCCCCAAACGCCCGTACTGCGCACGTGACGACGCCAATGCCGCTTCCCTCATCGCCTGAGCCTCGGCCGCCGATTCCCTCATCGCCCGTGCCTCGGCTGCCGCTCCCCTCATCGCCTGAGCTTTGGCGAGCTCCTACGCATGCTTGGCCCTTGCCTTCCTGTCCCTATGGCTCTCCGCAGCGAACTTTCTCTCCGTGGATAGGGCTAACCAGTCGGGGGTGCTCATGCCCTGAGGTTTCGGCGCGGACGCTCTCGGCTTCCTCACATTTTTCTCCTTTGGTTCGCCGGCGGCGGATCAGGGTTTGGCGAAAGCCTTGGGCGGCATGGCGGGCAGGAGCTCGGCGAACTGGCGGGAGATGTGGGGGATTGTGGAGGGAAGGCGGGAGAGGAAGAAGAAAAGGGCGGGAACTCAGCCTCCACTCACCGACAAGGCTAGCCCACACTCGTTTTCTCTCCATCCAGTGTTCCCAGGCCGTTCTCGGCGCCTCGGGTTCGGCCTGGGAACGCTGGACCAATTTTGGGCTAAATCCGGACGAAACCGATATCCTGGGAACGCGACTGACGAATTTTCGCTGCCCGGACGAAAAATAGACGCTGGGAACGCCTTCCTGGAAACGTCTTCCTGGAAACGCGAGTGGAGATGGTCTTACCCTATAATGGGGGTTTTAGATGGGGACTGTCCGAAAGGTTAGCCATGGACCATGGTTCAGTCCCGGTTGGATTAGGCATTAGCGGTTTTTAGAAACCGGGTGTTCATGACAACAACAACAACAAAAATCAGAAAAACTGTAATGATGATCGATTCAAAAAGTCGAAGGTTTGTTTTAGACCAAACAAAAGTTAGGAGTAAAAGTGGACTTTCTTCAAGCTGGTTTGATAGGACATTGTACATGTGGCTCGGGCCAGGCTGAAAAATACGACCCTTTCCGTGCGTTGAATCGGTGCTTCCCGAGGAAAAACAAACGGAATCAGACATCTCGGGCACCCTCCCCATGGGATCCTCCTCGCCTTCCCCATCGCCAGCGCCGGCGCCGCCGCAGTCGTCCGCTCCTGCCCATGGCGCCTCCAATGCCAGCCTGCGGTGGCAAATCCTCCGCCGCGCCCTGCTCGGTCGCTCTTCCTCCTCCCGCACTTCAGGTCCTGCCGATTCCATTCCCTTTTCTCGCCCCACAGCAACATTTTATACCCGATTCGTTTAGTTTAACTTCCGGTTCCGCTCGATCTGCTGCCATCAGCGACTGAAAAGCCGAGAAAAGTCACGCATATGGGGGCAGTGCATCTTGCCGTCCTATCTCCACTCGTCGTGTCAATGAGACCTGACACCTCGTAGCACTGATATTCGTTGAACAGGAAGAGTGTAGCTGGGACTCTTGCTTTATTGCTCTTGTAACGTTAGGGGAGCATTGGCATTTATGCTCTGCTGACAAGCATTTCACTATATCGAGATTCGAGATACACATGTTCAAAACAATTGCTTTGAACGGCTTATGCTATCCCAGCTATGAATTCCTATGCCTGCAAAATTTTACTTTCAAGAAAAATGGTTGACACAAAATTCATTGTGGCACATGACATTTGTGTGTCTTCACAGCCCATAATGTCAGCTCATCAGCAGCTTTGCAAAGTAGCCCAGAGAGCATAAATAGGAAACTAAATTCGCATTGGTGAGGGCTTGAACTGAGCAGTGGTATTGTACATCTACTCTGCTAACCAAGAGAGCTAGGCCCATTCCCCTTATTGCTGAGTACTTGATTGCATGAAACTTGTCTAGCTTGATTTGGAGCATTTGTTCTTGCTTGATTGGGATAGAAATGGGATTCTTGCTTCAGAATTATATACTATGGTGACTACTATGTGTATGAGCACTTACTCTGCTCACTGCTTAAACCTTCGCAATAAACACTACCATAAAATTATGAATGCACGCTTAGATGGTCATACTTTTTTTCTAGGTACCAAGATAATCATCTTTTTCATATGTGCAACACCACTGCTTAACTGTTTTTTAAGAAAGCTGTAAGGAAGACCCTACAGTATAAATAGGAACACAGGTTCAAGTTTATGAGGACTTCAACTTGGGTGGTAGGGTTGTACATCCACTCCCCCAACCAAGTGAGCTAGGCTAACTTCCTCATCATTGTTTAACTAACCATTAGTAATGTGTTTACAGTCCATAATAGCTTCCTTTCATTCCAATGTCATTCTGGTGATTGGCATCCTGTAATGCAGCTTCCTTTTTTTCAGTGTTTCTTCTGTTTAACTTGCTCGTTTAAGCTATTGCAAATTTAAGTAGCTTATTAAATCCCTCCTAAATTCTGTACTTTTTAGTGGTTGATATCTATAATTCGTTTTTATATTTATATTACATTAACTTGATTTTTTCCTGGTTAATTTACGCAGATGGAACTACAAATGACCAGCAGAAGATAGGTGACACAAACAAAATTTCCAGAAAGGCATCACGTGGCTTCAACCTGATTGAGTGTCATGTAGTATCAGTTTCACAGTTAAATAAATCACAAGGACATTCCTTAAATGGAAATGAAGATACTGTGGAATGCCAAAAAGATGTCAATGTTTGTTATAAGCTGCCTTGTGGAGGTTCACAGGAACTTAGTGTAGTGTAAGTAGTTCACCTATTTTACCCATAGTTTACTTGTAATACACATACTGATCTTCTAGTTCTTTTCTGATAAAATTGGGAATCTTACTATTCTCTTTCTATCCAGTAAGCCCCGCCAATTAGAATCTAGAAAGGTTGGCTACAATTCCTTAGTTTAACATTTTATTGTTTGATTACAGGTACAGAAGAGAAGATTCCCTTGAACTAAATGACATCCAAGCTTCCAACAGATACAATATTGACACTACTGGTCTTGTATGTAAGTTGCTTGTTCAAGCTGATCTAGTGTCTTTGTTATTAACATGGATTATGTAATTCTATCTGTTAGCCTAATTTCTTTCTATGGTCATGTTTATATTGTCTGCGTCAATTATTGCAATTTTATTGTCCTCGGTTACTGCCTGCCAAATTGAAGAGTTTTCAACATTTTGCTTGGAGTGTAAAGGAACAAGCTTGTATTTTGTGTGAAAAGAGAACGTAAACATATTTTTTTAAGAATGTAAAAAATGTGCAAAATATGAACTGTGTAATCTCCTCTTGCATTGTTGTCCTTTGTTAGGAGTTTAAAGCTCCCTATGCGCAGAAATTTGGCCTGTTGCAGCTGAAATGGCAGTCTCGCATATCCAACAAATTCTTGAAGTTATTCAATAGCAGATTCCATATTCTAATATGGATGCCCTCAAGATCTATAGTTTGTTCATCTGTAGTAAACCGTCTAACTGGCTTAGCTTCCAGCCAGATAACAAGTTACTGCAATATCACATGCTGCATGCAGTGCTCTCTGGTCAGCAATCACTTCAGTTCTGATATGGTTAGTGTAGAGGTTTCGAAGTAGGACTGCTATATAACATGTTAATGTACTGCTAATATACAATTATGAACTTAAATTTTTTGTTGGCCTTCCACTGTGCTTCTCATGTGATACTATTCATGTTATGTCGAATAGAAGCCAGCCTCAGCTTAATATTTTATATTTTTCTTCCCTGAAGGTTGTTGGCCGTCAGAAGAGGTACTTGCCTTCTACTGTATCAACCATTCGGATATGTTCAGGTTTGTTGTAAGGTGTATTTACCTATGTAAACTTGGGCTAATTTGCCTATATTATCAACAGTACACTTTATTTTGCTGATTGGCATAGCGTGATTCAGTAACTTGAGTTGCTCCTGTTAGAGTTAATTGCACAGATGTTTCACTTGTCCAAGTACTGGATACTGGACAACTCAACATTTTGGTCTCTGTTATACCTTTTGGTTAGTTTTGAGCTCTTACAAATTCTAGAGTGAAATTATGGAGTGAATTTTTTTTTACGTGTACAGACATCTAGTTATGGATGTTCGCTATCCCACATTGGCTACAAATTATGAAGCAATTCATTATGTTTAGGTGAAAGTAGTTGTTTATTGCTGCTTTGGCTAAATTCAATCTATGTACTATATTTCTCAGATATTTTTCCTTATTCATTTCAGGTCCAAAAAGGTGCTTGAACTTGGATCTGGTTATGGATTAGCTGGACTTGCTATTGCAGCCAGTACAAATGCTAAGGAGGTTGTCATTTCTGATGGAAACCCACAAGTAGTTGGATGTATCCTTTTTAATCAGTTACACAAAAATTGTTGCATGATTTCATATTTCTAAACAGTATTAATGCAATATGAGCTACACACTGCCAGTGTTATTTTGTGCTACTTGTTGTGAATACCACGACCCAACAGCAAATCAGATAAATTGTTCGAGATATTACCTTTCATGCCTTTGTAAGCCATTAACCCTCAGATATTCAGAAGAACGTATCCATCAATGCAGAAACTTTTGACCGAACGAAAGTTAAATCTATGACACTTCATTGGGATCAAGAGCAACCTTCAGACATGTTGAACTCTTTTGACATTATTGTTGCAAGTGACTGGTATGTTATACTGCTTACCACTTATTTGTTCTTTCATGCTAAGTGTACGTTCATGTGTTAGTGATATCCTCTTGTGGTGGGGCTGTAATATTGCTTAGGTGCAAAAGTTAGAGCTCCTTCCATGTGTGAAAAATCTTTTTGAAGCTATATCCTAAAAGTATTGGTTGATTGAATTTTTTTGCTTCGATCAGATCAACATTTTTTGATATGCATCCATTCAAAATACTACATAAATGGTTAAACTTGTATTTTCGCCCTCTCAAGAGATTATGGTAGTTTACAGTTTATAGAGCAGAGCAGCTGCTGTAAGTCAAGTCAGCACTAATATATACGAACACCGGATAGTGCTCACTTTTACCAGGATTGTCCTAATCGCATTTCCCTCGTTCTGCAGCACATTTTTCAAGCAATTCCATCAAAGCCTTGCCTGTGTAGTCAAATCTTTGCTGAAGCATTCGGACGCCTCGCAGGCCATCTTTCTGAGCCCGAAGAGAGGTGATTCACTCAACAAGTTCCTAGAAATAATCAAAGAACATGGCTTATGCTATGAGTTGATAGAGAATTATGATCCCACTGTCTGGAATCTGCACAAAAAATACGTGTCAGGAGATGACAGATCGTGGCCCAACTATAACGAGGAGCACTGCTATCCTTTATTTGTCAGAATTACCTTTGGACATGCTGTTTGACCTTGGATGGATTCATTTGTATGCATTTTGGCATACAAATACAGCAGTGTAATATTTGCTACTGAATATTAAATGATTTTTGTCATGGCATCACCCTTTTTTCTTGAAGTGACAGAACGAGAGATGATATATACACTTGCAAAGTTGCAAATTCTGTTTTGTCACCTTCTATCGGTTTTCCGAATCCTGGATATTTTTGATGAGTGAAGTTATTCTGGATGCATAGCAGTCCATTTTCAGCATCCTTCATTTTGGTCCCCATCGGTAAAGGTTACAATTGATGCAGACACATATACTTGCTTAACTTTTATTCGAATATTTTGACATCCTCCGAGTATCCAAAATATCCATATATCCTTTTTTCTAGAGTAATTGAACATACAGTATAAGTTATTATTTTTGTCACTGAGCTGAACTTCGAGTCAGAAGATACAAATATTCCCCTTTTTCTGCAACTGTAGTATCCCATTAGTATGTCTTCATCATTAGCCTGCACACAGTTAACTTCTTCCGTTTACATGGTGGTACACTGGCACTGCACCCTTGTCGTTGTCGATCTGGCATTGCAAATATCTTGTGCCGACTAGCAGCATGCTTTACGCCAATGGAAAAATATCTTGTGGTACTTCAACATTTCTCGGGATTTATTACTGTCGCTGGTTGAAACTGATGTTATCTTTTGGACTTTGCGTCTACTCGGTTGACGTATCAACGACATGAAGTTATCCATAATCCAGTGGTTGCTGCATCACGGCCTACATGTTCTTTTCATTAGCTCATGCTGCTGCTTTCTATGCATGCCCTGCGTCAATGCCTCGTCAGATTGTACAAACGCAGTTGCTTCCTATCTAATCGCTACCGTAACAGCGATTTTATTTTGTTGACTGGATGAAAGCAACTCACAGAAATGCCAGCAAGTGTTCACGGATACTTACGCAGCTGCTGAGGCGTCGATGGTTTAAGAGCATCTCCGCTAGCATTCCGAGCGCTTCCCTAGGTCGTTTTTTTAATCGCATTTCCAAGACGTTGAATTCAGTCGGATTCACTTGGAAACGCTGGATGAAAGGAAAAACCGGTGGCCCAACCTTGTCGGCGGGACATCCCATTCCCCACCGCAAGTTGGCTCTCTCGCGAGATAGCCCTCCCCCTGCCGCCATGGCGTTGTCCCGCCCCGTCCAGCCGAATCCACGTCGATAGAAAGGTCCACCGCCGCCGTCACATCTTTTCCCCTCGATGCTGGCCTTGTTTCGCCTCCTCGCGCCTTCATCGACAGCTCGACTCAGTTCCAAGCTCGTGGTCGCCTCGTCCGCGAAGTGTTCGGCGTTTTGTCTGTTCGGCCATGGACTCCGATGACGAGGAGATGTCTGCCCTGCTGTTGGAGGAAGAGACCGCCACAGACGCCGAAGATGAAGAGCATATGCGGATCCTCGGCTCCCTGGCCAGGTTGTACAAGCAGACTGCAGCGCCGAAGCGTGGAGGCTCGGCGAAGGGTTGACGGAAGTGCTAAGGCAGCGGATGGAGGGCCACTGCATGCTGTACGCCGACTACTTCGTCGACGACCCACAACACGAAGGGGCCGTGTTTCGATGTTGTTTCAGGATGAGCCAAAAACTCTTCCTCGAGATCGTGCATGTCATCCGGGAGTACGACCCCAACTTCATATGCAAGAAGGACTGCACCGGCATGGTAGGGTTTTCCTCACTGCAGAAGTGCACGGTGGCGATGAGCTTGCTTGCATACAGAGCTCTGGGTGACAGTGTCGACGAGTATCTCCGCATGGCCGAGTCCATCGCGATCGATTGTTTATACAGGTTCTGCAGGGCAGTGATTGCAATGTTTGGGCCACAATACTTGAGATCACCTACTGCTGAAGACACTGCTTGGATCCTTGCAGTCAATGAAAGTAGAGGATTTACTGGGATGCTTGGAAGCATCGACTTCATGCATTGGCACTGAAAGAACTATCCATTTGCTTGGCAAGGAATGTACAAATGCCACAAAGGAGGTTGCACTGTGATACTCGAGACAATTTCTACACAAGATCTATGAATTTGGCACTCCTTCTTTGGCATCGTAGGATCGAACAACGACATCAACATCCTCCAGTCTTCTGCTGTCTTCGCCAAGCTTGTTGAGGGTCATGCTCCCCCGATGGACTTTGAGATCAATGGACACCACTACAATAAGGGATACTATCTTGCAGATGATATCTATACAAGATGGCTAACATTTGTGAAGACTATCTCAAGCCCCATGCTCCCCAAGAATGCTTAGTTTGCTAAGGAACAAGAAGTTTGCAGAAAGGATGTGGAGCGAACATTTTTATGTGCTCCAACAGAGGTTTGCAGTTGTCTGATTCCCTGTTATGACCTGGTTGAAAGATTAGATATGGGGCAGTGATGAACTGTTTCACAACATGATCATTGAGGACGAGTGGAAGCATCCAGTGGATTTGGTCGAGCAGGAGGAGCCATACTACAGACAGGGTCTCTTGCAGAGCCTGATCACCAGGTGCCAGCATCGTGGGCTACCTTCATCGACATGCGTCAAGAGATCCGAAACCCAGCAGTGCATCAACAGCTGCGGGATGATCTGCTTGAGGACATATGGATACGCAAGGACATTGAACATGATCTGGCCGAACTATGTTGTGTTTCATTCTATGGCGAACTATGTTGAACTGTGTTATGTTTAATTTTAAGCCAAACTATGCCGAAGTGCGAGCCGAATTCAGACAAAATATTGCCAAATTTGCCTTAAAAAAATGCATGACTGGGAACCCCGCCTAGGAACACGAGTGGAAACTCGGCCAATTTCAGACAGAAAATTGCATCTATCCGACGAGATGCTCTGTCTTAGGAGATCTCAAGCTCATCTACATATATCCTAATTGTATGATGCCACGACAAATGTCTGCGTCGACACTCGTCGGGTAGCTGACAACGACCGTCAGCAGTATCAGATACAGTGATGATAATACGGAGGTGGTCGTCACCACCCAACCAACGCATTGATATTTTCAGCGTTTCGAGGGTGTGGTCCACCGCTGATTCCCTCGGGCGCACTTGCTTGAATTTGACATCTCCATGGACCGCCTCATTAGGTCCAGCGTTCTTGTCAGTCCCATACTCCCATCCCCAACTACGAACTTCGTACGCTGCCCAGCGCCCTAGGGATCTTTGCCGAATGTGCGTATTTCCATGAGCGAAAGTGACACTTCCCCAAAGGAAGGGTGGCTTCTCTTCTGCACTATTTGCATTGCAACGAAAATACAGGGGAAAGCCGTCCACTTTCACAAATGCTTTCCAAATACTTGGGGTCTTTGGACGCCATGTGAGAGCTTCCATGGCTTGTCGGAAGGGTTTATGCTCGTTTTAGATCTGCTGGTATTGCTGTGTAAGCTGGAAAATAATCCAAAATGCGATTTCATTGGTAAGCGTCATCTGCTAAAATGTGACGTTTTCATGCGCGGCTGCAAAGTGCCTCTCCACCCACTGGTATTGGCAATTCGGTGCACGATTTAAAAGTCGAGGCACATCAGCAATGGTCAGTTGGTAAGCACATGTGCCAGCACGGCAACGCAGAGAAAAGGCATGATCCCCTTCCATAACTATGGATCTACCGAAGGTACTAGTAGCTTGTTCTAACTGTGGTCGGCGCCAGATCCTTCTTATTTTTCTTTCTCTTTGCTACAAGCTTCATTCTCTTTACAAGCATAATTAATATCCTCCCCTTTTGCTTACCAGAAAGGATCTCTCTTTAGGATTCCTTTATCATCACCAGATTGTTGTCAATTCACTCGACTTTTGAGTCAAGATTCCTCAGCCCGGCTTATAACAAACTGAAGAAATCACAGCTAATCGTGTTCTACTTTCAGTTCGTAAGCAACATGGGAGTCAACTAAAAGGTGAACACTTCACGAGGGCGCAAGCAACTTCCCTGGGCCCTGGCTGGAGCCGGACATAGTTGCTTGCGAACGCTCAAAAGCAAATGATACTAGTTCTAGTTGCTTGCGAACGCTCAAAAGCAAATGATACTAGTTCACAACATACTCAACGCAATCATATAAGCACTTCCCTTTCTTCCTAGTGCTGGTGTTGTGTCTTCTCTACTCCTACTTGTTAATTCAGGCACAGTTGCAGTGATGAACTAATTAACTGTGCTTGTAATCTAACGAGAAGCTCTCGAGTGCCATATCGGAGTGGGAAGTTCTCCTCGTGGGAAGGAAAACGACCACCGGCGGGTGGACGATCGTTGTCACGGTTACCCGGCAGCCTCGTGCGGTGGCCTCACCTCTCTTCATCCTCACCGGTGCCCGAAAGTAACATGTGTCCCTGCGCCAGTTCAAGTCAAATTCCGGCAATTCCGGTGATCCCCAGGTGCGTCTGCTCCACCGCCGAATCCAAGAAACCGGCCAATTCGGCCATGAAAAAAGCCAAGAGATCTCTAAGCTAAATTCATGCAGGCAGGTAACCCGCGCGTGTCGCGTCGCATGGATCGGATAGCTGAAAGGGAAGTTTCTCCACGAGATCTTGGGGTTCGGCAAACGGCGATCCCTAGATATGGCATGTTCGGTGAAGAGCTTCCCTGCAACCTACTGATTGCCTTCACCTGAACCTCCCGAACAAGATGAGTAGGTTACTATTGTGACGCCACCACAGGATGAACGACACCGATCATGCCAAAAACAAAAGGCGATCGCTACGATTCTGGTAGGCTGTTCGATCGGTACGCAGTTCGTAGGCGGGAACAACAGTAGGCACTAAACTGAACCTTCCTTTGGCCTCACTCACCGAAAGCAGCGGACCACATGAATGAATGGATGAATGGCCACCACCACCACGGCACTCGGCAGTCGGCACCACCCCCGTGTGATCGGTGTCCATGTCCTCCCCACCGCGCCCGCATCTGGTTTGGTCCTCCCAGATGGCACAGCCCATGTGCCTAACAACAAAGCTTGCGCCATCAGACTGTACAGTGCAGACTATTAAAGCATTGTAGTGTACAATTTGTCCTAGTAGGACTAGTATTCTAGTGTTCTCGTCCATGCGGCCTACTCAGCCATTACCGGACCACTCGTTTCGTTTTCCTTTTGGTTTGTTGATCGAGGCACGCATCCAACCTAGCAATCATCAGTTGCAAGGAAATGTTTGTTCTAAGTATGTGCTAGGAGTATGAGTATTTGGCAGCTAGGCTGTCAGTGATAATGGAACTACATCGTCTCTGACAATAGCAAATAAGGGTTTAAATAAGGGTTTGATCTAGTACTACCCCTCCCGCTAAACTAGTCCAAATACGATTCATGTATATATAAACCCGTATCCAAATAGAGTATTATTCCTGTAGAGGCATATGTATCGGGATTTGTAGCGATACGCAATTCCAACTCACATGATCCGGCCTGCCCCGCTGTGGGCCATCGTCGCCGCCGCCAGCCATCGTCACGACTGCCGCTGCCAAGATCTCCTGCGCCATCTCTGCTGGACAAGTCGCCGGACAGTCCGGCGAGCCGTCGGACAAGTTGCCAGACAGTCCGATCGCCGCCGCCTCTGCATGCCGCCGCGTTAGCCCTGCCGACACACACCTAGGAGGCCAAGCCGAGGCGTGCCGCCCAAGTCGAGTCACCGGCTCGCCGGACCCAGCCGCCACCAATACCACTGAGCGCGGGCACGACCATCGCCGTCGATGATCCGGCGTACAACCATACTTTTTTGCCCTTTGCGCTCGTACTGGTATATGTATATATACGGATAGTAAAACGTATTATTTAGTTCTTCTGTACATGGTTATATATACGTGTATATACTAATTACAAAGAGGTATCAAGCGTTCTAGACCGTCCTAGTGTTTGACATTATACGAGTTTAGGGGGAGGGGTAATACTGGATCAGAGCCCTGGCAAATAACTCGCAGCAACTGTAGGGTGGCTATCCTTCTCCCGTCCCCACCCCTCCAGGCGATCTAGGGTTAGCGGCCAACATCTCCTCCCACCGCCGCTGGATCCTAGCCAGGCACAGCCCGAGCGGGGGGAGGATGTCGGTGGCGGAGCGTCTCTCCGCTGTGGCTTGGAGGCGCGGCTTGCGGCGGCGGATCTCGAACGAACGCCTTGATTATACGCGTGCATGGACATGGTGCCAGTCAGAGGTGGCCTCCTCCACCATTGACTATCTTCCTCAATAGTGCGATAGGATCCGGTCAGTGGGCGCTGCCTCGCAGCGACGAATTGCTTACTAGTGGGGTGTGACTATTCAAGACAGGGAGGAGACGGTTCTCCATCTGGTGAAGCGAGTGAGGATGCTATCATCAATGGCGACGCCCGTGGGTGTCGTATTACTCGTTGGAGGCGTTGTGGGGGTGTCTCTCGCTCCGTGGACTTCAGGGGAAACCTCAGATTCGGGCTTCCCGGATCGGATTATGGCGACATATACGTCGTCACCCCTGTGAGGCATCATCTTTGGAGGCATACATTGGCTCACGGACGTGTGGATAACTCACTACTAGGAAACAAGCTATATATGGCACGTGTTTTTGGAATTCTGTGGCGCATATTGGATGCACCACTGCTACCTCGTCACTAAATTATATTTATGTGGCGCATATGGATATGTGTCACATAATTCTCAAATTTCTGTGGCACATTCTTTCGTATGCGGCACAAAATCCTATCGGTGGCGCATTCCTGTAATATGCGCCAAATAAATATATGTGCCACAAAAATATAAATATATGCATCACTGAAAATTTCTACAGGTATTCGAAATAAATTACAGTTCGTACAGATACATGTATATTACTGTATTTAAAAAGTATTTATATGGTATATGAAAACAGACATAATACAATAACACAAGTCTAATGGCATCACATTACTTAAAGCCCGATCGAGATACATAGTGACAAGTGCCGAATTATTAAATAAGTGTTGGTACAAAATTTATCATCTCACATTACAAATGAAGTGATCACCGCCTACACTAGGATCAAATAGAGTACAACCGCGATGATGGTGAGCAAGAGCGGGAGCATGACCAAGATCTTCATTCGGTTCTTCTTCCATGGGTTGTTCCTCCACTTGTCTACCGCCTACTCTTTAGTCGCGTATCCTTTGTAGCGGTTGCCGCTGAACTTGTTCACTTATTTCTGACAGTCCTCCCACTCCTCGTAGACTCCTAGAATCAAACCCTTGTACACCATATACCACTTCATCATCTCTACAGACAAGGCATATTAGTAAATCAGGCAATGGAAAGAATTAAAGGGTGCACATGCATATATGTTCACAAAATTAAAGCAAATGATTCTTAAACCTAAAAGATAGCATCGATCATCATAGAAGTAAGTTCAACAACAACGATCACAATATAGTTGTCAACACCCGGATTTTTAATCCTAGATGTCTGTTATGCCATACCTCGCAATTCCAGGATTACCATTTTTGTGAGACATAATAGATTGATATCACAGTACATCATCCTTTACAAACCATTATAAGGTCTTACACAAATAAAGAATCTCATGATCCAGTCTTAATACAATCAAGCAGGGGAATAATAAACATAGCAGTGGGCTCCATCTTCAGGGATACAGACAATGCTGACTATGGGAGATGATCCTAAATGTCGTAGACCTCCTACTGTCCATCATCTTGGTAGTCCTACTCAGAGTCTGGCCACAGGAATAGCCAGGGACAAAGCCATGAGTACTCTTTAAATACTCACAAACTATCACTAACAAGTAAGGTAGTTCTAGTAGGAATCTTAAGCTCTAGGTTTATTTGCAAAATGCCAGGTTTATCTAAACTAAGTTTAGAAGTAAAGAAAACTAAGTTAATATTCTAAATCACTTAAGTGGGAACCTAGTTTTCATATTCACAACCCGGTTGTGGTCAAGTCAAAATTATAGTTTAATTCACAAGTCATTTTGAAAACGTCTGACGATAGAACAGTATGGCCACTCCAACTATCCAATGACCGCGGACGCGACTATTTGAATAGTTGGACACTCTGCAGAGGTGGTACACTTTTACCACAAAATTTGATACATCCGTCAGGGATAACCCTGAATCACCATACTTCGTATGCGGATAATCAATCATAACCTTTCAATTACACACTCTAGTATAGACACCTCCCCTATGAGCTTGGCCTCCCAGTCATGGCCATCTGCCATCCTGGGCACTGCATAGGTGGACATCATC
This sequence comes from Avena eriantha, assembly GCA_910589775.1. Classification (NCBI taxonomy): domain Eukaryota; kingdom Viridiplantae; phylum Streptophyta; class Magnoliopsida; order Poales; family Poaceae; genus Avena; species Avena eriantha. The sequence continues at coordinate 82,874,024 of OU342742.1, forward strand.
AAGAGGTAGCCTCAGCTCAAACCTCTTCCGCGTGGGAACCCATACTAATGCATATAAACTTCCGGCTAAGCCCTACCAATTCAGGCATTGTGGTTGTACGGTAAAATTAGAATGGTATCGCATCAGAACCCAACCATCTATTTTTATAAAAGGGCTAAGGCTCATGCCTCAACATTTTCATCATCAAATCCTTTGTGTCCATAACACATGTCAAAACATTTCAATAGAATGAATCATCATTCCAAGGTTTTCATAATCATTTTTACCAAGTATTCCCATCTAAAGTGATCCACTTTTATGCTTAGCACTAGCCACTAAAGTTAAGAGTGTTCACTAATAAGGGGTGTTAATCTGCAATCTCATGCCATAGAATGACATCCAAGTGTAGCCTAGTTTTATACTCTTTATGCTATCTACACTACTTTTCCAATACTCACAAAGCACTAACTAAAAGTAAAGAACTTTGGTAAAGTAAAAGAATAAAGCTTGCAAATAAAACTTGGGATTGGTATAATCAAAATTGTATAACCAAAGCATGCCTAATGCATCTTTCTTAAGTTATCAAAATTTGCAAGTATTAGCTTGCATAGTTCTAGCTTGCTCATAATAGCTTGCCTTGGTTGGTGCAGTGGTTGAAGTTTTCTTCGTCTTCTGCTTGGTAGTACTCCTCCTCCTCGCATCCTTGGTCGGTACTATTGTCTATAAATGAATACGGGGTATAAAATCACCAAACAATACTTAATTAAGTCTATTTAGCACACTAAGGCTCACACATGATGATCTAGCATCATCACATGGATTATAGACTTAATCTTATTTATCTTATTTTAGAAAAGTAATTTCTACTCATTAAAATTAATTAAGATTTAATATTCTCCAATTAAAATATGGGATCATGTTGACACATGTCATCACCACATATTCTAATACATGGGAATCTGATTTAACGTGTTGATCATATTTTATAAAGTTTAAGATTATCATTTAATAGATTTAAAGTGACTAGAAATGCCTATATAGCATTATTTTGGTACTAGTCCAAATTCACTGGATGCAAACCTAAATATTTTTACATATTCAGATAGATCTTATCAAATGTGATTTTTGAGAGTTGGAATCAACTCAAAAGCATTTATGGTTGATTTTTGAAAAATGTTTGAAGTTCGAAAAGTCTCTGTCTTGTTATTTTTACTTTAGGTGATCTATAACTCCAATTGATTTAATCCAACGGGCTTGGATAGATAATTTAAATACCTTTCTAACAAAATTGGAATCATGCAATTTGGTTCAGTGAATCTCTCTGAATTGATTTTTAAATCTCTCGACAGAAACTAGTTTTAACTAAATTGGAAAAACCTTATTTGAATTCACTGGGTTGCGCGGGAAACTAAACGGGCTGGCCCAACTGCACAGCACATCACAGCGGGCTGCTGACAGACGGGGTCCACCAGTTAGTGAGTCTAACTAAATGAAACAGTATCTACGCATCTTAGCCCTACGATCCAATCTAATCCAACGGCCGTGGTTCATCGTCGACGACGAAGGGCTCCGGCGAGGAAAATAACCTAGCGCGGCAGGGAGGGTCCCGCGAGGCTCACCTGGGCTCCAGCTGAAGGAAATATGCCCTGAGAGGCAATAATAAAGTTGTTATTATGTATTCCTTATATATGATAGATGTTTATTTTACATGCTAGAATTGTATTGATCGGAAACATCAATACATGTGTGTTTAATAAACAAAAAGGGTTTCTAGTTATGCCTCTCTTATAGACTAGCTTGTTAATTAACAAGATGATCAAGGTTTCCTGATCATGGACATTGGATGTTGTTAATAACAAGGTCACACCATTGGTGGAATGATATGATGAACATTCATCCGAAGTATAGCATTACGATCAAGTCATTATGTTTATATTGCTATAACATCATACGAAGTAATTTTTATCCTTAGACCATGAGATCATGATAATTGCTAACACCTGAAGAGTGTCTTGATAACATCAAACGTCACACCGTAACAGGGTGACTATTAAGATGGGTTCAGTACAACGAAGGTGTTATGTTGAGGCTCATGGATCAAGAGTGGAATTTGTCAATCCCGATGACGGATAGATATACTCTGGGCCCTCTCGGTGATATCACATTGAGATAGCTTGCAAGCAAGTGATGTGATCACTAGAATGTTATATCACGGGAACAAGAAAAGAGTGCATGTCGGTAACGAGATCAAACTAGGTATTTGGATGCCGATGATCGAATCTCGGACATGTAATATATCACGAGACAAAGGGATTTAGTTACAAGCGTTAAAGGTTCTCACGATCAAAGAAGTCATCGTTGAATATGCAGGAGTCAGTATGGGTCTCCAGGTCCCACTTCTGACTCTTGATCTGAGAGGAGTCTCAATCATGTCTGCATTATTCGCGAACCGTAGGGTGACACACTTAAGAGTTACCGGACACCATTTTGGAGCACATATGTTTCATACGAAAGAATTGCAAAGCGCATGAATTGTTTCGATAGAAACCGGAAATTGTTTCGGGTGAAATTGCAGAAAGTGGTTCTGCATGTGATATTGAAATATTGCAAGGGGATATATGTGAATGTTTGTTAATTAAAGTAATTAACTAAATTCTGAATAAATTTAATAAAAGAGTTTTATTAAATGAGAGAGCATTAAACTTGGAGAATTTTAATGCATTTAAAGTGGTGACTTCAAAAGGGAACGTGAAGAGGCATTTTAATGTGGAGGGGTTACCACCACATGAATGGAGGAGGTGAGGGGTCACCCCCCCCATGCGCCGGCCATGGAGAGGAGGGGTATAAAAGGTCACCCACTCCCTCATTCATCCTCACACCTCCTTGTGAACGACCTCTCTCCCCCTTAGAATTATTCCCCCATGGTCTCGAATTAGCGAGATACATGTTCCCGGTGGCATTTCGTCTGGAAGGAGTGGCTGCTTCTGCTGGATCGCTGGAGCGAGGAGGTGGAGGTTGTCCGGTGGCTTGAACGTGTGTGCGAGTACGGATGCGCTGCTGAGTTGCGGCACTCGGACTTCAACTCGATCTTGAGATCGGCAAGTGTACGACTACATCAACCACGAGTTCCTACTCGTTAACAAAACTCGTTGCCTTCGAGGGTAAGTTCTCGTTGGATGTATGTCCACCCGTTGCTTTGTACCTAGTAGATAGATCTTGGCGTGTAGTTATCATCGTAGGAAATTTTTTGTTTTCTATGTTGCGGACCCAACAGTGGTATCAGAGCCTGATCTATGCGTAGGTGCTTTGCACGGATAGTACACATATGTTTATATGTGGGCGATGATGATCATGTTATTGCATCTTCTATGTATTTTGGATATTGGTGGCATAGTGGGATGAAGCGGCCCGGACCAACCTTATATGTCATCGTACATGAGACCGGTTCCACGACTGACATGCAACTTGTTTTGCATAAGTGGCTGGCGGGTGTCTGTCTCTCCTACTATAGTCAATATCTGATTTACAACAAGTTGCTAATAACTTAGTTATCCTCATTGTGGTTCATGTTCGTAGGTGAGAACGGTTCTATCTCCGAAAGCCCTAAGCCACGTAAAACTTGCAATTGATAAATTAGAGGCATCTAGTTTAGATCGTTGCTGGGCTAGTGTATTGGTATGGTATTGTTGTAAGTAGATGTATGATAGATACTCTTACAACACACTCAACGTGTAAGTTCCATAGACCTTGGCCTTACACACAAAGGAATGATAGAGATCATACCATGATGCAAGTGATAGAGATCAAAAGCATGGACCATATCATCTCACTTTACACATTAGATGTTAGCATCTTATACTGCTAGTTTGGCGCTTTCTGTAGCATTGTAAGATGATCCCTCATTTAGATATCAAGATAAAAATGTGTTCTTCCTTAAGTATGCACCGTTCTGTGGATCGTGTTTCGAGACATCACGTGATGATCGGGTATACTCGAATCTACGCTTTCATAGGCACGGGTGTAAGACAGTTTTACACACGTGAATACTAAGGTTCTTACTTGGCGAGCCTAGCATGTACAGACATGGCCTCGGAACATGGACCGAAAGGTTAAACATGAGTCATATGGTTGATATGATGCCCATATAGATGCTCGCCTTTGAAGCTACATCAACTCACGTGATGATCGGACTTGGTGTAGTGGATTTGGTTCATGTAATCACCAAAAGGACACGAGGGATGTCGTTTTTGAGTGGGAGTTCATTAGTAATTTGGATTAGCTGAACTCACTCCATCATAAACTTAGTCTAAATAAACTTTACAAATTATGTTGTAGATGGCACCACCTGTTTTTAATTTCAATGTGTTCATGGAGAAAGAGAAACTTGCTGCGAATGGTAGCAACTTCACCAACTGGGCTATGAATTTGAGGATTCTCCTCACTGCTGCACAAAAGCAATATGTGCTAGATGCGCTGCTAGGCCCCCCACCAGCTCCTGGTGCCCCTGACGAGGAAAAGAATGTCTATGTGACTCGTCAGGAGGACCACAACTTAGTTCATTGCGGCATACTGTATGAACTAGAGCCAGAACTTCAAAAGCGTTTCGAAAATGGCAATGCCTTTGATACCATGGGAGAATTGAAAATGATTTTAGATACCCATACTGCCGTAGAGAGTTATAATGCTACTGAAAAGTTCTTTAACTGCATGATGGAGGAGAACAGCTCCGTTAGTGAGCATGTACTCAAAATGTTTGGGTACACCGATAAGCTTGTGTCCTTGGGAATAATGATTCCTAATGACTTAGGCATACATCGTGTTCTCCAATCTCTGCCACCTAGCTACAAGAGCTTCGTGATGAACGATAATATGCAGGGCATGAAGAAGGCTCTTTCCGAGCTTCTGTCAATGCTTAAGACTGCAGAAGTGGAGATTAGGAAAGAACATCAAGTGTTGATGATCAATAGGACCACCGGTTTCAAGAAAGACAAGAAAGGCAAGCACAAGGGAAAGAAGGGTGGCAAATCTGTTGCCGCGCCTAAAAAGAAACCCCGAGCTGGCACTAAGTCTGACATCGAGTGTTACTATTGCAAGAGGACTGGCCATTGGAAGCGCAACTGCCCCAAGTATTTGGCGGACAAGAAGTCTGGCAAGGCAAACAAAGGTATATGTGATATACATGTTATTGATGTGTACTTGACTAGTACTCGCAGTAGCACCTGGGTATTTGATACGGGATCGGTTGCTAATATATGTAACTCGGTTCAGGGGCTACGGAACAAGCGACAACTAGCAAGGGATGAGGTCAGGATGCGGATCGGCAATGGATCAAAAGTTGATGTGATCGCCGTCGGGGCGCTACCTCTCCATATGCCATCGAGATTAGTTATAAACCTAAATAATTGTTATTTGGTGCCTGCACTGAGCATGAACATTGTATCTGGATCGTATTTGATTTAAAGTGGTCATTCCTTTAAATCTAAAAACAATGGTTGTTCGATTTATAAGAATGATATCTTTTATGGTCATGCACCTATGTTGAATGGTTTATTTCTGATGGATCTCGATAGTAATATTACACACATTCATAATATTAATGCTAAAAAGATTAAACTTGATGATGATATATCTGCATATATGTGGCACTGCCGTCTAGGTCATATTGGTGTTAAACGCATGAAGAAACTCCATTCTGATGGACTTTTGGAATCACTTGATTTTGAATCATTTGATACATGTGAGCCATGCCTTATGGGCAAGATGACTAGAACGCCATTTTCTGGTTCAATGGAATGGGCGACAGATTTATTGGAAATCATACATACTGATGTGTGTGGACCAATGAGTGTGTCGACGCGAGGTGGATATCGTTATTTTGTTACTTTCACGGATGATTTGAGTAGATACGGGTATATCTATTTGATGAAACTCAAGTGTAAAACTTTTGAAAAGTTCAAGCAATTTCAGAATGAAGTGGAAAATCATCGTAATAGAAAGATCAAATTTCTATGGTCTGGCCGTGGAGGAGAGTATCTAAGTTACGAGTTTAGCACACACATGAAAGAGTGTGGAATAGTTTCACAACTCACGCCTGCCAGAACACCACAACGTAATGGTGTGTCGGAACGTCGTAATCGTACTTTATTGGATATGGTTTGGTCTATGATGTCTCTGACTGACTTGCCACTGTCATTTTGGGGTTATGCACTGGAAACAGCTGCATTCACTTTAAATCGGGCACCATCTAAATCCGTTGAAACGACACCGTATGAATTATGGTTTGGAAACAAACCTAAGTTGTCATTTCTTAAAGTTTGGGGATGCGATGTTTATGTGAAGAAACTTCAGCCAGATAAACTCGAACCCAAAGCGGAAAAATGCGTCTTCATACGATACCCTAAGGAAACGATTGGGTATGCCTTCTATCACAGATTCGAGGGCAAGGTTTTTGTTGCCAAGAATGGATCCTTTCTTGAGAAGGAGTTTCTCGCGAAAGGTGTGAGTAGTCAGAAGGTAGAACTCGAAGAGCTTATTGAACCTTCTCTTCATGAAATGGCGAGTAGCGTAGCACGGAAGTTGTTTCGGAGTTGACTTCACCTAATGAAGAGAGAGCTAATGATATTGATCATGAAACTCGGAAAGAGGACACTACCGAATCTCGCAGGTCAAGCAGGACACGTGCAGCTCTTGAACTGTACAACAATCCTATTGTGAATTTCATGGTTGATGAAATGGATGACCCTGCGATGTATGAAGAAGCGATGATGAGCCCGGATTCCAACAAATGGCTAGAAGCCATGAAATCCAAGATGGAATCCATGTACGAGAACCAAGTTTGGACCTTGGTGGACTTACCTCACGATCGAAAGGCCGTTGAGAATAAATGGATTTTCAAAAGAAAAATTGATGCTGATGGTAATGTGACCATCTATAAGGCTAGACTTGTCGCAAAGGGATTTCGACAAATTCAAGGAGTTGACTACGATGAGACATTCTCTCCCGTAGCGATGCTTAAGTTGGTTAGGATTATGTTAGCAATTGCTGCGTATTTCGATTATAAAATATGGCAGATGGATGTCAAAACTGTGTTCTTCAATGGTAATATTGAAGAAGAGTTGTATATGATACAACCTAAGGGTTTTGTCGATCCTAAGGATGCTAATAAGGTATGCAAAATTCAGCGATCCATCTATGGACTGAAGCAAGCATCCCAGAGTTGGAATCTCCGCTTTGATGAGGTGACCAAAGAGTTTGGATTTGTCCAAACTTATGGAGAGGCTTGTATTTACAAGAAAGTGAGTGGGAGCAATGTGGCATTTCTGATATTATATGTGGATGACATATTATTGATTGGAAATGATATAGATCTTTTAAACAGTGTTAAAAGTTATCTAAACAGCAAATTTTCAATGAAAGACCTTGGTGAAGCGTCATATATATTAGGCATTAAAATCTATAGAGATATATCAAGGCGCCTAATTGGGCTATCGCAGAGTACATACCTTGATAAGATATTAAAGAAGTTTAATATGGACGGAAGTAAGGAGGGGTTCTTACCTATGTTGCAAGGCAAGACATTGAGTAAGACTCAAAGTCCGGCTACGGCGGAAGAAAGAGAGATGATGGATAAGATCCCCTATGCCTCGACCATAGGCTCTATTATGTATGCCATGCTATGTACAAGACCGGATGTGGAACATGCTATTAGTTTGACTAGTAGGTACCAATCTGATCCAGGTTTGGAACACTAGATAGCGGTCAAGAACATCCTGAAGTACTTGAGAAGAACTAGGGGTATGTTTCTTATATACGGAGGTGAAGAAGAGCTAGTCGCTAAGTGTTATATCGATGCTAGCTTTGACACCAATCCGGATGACTCTAAGTCCCAATCCAGGTACGTATTTCTCTTGAACGGAGCAGCAGTTAGTTGGAGGAGTTCCAAACAACCTGTGGTGGCTGGATCAACGACGGAGGCGGAATATGTTGCTGCTTCAGAAGCGGCGCAGGAAGCGGTTTGGATGAAAGAGTTCATTACGGAACTAGGTGTGGTTCCTAGTGCGTTGGACCCGAGGTCTCAGAAGAATCCCAAGCATATTAAGCGCCGGTTTCACTCCATCCGCGAGCATGTCAAGGATGGAGATATAAAGATTTGTAAAGTACACACGGACCTAAATGTAGCAGATCCGTTAACTAAAGCTCTCCCTAGGGGAAAACATGATCAACACCAGAACTCCATGGGTGTTAGATTTATCACTATGTGAACTAGATTACTGTCTCTAGTGCAAGTGGGAGACTGAAGGAAATATGCCCTGAGAGGCAATAATAAAGTTGTTATTATGTATTCCTTATATATGATAGATGTTTATTTTACATGCTAGAATTGTATTGATCGGAAATATCAATACATGTGTGTTTAATAAACAAAAAGGGTTCCTAGTTATGCCTCTCTTATAGACTAGCTTGTTGATTAACAAGATGATCAAGGTTTCCTGATCATGGACATTGGATGTTGTTAATAACAAGGTCACACCATTGGTGGAATGATGTGATGAACATTCATCTGAAGTATAGCATTACGATCAAGTCATTATGTTTATATTGCTATAACATCATACGAAGTAATCTTTATCCTTAGACCATGAGATCATGATAATTGCTAACACCTGAAGAGTGTCTTGATAACATCAAACGTCACACCGTAACAGGGTGACTATTAAGATGGGTTCAGTACAACGAAGGTGTTATGTTGAGGCTCATGGATCAAGAGTGGAATTTGTCAATCCCGATGACGGATAGATATACTTTGGGCCCTCTCGGTGATATCACATTGAGATAGCTTGCAAGCAAGTGATGTGATCACTAGAATGTTATATCACGGGAACGAGAAAAGAGTGCATGTCGGTAACGAGATCAAACTAGGTATTTGGATGCCGATGATCGAATCTCGGACATGTAATATATCACGAGACAAAGGGATTTAGTTACAAGCGTTAAAGGTTCTCACGATCAAAGAAGTCATCGTTGAATATGCAGGAGTCAGTATGGGTCTCCAGGTCCCACTTCTGACTCTTGATCTGAGAGGAGTCTCAATCATGTCTGCATTATTCGCAAACCGTAGGGTGACACACTTAAGAGTTACCGGACACCATTTTGGAGCACATATGTTTCAGACGAAAGAATTGCAAAGCGTAGGAATTGTTTCGATAGAAACCGGAAATTGTTTCGGGTGAAATTGCAGAAAGTGGTTCTGCATGTGATATTGAAATATTGCAAGGGGCTATATGTGAATGTTTGTTAATTAAAGTAATTAACAAAACTCTGAATAAATTTAATAAAAGAGTTTTATTAAATGAGAGAGCATTAAACTTGGAGAATTTTAATGCATTTAAAGTGGAGACTTTAAAAGGGAATGTGAAGAGGCATTTTAATGTGGAGGGGTTACCACCACATGAATGGGGGAGGTGAGGGGCACCCCCCATGCACCGGCCATGGAGAGGAGGGGCACCCCCCTCCTCCTATAAAAGGCCACTCACTCCCTTCTTCATCCTCACACCTCCTTGTGAAGGATCTCTCTCCCCCTCTAGAATTATTCCCCATGGTCTCAGATTAGCGAGATACATGTTCCCGGTGGCATTTCGTCTGGAAAGAGTTGCTGCTTCCGCTGGATCGCTGGAGCGAGGAGGTGGAGGTTGTCCGGTGGCTTGAACGTGTGTGCGAGTACGGATGCGTTGCTGAGTTGTGGCGCTCAGACTTCCACTCGATCTTGAGATCGGCAAGTGTACGACTACATCAACCACGAGTTTCTACTCGTTAACAAAACCCGTTGTCTTCGAGGGTAAGTTCTCGTTGGTTGTATGTCCACCCGTTGCTTTGTACCTAATAGATAGATCTTGGTGTGTAGTTCTCATCGTAGGAATTTTTTTGTTTTCTATGCTGCCGACCCAACACCAGCTAAGGTCGGCGATGGGGGCGAACGGCGTTGTCATGGACAGCGATTCGAATGGCGGACACGACAACTCTTGGGGTGGTCGCAATCGATGGCGCCCTTCTCCTCCAGCAGCGGCGGGCTTCGGCCAAATTCCGGCGAGGGAGAGCTCGGCTTGCTCCGGGAAGAAGTCTGGGAGTGTAAGTAAGGAGTGGGGAGTGTGTTGGTGTGGAGAAATGAGGCAGAAGAGGCATCTATTTATACTGCGGCGAGGGGACCGAACGGCGTGGGCTCGGGCTCGTCGGTGACGATGCTATAGGCGGCTAGCGGCGCGTCTGAGGGTAGGGGACGGTGCGTGGTTCCCTGGCAATCATCTCTGGCTTAATGGTGCGGCGCGAGGCGGTGTGGATTGGTCAGGAGCGTGCGGCGCTCCGTGCGGACGCAGAGGTGTTTGCGACGGCGTGCGGTAGCTACGGGTCACACGGCGGCAAACGGGGGTGTCTGTGGGGTCGTGGTGATCATGGCGAGCGTGAGCGTGTGCGGCGAGAGCAAGGCGCGGTCTGTGCGAGGCGGTCGGGTGCGGCGCGCTGGCGCCCTCTAGGCATGGCGCAGAGACGGTGAGCGCGGCGTAGCTAGGGTGGTCCAGGGCTTAGCAGGGGGTGTGGCTTGGACGGGGGTGGCGGTAGGCTGCGGCGTGTCTGGTGCGTGTCGTGGGTGAGGGCGGCGTGGCTTCTGGCACGCTGCCACGGTCGGTCGGCGACGACCATATTCGGATGGCGAGGTACTGGAGCAACGGCAGAGAGGGGCGCGTGTTTGGTGCTTGGCTAGGCATAGGGGAGACAGGGAGTGAAGAGGGGACAAGGGGGTGAATGATTAATGCTCCAAATAGTGAAGTTAGGCAGTATTGTTTTGGGTCTGCAAGGTGTTTGTTGTAATTGCCGCAAGAAATCAAGTTTGAAATTTTTGAATCAAATTTGGTGAGTGATCTATATTTATGCTTGGTAGTCCCTGGTTGCTTGGGTTTGTCAAGGTGAAATAGTTTGGGTTTTGAAAAAGTGTGATCTTAGTACATACACTTGATTCAATTTTCAAATGTCCATTACATTGATTTGGAAAATGTTTTTGTAACTTTGTAAAGTGGGCCTGGATACATTTTTACTTGGTCTAGCAAGGGGTGAAAAGAAGTAGAATTGTTTCTGTTAGAATTTTTCTTCTAGGAACACTCAAAGTGACCTAGTGGTTAACTTTTGTCAAAATGACCATTTGCTTTATTTATTCATATTTGATTTCTTTTTCTTTTGCTTTTGTTTGTAATTGGCCTAGATGATGTAGCATTCACCTTTAAACCATTTCTTATCATTTGTACCAATCAAGCATGGCAATTTCAATCCATTCTACACTAATGCAAACCACACATGCATTCATATTAAATCTAATAATAAAAGTTTTTGGTGAACCCTAATTTTGGGTGATTAGCACTTGATAATCTTGATTAGAAGTTTTGGGGTGTTACAATAGTTAAGTCCAAAACAATGACCATTTCAAGTTAGACAAGTAAAGTTCACGACACACTACACATCCATCGATATAGAGACTCATGAAGATACTATAGTTTATGACACACACTACACGCGTCTATCGATACACACACTCGGTCATGCTAGGCACACATCGATCATGAAGACTTCTTCTCGCTCGGCTTCAAGAATGGTTGATAGCCCTCTTTCGTCATCCACGTCCTGATGTCATCCTGTTTATGGAGGCGTTCTTTGATATCCCTCTTAGTCAACCCTCTTGAGTTGACATCTTCAATGATGATTTCTGACAACTTCATCTGGATATGATGGAAGTCTTCTCTAAGATCATCAACATTGATTTCCTCCAACTTTTCGGCCCATCCTCGGAGACTAGATGGCAACGATAGGTTCTGGCAATCCTAGATAAACCCTTTAAGGTGATGGAGAATGTAGAAGGCCTCCTTGACGCTGCGAGCCGGCTCTTGACACAGGGGAACTCGAGAACATGCTTGAACATGTGATTTCCATCCCTAAAACAGTCCCCCTTATTGGCGAAGGGGCATCCCTTTTTGGTGTAGCCCTCGAGAGCCTCATCCAAAACACCCCCTTATTCTAGTGTAGTCTTTCTTCTTCGTCAAACTTCTCGAGTCAAAATACATGGCTAGCGAAAACCTCGAGGAAAAATGACGATGAGTGTGCAGTATTTGTCTCTACGCAACAAAATTGGAACAAAATGTTCGAAAAGAGCAAAGGAAGAAATCTATAAGAAAGGCATTAGTTACGGTGGCGAGCGGGTGTGTACTTACTCGGGGAAGAAAGGCAAAAGAAGTGTGTCCTTCCTCTTGTTGTCCACCATGAACTTCTGGAGGTACGTTGTCGCCATGGTTCGTGTCTCTGATCCTTCCACCAACTGGTTGTCACGCATGTAGTAGGGATCCACTATCGTGACATACAGGGTTTTATCTCTCCTGATCTTCATCGCCATATTGAGCGTTTATAGGCGGACCAAGTTATAGTCCAGCCATTTCGAGAGAAATAGCTTGAAGACATCCTCGTACGCTACGAAGAACAGATCCAGGGGCTTCATGTCCATGTCCGATGGCACCTTGGCCATGAAAAAACGGTAATTTGGATCTTTATCTTTAAGAAGGAGGCTCTCTAGTATTTTGATACACCCTCATGCAAAGTTACCATGCCTCCACGCGAGAGGCAGAGCAACTTCGGAGTCAATATCGGTTTACTAGATACATGCACTCGGGGCAAGCCATCGTGATAGGAAAGTAGCATACCACTTTTCAAGGAAATTTCTTATTCCTCTCTTGTACCGTCCTTGGCCACACACCGGACATGTGGTTCTCTTCGCGTACTCGTCCCGATAAAGTGCGCAATCATTGATGCTGGTGTGGTATTTAACGTGCAGTAGGTCGAGAGGGAACACGAATTTCTTGGTATCCTCGATACTTGTTGGCAATGTGTTCCCCTTGGGAAGACGATCGTTCTAGAATTCCATGTTAGCGTTGAAGCTCACGTCGGTCCATTTGTGTTCCACCTTCATCTCCAGAGCCTTGAGCGTTACACTCAAGCGTGTATCCTCGGGCCAACACCTAGGATACAATGGAGTCATCCCGTCTATCACCATTTGCGCCAGCTTAGTTTCTCTCTAGCTGCAGCTTTGGCGTTGCTCGTCTCCTGAGCAGTTCTTGAACATAAGGGTCCCGCAAGGCCAAAGTTAGCAGTGTCTGGGTGTTCGCGTCTTCTCCACCACCATCTACTACAACATCATCGTCTCCTTCATGATGATCGTGTCCGCAAGCATCTCCTTCTTCATGATGATCATGTCCACTAGCATCTCCTTCGTCATGATAACCATGTTCGAGAGACTCTTCATCTTCTCGCCCGCCCTCGTCTTCATGAGCACCATTTGCTGTCGGCGCCTCACTGAAGTCACGCATGAAACCGCGTTTGAGCAGGTGATCCTCCAATTGTCCAAAATCAGGTTTGATCTAGCGCTGAAGTTTGCATGCTCGACATGGACATCTTATCTGGGTCATGTTGTTCTGAATCGTGTTTGCCTTCACGACTTTCTTGTATCTAACAACTCGACCTTCGCTCATCGTGACAACCATGGTTGCCTGCGTGGTATACACATATAGAGCAAAAGAGAGTATGTTAGAACCACACCATGCACACACATGCATGGTCGCCGGAAAAATTGGACATGACCTTTCCTAAAAGTAGGACATATGGATAGTCTAAAAATTTGCCGAAATGGAAATGGATCAACATATCGCAAACATCCATGCACCACGCCAGCGCAAGAAACCAAAAGCTTCTTTGTCGGCAAACATTTTTTTCATGCATCACACAAGTAACATCGTCTCGACATCGGACACCGTCCACGCAACAAGCTTCACCTACAAAACATCCATGCACACCGCGCCGACTCTGGCTGGCTACACAAAACATGCATATGCATGTCCTCCAACTACTCACCTAGTAGATTCAATACCGAGACGAGACCATGATGAGAGAGTGTGGTGTTCAAAAGAAAATAGTGGACAGAGAGAGATGTGGAGGAGAAAAGTAAGTGTGGTTTAGTAGATCTACAAGTTGGAGAGGCTTCCCCTTAACAATCTCTCAACTAAAGTAGGTTTAACTAAAAAATTGGAGAAAAGTATGTACAAAATGAGAAGGGAGGAGGAAGACGAGCTGGGTGGAGGAGGGAGAAGAATGAAATGGGTGTTGGTACGTAGCGGGGTGTCTAGCTGCCATGCACCATTGTATACATAGATTAAAAGCCTGCTTCTGTGGCGCATATAGTAATATGCGCCACGGAAAAGGGTCAGCACTTTCTGTGGTGGGTCTTATAACCAGTTTATTCGCCGCATATAGTAATATGCGCCACATAATATTGAAACTTTTGCGAAACTTGGTCACGCACTTTCTGCGGTGGGTCCCACATGACTTTCTGTGATTTTCTATAGCTAGTTTTCTAATAGTAACTTCGGTGGCTGGGCATCAGTATGTGCTTCTCACACGGGGACCAAGGTGGAGCAGTGTGGCATTTACCATTCTACGACGACAAGTCTCGGCGGCATGGTGATGCGGGTCTAGACAACAGACACATGATGATGGACACTGACGCCGTCTAGCATTGTGGTGGCCTCGACGGCAGGCCTGACAAAGTCAATGTTTTGATCCCTCTTGGAGATGGGTTCATGTAAGACTGAGGTAGCGACTTCACGACATGTGCACTGGTGCGTGCTCAGGGTCTGTTGGACCAATTGTACCCTTTGCTCGCGAATGAACGACTTTATGAGGCCTTCGTTTTTTAGGTTTTTATTTGATACGCATAGGTATGATGTCAGGCACATGACCTTATTCATAGTCACCTCATTCATCGGTCTTGTGGGTATAGCGAGTTGTCGCTAGGATGGTGACTTCGAATTGATCTTTGTAGTCTTTTTTAATTCTTTGTTAAATAATCTACTCCTTCATGTCCATATTTATGACTTCAACTTTATGTATGAAGCTAAATATTAAAATTAGATGCATTCTTATGCATCTTTTTGATAGGGGTTTCAACCTCCATCTAGGAAGAGAAAATAGCACATAACACCATATGTTAGTGCCTCTTTTGCACAGAACCACAGGTTGAGTTTGTTTTTGCACCAAACACCATATTTCTCTGTAACCGTTGCAAAAAAACATAGAAATTGTCATTAGCTCGTTTAACAATAAATTAGAGGACCGGTCCACTACACCAGGTCCATCCCCAAACAAATTGAAACATACAAAATCG
This sequence comes from Avena eriantha, assembly GCA_910589775.1. Taxonomy (NCBI): domain Eukaryota; kingdom Viridiplantae; phylum Streptophyta; class Magnoliopsida; order Poales; family Poaceae; genus Avena; species Avena eriantha. The sequence continues at coordinate 82,889,247 of OU342742.1, forward strand.
GTTGGAAATACAGATCCTTTGGAAGCTATCATTCACAGAATGAGATATACGACAAGACTAAAATGTACACAGGACATCCAAAGGGTTGGTACGATCAACATATCCACATATCCCAGATTCAAGGTATCCATCCAAAAGAAAGAGTCAAAGGAGATAATTTTCTTCCTCCTCCATCCAAAAGATACGATCAACCTATTCATCATAGGCTCTTTTGATTACATCCAAATTTAAGTCCTAGTAACTAATTTTCTTCCTCTTCGTGCTCTCCCTGGACATTACTTGCTGTGCAGTAACTATATAGTCGGGTCTCGGTGTAATGCATCCGTCCTCGTCCACGCATAGATGGTAGCTTCTGCCTCGGTGCAGCATCAGCGTGGCGAGGAGGCGCTGTAGCTGGAGCTTGGCGAGGTGTTGCTTGAGCGTGGCGAGGAGGCGCTGTAGCTGGAGCTTGGCGAGGTGTTGCTTGAGCGTGGCGAGGAGGCGCTGTAGCTGGAGCTTGGCGAGGCGGCGCTCTAGCTGGAGCTTGCCAAGGTGCTGCTTGAGCGTGGCGAGGAGGCGCTGTAGGTGGAGCTTGGCGAGGCGACGCTACAGCTGGAGCTTGCCGAGGTGCTGCTTGAGCATGGCGAGGAGGCGCTGCAGCTGGAGAGCCCTTTGTTTCATAAAATTGCAGAGCCCTATGAAGAAATCCGTAGCAACCAATCCAACACAATAAAATTAGGAGATGAACTAGGATACTACGTCGATCAAAATCGAATTCTTCCGCCTCCAAATTAGGGTTTTCCTCTAGTCCTGGCCATGGCAACACCAATAAAACTGGAAACAGGAGAAGAGCCGATGGAGCTTACCCGCTGAATTGGCCGGGGCCGTCAGAATCCATGGCCGGCGTCCTCTTGGCAGACGCGCCGCCGACCCAGCCGCCGGGTGCCGTCGATATCTCCTCAGCTCCATCCCCGCCGACCCGTAGCTCATCTGTCTCCGCCATCCCCGCGGCCAGGACGCCGACCTCGCCGCCCTCACCGGTCTCCAGGTCGCCGGACTCGAGGTCGCCGCCCTCGCCGGTCTCCAAGTGCGGTTTTGGGGATGGTCGCCGCCGTCGGTAATGGTTCGGGAATGCTCGATGCGGTTTGGGGGTGGTTGTTTTCGGTCGTGGACTCTTGGACCCGGATGTAACTGGTTTTGGTGGGCCGAGTCTCCTCTAATTTCGCTGTTAAACGAGCTAATGACAATTTCTGTGTTTTTTGCAACGGTTACAGAGAAATATGGTGTTTAGTGCAAAAACAAGCTCAACCTGTGGTTCTATGCAAAAGAGGCACCAACATGTGGTGTTATGTGCTATTTTCTCATCTAGGAAGGGGAAAAAAAGCTATGGCGCTATGAAGCATAGTTAGACCTGTAACATGGAATCAGTTCCGTCCGTGCTTCTTCGTTTCGTGCATACCATAGCATGTTTAGCCTTTGTTGGTTCGCCACTACCGGCCGGAAAACTTTTGCGGGGGGCATCACCGCCGGAGAACTGGACGGCTAGTGCGTATATAATCATTGCACATCTTGGACTCATACAGCTACCATCCCAATTTCCGGTGTCATGTCATGTGCGTAAGAATCTTCTGTACTACTAGTACTTAGTATATTTCCTTTGTACTCCCAACACAACGGCGCAAACCAGAAACTAAAAAGAAGAAAAAAACTAAAAAGATGGTGGATTTTACAATGGCGTCATGCGATCTTGGTCAAATCAAATCATTCCCCATTGGCCTCGCCCCCACCCCGGTGTGCACGTCGCCAGCCAACGGCCCACTCCTTCAGGACGACGGGGCACCGATCGAGGCATCAACGGCAGGGGAGCGCGCCTTTCGCTCTGGTGTCTGGTGCCGACGTGCCGACGTCGAAACAATGTTCACATCTGACCAAAATTCCGTGCCAATTCTGCTCTAGCTGGTTCTTCCGATGATATGTGATGCTATAGAAGCAACTGGAGCATGAGCAGTGCGAGCGGCGCCGCCGGGATCATTGCCATCCTCATCGAGGTCGCCGCCGACGCGTCGCCCGTGGCGAGGTTGGCGAGCCAGGAGTTGTCCCCCAGTATCACGCCTTGGCCGTTGTCGCCGCCCGTTGGCCTCGGCATCACCGGAGGAGCGAACGTGGTCGCGCCTGGCATCGTCGGCGTCGGTGTGACCGTTGTTGCTCCACCCGCCGACTTCAGGCTGCTCATCACAGGAAACAATTGCAGTTTCACGATCAGATGTAGCTCCAACTGGTAAAGGCTCGAATACAGTAAAAATAAGAGCGACAGGAACATAATCCAGTACTGAAAGCTAGTATTTTTGCCCTTTGCTTTTCAACCTTTCTGCTAAGATATTACTCCTACAGTACTGTCATGGTGACATCGGCCATCATATGTTACGTCCATACTCCCCGGGGTGGCCTGATCTTTCCTGACCTCACGAAATGACTGCCCTGCCCCGACGCTGACGCGCGAGCCGACGGGACGGCAGTAATAATAGAAAAAAATGCAAGAGAGGGTCAAACCTCCCTTGACAAGGTAAGCACCCACTAAGTGCGAGATGAGAATGACATCTACCGACCAGTATAGTACTAAATCCAGACTAATCATCACGATCATATCACCTTCCAAGCCTCTCGCTCTCACTGTCCCCCCTTCTACTAATTCATCAGAAGCTTTTCTTTATGCGGCTAAAATGTGGAGGAGATAAGGTGATGTGGGTGTGGACCTTGCTCAGGCACCAACCATGGCGATTTCATCATCGTGTCCGTGTCCCCAGGCACGCGCACGCGCACGCGTGCTGTACCTACCAGTACCAGTGCGCGCAGCGCGAATCTCACACCCCTCCATGTAATTAACTGCGCACTTCCTCAAACGTCACGCGAAAGCAAGCCTTTATTGTTGAAGCTAGTAATTAAATGCAGTAGTTAAGCGGCGTTGTGGGCATGCGAAGGTAGGGAGACGGACGGACCTGGGCGTGGCGACGGGGCAGAAGGTGATGGTGTAGTCGCGGCCGCCGGCGCAGGTGAAGGTGCTGGTGGGGTCGTCGAAGGCGTAGCTGTAGGACCGCGGGCACGCCAGCTTGAACGCCTGCGAGTACGCCGTAGGGCGGCAGGTGTTGGGGTTCGCGAACGCGCCGCTGCAGCAGTACTCGGGCTTCCCGAACGCGTCGCAGGCGCTCCGGCACGCCCCGCCGCCCGCCGACCGGAGCTCCGCGGGGCACCGCAGGTTCAGGTCCGCCGAGCAGCCCGCCGCCGCGCAGGTCATGCCGGCGTTCCCGGCGCTCCCCGCGGGCTCCACCAGGATGGGCAGGTTGTACCCGTCCACGAGGCTCACGTCGTAGAAGTCGTTGTGGCCGCCGCCGTCCAGCGTGAACTCCGCCAGCGTCGCGGGGGTGGCCCCGTCGCGGCCGGAGCACTCCAGCGTGCCCGTGCGGCAGTCGCCCGTCGCGCACGCGAACCTGCCCGTGGCGTCCTGCGCGCACCCCGTGCGCGCCCACAGACGGCCCGACCAACCGGACGGGAACGGCAGCGCGCGCGCCGCGCCGGGCGGCAGCGCGAACCCCGTGGGCTCAATGCTCGCCGTCCCCGCGTTGGACAGGATGCCCGGCCACACCATCCCCGTGCATTTGTTCACGAACGTGAAGGTCACAGCTCCACCCTCTGCACCAAACAAACAAACAAATGCGGGTTCAGCTCGCCATTCGCAAGAACTGCTGCAACTCGAAACAGAATTGCTCTACTACAAACGTCCGAATTACTAACGAATTAATTACCTCTCAGGCATATGCAGAGCAGCGCAACTTGAAACAGAATTGCTCTTTGAATCCCCATCATCTTCTTGAAGCAATGCCGCTCAGCTGGTTGGTGGTCAGTAATGGCGAGGGCGTGGGGAGGTATATAGTGTCATTACAGCGTATACGCTACCTGTCAGTGTTGGTACTACCAGTCGTCCAGCTCCAGTACTAGTTTAGTAGTACTACAGTGATGAGGACGAGTGCGACGGTACAGGGAGGCAGAGAAGTCTTCGGGCAAGGATACGAGGGAGGAGCAGCCACCACCCATAAACTATCAGGATTTGGAAGACTGGAGGGAGAGAGGGAAGAAGGGGGGAATCTGAGCTATTCCTCCATGGCTGTATTTATACTAGTACCCAAGCGGGGCTGTTCACTGACCAGCTTTATCATGTTTTCTTCAGGCAGCAAAGTGTAAAGCATGGAGGTGGGGCTTGATTGGATTCAGATAACCTTTTCTCTCTGCAAATTGCATCAGGAGAGGCCTAGGGTTAATTGATCTCTGCAATTTCCACGATGGATCAGGAATGTAATAAAGGTTTCGTGCCCGTATCTTTCCGCAGAAAGGCGTGCATCGTGCGATGCGATTTAGTGGAGGATGGATAGGTATGGCTTAACCAACGATTACAGGATAAGACCATAACATAATGAGATAATATGGAGGATGCTCATTGTGTTGCTTTGCTAAAATTCTTGTCGGGTAAATGCATCCAGGCCAATGTTTGAAAGTTCAGCAGACGACAGTACTTCCATTGTGCAGTCGATAATACTATGGTTGTTGGTTTGCCTGGTTTCTGGAGTGAGCAGTACATTTTTGAAAGATAATACCATCGCAAGTGCACTGTTCCTAAAATGACTGGACTGTGATAGGTAGATGATGTATCTGTTGTTAAATTGACTGGACTGTGATCTCGGTGATGAGATGTGTAGAACCTGACTTTATGATGTCAAGGGACTGTCAGGGCACGAGGAGAAGACTGAATAACAAACTGAATGGCTACAATCATTACTATGAGAACATGAAATAAGTTTGGTTAAGTAGAAAAAACATTTCCTCCACCTCGCGTCGCCCCCTCCTGGCGACCGAGGGGGCCAAACCCTGACCCCGCTGCCACCTCCTCCCCCTCCATCCTTCTCCCTCCTCCTCGTCCCCGGAGGTCCGCCGGCCTAAGTGCGCGACGCCGGTGATGGGGGCGGTGGGGATCTGGCCTCCCGGCCCCAGCGCGGCGGTAGGGAGGAGAACGTCGGCGCTGGACGGGGCCGCCTCGCCATCGATGTCTTCGCGGCTCCGGCCGGCGGTGGCTTCGTGGGAGCTTGGATCTGGAGGCGGCGGCCTCTACCGGCGTGGAGCGGGTGGCGATCTGGTGGAGGAGGTGCCGACGATGGGATTCTGTTGGAAGACCTAGATATGCTCTCTATCCCTAATTGCTTGCTCGATCGGTTCTCCGGGAACCGGCCGGCGGTGTGGGGATCGTTGCGTTGGATCTAATAAAGGAGGTGGTCCTTTGGTTTCTTTGGCACGAAGATGAAGATCTCCTTGATGTCTGCCCTCGTTGATCTGGTATGGAGAGGCGGGTTCCGGAAGGCTCCGCCGGTGAACTTCCATGGGCGTATCATGCCTGGAGATTGCTGGATCGGAAGGTATTCGGTCGTGCGCACCTTGTTTTTCTGGCCGTTTGGTTCCAGCGGGAGCGTTGCGAAGCTCTGTTGTTTGTTCCCACCAAGTGCCATTCTTTGAGCCATGGTGAAGTCAGATGCGGAGAATGTCAGGAAAGCGGAAATATGAGGGTAGCGATGGTGATTTTAGTTATTGTGGCGACGGAGAACTGGCTGCATGACCTGGGACTTGTTGAATTGACTGCTGGTGCGAGAAGACAACACAGGGGGAGTTCCCAGTCTTACCTTGCAGGGTGAAAATCCAAGGTCTGGCCTTAACTGGTTGTGCCTGGCAATGACCTTGTTGAAGGCATTGTTTTGTGAGCGAGGACTTTCTCTAGGATGAAAACCTATGATCTTTGATCGGGCAACAACGATGCTTGGGCACTGTTTCCTTCTTGAAGGCGTTGTTATTGGAGTGGAGGACTACCGGTGTTGTTCGGATGGTGTGTGTCACCGCTTTGAGGATTAGTTCTCTACAACGGGACTTTTCTTTTTTGTAATTCTTTTTTTCTGGGCTGTGTGCATCCGTAGGACCGCTAGGGCATGCGTTATTGCAGAGGTTGGGTGTAATTGGTATCCCTGTGATATTAATATATACTCTTTTCCAAAAAAAATAAGAACATGAAATAAGATGCAAAAGTTCCCAAGTGTTAACATCATTTTTTCTCTCTCCAAAATGTAGGTTTTTGTCGATTCTACACGGACTACTGATACATGGCAAATGTATCTATAATTTTTGATGTTCCATGCTTGGTTTTATCCACTTTCTTGTGTTTTGTTCCGACTTTGGAGTACTTTTCATATGATTTCTTGGACTAACCTATTAACAAGAGCCACAGTGCCAGCTGCCTGTTTTCTGCTGTTTTTGGTTTCAGGAAAGTCAGAAAATGAATATTCTCGAAATTGGACGGGACAAAAGCCAAAGTGCCTATTTTTTCAGAAGACATCAAGTGCCAGAATACGAGACGGAGAGGGGCCAGGGGGCCACCACACCACCTGGCCCGCGCCAGGGGGTGCTGTGGCCGCTCCCGCCACCCCCTCGGCCTCTCCTTCCGTCTATATATTGTCCTCGGGACGAAAACCCTAAGTATCCGATCAAAAATCCATGAAAGAGTCTGTAGCCATCGTCATCTCCATCCCTAGATCGGGAGGGATCTGAAGCTCTTCCCGGCACCCTGCCGGAGAGGGGAATTCACCCTAGAGGCCTTCTTCATCACCATGCAAGCCTCCGGTGTGATGCGTGAGTAGTTCATCCTTGGACTACGGATCCATGTAGTAGCTAGATGGCTGGTTCTCCTCCTTTGTGCTTTCATGTTTAGATCTTGTGAGCTCCGTTCATGATCAATATCATCTATTTGTAATTCTGCATGTTGTGTTTGCGGGGATCCGATGGATATTGAGATGCTATTTCAGATTGATTATTGATTCTATCATGTCTTTGTTATTTGTGATCTTGCATGCTTTCCGTTGTTAGTAGCTATCTTGGCCAAGTAGATGCTAGCAACTCCAAGAGTTAGTATTTATGCTCGATAGTGGGTTCATGCATCTGGTAATCTGGGGAAGTGACAGAAATCTCTAAGGTACTAGATGTGTTGTTGCTACTAGGGAGAAAACAACAATCCTTTGTTCATACAATAATCGTATTGTTTACTTTACACGCAGTTCGTAAAGCAATAATCTGTTGCTTGCAACTTAATACTGGAGGGAGTTCGGATGATAACTTGAAGGTGGATTATTAGTCATAGATGCAGTTGGATGGCGGTCTATGTATTATGTTGTAATGCCCAATCAAGTCTCAAAGGATTCAAGATGATTAGTATATGCATGTATTGCTTTCTCGGTGTTTGTCAATTGCCCCGCTGTAATTTGTTCATCCAGCATGTTATTTATCTAAGGAGATCCACCTCTAGTGAACTATGGATCCCGGTCCTTTTTCTTTACATACAATCTACAACTATTTACTGATTTGTGTTTACTTTCTGTAAACTATTACTTGTTTCCATTCAATACGTTTAATCCTTTGTTTACCACAAAAACACGGTGAGATTGACAACTTCATCACAAGTTGGGGACAAAGTTCTGTGGTTGTGTTGTGCAGGTCTGCACGTTGCTAGTAGCACCGGTAGTGCGCCCTGCCAATGCTCAGCTAGTAACACCTTTGGGGTATTTCCTTGCTCCTATTTGTTCAATTAAACCTTGGTTTCATAACTGAGGGAAAATTGCTGCTGTGCTTATCATACCTTCCTCTTGGGGTTCCCAACGAGCTCTACATCAACCACGCACCCGAACTTTTCTGGGCGCCGTGCATTGAGCCATCAACTACCGACAGGATACAACAATTGAAGAGTTCAGTTTCTGACCGGCAACGTCCACGAAATATAACCACTAAAGCACACATATAGGAACAAACCCTGTAAATGTTTTGGTTGCTTGTGAAAGGCAAAACACTTCTATTATCACTAGAAGGCACAAGATGCATAAATGCATAAACTATGTCCTCACTCGTGTTGGAAAAACAGGTCCTTGGTGAAAAATAGACCTATCATTGGGTGAATGGTCTAGCATTAAGGGGGGGGGTACGTTCTGAGATGTCATGTTCCATAGTTCCGTAGTTCAGAAGCCAGAGGTGAAAACGGCATCTCGATCAGAAATAATGGAAGCTGGTAAACCATGTAGACGAACTATGTCAGCGAAAAAAAATCCTTGGCCACCAGCTCTGCTATGTAAGGATGTGCTAGGGGATGAGCGTGCATATTTGGAGAAGCGATCCATGAAGGTTAGGATGACACACTTGCCACCCACTTTGGGTATTCCCTCGATGAGCCCATGGCGATGTCCTTTCAAAACCCGAGACGGTGCCAAGGGCTAAAGCAAGCATGTTGGATGGAGCTGCTCAGCCTTGTTACGCTAACAAACTAGGCAGTTGCGAATATAGTCTTGAATAGTTGTACGAGCCTGCGGTAGATGGAAATCATGGCTTAAAAAATGTAGTGACTTCTGAATACCCTCATGGCTGATAACATGTGATGAAGACACCGGCCACAAGTGGTGAGGAAGTTGGCACGTAGACATGACGCTCGTAGGTGACAAGGCCATAAGTGAGAGGCCACAGAGGTCTCAACTCGTCGTTCGCGGAATGCCATGAGTGATGGGTCGTGTGTGCGGCTTGACGAAGCCCCTCGAATAAATCAAAGGAAGGGGCGTACACATGGGCATCAAAAGTGTCGCCCCGTGAATTTGCATCGGCCACAGTATTATGTTGGACAGGCTTGTACTCCTCTATGAAAAAATCTTGGCTGCTTTCCAACCCAATGATTTTGCAGGATGTTTACCAATCACTGGTCGTGGAGGAACTTGAGGAGGTAGTGATCTGTTTTAACAACGAAGGCACAACCCTAGAGGTAGTACCAGCAAAAGTTGGTTAGCCGACGGATGAGCAACCATGACACCATTTGGTCAGGACGCTGAATTTATCGCCATTGTTGTGCGATTTGTGGCGCTTTTATGCGCCATAATCCATATTTGTCACATCCCATCACCGATTTCCCTATTCTCACCCCACTTTTTGCTTTTCCCACCACTCTTTTCGCTGGTCCCGATAAGATTTTGAGTGGCCCCGCCTGAAATCAGACCGCCGCGCGGCTCCTTAGGAAAATCTATCTATTTTCCCTTTGCAAATTCCCTATTTACCTCCACACTAAACCCTTAACACCGTCGACGCCGGTTGACGGCGGTCATAAGTGACTCCCTTTTGCCGCCTCCTACCGCTCGCCTCGACCGCCCTTTCCACCCCTATATCATGTGTCCCCGACGTTGCCTAGGTCATATGTAAGCCATCATATCTTACACTGCTCCGATTCCATCACCTTTTCTACCAGTACCATCTGCACCATCGACATGGCTCGATATGTTCCCATCATTTTTCCTAGCTTGTGTTAGATTGCATGAGGAGCAAAGTAAAAGGCTTCTTCTTCATAGCAATAACCCCCACCCCTGGTCGTAATACTATAATATGAAAAGCGAAGATTGGAAATCATAGAAGCGAACAATGCAAGAATCAGGTAGCAGGATTTTGCACACAGGTTCCTTATACGGCCGTCCTCTTAGGAAGAACCAATTGTTTCTAGAGAGAACATTGCTAGAGCGGAGGTATGTATACTTATCCGATTATGCTCTACCATTAATGATTTACCCTATTATAATTCTACTTTTGCCATTACAAATTTACCCTCAATGCTCACTTCTAGCCTACCGCTCAAGATGAGTCTGAGGATGGACGTGGAGATTCTTTTTTCACAGAAGCATAGGGAGCTGAAAATGATGGAGAGGTAGAGTTAGACGAAGAAGATGAAATGAACGAGGATGACAATAGTGGGAATGAAAGTGGCACTAATGATAAGGATGAGGACGAAGAAGTATAGGGGCAGAGGGAGATGAAGAGGAAAACACAAGTACATAATGCAAACTTAATTTGAGTCCATAGTGCTAACTGAATTTAGTGCATAGTGCTAACTGAATTTGAGTGCATAGTACCTCTAAGTGAATTTGATTTCATAGTGCTAACTGAATTTAGTGCATAGTGCTAACTGAATCTGAGTGCATAGTATTTTTAAATGAATTTGAGTGCATACTACTACTAAGTGAATTTGAGTGCATAGTGATAACTGAATTTGAGTGCATAGTGCTAACTGAATGTGAAAACTAAGCTACATACTCATAACATAGATTACTATCATGAGTTTCTTGCATGCATGCTTGATTACATCAATAACAAAGATAAATGGGTTGTACAAAATTTACGTCAAATTCAATACTTTAGGCCAGATGGCCAACTTTACTAACTATATTGCCTACCTAGTTAAAAAAGGTGATATATCGTCCAGCTTTACAGATCAGAGGAAAACTAATCAGAAGCAGAAGTTGTGGGATGCCGTAATCAACCTTTTCTTGTGAACCATTCTTGCTATGCATGTTATATCAGTCTTATTTATCATCGCACATGTATCTAAAATTACAGAAATATTCTGATATTGATCTTTGTGTAAAGATTGGGTGATGAGGTTAGCTGGAAAGAAATGGCATGATTTTAAAAGCACGCTGAAGAGGTTGTTTTTCAATCCTTTGTTGACTGTTGAGAAGAACATCACAAATGGTTGTGATGATAGAATATCCACAAGTGATTGGGCAACGCTGTGTGAGTATTGTAGTTTGGATTCCACCAATAAAAAACCACAAAGAGTGCACTAAACTATGCTAATCAAAAAAATACTCATCATACTTCTGGATCAAGGAGTTTTGCCAAGACGAAGGACATAGGGATAAGTATCATATAAGTTGTGTGCATATGATTTTTTTCTTTATAACCTCTTTCTGAATGTTTACATCTTCAATCAGGAGGTTGTTCTAGGCCTCCAGTTTTCATGCGGTTGCTCGAGGACCTACAACAAGATAAAGTTCTCAAGTCTTTGAGTTCGATTAATTGCGGAGCTCAAGTATATGTCTTCTATATTGGTTGATGCATCTATTATTGATGCATATATTTTTGATGCTACATAAATTTGCGTAGATTAAAGAAAAAGTGGGTCTAAGATTGATGACAAGTGATAGGACAGTTGCATTTGGAAAGTTAACTTTTACAAACAAGTGTGCACTATGGGATGATGGACAACCATAGGGTGAATTATGCGAGATCCTGATTGAGGCTATGATAGATAACACTGTGCCACTCGTTAGGCCAATCATAAAGGTTAAGAAGTTGGGCCAAGCTCTAAACAATCACATTGTTGGGCCATTTATAAATATAAGTGAATAATGACTCCCAGCTTCCAGATTTACCAAATGTGCATATCCTCACAAATGTTTATCTATTGACTTCGTAGGTTACGAAGCCAAAAGGAGCTCATGTGTCTAACAAAAGATCTATTTTATTCTGGGTAACAATAAAAGTATGTATGAGTCTCTATCTAGTATATATACTCTCATATATGTTTTTTCTTGTTTGCAGCAAAGTGGTTTAGAATTTATTTTGTTCCTTATGCATCTGGATCAGTGTGTGCAGACTCAACTAAAAACCAAGCAACCAACACTTCGTCGTAGCACGTGTTACCCTGAACGAAATGGGTTACCTGCTGGTCAACGATTGAGGTCATATGTGTGAAGTCGATCACAATTAAACTTCTCTTAAAAACTTATGTAATGTATGTGTCATAACTGATTGTGATGCTTTTTTAGTGCTACGATGTATGTGTTTGACTATGTTATGCTATATATTCGAATTTGTGCTGTGATATTTGTAAGCACCATGTGTGATTTATATTATGAGTTTTTGTGAATTCTGGTAAATTAGGAGAACCCTAGATATAGAAAAGCAGACTGAATTGCTATGCCAATTTTTTTTATCAGGGGCACTATGTCGTGCATGTGCCACGTACGACAACACCATATTGTGTCGGGCAATCACAGTTCTCACGGCACTTAATCAATGTCGGCTTATAATGGGTCACGGCGTTAACGGCGTGTTGCCATGTTAGCGCTATCGGATGACGAGGTGCGGAGTTAAAAAAAAGCGTCGTCTAAAAACTTTTCCCGACTCAATTATCTTTGGTGGGTTTTTCACGGCGACTAGGCATGTGTCTCGGTGTCTATAAGCGCCACGGCCCGACATATGTGTAGTATGATAGGCAACTTGTCCTTGACAGTGTTGGCATTGAGCCAACAGAAGTCGATGTAGAATCGCCAAGAGCTATCGTTCTTCTTCTTTCCGGGTTACAACGCTCCAGCCTGGTGATGGCTACGTGTGTCGTGCGCGTTACTGCTTGGACATGTCACAGAAGTCTGCCTTGAACTTCTGTGATGTCATGTAGGGTTTTGGTCATGTCGCTGCGAAGGAGCTCGACACCCTACGCCAGGTCGCCGAGATTATGATCCCGATGTTGTTGTGTTGCTTGCCGGGTCGTCGAGATTTTGAGGAAGATCATACTTCTTGTGAGAGGATGACATGGTTGCCGACACAACAGAGATGGATGAATCTGATACCAGATTGTTAGATGCTTGATAATTATGAGGTTTGAGACTTGATGGTAGGTAATAGGTGTGCTACCCCGTGGCAGATAGAGAGAGGTGCCCATGGCGCAGCCGCGCAGGGAATAATCAGGTTTTGGTAATTTCTTTGTTGTCTCGTTCTCCACGGGGTAATATACATAGCTACTAGATTACAAGAGTCCTAAGAGAGTTAAAAACAAACTCCTAATTTTATTTGGAAACGGTAGGAGAACCTTATACGGGAGAAACCTTTCCGTTCTCAAAATACAAACTAAAACTAATTCAGACTCTCTATGACTGCAGATTTGTCAGATTTATCCTTTGCCGTACCATTTCATGTAAGTACGCCCCACATGACAAACAAATTCAACCGAACACTGCAAATCTGCAAAAACTTTCAGCGGGTTGCAGGCTGCAGTGTTGGTCTACTAATGTTCAGAAAGGTACTAGAGAAGCAGTCTGAGTATATTTGACAAAGTAGTTTCTGAATGATGCTTTACCAAAGAAGGCGCGCGTGTGACAGGAGCATGGTTATCGCCTAATGTTAGTCGATCTGGCTGCCAGCGAAAAGCAGATGATGAATTCCATGCGCATTCGTACTTGTTCACTATCAACCAAAGTATTTTTGTTTCTTTATTTTGAACACTTCTCTGCAGGGCGATAGGGAAGAACCCTGGCTTGCTTAACTTACAATAGTAGAGCACAAGAGCTTCACTTGCACAATGCATTGACAAATTCTCACATACAAAATGGTGCAGACAAAGGAACTAAATCAAAAAAAGCACATTAATGGAAGGAGAACAGATTTGGCTCTTCCCTTCCATTAACTTGAGATGGGCTCCATAGCCCAGTCAGGGAGTGATACAGATAACGTTCTTCTGTCCTTCCCTTTAGTTGCTGCAAACCTTTATTCAGAATAATCTTCGCTTGACGTGGCAGCGGCAGGAATTAGGCATTGCGTAGATGATACTTTCGCTTAATGAACTCGCATAATTCCATTAGCTGGTAAGAATTGCTTGTCCCGTGAGCACAAGTGAGGACCCCATAGATAGCCAAATCTGCAGTTAACTCTTAACTATGATACGGAGTATTTATTTATTCTGTTTATTTACTTTTCTCCTCGAGCTGAAGAATTGCTGCCTAAGGAGTGGGGCAACATATATGCGCAACGTACGTCCGAAGAAATCAGGTTGCCAAATATCGGAAGAAAATGGTACGTACTGTAATACCCTTGGACCTTTCTGAATCACGCACCCCTTCCCTAAACTGGCACGGAGACAAGAACATTTCAGTTCTGATATGATTACAGAAGATGTACTTACTCCTTATAATAGACACGTGAATCGGCTGCGGGCTCAGGAAAACATGGACGAACAGCGCCTTAACAAGGCATCCACTTTCCTTAAAAAAATGCATGGCATGATCCCTTGTTCTCAGGAGAGAAGAGAATTGTAAATCCAAGTGGCTAGAAAACCCATTATTGGTGACCTGGGGGGGGGGGGGGGGGGGGGGGGGGGGGGCTCGTCTCTCGCCCCCCTGCGGGCGACGGGACGAGCGTAGCTGCGCCGCCCTCCCCCAGTCTCTCACCTCTCCTCCTCCCTCGCCGCCGTCGGCGCGTGCCGCCGGGCAGAGCCCGTGTGGTGCTGGCGGCGGCGGGCCTCTTTTTTCCCCGGCGGCGGCGGGGAAGCGGGGGTTTCCCTGCTGGTGGCGGCTCACCTCTTTGGGTCCGGCGGGGGCGGCGGCGGGTCGATCTCGGCTGGCAGGGCGGCTCTAGGCGGCGTGGCGGTGGGTTTCCTGGTAGGGAAGGCGGGCGGCTGGTGCGCGTGGTGCTCCCGGCAGTGGATCCCTGCAGGGCCGGATCTTGGCCAGATTGGGCCATGCGGGGCCCTTGGTCGCCGCGTTTCGGTGGATGGCAGGTGCCCACTCCTGGCTACGGAGCAGCCGGGACACTGGATCGAGGCCGAGCGGGCCTAGATCTGGTGGCCGCCTGACCTGCTCGGGGTGGTCCGTGGGCTGCACGGAGGTGCCGTGCGTGCCATGATCACTCCTCCTCGCTCTGTCGGGCCCATGTGGTGTACCTCAGACCGGCAGCGGTTTGGTAGGCCCGGGTGACCACGGTGGTGATGTCGTTGCTGCTTGGCGGCTCTGCGGTGGCGGTGGATCCACTGGTGAACGGAGGAGTAGGAACTAGCGCTAGGGTTGGCGGTGACGGTGACACCCTTGCTGCAGTGTGGCGGCGGGGCTTCACGAGTCCTTTTGGGCTCGGCCGGGCCAGTGAGGGCCTGGTTTGCCCTTGTTGTTACATCCGGTCGGCTATCGCCCTCCGGCGGTGGAGGTAGTTCCCTCCCGCGTGTCACTGTAGCACCGACCTCCGCCGAAGTTGCTGCTTTTCGGTCGTACCAGTCTCACATTGTGGGTCACGGCGAGACGGCGGTGGTGACAACAAGACCGTGGTGACGTGTGTTGGTGGACAGCGAGCTTGGTAGAGCAATCCGAAGTGTCCGGGAGTGTGGTTTTTTTGAGGGGTCGGGAGAAATCCTTGTCGTCTTGGCACCGCCGTGGTGTCGGGCCTGCGGGTGTCGCCTTCCTTCCTAAAGGGCATCGGGTGTACCTCTTCCCCACCTCCCAAAACGTATCGGGGGAAACCCTAGGACCAGTCTGGGCAACAGCGTCGTTGTCGTCGCTTTTCTTCTTGGAGGTGTTGCTTGATACGTGACGCTTCGGAGCGCTAGGAGCGTGGTGGATATTCTCCGGAGGGCGTAGCGGTTGCGGGTCACCCTCGTTTTCGTCGAGCCACTGTTGTCGGTTTTATTTTCTCCTCTTTTTCTTCTCCGTTTTCTTTGTTGTTTGTCTTTGGGCGTTGTGCTGTCTGGCCAGTAGCGGTCTCAAACGGTTGCTATATTAATATAGCTGGGCAAAAGCCTGATTCGATTAATCCAAGTGGCTATGCAGCTGACTGACGGGACCAAATTGCGATATCCCTGCAGGTGAAACAGGAGTTTCCGCACCGCAGACGACCATACTTTGGCCTTACGTACAGGTCCCAACTTCCAACCGCCTACAACTACCACTCTACCAGCAGAGAGAAAGATAGATCGAGTCAGACGGTAATGTTTGTTTCCCTCTTTTGCACAGTCTTTTGGCACTACAAAAGTTCCCCGCATCAGCGTCGTCATCCTGTGTTTCGCAGGGTAAAAAAGTCCTGCGGATCCAAGATCCGCCATGGCAAACTTTCCCGGAGGATGGTCGCCACGTTCTTCCGCGAGTAACTTTTGCCGCGGAGAAAGATCGCATAAAGAAAAGCCTGAAGACGCTCAGATGCACTGCCCAATTCCCTCGCGGCCCTCACACGCACGCACCGTTGCCGCTCAAAGGTGCTAGCAGTTCTATCTATGTCGATCCTCCGCAAAAGCTCGTTCGCTCCTGTCATCTTCCACTCGGCTCTGTCCGGGGAGAAGAACGGGGGTGGAGCTCACGTTCCTGTTTCCTTCTTTGGGATCAGCTTACGTGCCACGCCCATCCGTGTTTCCATTTTCCTACCGACCTACGGCGGCAGGGGGTTGGAAGGAGACGCGTGCATCATCGGACATGAGTCATCGCCCCTCAGGCAGCCACTCGGGACTGCACTAGACGGCTTGAAATTAAGAGCGGTAGCCCGTAGCCATAGATTTGGTTGGGAATATTTTGGATGGCTTTCGTGTCATCGTAGATGCAATGCGCTTCTACAGGGAGTCCATGGCTTAGTCAAAATATATGATTCCTCACAACTGGTGAGGAGTGTTTGCTTTTTTTATACTCTCTCCGTCTTGAAATAGATGTCTCAAGTTTTTCAAATTTTGGATGAATCTATATATACTGAACAGTGTCTACATTCATCTAAATTTTAACAAATCTAAAACATCTATTTAAGATGAAGTATATAAAAAAATGGGTGAGGGGAATTTGCTACCGGTCTACCGCTCGAACCATGTGTAAATCTATAAACCTAATCGGCCCCCTCCCGCTTCCACACTTGTTATACTTCTCCTTTCTTTAGCCAATCGTTTTCTAGTGATCCAACTCAATATGACAGGGCGTGTACTTGTTCATAAAAATCTATTTATTATAAAATTTTCTAGTAAGGCATATAGCTACATGAAAATCACGGGGTGGTCCATGGACCGCCCTGTCCACCCCTAGGTCCGCCACTGTTTGCCGTCATCCCTTGTGATGCATCCTCTCTTGCTCCTATAGTCGTCTATTCTCGCCTTCTCTTTCTATCATCCAAAACTTCTAGATCGACTGTCACCACCGCATTACGTTGGAGTGCTACCATGTCTGGCTCCACCCATTTTGTCGTCCCAAGTTGAGGTTGCCATCGTCGTTACCTTGCTGGCTTCGAGGCCAGATTCCCCTCCCCTCCCTCTCTCTTCCTCCCCCATAAGCCTAAAAGTCAACTTTTCATCTTCATAGTTTTTTGTTAAAAAATCTATTCATTCCTCTGGCGAGCAAGAAATAACTATTTCTAAGTGAGCGCCGAATGGAATTATCAATATAGGACGGATAAAAACAAGTCGACGGCTATCAACGCCGATTGAAAATCGATCGAGAAACAACCACACCCTTCAGTGAAAGGGTTAGGGAACACTCCATAAAGCATGAATGCATCTTGTGCCTAAGATGTACTATTTGACAGATTAATTCCACGCAAATAAAACATGCGCTGCTAGTGATGTGTCATCCTTGCCTGGAGCCACATAAGCACCTTTTTTCCGGTACAGAGAAAGCGCTGACCAACGTGTGCGTAGAATGTATGGAATTCGTAAAGTCAGTGGTGAAAAAGTGTTGCAGAATGCAGAGTCATAAAGTGCGTTGGCCTATCCAAAACAAGGATCGATACCTTAATTGGGCTACTACGCATCCTGCAGGGGGGCGGTAAAGCACCTGCTTTGTGCCCTTCGAAGACTATGCGTTGAGCCCGTGAAAATCGCCTTTTTCAGTTTTGAGCTACTACGTACTGTACTACCGAAATCCCAGTGGGCCGGCCGATGGACTCGTGCACACAGCGATAAAAACGCTGCGCGACATGCGTCATGCGAGCCCGTTTTTGGGTTGGATAAAGATGCTGCGCATGTGCATGCATGTCAGCATGTCACCGTCCCTGTCGTCCTGACCGTCACTCTCTACCGAGTACCAACTCGATCTATCTATGAACTCGTAACCACCGCACGGTCGATGATTGCATTTGCAGCTCTCGTCCGGTACGCCGGGATAGGATGATGGGTTGGGGGCGGCATGCTATGTCTGCTTGCTCGTGGTTGGTCCGGAGTGATTGATCTGCTGCACATGCATTGCAAAGTTGCGAGCCCGAATCGTTCGGATCTCCTCAGCTATCGCTGCGCGCTTCCCCGCATGGGCAGTTTCCAGTTTCCAGACGGCCTGTCCGTCGCAGTGTTGTTTGTACAGAAATCAATCGATCGCAGAAGTGGCAAAAGGCTACATCTGCATCTTCCTACTCGAACGCACACCAACGAGTTTTTGCCGTTACTTTTCTGCCAAATGTTCAAAAAAAACCACCACGCAGATTTTCTGCAATTCGCAATAAATCTGATTTTAAACCGAATTGACATGATTTCTAATACTTGGACCCACCCATCAGGCTAACTAGGCGGTCAGGGGTGGACCCAGAGAAACTTATGAGTAGGGGCAAATCGAGTGACCAGGGGCATTGCTTGCGTAAACTTTGCGGAATTTAGCTGTTTTGGTGTCAAATATGAACAAATGGAATAGAGATTTGAAATTTTAAGCCCCCGCTCAGCACTACTTGGGTCCGCCCAAATCTGGCCAACGGGCCGGCCCGGCACGGCCCAGACACGGCACCGCCTACACGGGCCTGGCACGGCATGGCCCCTCTCGGCCCGCCAAGCTCGCGTGCCGTGCCGGGCCGGCCCGCGTGCCCGGCTGTGCGGCCCCAGCCCGGCCCCGGCGTCTGGCGGGCTGGCCCGCGGGGCCGAAACGGCCCGTTTTGTCTGTTTTCCTGTTTTTCTTGGATCTATGTTTGAAAAAGTGCTAAAAAATGCATAAACATTGCAGAAAAATAGTGAAATGACACAAAATTTCATATGGGATAAAAGTGAGCTTTATTAATGTTGCCTCATTAAAAAACCTTACATCCCTAGTAAGAAAAAAGAGTACAACCCGTTCGAAAAGAAAAAAATTACATCGACTAATTAGTTCCCTCCGTCATGCCTCTTATGAGACAAAACATGCCTATGCAAGTGACAGTTCCACCTCCGCGACGCAATATGAACAAATGGCCGCATCTTCTGCACCTAGCTCTATTCACTTGTTCACCATCTACCTCACACACTTCTTCATCGAAGTGCTCCCAAATGCGGCTTATTCTTCTTGGTGGTTGGGGTCTTGGTGGATTTGCTCCAAAGTTTCACTGGTTGAGATTTTGGTCAGCGGCCATGTGGTGTGAACTGTGAAGCACAACGTTGATGAAGCAGAAATTTTGATGCATATACTTCAAATGTAGGAACGAGGGTATTCATCGCAGTAGTATTTGCAGAAGCATTATCTAAAGTTACTGCAAATATCTTTTCGGCAAGACCAAACTCACTAACAACTTTAAGTATAGCATGGGCAATGTTCTCACCATTATGTGATACATCAATTAACTCAAATCCTATTATCCTTTTATTTAATTCCCAGTTTGAGCTAACATAATGAGCAACAACAGTAATATAATCTTGCTTAGCACGACCACTCGAAATATCAGAAGTTATGGCGATTGAGAAAGTTGACGATCCTAATTCTTCTTTTAAGGCGGCAAGACCTGCCTTGGCTAGCTTTTTCATGTCCCTAGTTGTAGTTTGTCTAGAGACCGGTGTAAAACTAGGAGTGTGAGCAGTTCTAATATATTCGACAAAACCAGGAGACTCTCCAAATCCTAATGGTAAATCATTCACGGCAATTAATGTTGCAAGAGCCTCTCTTTGACGAGTCGCATCATAGACAAATATACCTCGGGGAGTGCCGTCGGGGTTGAAGTTAATCCTGCTCTGGATCGCCGCGGCTTGTCCATCTTGCTTGGCGTGGGTCGCCAAGTGCCTCCTCATGTGGCCGTGGCCTCCTCCCTTCTGCAGAGCAAATTTGCTCGAGCAACCCGGGTGCAAGCACCGAGCTCTCATCTTCGTCACACCATCGCCGTCAACATATTCTTCTTCCTCATAGTGCTGCCAGATCTCCGAGGTTTTTTTCCGCCGCTTGCTACCAAAAGCGGTGGAATTTTGGCTAGCACTAGCACTACTAGATGTATCGGGAGAATGTGTGTATGTTGGTGTTGGATGATCGGATTGGGTAGTATATGGAAATTGCATGGTGTTGATGTTGTCGTTGCCACGGAAGGGAGAAGTATTAAAGTCGGGAGGAATCTCGACCCCCAACTCATTGGCATTGAAAAGAAACTGGTTGGGATTAGCCATGAGAGATGTGTTGGATGGTGTGGAGATTGAGAGGGGTGTGCTGCCCTTTTTATAGCAAAAATTTGATGAAATTCGGACCAAAGTAGGCTTCCAAATGACCTAAAACCCTAAAAATACTCAAAAAGGGACCAAAATACCCCCAAACCCTCCCAACCGCTCCCAACTGCCCAAAACGGCCACCCCGCCCCCCCCGCTCCCCCTGGTCCCACCGATTTCAAAAATCTGATGCTCCCGCTCCCCCCGCTCCCCTCTCGTGGCGGGCCGCCGGCGTGCCTGGCGGGCCGGCCCGCGTGCCGCTCGCGTGCTCGGCCAGGCGTGCCGTGCCGGGCCTAGCCCGCGTGCCCAGGGAGGCGGCCCCAGCACGGCACCCCGCGTGCCGCGGGCCGGCATAGGCCGTCAAGCCACGTGCCGTGCCGGGCTGGTGCCGGGCCAAAAGCGCGTTCCGCGGGCCGGGCCGCCCCAGGCACGGCTTGTTGGCCAGGTTTGGGTCCGCCCATGTAGGCGGTGAGAGAAGACGCCCCGAATACCGGTTTGCACACAGGTCCTCCAGTATTGTTATCAAATTACGCTAAAGGTCCTAGCACTCCACAGTTTTCAGAAAACCACATGCTCATTTTCAAACGCTCACAACTTTTGAATATAAATTCAAATAGAAAATATTTTAATATGAAAAATTCTCAGAAATGTTTGAATATTGCGAATATAAACTTGGTTCACTGTTTTAGATAATTAAAATATATAAATAATTAAAAATTTCTTCTATTACTAATGCGAACTTTGGAAATTCATAACTTTATTTATATATCTCCAAATAATATAAATGGTATGTCTAAATTTATTAGAAAAATCTAAAGAATCCATTTCAAACGTCCATAATGCATGAATCGGACCTATTGATCTTGGGTATTACAAGAAAATAAAAGTAACGAAACACATGTACATGTACGTATGTACAAGAGGCACGGCCATGATTCCGTTCCAATTAACGCTACGGTCTATTCTGGCGAGTAATATGCAAACTATGCAATTGGTTGTACGACTAATATGATCGTGTAATTAAACGAATTGAAGAGATAATGATTATTATTTCCATTCTAAGAGATTTCTATGTGACGACGATTTTGATTTTTTACCTATAAAATCGTTTTCCCTAACACATACACTGCTACACGCATGCATGTGGAGAGACACACGGACACATCGTTTACAGTATGTATTAGCATTTTAGCACATTTTTTCGAACAAAATGTACAACGGAAAAGGAATTAGCGATGGGTTCACTATTTACACGCATGCAGCGATGAACGAAATTGAGCACCAATTGACACGAAATATGTTTCATTATATACCGATCATAGAATAGGTACGTGATTCGCAAAAAAAAAACAAAAAAGTACCTTACATGATTATATGTTCCATATAGACTGTACATTATTCAATTTCTTGCACATTCTTAAAAAATCTATCTCTACTTAAAGAACATTCTTTTATCCCTCTGTTTATCCGTGGGAGAAACAAACTCTACAAATATTTCCTTCCAATGCACATACATATATGAGGCTCTAAGATAGGCTGATTTGTACGTATGTATATACCAATATAAATGGATCAAAATATCCAAGAAGAACGGATGTGATTCATGCATGATGGATCCAAGAACTAGATTCCTTGGATTTTTAAAATAAATGTATACATATTATTTATGTTATTCCGAGTTATACAAATTAAAGTTATGAATTTTCAAAGTTTGCATTATTAATAGAAGGAATTTCAATTGTTTGCATATTTTAATTATCTAAAATAGTGAAACAAGTTTATATTTGAAATATTCAAACAATTCCAAACACTGTTCATATTAAAAGTTTTCCCATTTGAATTTGTATTCATAAGTTATGAACGTTTAAAAATAAATAGGTTTTTTGAATTTTTTTGAGGTGGCAGGGACCCTTGCATAATATGCTTTCAAAACTCGAGGACCTGCATGCTAAATAGCAGACATGCGTACCATCCCGCATCGCCACGTCAGCCTGACAGGGTGGTTCCACCATCCGAATTGCAAAAAAATATGGGGAGAAGTGGTCACATTCTGCGAAATTGGCGAAGTGTGGTAGATTTTCGAACATTTTGCAGAAAAGTGGTGGTTTTAGGCTAAAAACTCCACACGAACCGACCAAGGTGGACGAAACCACCAATATACTTTTGACCTGACTTATAAACAAAACCATACAGTCAAAATTATATATAATGACAAGAAAAACTTCTTAGAAAGCATATCACGGATAACAGGAGTAGCCACACACCTCCAAGCAACCCCCTAGACCTCCGACAAGAGGTATCAACACGCCTCCTTGGGAAAAGCATTGGATCTCATTACGTTGCACACACAAGTTATCGCCAGACAGGATCGCATGTCCTCTCGCTTCAGGTCATGGAAAGCCGATCCTGCCACCTGACAACGATAACCGAGTACGGTGACAACTAAGCCACGAGTTAAAATAGAAGATCACTGAGACGACCTCACACCAAGATAGAAGAGGCTTCAAGTCAGGATCCAAACTTGCCCGCCGATGTCGACTTGCCATGGCAACAAAGTACTGAAGCTCCCCGAGGACGTCCCCAAGAAGGGCATGACGCTTGCGTCGCAGTCACGGAGAACGATGGTCATTTGATGATCAAGTTTCATCATCATGGTATAGTTATTATAACAAGAATATCTTTGTCAATGGGAGCATATTGTTGGTTGAACAAGGATGCTGAATAGACCCAAGTTCAACAGTTTACTAAAAGATAATATTATCATATAGTTGTTGGTATTTCGTAATTATTGTTGTATAACTTTGTCCTTTGACCATGAGGATATCAGTTTTCCTCATACGGAGAGAGATATCTTGATTAGGTTACCTTTAACCAGGTGATCATAATAGTGATTTTTCAGATATATAGGAAATGTATGTCTAGACATACGAAAGTTCAGTAGTGGCATTTGCACGTCCGAAGATGGAGCGATACTCTTTGGGCACTCTCAATATTACGCTACCATTCATCCTCTAGCCACACACAGGCTGATATGAATCACTGAATACCGGAATAGGCAAACGCGAACAATAGAATAAACCGATAACGAGGTCAACATTGTATAATACAAGGAGTTGTTTTATAAGGATACATGATTGTCTTACCTTAGGGTTTTTATGTATCGTGATGCAATAGAATAGTGTACGACATCAATTGGTTCGCTCGATTACTTCGTGTTATGTGGAGTCAATATGGGTATCTAGATATGGCTAATGATTATTGTCCGGAAAGGGTGAAAGGGTAATTTCCCCTATGTGTGGTTTTGGTGATTAATGACAAATTCCTATGGACTAATGTTTTCATTGAGTTTTATATGAAGGAACATTCCATGGGTCATGCTTGTAGTCCATATGTTGGATTCAAGTATGGATGCCATGAAGATAATATACCTTGAGTTTCGGCATCAAGATCATCGAACTGAAGAGAAGAATATGATATGTTCAAGATCTTGAGAGTGTGATCTCAATAGAAGAATTCAAGATATGGCTCTAAGTCGGTGTCATGATAGCCTCATTAGTTGAGCTATGGTTGACTAAGATTTAAAGCATGTAATCAAATGAAGAGTTCCTTATGTACCTCAAGATATTGAGATGGAGCATGAGAAGACACTTGGTTGACCAATGCAAAGAGTGAAGAGTGATTTCAAGTTGGTCAACACATGAAGCATAAAGGATGTACCACATGGATCTTGTGGTGTGGTAAGCCTTGTCATTTATGCATCATGAACTAACCCATTATATATTTTCCTTTGTGTGTTATATATGGGATAGGTATCTTTCAATGGGCATGCTTCAAAAGTGAAGATCTCATATAGCCCATGAGTGGATGGCATCAAGTGGTGATCCTCATCAAGGTTGAGAAGGGCAAGTTCAAGATAAGAATCCCGAGAAGATCATTTTCTTAAAGCTTGCCGTCCATATTGGTGATAATGGACATGTAGATATGTGTCTTAATGAAGCTATCCCATAGTGGTGTATGAGGAGAAAATTATGAGTCTTCACGAAGCAACAATGATCAAGTGATGCATTCCGGCTTGGATGGAGCTTGAAGCATTGTCATCAAGATCAAGCGGGTGCACAAGGAAAAGGTATGGCCTTGCTAGGTTTTCCTTTTACCGGTCTCAAGGTGGTTGTTGGGAGACCGGGTTATAGGATAGATAGCCGCACTATCAAGAGGGGATTTCGGTTGGGTAACTTGATCACATCATCATAGAGAGATCAATCCTTTGCATACTTTGCATATTCCTATTTTGTTGCTTCTTGGTGTTTCTCCATGTGAGGTTCTTGAGCTTGTTGCTAGCTCTTCAACAAGCCCAAGTTCATCGAAAACAAAATTCGTATGCATCTTCTATGGTGTTTTCGAGTTTGAATGTTTTACAGGTTCTTCTTATAGGGAGGATTCATACCTTTCCTAATTTGTTTATATCCTCCTTTGTTGTACTATGATGTTTTCATGCACCATATTGTAGATCTTGTTGTCCTCGTCAAAAAAGGCTGAAGATCATCGAAATCGGAGTCCAGATGCAAAAGTTATTGCATTTTTCGTGAAGTCTGTTTCATCTCGGTTGTGGATCCGGTTCAACCGAGTCCCACACCGGACGGTCCGGTGCCAGCGCCGGTAGACCGGATCTCAGACCGGATTTTCCGGTTTTCGCGACCGAATCTATTCCGAGTTGGCAAACAGAGGTTTTCCGGTTTGTAGGCCGGTCCTCCGGCCTGGGGACCGAGTTTCCCGGTTCTGGGGCCGATCCAACGGACTTTGAAACCGAGTTTTCGTTGTTTTCTCTCCAACGACCATATTTGCTTTTCCCTATAAAAGGGGTTCTTCCCCCAACGTTTTTAGGAGTTCTTGAGCCTGAATTTGACCTCCATTTTTGACCCTCTTGAGCTTGCTCCCTCCCCCTTCCCTCCTATGATTCTTGCATCTTTTTGAGGGCTTTGGAAAAGGAGATCTAGATCTACAATCCCCACCAATCAATTCCTCCTCTAAGTGAGGGGAACCCCTTGGATCTAGATCTTGAAGTCATTTATTGATTTCCACCATTGTTCTTCCTCTGTAATTCCTCCCTAGCACTTGTTGCTTTGGTGGGATTTAAGAGTGAGGGATTTGAATGCCCTTGGTGTTCTTGCTTTGCATTCTTGCATAAGTGTTGATCTCTCCGCTACGATTTGTTCAAGTGAGAGACCGTGAGCTTTTTTCTCTTGGAGGGTGACCTCCTAGTTGGCTTGGCGGTTGGTGCCGTGGTGTCCTCTTCGTGGAAGATTGTGAAGTGACCCAGGATTATCCTTCGTGGAGCTTGTGAAGTGGTTGTGGAGCTTTCCATCTCCAGAGTGGAGGAAAAGCTAGCCATAAGGAAAGGGCCTATTCCTTCATGGGATAAACTCGGAGAACAAGGTGAGCCTTCATGGCGTTGGGAAATCCTTCGTGGAATCCCACACCTCTCCAACGTGACGTACCTTACTTGTAAGGGAACATGGGAATACATCTTCGTCTCCGCGTGCCTCGGTTATCTCTATACCCGAGCTTACTTTCCTTGTGATAACCATCGAGCTTAAAGTACTTATATCTGGCATATCACTTGTGATATATTTATCTTGTGATATCTTGCTTAGCTTAACTTGTTGTTGGTGCACTTAGTTGAGCGTAGTGTATTTAGGTTTTGTGCTTGTAAAATAAACGTTAGTTTAATCCCGCATTCTATCAACCCAAAACCGTAATAGTTTTGAAATTGCCTATTCACCCCCCTCTAGGCGACATCTCTATCCTTTCAATTGGTATAAGAGCAAGGTCTCTCCTTGTTTGGGCTTCACCACCTAGAGTGCAAAGATGTCGGCTAGTAGTATAGTGCACAATGACACAATTATCTTTAATGGCACGAATTATATTTTGTGGAGAAATTGCTTGCTTTGTAATCTTCGGACCTTGTGTCCAAATATTGAGCGATTTCTAGATGTAGGTTTTTCTCCTCCGATGGATCCTCAAA
Organism: Avena eriantha; assembly: GCA_910589775.1. Lineage (NCBI taxonomy): Eukaryota > Viridiplantae > Streptophyta > Magnoliopsida > Poales > Poaceae > Avena > Avena eriantha. The sequence continues at coordinate 82,915,271 of OU342742.1, forward strand.
ATCTATCTTTAGAGGATGAGAAAAATTTACATCTCGAAGCTCAAGTATCTAAGAAGGTCTTTTTCTCCTTGAGCCCCACAGTTAATTTGTTCTTGACGATTGTGAAGCGCAAGTCATCTCATGAGATGTGGACCAAGCTTAGAGAAATATTTGGTGGGTCCATTTCTCATAGGGTCGGTGGTATCTCTGAGGAGCTCTCTTCTCCTTCACATCATGAAGAGCTCCAAGTGGCTTCCACCTTCGGCCGCGGTGAGATTTCAATTCCCTCCATTTCACCTACATGTGACAAGTCACTAGGTAATGGCATGGTGAGTGCAGAAATCATATGTAATGATGGTAGTGGTTCTCTTTATACCAATGATTCATGTTCTATAAATGCTAATGGTGTAGAGAGTTTGGACTTAAGCACTCTTGGATAAGTATATATCCCCTTGTGTTGCTAGTCCTTGCATATTGTCTATAAATTATTTGAGTACTAGTGTAGATGATATGCTTGATTTGTCTTGTTCCAATAAACAAAATGCTTCTATTTCCTCTAGTTGGGTATCTAACAATGTAGAGGAAATCAAACACCCTATGGAGCAAGACACGATCATGAATGAAGATTCAAGAATATCCTCATCTTCATCCTCCCGTGCTCACATGTGCCTTATGGCAAGAGGATCAAAGGTATTTCCTACTTTGGATCCCAACATATCTTCTCTAGATAATAGCAATGATAATGATGATAGTGATGATGACCTTGATCAGGATACTAGTGCTCTTGTGCTTGAGTTGACCTTTTTGTGTACCTCTCTTCATGGTAATAATAAGTCTGTTGCTTGTCTCAAACACGTTATGGACACCATAACTAAACAAACAGAAACCATCGACGCGTTGGATTTCCAACTTGATGATGGGAGTCGGACATTCAATCTCCTTAAGCAAGAGATTGCCGAGGAGAAGCACACTAATTGTCTTCCCATACAAAAAATTGAATCTTATGAGCTTGAAATGGAAAAATCTATTAATGATGCAAGTGCTACTAACTCTACTTCTTGTGAAGCATCTATATTAAAGGAGAATGTTGAGCTAAGGGCTCAACTTGAGTTGCTAACTAGCAAGTATAGGAAATTGGAAGAGAGTCATGAAATGCTCTCGGGCTCTCATAATGATCTTCTAATCTCCTATGATGGGATAAAGTTAGCTCGTGAGGCAAGTATCACTAAGTTAACATCTTGTGAGCCTCATTTGGACATTAGCACAACTTCTACTCAAAATGCTATTTTGCCATGTGCTAGTCCTAGCGATCCTTCTTGTCATACTATTGATAAAACTTATGTTGGATTACTTGCTTTGCCTTGTTGCTCTAACAATGAAGCTTCCACTTCCTCTAGTCCCTCTATTTATACTAACCATGTAGAGGAAATTAAAGAGCTCAAGGCCCAAGTCACTTCTTTGAAGAAAGACTTGGAAAAGAGTCATGAAGGCAAATCCACACTCGATAATATTTTGAGTGTGCAAAAATGCCCCAATGATAAAAGTGGACTTGGATTCAACTCCAATAACAAGAACAAGTCCAAGAGCAATAAGAAGAAGATCCAAGACCAAGTCAAGAATTCGGCCAAGATTATTTGCTTCAAGTGCAAGGTTATAGGACATCATGTAAGATCTTGTCCATTGAAGAAAAAGCACTTGAATGAGAAGCAACAAGGGAAGCGGACACAAGGTGAAGGTCAATCCCAATCTCAACCTCAAGTTGAAGCTAGGCCACTTCCCAAGAAGAATCAAGATAAGGCTCCCCAAGAAAACAAATCAATAAAGAAGATAAAGGGGAGCACTTGTTGCTACATATGTCGTGAGAAGAGGCACTTGGCCTCTTCATGTTCAAATGGTACCTTATCTAACCCTATCATTGTTGATGATTATTATTCTCTTGGGAAGGATAAGGATGGCAATGTGTTTGCCAGGTTTGTTGGAACCAAAGCGGTGTTAAGAAAAGAACCATTTGGGTTGCCAAGCCTATTGTGACTAACCTCTTAGGACCCAACTTGGTTGGGGACCAATAAGAACAAACTTGATCAATAGGTGTTTGTGGAGGGCATTGGACACTTGGATAACTCATGAATAATTAAGGGATCTTCATATATATTATATTTTATAAAGCCAAGTTATAAGGATTATCATCTCCCTACCATATACCCAATGTGCTTCTTTGCGGTAACTCAAACTCAACTCTTTTATATTGTAAGTTACTTGCCCCTTTACATGTTTTGGTTTTGTACCAAGTATCTGTTTGTATTTGTTGTGCCTCATGCTTGCTTATTTTGTGTATTCAAGTATGTCTATGTGTTTGGCACATCATTTACTTGTGTGTTTTGCTTTGAGCCTCTAATGCATCTTGATGATATCTTTTTTGGCTCTTTTCGAGTGGTTAATGGAACATCCCATTTTGGGGGAGTGATATGCCTCGCGCATCTCTCAAACCTTAAAATGTGTGTACATGAGTACTACCACTTAGTATTGATATTGCAAGCTTATCTAGTCACTATGTGGTGTGTCATACTCATGAGAAATTCAAATTCTAAATGCCCATTAATTATCTCTAGTTGAGGTTGTTTTTCCTCTTATTAAGAAAAAATGAATACCACATTATGGGGGAGTAATATGCTTCTTTTGCATATCACAATCCTAGGAAATGTGAACATATGAGGTGGTGCCACTTAGAGTTGATATTGTTGATTATCTTGTATCTAGGTGGCATGTTATCTCAAACAAGGTCCTAATTTTTGTTAGAAGATTTTATTGCTCGTCTTTTCGTTCTTTGCTTGAGTAGGAAATTCTTGGTGTGGCCTTCCTCAAATGCATATCTTTATATCTTATTTGGGAGGCCATTTGCTTCAAGTTATTCTAATCATTGCTTTGCATGATTGTGTGACTAGTTGAAGCTATCAAGAATCTCTATCTTTGCATAGTGCTTAATCTTTTTTATTCCTATCCTATGCTTTTTATTGTGAAGATTTATCTTTAATATCCGTGCAACATACCACCGGAAATAAATTCCAGTACACTCATTGTCTTCAACAATTGATATACTTGGGTGTGGTAGCATTTGTGGATCATCTTCACCTTGGATTTCACCTCTTATTGCCTTTTTTTCTTTCCAAAAATTGTTGTGGCTCCCATTGTCTTCCTTGGCTTTTGAACATCTGTTTGATGGTGTTTTTGATTATTATCAAATGTGTTTTTAGTGGAAGACAAACCTTTCCTTCTCGGAACCTTGTGCCATTGTGAAAAGTGTTAAGGGTTTGGTTTATTTGTTGAAACCTTTCTCTTTTGGGAGTTTGTTATCTCATTCTTTCTTCTATGTGTTATTAGCTTGAATGAGATAAATCTTTGAGCAAATTTGGTTTTATCTCATCTTTTATGCTTAATAGATTTTGCTTGGTTCATTTGTTGAACAAATCTTGTGTTGATTTGATTCCTTGATATAGTTTGGACAACAAATATGTTTTGTCACACCTTGTATGCCTTCTTGAATATTTTGGTGTTTTGTCCAAATTATATATTCATTGGTTCTTGAAAGTCTCGTGCATGCATGTTGATACGTCATAAATGTATCTATAATTTTTGATGTTCCATGCTTGTTTAGTATATACTTTATTATGTTTTGTCCACATTTTGGGGTATTTTTATACATTTTCTGGAACTAACCTATTAACAAGATGCCACAGTGCCATTTGCCTGTTTTCTGCTGTTTTTGGTTTCAGAAAAGCTAGTAAGGAAATATTCTCGGAATTGGACAGGATAAAAGCCAAAGTCAATATTTTACTAGAAGGAACACGGAGTCCGGAGGGCAGCCGAAGGAGGGCGAGGGGCTGGCCACACCCTATGGTGGTGCGGGTACCCCCTGGTCGTGCCACCAGGTGGTGTGGGCCCCTCGGGCCTCCACCGACCTTGCCCTTTCACCTATAAAAGCCTCTTGGGACGAAAACCCTAGATACTAGATCAGAATTCCATGAAAAGTTCCGCAGCGACGCTGCCACCAAAGAGGAGATTCGGGGACATAAGTCTCTGTTCTGGCACCCTGCCGGGATAGGGAAGTGCCCCCAGAGCCATCTCCATCGACTCCACTGCCATCTCCATCACCGTTGCTGATTCCCATGATGAGGAGGGAGTAGTTCTCTCTCGAGGCTAAGGGCTCTACAAGTAGCTATGTGTTCATCTCTCTCTCTATGCATGATATTATTGAGATCATGAGCTTTGTAATCTAAGATCTATTCTGCTACTCAAGTGCTTTAATTAATCTCTGCTTATCCCCATGTGTGTGAAGTTGATAGTGTGCACACCGTGTGGAACTTTGGCTAAGGTTACATTAATACTTATCATGAGTATAATTTGAGTTGGATGTCTCTATGAGATTGTGGTGTTTTTTGGAACCATCTAGTGCTCAAGGTGATAGTGAGGGGTTATCTAGATGGGGAATGCGAACTTTAAGGTGTGCTGTTATAGCCGTACATCATCCAACCAGAGAGTAGTTCAGGGTAGCATAATGAAGAGAAGATATTTATATGAGAGTGTCCACTAGTAAAAATATGATACCTAGGCCTTGTTTCTAAGCATTGAAACAGCGTTTACAATCAGTCATGTTACATGTTTGCTTGCTGCTACTCTTATTTCAGATTGCAGTTACCACTTATAATCATCCATATAACTTGTATTTCACTATCTCTTCGCTGAACTAGTGCACCTATACACCTGACAAGTGTATTGGGTGTGTTGGGGACACAAGAGACTTCTTGTATCTTGATTATAGGGTTGCTTGAGAGGGATACCTATAACACCCTCGAATTGGCCCTATGCAAGTTTTAGCGCTTCCCACCAAACCCGCATAGAAACGATTCAAGGACGCCCACCAGGCACTTTCGTGCGGGTGGAGAATGAAGTAATACCATTACACATTAGTCCACGATGGAACCCACAGAACATATATATACAACAACGACTCCATGAGTCAAGAATACAAATATACTATACAAAGATCCAAATCACCTTGAAAACGATAGAGCGTCCGGCTACGGACAAGATGTAAATGGGGCTAAGAGCCCTGAAGAATAACCAATGGCGTCCATAACCCTGCCTAGGCCAAGCCCGAAGGGTAACCCTGCTAACGACGTCAATCTCAAACCTGCTAAAACAAAAGGGGTGTCGACAAAGGGCAAAGGAAAAAGAGGAGCGTCAGTACTGAGGCCAGTACACGGCGAGGCTAAAATTCGGCGGCTCTCGCCTACATAGGTATGGTGGACTGAAGCGGCAGCGCAACATGCACTAACAACCTATAGAGACTCGATTAACTATCGGCTATTAGAGAGAGATAAGAAAGACCTATTCGGAACCAACCTTATACTAACACCAATCATACCCATCATGGTATTCCCCCTCGAGACCAAACGAGGAAGTCAAACCGAGGAACTCACATAGTTGGCAATTTTATTCATTCCATTATAGTTGAAGCACTTACTAGTTAGATATAAATAGCATGAGTCATCCTGATAGCACGAGTAGTGGGAAGTTTTAGTTAACCATTTAGTTGTAGTTGCAATACTTACTAGTCAGATAAAATTAGCATGTGACATCCCAAACCCAGTAGTTGTTGGCACTTTTATTTCATTCCATTGGAGTTGTGATACTTACTAGGCAGGTATAAGATGACACGATACACCCCAGTGCCACCAGTTGTTGGCACTTTTATTATCCATTCCATTGTAGTGAAACTGATTACTAGTCACATATTAAGTCAAATTTATATCACTACTTTAGTTATGCTTGTCTATGATCGAGATACTGTGATCCAAGTCATCCATAACCGCGGACACGGCTTTCAGAAAGATTTACCCTGCAGGGGTACACAAATAGCAACACACACGATCAAACCTCAGAAAAAGAAAATCAAAACCCAACGAGGCTTTCACGACAAAGCAATCATAGGATTCATAAAATATTTCAGGGGCCACCCCATTAAGCTACTCGCAACAAAGTTGGCCGGCTCCGAGACAGACCCAAGGTTTGCGCCAATGGTTGTAAACGACTGGGAACCCGAAAGTGTGACTGGGCTTGTCGATACCGCAAAAACACTCCGCAATTCCTAAACAGTATAGGTGCTCCACGCACAATCATAAATAAAGCAGTAAAGCATGGCATAAGTACAGGATAGTAATAAAGCCCCAAACTAGTTTGTGGCCCCAAGAAATAAGAAATGAATCAAGCTCTGTCTAAGGGGGAACCATAGGGTCTCCCGGATGTGGATAGTGCGAATAATCAAGGAACATGTATCAAGTACTCGGAGCCTACGGGACACAAGTGGACATGAAAAACCAAATAACATATATTGCCTACCGATGCCTCTTTCATTAGTTATCCTAGCAATTTAATAGTTGTATTTAAAGTCATGATCCTCTCCACCGTAAAGCATATAACAACATTCCAACAACTGTGTGGTACTTCACGACACGGGATCACACCTGAGCAAGCGACTACGACTCACAAGACCATCTATCTACCAAACAACAGGTAATAGGAGGTGTCCAAGGCAATATAAAGGCTGCACGGAATATATCTGGTACGGAACACTAAAGCATCGCGACACGGATAACAATAGATCAACAGGAGGAAGTAAAGACTATAAATGCAAAATAGGTAGAAAGGGGGAGAATGCTCGCCTGGGAAACACTGCCAAAGGTTCATATCCGAAGAACTTGTCGATACTCGCATCCACTCAACGGCCTAATCCGTGAAGAACAAAACACTAAAAGAAACACCAGATGCAATATTTAATACTACGGCAGAAGAATCGGCATGTTTATGATATGATGCATGACATGGCAAAGATACGGTGCAATTAGTCCATATTAAGCGGAACCGGGGTCCCGAAAAATAATTAGAAGGTTCAAGTTATTTAGATACCCCACAATTTAAATGTTGTATTAACAAGGCAAAACATGGCATCGGTTCGCTACACAAATTAAATGAAGTCGAGATAAGACATAAATATCCCGCATTTAATCTCCACATTTAATTATCATGTGAATCGCCTAATTACCCAAACCACATGACATGTGATGCATAAATGAGAATGCGATAGAAAAATAGTGTTTAGGAACAGGGTCTCACGGTTTGGATTGGAGAGAGGGAGAGGCGGGCTTCGAATTATTGTTGGAGTGACGGAAGTACTCATAGTAGCCGGCGAGAAGGAGAATCCGAGAAAAAAACTCTTGCGGACATTCTGCCAAACACTTGACAGACGAGGCAGGCATGGATAGAACTTGGCGACGAGAAAACGATCTGTTGGACTAGCAGTGTCGCTGGATGCAGTATCTCTGCGGATGCGGATGCGTATACTAGAAAATGGACAAAGCCGAGGTAACGCAAACAACGATGCATAGGCGATGCAGGCAGGTCGACTCCCAAGCAGCTGAGCACCAGCGAAGTTGAAGTGCTAAACTATTGTTTGCTATCAACAAGCACGACTAAGGATTAGCACAGAAGAAAGAAATAGGCTGCTGATTTGACGTTGACTGTGTGGAGGAAGAAAACAAAAACTATAGAGATTTGACTCATGGTAAACCGGCGCGTGAAGGTCGGGTGCAGGCGCACGGCAGGACCTAGCCGGCAGATCAAGGCCAAGCAGGACCTGGTCGGGTATCTCCTGTAGGGAGTAGGCGGCGCAGTGTGATTGCTAGATAGATCGAAGGGGCAAGGCGGAACACATAGCATGCGGGGGTGGCAGTGGCGATGGAATCTACTTGCCTTGAGGCTTGTGGTGATTAATCTTCTCGTGATGGTTTACAAACACAGTACAAGGAAGGAATCCTGGCCAGAGGGGATGGGGCGTGGTGTCCCTGTCCACTGCGCACTGAATCAGAGGAGGCCGACGAGTAGAAATTGGAGTTGTGGTGTATGCTGATCGATTTGGCCCTTCAAGGATTACTGTCGTTGCACGCACTGGTTGGCATATGGAATGGATCTAAATATTTGGCTCAAGCATCAAGACATGAGGAGACCACGATGGAATGTGGGCTGCACTAGCAAATGATTTGGAATTACTTGGTGAGGTCTCACCTATGAACAGAGAAGAAGGACGACGACCGGATCGAGGTTGGCTGTTGTCTCACGTGGGCAGAAAAAATAAAAGGAGAATGGCGTCGGAGAGGATGGGAATCGAGGGGAGCGGCGCGGGGTAGGTAAGCGAGAAAGTGGTTCGGGGCGGCTGCCGTAAGGCGGGTCTAGGGTTAGGGTTTTATTTTGGGGTGGTAGGCTGCTGGCTTGCTGGGCTTTTGGCCTGGCAGGCTGGTGGCCTCCCCCGGTAAAAATAGTTTTATTTGTTTATTTATTTTAATTAAAATAGACTTTTGTAAATAGTTTTTAGACAAAACAAAATATCTGGACGACAGGGGTTTTAATTTGAAACAAAGATGGGGGGTATTTAGAAAACAAACATAGGCTTTTGGAAAACAGTTTTAGGCAAACCATGCATGATGACATGACAATGCTCAAATGCAATGTGGCATGATGACATGAGCATGCGATCATGATGATGCACAAAACAAAAACAACACACGATTTTCTAGTAGTGGTTTTACCGGGGTGCTACAATAACTTTGACCACTTCCTCCCTGGGTGATCCACTTAAGGGAAACTTGCTGCTGTTCTACAAACCTCTGTACTTGGAGGCCCAACACTGTCTACAAGAATAGAAGCGTGCGTAGACACCACATGTTTACTAAATGTATATCTTATATCATGTTTTGCTTTCTTTGATCCAATATATAGGGTATACTTCATCAAATCCTTAAATAGCTATGATGTGCATGAAATTCAAATTTGATCTCTAAATATGCACAAATTTTTATGGAGTATGTCCTATGTGTTGTGGTTAGTCTAACCACTTTGGACACAATAAGTTTGGGGACCAAGATGTACTTGAATGTTGTTTTAGGTACATTGGAGATGCAATGGATACTTGTCTCATCTATAAGGAAGGTGTTGTCACCACATGATAATTGGATCCAAGCTAGGATGATCGAAGAATTCTTATCTACTACATCATACCATTGCTATCTCAATAACAAGTATCTTATTCATGCATACTATTCTTCCATCCAATCTCTTGTAGGTTACATCTTGGCATGAATTTATTTGTTTGTAAATGTTGCGGTTCTTGCAAGGATCTTTGAAAGACTTGTCTGTCCTTATTGCCTATGTGAGTAATTTGAGATGATGCATATAATGGGGAGTATATATGATCATGCTCATGATTCACCAATCCCAAATATGCCTTATAGCAATTTATTGCATATCAATTCCTCAAGGTACTCTCATGTGCAATATTGTTGAAATTGCTTTGAATCCTTCCTTTTGCTACTTGTTGCCTTTCTCAAAATCACATGGGTATACCCTACAGGTACTCGAGTTTGGCATATACGATCCAGATATGGCGAAGCCCACGGTGTCGCCAAGGCCCAAAGAGAGAACTCGAGTGGCCTACGGACTCTCGATTGTTTGAAGAACAAGAAGAAGCTAAAGATAGAAAGATCAAAGGGGAAAACCCTAACCTGTAACCGACTCGATCTGTCACCCGAGACCTAGCCTATCTGTATAAAGGCTAGGAGGGGGCGACGAGGAGGACATGCGCAACCCTAGTTTCCACAACCCTCGCCAGATTGCATCTGCGCGCCACTGTAATCCTCGATTCCTTTGATAATTCCACGAGCGGACAAGCAGGAGTAGGGACCTCTACAAGGCCTGAACCTGGGTAAATCTTCGAGTTCCCCATGTGCTTGTTTGCTAGCCGATAGATGTCTCCAGCGCTCCCTCCTTCTCCAAAACCCAAGTCCATAACAATGGGCATTGATGAGTTAAACCCTCGTCAATTGGCGCTGTCTGTGGGAATTGGCAGTGCTGATGTTGCGGCTTCTTCGGCCCCATCAACCGCGATCTACAACTCCGCAATAGCAGAAATTCGCCAGCTTTTCGGCGCGTTCGACTTCACCGTCAACACGCCAGCTACTCGCCCGGCTTTCGAGACTGTGGGCGACGGAATCAGCCTAGCGATCGGGAGCTTCCGATTCCAAGTTGGTCAGATGGGCAGGCTTCGCATGCCTGACCAGCCGACGGTGCCATCGATTGCTCCAGCATCGTGGTTCCCTCCACCGATCGGACCCTTAGTGAGCTCAATGCTCCGACAATAGTCGAGAATACGGTCAGCGACAACAGTCGCGAATCCAATCTGAGCAATCTGGCAACTGAAGATGGAACCTACGGTTCCGGATCTGAAAGTTGCGGGAGCAGCAGCTTCCCCAACCACGTCATGTGCGCCGTCATCAACGCAGGCGACACCTCCGCCAATCGCGACAACACGGGCAATGACGGCACACCCAACGGCGGACCACCACCAAACGGCGGCATACCCAATGGCGGACCACCGCCAAACGGCGGACCACCACCAAACGGCGCCCCCATCAACAACAGAGGAGCAGTCGAGCCTCCAACCATAATAAACGAGCAAACCGGCGAGCGCGTCGTGATTAGGCTCAACGAACAGGAGTGGGCTCGCTGCCGCGAAGCCTGACGAGGCAACCCTCTACCATTCGGATCTTCGCAAGAACTGCTAATGGGCTACCATTGGCTCCTGAAGGAAGAATTCAAGCGCCAAGTGCAAACAACCGCGCAACTCGAAGCACGTAAAAAGGCGGCAGATGAGTCGAGTCTTCGACGTGCTGGGCTCTCCTCCCACGGAGGATCCTCCTCAAAGGACAACGAATACATCGCAAACAAGAGGTGATCCCGGATGGCCCACCTCACCGAACAAGAACGCATAGAAGCTGCAAAGGTCCTCGACTTCAGCTCTATGACAGTCGACACCCGGGGCAACGTGGTTCCAAAGACGCCGCAAGCTGCAGTGACAGCAGCCACCATGTACCTCCTGAACAACCAGCCGCCAGCTGGAGATTCTCAAGCCGCCATGCACCGATCCACGATCGCGGGCCTGGGATTAGTCGAGGCCGCCCTCGATAAAGAGCGAGCACCAGAGCCAAAGAAAGGCAAAGCTCTGGCAAAACGCTACTCCTCGCCCTCATCTAGCGACAGTAGTCACGATCTGTCTCGACGTCGCCGCTCACGGCGACATGACCACGATTATGATGCGCGCGATGACCTCACGCATCGCAATATCGACAAATCAAGGGCGCGACATGCTCAGTCGACTGACTCAGAAGACGAAGATGTGGATCTCTATCGCGCTAGATGCTTCAGCAGGGCCATCAGGCAAAAGCGAATGCCCAAGGGGTTTAAGCTCCCGTCGGAGAACCCAAAGTTTGACGGGCTACAGGACCTGAAGATCTGGTTGGAGGACCACATCTCCTCCGTCAGGCTTCATGGCGGAAGTCGAAGCACATCTATGCAATGCCTGCAGCTACAGCTGCAAGGCGCCGCCTGAGCATGGCTCAACAACCTCCCACGCGGATCCATTCACGGTTGGGAAGAGCTGGTTTACAGCTTCGTGCGCAACTTCAAGGGCACATACAAACGCCCCGCATCAATCGAAGAGCTGAGATGCTGCCAGCAAAGATCGGGCGAATCGCTACGCTCCTACATCCAGAGGTGGTCCATCATCAAGAACTCCACAGAGAACATCTCGGAAGACCACGCGATTGACGCATTCAACGGCGGCGTACGTCCCATAGAGCTCAGGGAGGAGCTGGGCCGCTCAAAGCCCAAAACCATCGATCACCTGATGGAAATCGCGAATCGCTGGGTAGATGGAGAAGATTCGGTGAAAAATCACGTTCACTCCGATGATGAGGCAGAACTCGAGCGCAGACGCGATCGCCGAAGCAAACGCCGCATGCGCATCTACGATGACCGCGACGACGTCAACATGGTCGCGGCCGGCTACGCCGACAGACGCGACGACAACCGCAACAGCGGCTACCGCAGCGGCGGATACCACGAATTCGGAAAGACCACGCAAGTGTGGCAGTGCCGTAATCGCGATGAGGCACCCGCGACATCCATTGAGGACAAGCTGTCCGGGCCATGCACTGTGCACTTCTACATCGACAAGCATGATGGAAAGAAGAAATCAAGTCACCTCCTCAAGGACTGTCGCGAGTTCCTCAAATTACATGAGGGACTGGCTCAGATGAATCGTAGCACAGTCAAAAGGGGTTACAGAGCCGCCCCAGGCGCCGTGGCACATGGAGCTCCGCCACCACCACCCGGGCCACCCCTGAATGCAGCTGCGCCGGAGCAGCACCACGGAGGCGAACCATACCCACGGGCCATGGGCACCATGATGATCCAAAATGGGCGCCCCTCGAATCAGGTGCAGAAGGCCATCACTCGCCAAGTCAACTTGGCCACAAACTCGCCACCATCTACCTCTGAGTACCTCAGCAGAAGCGAGTCCTGCATCACCTTCGACAAGCGCGACCATCCTCCCCAAGTACCTCGCCTAGGCCATTGTCCCCTCGTACTCGAGGTGCAAATCAAAGGCTTCGACATGAGCCACATCTTCATGGACGGCGGAAGCGGCATCAACCTTATATTCGCGAATACCTTGTGAGCAATGAGGATCCCTCTGACTTGCTTAGAAGCCTCAGACACAATGTTCCACGACATCGTCCCAGGCAAGGGCGTGTAGCCCCTTGGCAAAATCAACCTTGACGTCATCTTCGGCACGCCGAAAAACTTTCGACGCTAGCGCATCGACTTCGAGGTTGTCGACTGGCCCTCGCAGTACCACTGCATCCTCAGACGTGTCGCGTTCGCTAGGTTCATGGCGGTACCACACTACGCTTATCTACAGATGAAGATGCCAGGCCCTAACCGTGTCATCACAGTCAACGGGAGCTTCGAGAGATCTGACTGTTGCGACAGGGAATTCAATAGAATCTCCCAGTCCTTCGGCATGCAGGAAGAACTCGCGAGACTAAAGGAGTCGACAGACAATAGTCTGCCTCCTCTAAGCAGGCCAAGCTCACCTGACTTGTCCTTTGACTCATCAGTGCACACGCAGAAAGTCCAGGTCCACCCATCGGATCTCGCCAAGACGGCCCTCATCGCCAACAACTTGAGTTCCTCATAGGAACTCGCGCTCGTCGAATTCCTCCGTGAGCACTGGGAAATTTTCGCCTGGTGTCCAATGGACATGCCAGGAGTTCCCAGGGAATTCGCCAAGCACGCACTCAATGTCAATCCAGACGCAAGGCCGGTCAAACAAACAATTCGGCGATTGTCTAAACCAAGGGCAAAGGCAGTTGGAATGGAGATCAACAGGCTCCTCGACGCCAAATTTATACGCGAGATCAAGGAAAGCACTTGGCTCGCCAACATGGTGCTAGTACCAAAAAAGGACACGGACATCCTGTGAATGTGCGTGGACTTCACATCTTTGAATAAGCACCATCCGAAGGATCACTTCCCGCTACCGCGAATCGACCAGATCATCGACTCCACCGCGGGATGCGAGCGCCTCTGGTTCCTCGACGCCTACTCAGGCTATAACTAGATTCGAATGAAGGAGGAAGACCAAGAAAAAACAGCGTTTACAAGGCCTTTTGGTGTGTTCTGCTACAACACAATGCCTTTCAGGCTAAAAAACGCAGGAGCCACCTACCAGTGGTGCATGCAGGCTTGCCTCAAGAACCAGCTCGGTTGCAACATTCAAGTCTATGTCGACGACATAGTAATCAAAACCAAAGAGGAAGCCTCACTAATCGATGATTTTCACGAAACATTCGCCAACCTCGATCGCTACCGGATCAAGCTCAATCCGGACAAGTGCGCCTTCGGCGTACCATCTGGGCAACTACTCGGGTATCTTATCTCCGCGAGAGGGATCAAAGCAAACCCGAAGAAAATAAAAGCCATATTGGCCATGGAGAAGCCGAAAAACATAAGGGGCGTCCAACAGCTGGCTGGGCGAATCGCGGCTCTCAGTCGATTTATCAGTTGGATGGGTGAAAAGGCACTGCCCTTCTACCAACTTCTCCGCAAAGCTAACATGTTCGAGTGGACCATGGAGGCGCAGGAAGCATTCGAAGACCTCAAACGCCTACTATCCACCTTGCCAGTACTAGTGACCTCACGAGAAAGGGAACCGTTGTTATTATACATCTCTGCCACCAACCAGGTGGTCAACACAGTGGTCGTAGTCGAACGAGCCGAGGAAAACAAGGTCCACGGGGTACAACATCCAGTGTACTACCTCAGCGAGGTACTTACGCCAACAAAACAGCGGTACCCGCACTACCAGAAGCTGGCGTACAGTGTCTTCATGATGGCCCAGCGACTGCGCCACTACTTCCAAGAGCACCCAATCGTGGTAGTCAACGATGCCCCACTTGGGCACATGCTTAACAATCCTGACGCCACCGGACGAGTCGCACTTTGGGGAATCGAACTGTCTCCACGAGACATCACATATGAAAAACGTGACGCAATCAAGTCACAAGTTCTCCCTGACTTCCTCGTGCACTGGATGGAGAACCAGCTCCCCAAAAAACCAGATATGTCCTACCTCTGGACAATGCACTTCGATGGATCCAAGCGGAAGGACAGAGCTAGTGCAGGTGTCATACTGACATCACCCCAAGGAGACAAGCTGAAATATATCCTGCAAATGCAGTTCACCGCCTCAAACAACGAAGCTGAATACGAGGCCCTGCTCCACGGGATGAGGATGGCAAAAGCCTGCGGCGCCAAAAGGCTCATAATATATGGCGACTCCAGGCTGGTGGTTAACCAGACAATGCACGAGTGCGACACACTCAATGACAACATGATCGCCTACCGCGACCTCTACGACACACTCGAAGGGGATTTCGACGACTAAGAGCTGCGGCACATAGGTCGTGAAAGCAATGAAGAGGCAGATGCCCTCGCCAACATAGGCTCTACCTGCGCCCCCATGCCACCTGGGGTATTTCTCGAGCGCATCTGCGAACGCTCCATCAAGCCAAAGGCCACAGAGAAGAAAACAAGCGCAGCAACGGACTCGGGGGCTACGCTGCCCAATGAGCCAATGGCACTCGACGACTTGGAGCTGGATATAGGACTCGAAGGACCAATGAGAGTCATGATGATCGAGCCATCTTGGACTCAACCGTACATCACGTATCTTCTCAGCAAGAGGCTACCAGACGATCTGACTGATGCACGGCACATCGCGCGGCGATCCAAGGCATTCGCCGTTATCAACAGTGAATTATACAAGCGCAGCATCACGGGAGTGCTCCAATGATGCGTCTCCATGGCCGATGGAAGAGCTGTTCTCCTCGAGATCCATGAAGGGACCTGCGGACACCACGCCGGCAGTCGCGCCCTCATTGCCAAAGCTCTACGAGCTGGATTCTACTGGCCTACGACCATGCGCGACGCCAAGGATATCGTCCAAAAATGAAACGCGTGCCAATGATTCGCGGACAAGCCGCACGCACCTAGCGCGGAGCTCCAGCCAATTCCATTGGCCTGGCCCTTCGCGCAATGGGGACTTGACATGGTCGGCAAGCTCCCAAAGTCCTCATGAGGAGGCTACGTCTACCTCCTGGTCGCAGTCGACAAATTCACCAAGTGGATACAGGCCATGCCAGTGACCAATCAATCAGGACACATCGCAGTCAAGTTCTTCGAGTCCATCGTCTACCGCTTCGGAGTGCCGCACAGCATCATCACCGACAATGGGACGAACTTCACGTCTAAGGAATTCCAAGAATTCTGCGTGAATCTGGGAATCAACATTAGCTACGCCTCGGTAGTACATCCACAAACCAACGGTCAGGTCGAAAAAGCGAACGGGCTTGTCTGCGATGACATCAAGAAGCGACTCTCCGGCCACTCGAACAAGCCACGGGTTGCTGGCTAGACGAACTACAATCAGTACTTTAGAGCCTACGCACAACTCCAAATAGTGCTACAGGGTACACCCCGTTCTTCATGGTGCATGGGGCTGAAGTGGTGTTACCCGCCGAAGTACAATACAAAGCACCGCGTGTGGTCGCTTATAGCGAACAAGAGTCAACACTGGCACTCGAAGACTCTGTTGACCTCCTAGACGAGGCAAGGGAAATCGTCGCGGAAAGATCAACGATCTACCAGCAGAACCTACGCAACTACCACAGCAGGAGGCTACGCCCCAGATCCTTCGTCGAAGGCGACCTGGTACTACGACTGAAGCAGCAAGGGCACCTCAAGCTCGAGTCCCCCTGGGAAGGACCATACGTGATTACAGAAGTAATCCCAGGTGGCGCCTATCGCCTTCAAGATTTAGAGACAGGAGTCGCATACTCCAATCCCTAGAATGTCGCGCAGCTGCGACGCTTCTACCCTTAGTCGCTTTTTACTTTTACGTTACAAATAAGGCTAACTAGCCATACATTGTACTTCGTACTACCCCAGAAATAAATAAAGCTAATTGCCCCGAAACTCTGTGTTTTTCCTTTCATTTTTTGTAAATTATACACTCGGGGGGCTAAGCGACCCTGTACACATCTATTCTACGAACTCAAACGCGATATCCCGAGTAGCTGGCACAACAATCGAAACCCTTGACAAAACATCAACCCAGTTGCAACACACCTGACAGGTTGACAAGGGACTGAGACAAACACAAAGCCAGGCTAACGAAAAGGACTCGCGTAGTGCAACACACTCACAAAATATACATGCTAGAAAGCTATGTTATACATCATCGTCAATCAATTATACACAGCATATATACGAACTTTACAGCACTGGTACAACTATGTGCAGGATACAAACTAAACTACTATTGCATCAAGAGAAATCGACGATCTCTTCTGTCGGACGGTCCACTGCCTGATAGTGCGGCACCATATTCCAAGAAGAACCCGCTGGAGGCGCAGGTGGCCCAGCCGCAATTGCTGCAACATCCACATCAGGCCTATACAATCACACCAGTGACAACACAGCTTTGGCACCAGCCACTAATTGTTGCCGCACACACTCGCGAACCGCACTCAAATCCTAGAATCTAGCAAGAAGGGCCAGCAGGCTCAATGGAACGACGTCCAGCGGGAACATCGTCTGGTAAATATTCTTCAAGCATGACTGTGACTTCTTCAAGAAATGAATCACTCGTGACGCACGATCCTGCAGGGTCGCCAACGCGATCGCGCGATCATGATCTACCCAGAAGTACCCACTCGCCTGAAGCTGCTCTTGGGTCAAGTCATTCATACGAATGGCAATTCGATCCTTCTCATCCTTCGGATGGCGCGCGCTGACAACTACACAAAGCAATAGCGGAAGTATAAGGACAGTGAACCATCGCGAGTGACTACAAGGAAAAGATAAGAGTAAGAAAGCTAACATTTAAATTGGTCGCCTAGCTGCGTCACCTCCCCCAACAGATATTGTTCTCGAGCGGTGGCCTTCTCTGCCTTCGATTTTCATACATCCGCATTACCGCGGAGTACGGGCAATTCACGCTCCAACTGCTTCACACGATCACGGAGTCGCGAGAGCAGAGAAAGCTCATCCACCCTTGAGCGCGGCGGTGCCACATGGTCATCAAGGGGTGGCGAATCCTGAGATTCCCTCAACGGGGCACTCGATGTGCCCTATCGCAAAGCCCAGCAAGAAGCAATAAGAACACTAAAGCGATGCACAGACAAGAGATTCGAGTGCATTCAAGATTAGCAAAAGTATCAGCAGATATACTCGCCAAAATGCATGTTTTCGACAAAAGACATAAGCTATCTAACTATTATAAAGCTACTGAGGAGCAACTAGTTTCTTCGACTTGGCCTTTAGCATTGGGGGCCTCATCGAGTCCATGGCGGTATCAGATGACACTGACTTTCTGCCGGCCCTTGACGCCGCAGCCTTCGCTGCCTTCTTGGCTCGCTGCAGCTCCTTAGAGTACTTTGCAACTATGTTGATCAGCTGTGGCCCATACTTGCCACAAGCAGTCGCGGAAGGAGCAAAGACTACCTGCTGGCCATCCGCGCTGATGGGCATCGCCCTTGAGACCGCTGCCGGGTCAACTTCGACTCCGTGGGCCTGCACCATGGCGAGTGACATTGACGCACCAGCCGCACGGAGCTAGTTCTTGAAGCTTGCGGGGACGCCCCTGGCAAGAGACTCCACCAGCTCGTCCATGTTCTCGATCAGCTCAGCCTTGGGCATCAGCTCTTCCCGGAGGCGACTGAGCGTGCCCTTGGCCTTGGAGAGCATCTCTTGTACGGTGATGCTGCGGTCCTCGACTGCTGAAAGAGCACCCGCAATGCATCATCACGATGGAGGGCCTGAGGTTCGATGCTCAAATCGCTAGCATCTACACAAGAACCAAAGCATTGGCACAACGTCGGCAAATCAATAAAAGAGGCAGTTGGTAAAAAAAACAAAGGATCAGCAAATACCTGAGAGAGCCTTGGCAATCGAAAAAAGTTGTTCTTCGAACAACTTCTTCCTAGCTGTGATGGAGGCACGTAGATCCTCTTCGTGCTTTTGCGCCTCGTCACGCGCTGCGATTGCCTCATCGTGACTCTTCATGACTGCGGCAAGCGTCTTTTCCATGGTGGCGGCGTCGCGAAGAGGGGCATTATATTCAGCCGCAAAACAAAACAAAAGGGATAGACTATCAGTCGACTACATAACAACGATGCAGAAAAGAAGAAGTAAAGGGCACTTACTTTCCACCACGCGATAGCCCGTATCCAGCATTGCATGATGGCGACCCATCGCAAGCCCTGCTCCTCCAAGTGAGCGGCTTCCTTCACAAGGAGCGATCGCAAAAGAAAACAACAAAGGATCAGCATATGCCATAGATACAATCGACTGCAACACGAGAAGAAGAGATACTACACTTTCATGATCCTCCAGTGACTCCAAAGTCGATTGCTGTGCAGTCATCCGGGCGACCATCCGATGCTCCCCATCGTGTGGAGAGCTTGATGAATTATGCCTAGAGTGGGCCGCCAATGGAGGAGAAGGAGCACGCTCAACCTCTTTCTTGGCTCTAGAGGTCGCGACTCTAGATTCTTTCAAAAATTGGACGTCGCCTGAAGATGACGACGCCTACTGACTGCAAGATCAAACCAACATCAATAAAAGGAAACTCCAAAGAATAACCAAAAAGGAAGACTCGAATACTTACCAATCAAACTTATCAAAGTCAAAGGTTTGATCCCCCGACTCTGACGACGATTCCTTAGGCAGCCGCATCTTCTTGCGAGAGGACGGTGCCATGGCACTCACAGGAATGGCAGGAATCGACGACTCTACACCAACACATGCATGTTCCGAAGTCGAAGGGGACGACGCATCCGAATCCTTGCTGCGCGAATGCTTGCGAGTATCCGGACTACTCGACTCGGGGGCTTCCTCCTCCACATCAGATGGGACGGTTGACTCCAACTCGTCCTCTTCCAAGGCTTCACGATGGATAACCCCCTCAGGAAGAGGGGGCATACAGGGTGACACGGCCCAATCCTGCATACAGAAAACAAATATAACACAAAGTAAAGAAACAGAAAATAAGCAATCGACAAACAAAGCTACTACGTGGCACAACTATACCTTAGGAGGAGGGTTAGCAGCATCAAACGGAGGAACGACTGGTTCACTGTGGATCACAGCCTTGGCGGTGTACTTGGTGACCAGCCACACCCTTTTGTCTACCTCACTCGCGGACATGCCATCGGCAGACACGCGAGTGACATCGTCCGCGCCAGCCCACTGAAACATGGGGTGGACTCTGGCCTGCAGGGGCTGGACGCGACGACGCAGCCATGTGCGAATGAGGGTGCAACCTCCCTCCTCTTTGCCCATGCGACTCTCGAGGTCACAGACACGCTCGTACATCACAACTATCTCCGCGGACTCGCCGGGCATAATCACGTTCTTCCAGGAGCGCCTCCTCTTGCACGGCGTTGCAAGATCGAAGGGCGCGAGTCCGAAGTGGTCTCCGTCGGCCTTCAGGTCGCGGATGCAAAACCACTTGTCCCTCCACCCTTGGACGGACGTTGTGAGTTCGATATCAAAGTATGTAGCGGAGGAGTCGACGTGGATACCGCAGCCGCCTACATCGTAGACTACGAAGCCAGACGCGGATTGACGCTTCAACTTAAAGAGGCGCTTGAAGAGGCCGAAGTGCGGCTCGATTCCGAGCCAGCACTCGCAAAGGGTAATGTAGCAAGATACGTGGAGGATGGAATTGGGGGACATCCGATGGAGCTGGAGCCCGTAAAAATAGAGAAGGCCCTTGAAGAAAGGATGCAGGGGCAAAGAGAGGCCGCGGATGATGAACGCTAGGAACATCACCCGAAAGCCAGCATGAGGAGAGGGGATTACCTCGCTGCCAGGAACGCGCGCGTCAGCGACTACGGACGACAAAACCCCGTCTTGGCGAAGAAGACGAAGTTCTGAGGACTTGATCACAGATGGACGCCACACGCCATTCGTGACGCGAGTGCCTGTGCCTTTCTTATTTCCGTCAGCGACGGTGCTGGCGCCTGCAGTGGCGGAGCCGCCCTTCTTCTTCATCATAGCAGCGGCGGAATCGGCCACATCACCTCCCTTTTTCTTCCCCATTCCGCGGTGGCGATGTGACCGGAGGAAGTAGCTGGGAAATACGCAAAGCTAGTCCAGCGCCGCGAAGGAAAGAAGAGCAAAGAAGCAGAGGAGCAGCGACAATGGCGATGGAGGCAAAGGATGAAAGAAGTAGATGAGAAATTCACCATCGCCGCATCGCTACTTAACCCCCTGGAAGATGCAATCCAACGGCTAAGAAAAACCCTACCAGACGCGTGGCGTTCATCGCGCTCGACACGTGGAGGACCTGAAGCGCGAACCGTCCCCCACTACTCCCATTACACATGGAAATCGAGGAGGCGCAGTTAAAATAAAGATTACGCACGCCCAGTCAAATCAGAGTCAGGGAATGGGACCCACCGCTCGTCACGTCCCGTCAAACTCGCTCACGCGGGCAACTGAGGTCATGGCTCGTCAGCACTGACGTCATCAAAACTACGCAGCAGAAGACTTCGACTACTTTAGTCCTTGCTCGAGTCTTCGACTCCACCAAGCACTCGGGGGGCTACTCCCATAGGGAGCGCTGGTCGCGCACCCTATGATTTTTCTTTTTCTTTTTTGCAGGAACATGGACAATCAAAGTAAACCCAACCACTCGAAACAAGGTTCGACTATGGACATGGGTTACTCCCATAGGGAGCGCTGGAAGCAAATTCGACTGAAACAAGCAAACAAAGGGCGACCGCAGTCGCAAAAGTTCTTTAGTCCCTGCCCGAGTCTTCGACTCAACCAGGCACTCGGGGGCTACTCCCATAGGGAGCGCTAGTCGCGCACCCTATGATTATCTGTGCAAAGTACTGTGTGTTGATAACATCCACAATCGAAGCTTATGGCGACACCGCCTCATGATTTTTTCCTACAAAGAGACTGCGTCTCCTGGGCCACCCAAATCATCTCTGCGATGACAAAAATTCAGATGCCGCGCTTACGGCGTGAAGATAAGACCTGAATAAGGCCTAGCAACGCATTTGCTGTGCACTACCAGAAATATAACCGTGCCTGCAAGCATGATGAACATGCCTTGACGGACGTGTCGAGTGCTCACACCCATATACTGGAATTTGACTCCTGTAAGACCTCCACGGCTTGAGTCGAATTACACCAGCACTTTTCCGGATTCGAGTCCGGGGACTCGAGTTCGAGTAGATTGCGTTGTTTTACCCTAAGGTAGTTAACTGATACCGATACATCGGTTAAATCAGGCACGTACATCAACAATCCCTATGACACAAGCAAGCAGTCGAAAATTATACTCATTCATGCACTCGAAAGGCTTCGTAAAGTCTCTAGTCGAATCTGTGATTCCACTGGACACTCGGGGGCTACTGACATGGGTATACCCTACAGGTACTCGAGTTTGGCATATACGGTCCAGATATGGCGAAGCCCACGATGTCTCCAAGGCCCAAAGAGAGAACTCGAGTGGCCTACGGACTCTTGATTGCTTGAAGAACAAGAACAAGCTAAAGATAGAAAGATCAAAGGGGAAAACCCTAACCTATAACCGACTCGATCTGTCACCCGAGACCTAGCCTATCTATATAAAGGCTAGGAGGGGGCGGCGAGGAGGACACACGCAACCCTAGTTTCCACAACCCTCGCCAGATTGCATCTGCGCGCCATTGTAATCCTCGATTCCTTTGATAATTCCACGAGAAGACAAGCAGGAGTAGGGACCTCTAAGAAGCCTGAACCTGGGTAAATCTTCAAGTTCCCTGTGTGCTTCTTTGCTAGCCGATAGATGTCTCCAGCGCTCCCTCCTTCTCCAAAACCCAAGTCCATAACAATGGGCATTGATGAGTTAAACCCTCGTCACAAAATATCCCAACTAGCATTTGTTCCCTTAGTGTCAGTTGTGATGTTTTTTAGGTTTTTTTTTCTTTGGTGAAGTTCATTGATATACCATGAGAGAAAATAGAACCATGGGCTATATATGCACTTAAACAAAATATCATTTTTGGTATATCTTATGACTTCCTCTTGGATATCATGTTTTCTTATTTTTTTAACCTCTTATGTCTGGATGTTTCTTTGTGGATTATTATCATGTTTTTCCCACTTAGAAACTTATATACACGAGAGTGTTAATCTCTCGCCTTGATATCCTCGCTCTTTTCCAACCATCTCTCTTATCCTCTTGGTTTTTAATGGTATTGGCAAGGTCTTGATTTATGAGTGCTCGGTCTACTTTTATTGCATCTTCACATACTCATATCTCATATTTGGTTTATTTTGGACTTAATCTTGTCTTGACAAGTGTATTGATTTATATCTATACTCCTTGTATCTTGGTTGTGTTATAAATGATATAGACGGAGTGGGGATTCCATGTTTGTGCATAAAACCTTGGGGAGCTTCCTTATTTCATTAGAGCACTATTTTTCCATTTGATTATTTGGATCTTTTGATTGCTTGCTTCATCCGTTGAAGTTTCTTCACCTGGTTATCCTTTTAGCAATATTTGATCCTCAATATAGTTGATTTCCTCCAAGTATTCGTCATTGGATATGTGCATATGATTTCACTCATATTATGAGAAATGTACAGCTTGGGAGGAACTTGAACTATATTGGCCTTCTAACTTTGTCATCCATTTTGGCACTTGTTGTCAATGGGGGAGAAGATTAGAGGGTTTTAAGGGAAATGGTTTTCTACTTAAGATTGGTTTGTTCTTAAGTGTTTGCCTTTCATGCATTTCATCTTTTTTATGTTTTGCATGGTTGAATATATAGTGAAAACTCTCCCAAAGGTCATGCTTGACAATGTATGCAATGAAATTCAAGTTCATCACATGTGCATATATTGTGGGGGAGTTTACTCTATATATGTTGGTTCTACTCACATCTCATGCATTAGTTGTAGTTTGTGTGAGTAGAATCAGCTTTGATATGGGCTAGTATCTTTGTGTTACTTAACCATGTCAAATACAACCTCTTGTATACAACTTATTATCGGATAAGTTGCATACTTGTTTCTAATATCCATTATATAAACCCTCTTGCTATGATTGTCATCGATTACAAAAATGGGGGATATTGAAAGGGTAATAGCCCCTATGTGTGGTTTTGGTGATTAATGACAATCCCTATGGACTAATGTTTTCATCGAGTTTTATATGAAGGAACATTCCATCGGTCATTCGTGTAGTCCATATTTTGGATTCAGGTATGGATGCCATGAAGATAATATACCTTGAGTTTTGGCATCAAGATCATCGAACTAAAGAGAATAATATGATATGTTCAAGATCTTGAGAGTGTGATCTCAATAGAAGAATTCAAGATATGGCTCTAAGTCGGTGTCATGATATAGCCTCATTAGTTTAGGTATGGTTGATTAAGATTTAGAGCATGTAATCAAATGAAGAGTTCCTTATGTACCTCAAGATATTGAGATGGAGCATGCGAAGACACTTGGTTAACCAATGCAAAGAGTGAAGAGTGATTTCAAGTTGGTCAACACATGAAGCATAAAGAATGTACCACATGGATCTTGTAGTGTGGTAAGCCTTATCATTTATGCATCATGAACTAACCCATTATATGTTCCTTTGTGTTTTATATATGGGTTAGGTATCTTTCCATGGGCATGCTTCAAAAGTGAAGATCTCATATAGCCCATGAGAGGATGGCATCAAGTGGTGATTGTCATCAAGGTTGAGAAGGGCAAGTTCAAGATAAGCATCTCGAGAAGATCATTTGCTTGAACCTTGCCCTCCATATTGGTGATAATGGACATGTGAAGACATGTCTTAATGAAGCTATCCCATAGTGGTGTATGGGGGAGCAAATTATGAGTCTTCACGAAGCAACAATGATCAAGTGATGCATTCCGGCTTGGATGGAGCTTGAAGCGTTGTCATCAAGATCACGTGGGATGCACAAGGAAAATGTATGGTATTGCTAGGTTTTCCTTTTACCGGTCTCAAGGTGGTTGTTGGGAGACCGGGTTATAGGATAGATAGCCGCACTATCAAGAGGGGCATTCAGTTGGGTAACTTGATCACATCGTCGTAGGGAGCTCAATCCTTTGCATACTTTGCATCTTCCTATTTTGTTGCTTCTTGGTGTTTCTCCATGTGAGGTTTTTGAGCTTGTTGCTAGCTCTTCAACAAGCCCAAGTTCATCAAAACGGAATTCGTATGCATCTTCTATGGTGTTTTCGAGTTTGAAGGTTTTACCGGTTCTTCTTATAGGGAGGCTTCATACCTTTCCTAATTTGTTTATATCCTCGTTTGTTGGACTATAATGTTTTCATGCACCATATTGTAGATCTTGTTGTCCTCGTCAAAACAAGCCCAAGATCATCGAAATCGGAGTCCGGATGCAAAAGTTATTGTATTTTTCGTGAAGTCTATTTCATCCCAGTTATGGATCCGGTTCAACCGAGTCCCACACCGGACGGTACGGTGCCAGCGCCGGTAGACCGGATCTCAGACCGGATTTTCCAGTTTTCATGACCGAATCTATTCCGAGTTGGCAAACAGAGGTTTTCCAGTTTGTAGGCCGGTCCTCCGGCCTGGGGACCGAGTTTTCCGGTTCTGGGGCCAGTCCAACCGACTTTGAAACCGAGTTTTTGATATTTTCTCTCCAACGGTCATATTTGCTTTTCCCTATCAAATGGGGTTCTTCCCCCAACGTTTCTAGGAGTTCTTGAGCCCGAAATTGACCTTCATTGTTGAACCTCTTGAGCTTGCTCCCTCCCCCTGCCCTCCTATGATTCTTGTATCTTTTTGAGGGCTTTGGAAGAGGAGATCTAGAACTACAATACCCACCAATCAATTCCTCCTCTAAGTGAGGGGAACCCCTTGGATCTAGATCTTGAAGTCATTTGTTGATTTCCACAATTGTTCTTCCTCTCTAATTCCTCCCTAGCACTTGTTGCTTTGGTGTGATTTGAGAGTGAGGGATTTGTGTAACATCCCAAAACTTAATCCAAAGTGAATCAAGATCAAATCTACCCAATTTAGGGTTAACAAAAACTTTGCCATTTAAAAATAATTAAGCATTCATATGTGTGTGCATTTAAATTAGGAGTTGTTTTGAATTGCCATGTTTGAGTGATCCATTGGTTGTATCGCTGAGTTGAAGTATCGTATCAACTGGAACTGCCAGAAGAGATGTCAGCCATCCACAATGTGTTCCATATCTCGTTACTTCGCAAATGACTAGAAGTGCCGGAGAAGACTGAAGTATTCAGGAACATCGATCACCGAGCTGTTGAGATCAACAAGGATCTGACGTATTGTGAAGTGCCCATCCGTATCTTGGAAGAAGCTTACAGAACCACTAGGACCCGGAGTATCAAATTTCTCAAGATTCAATGGAGCAACCATACCGAAGAAGAAGCCACTTGGGAGGGAGAAGATTACATTAGGACAGAGTTTCCAGATCTCTTTAGTTCCTAATTTTCTTTCGTAAATCTCAGGACGAGTTTTTGTTTAAGGGGGAAGATTTGTAACATCCCAAAACTTAATCTAAAGTGAATCAAGATCAAATCTAACCAATTTAGGGTTAACAAAAACTTTTCCATTTAAAAATAATTAAGCATTCATATGTGTGTGCATTTAAATTAGGAGTTGTTTTGAATTTCCATGTTTGAGTGATCCATTGGTTGTAAAATGATTCTAAGGTGAATTAAACATCATCTAGATCATTCCCAAACAAATCCCAAAGAAAAAGAAATCAAAAAGAATAAAATAAGCAAATGGGCACTTTTGCCATTTTATTCACCTAGCCTACTTTGGCTATTCCTAGAACTCAAATCTTAACAGAAACAATTGTGGATCTTTGCACCCCTTTCTAGTAAAAGTAGTGATGTACCAAGGCCCACTTTGTTTCATCCCAAAAACTTTCAAACACTAAATTTAAATGACAATTGAAAATTGAATGTTGTTCATATGTATAGATTACACTTTCTCAAAAACCACTCAAATGAATTCCATTTAACAGATCCTAGCAATCATAGTCTACCAAGCATCAGATCAAAGCACCCACCAAAAATCTCCCAAAAAATTCAAATATTTTCTTTATGCGGCCATTGTGTCGAACACTTAGTGAGGACTAATCAAACTGCCTAACTATTACTGTTTTAGAGTAGTGATCAAATGCCACTAAGGCCTAAAACCCCTCCCATTGTCTCCCCCAGTACCAACCCTGTCATCAATAGGCTACCCCTTAGCCGTTGCAGTAGTGGCGCGCCACCACAATATGGTCGTCGCCGGCCAGACGCGGGCAACGCGCCAGAGACCAAACCGCGCCATTCCAGCGTGCCCGCTAGCACCGCCTAACCCTACCGCCTCTCCATGTCCACCCCTCGATCAACCCCAGCCACTGGACCACCGCACAACATCGCCGCCCTTTCTCTTTGCATCATGCGCAGCGCACGCTAGAGCGCGATCGCCGCCAGCACGTAGAAGACCGCGCCCCGACACCATATCACGCACGCCGCTCCGCCATCAACCCAGCACCCCGCCAAACACGGTTGTGCACCGCCGCGCGACCCACAGTCGCCATGATCACCGTCGAGCACCGCCTCTGTCTCCCAGAGCGCGGGAAGCCCCGACCAAATGCCACTGCCCCTAGCATCGCCATTGCACCGTAGAGAACCGCTAGCAGACCGCCCACCATCCGCCTACCTCGCCCACGCCGGTAGCCCTCTGTACCGCCCTCGCCAGAGACGCCAGCCTACACTCGTAGGTCCCCTCGTCGAACCTATATAAGGAGGCCACCCCAGCACCATTTCTTCACACCATCTCACTCCTCTCTCTCCACTGATTGTTTCCCCTCTCTAGCCGGAGCCGCTCGAGCCGCCGTTCGCCGGAATTCCAGCGAAGGTAGCTGCCGCAGAGGAGGAGAAGTCCCCGTCGATTTTGTCCACCTCAGCCCCAGCCGCGACTTTGCCTGAGCTCGCCGCCGCCGTCCAGTTCGATCGCCCGCCTCGCCACACCAGATGGAGCCATGGTACGTCCCCAGTAGACCCCCACCGACCGTTTAGGGTTCGGTCTCGCCGGCGACGAGTCCGTCGTCGACGACGACTGTGGACCGTCGATCTGTGTTCTAATCGTGTGGCCCAGATCGTCCCGTACCGCTTTGGGTTTTATGTGCCGCTAACATGTGAGTCCCCCTTTTCAGCAGCCCTCTGCGCCGCTAAGCGTTACTGGGCCAGCCCATTTAGTTTCCCGCGCTGACCCGTTTAATTCAAATTAGGTTTTTCTATTTAGACTGAAAATCAATTCTGTCCCTTAGTTCAAAAATCATTTCAAAGAGTTTTACAAATCCAAATGGAGTGATTCCATTTTTTTTGGAAAGGTAATGAAAATATCTATCCAAGGCCGTTGGATTTAAATCTTTTAGAGTTAGAGATCTCTCCTAGTAAAAATAACAAGACAGAAGCTTTTGCATATTCAAACATTTTTCTAAAATCAACCATAATAGCTTTTGAGTTGATTCCAACTCGCAAAAATCACATTTAACCATACCTATCTGAATATGTAATAATATTAAGGTTTGCATGTAGTGACTTTGGACTAGTACCAAAATAATGCTATATAGGCATTTCTAGTCACTTTAAATCATTAAATATTGAACTTAAACTTATTAAAATGTGATCCAACCTTTAAATCACATTCCCATATGTTAGAATATATGGTGATGACATGTGTCCACATGATCCCATATTTTAATTGGAGAATATTAAATCTTAGTTAATTTCAATGAGGAGAAATTACTTTTCTCAAATAAAAAGAATGAGGCTATTTAATTCAACCTTGTGATGCTTGTGTTGATAATAGATCATCAAATGTGTGCCTTAGTATGCTAAGTGGACTAGTTAAGTATTGTTTGGTGATTGTGTATTCCGTATGTATTTATAGACGATAGTACCGACCAAGCTTTCGAGGAGGAGGAGTTCTACCAAGAGGAGGAGGAAGAAAACTTCAACCACTGCACTACACAAGGCAAGCTAACACTTGCAAATATTATACTAGCAAGCCACCATTAACAATGCAAACTAACCCTTGCAAGCTAGATAACCTAAGCAATATGCATTAGGCATGCTTTGGTTATACCACTTTGACTATTACCTACTCCAAATGTTATTTACAAGCTTTACTTTCTTTACTTTACCAAAATCCTTTACTTGTTTGAAGGTAGCATAAAAAGTATAAACCTTGACCTATCTAGATAAACTTAGATGTCATTCTATGGGATGAGATTGACATTAGCATCCCATATTAGTGAACACTCTTAACTTAGTAGTTTAGAGCTAAACTAGAACTTGAGTCACTTTAGATGGGAATACTTGGTGAAAATGACTTGTGAAAACCTTGGAATGAGGAGTCATTCTATTGACATGTTTTGACATGTGTTGAGAAACACAAATGTTTTGATGATGAAAATGTTGAGGCATGAGCCTTAACCCTTTTGCAAAGCTGATGGTTGGGTTCGGATGCGATACCATTCCAATTTTACCGTACAACCCCAATACCTGAATTGGGTAAGGCTTAGCCAGAAGTTTATATGTATTAGTATTAGTTCCCTCGTGGGAGAGGTTTGAGCTAAGGCTACCTCTCAATGTTGTCCACCTATGTAGTGCCCAAGATGACAGATGGTCATGGTTGGGAGGCCATGCTCATAGGAGAGGTGCTTATACTATGGTGTGTAAAGGAAATGTTATGTTTGATTATCTGCATACTAAGTATGATGATTCAGGGTTATCCCTGACAGATGTATCGAATCTTGTGGTGAAAGTGTACTACCTCTACAGAGTGTCAAACTATTCGAATAGCCGCATCCGCGGTTATGGACAGTTGGAGTGGCCATATTGTTCCATTGTCAGATGTTTTCAAAACAACTTATGAAATGAATGATGAATCTTGACTTGACCACAACAGGGTTGTGACTATGACACTAGCTTCCCAACTAAAGTGATTCTAGAACTTTATTTTATCTTTCTTTGTTTCTGAACTCAGCTTAGGTTTCAAACTTATCTTTACAAATAAACCTAGAGTTAGCATTTCCCACTAGCACTACCTTACTTGTTAGTGATAGTTTGCGAGTACTTAAAGAGTACTCATGGCTTTTGTCCCTGGCTATTACTATGGCCAGACTATGAAGGAGACTACCAAGATGAAGGACAGCAGGACGACTATGATAACTAGTACTATCTTCCATTATCAGCATTGCCTGTGACCCTAAAGATGGACCCCACCGCTACGCTTATTATTTATTCCGCTGCTTGTTGTATTAAGACTGGATCATGAGATCCTTTATTCGTGTAAGACCTTATTATGGTTTGTAATGGATGATGTACTGTGATATCCAATCTGTTATGTCTCGCAAAAATGGTAATCCTGGGATTGCGAGGTATGGCATAACAGGCATCTGGGATTAAAAATCCGGGTTTTGACAATTTGAATGCCCTTGGTATTCTTGCTTTGCATTCTTGCATAAGTGTTGAGCTCTCCACTATGATTTGTTCGAGTGAGAGACCGTGAGATTTTTTCTCTTGGAGGGTGACCTCCTAGTTGGCTTGGCGGTTGGTGCCGTGGTGTCCTCTTCGTGGAAGATTGTGAAGAGACCCGAGCTTCTCCTTCGTGGAGCTTGTGAAGTGGTTGTGGAGCTTGCCATCTCCGGGGTGGAGGAAAAGCTAGCCATAAGGAAAGGGCCTATTCCTTCATGGGATAGACTCGGAGAAGAAGGTGAGCCTTCGTGGCGTTGGAAAATCCTTCGTAGAATCCCACACCTCTCCAACGTGACGTACCTTACTTGTAAGGGAACATGGGAATACATCTTTGTCTCCGCGTGCCTCGGTTATCTCTATACCCAAGCTTACTTTCCTTGTGATAGCCATCGAGCTTAAAGTACTTATATCTTTCCTATCACTTGTGATATATTTATCTTGTGGTATCTTGCTTAGCTTAACTTGTTGTTGGTGCACTTAGTTGAGCCTAGTGTATTTAGGTTTTGTGCTTGTAAAATAAATGTTAGTTTAATTCCGCATTCTATTAACCCAAAACCGTAATAGTTTTGAAATTGACTATTCACCCTCTCTAGGCGACATCTCTATCCTTTCAATGGGGTTTCACGGTCATGTGTTTATCATATCAAACATGCAGTCTCACACACTTAAAGTATCTTAGATCTGTAGAGTATTCTAAATATATTTGTATGAGAGAAATACTTCAGAATAGTTCCGGATCATCAAAAGAAGTTTCATGGAGAAAATCGGAAGTTGTTTTGGTATAGAATTTGGTTTCGAGAAATAATCGACTCGAGGTGTAGCTCATCGGAGGGGTGGTGGATGGGCTGTCCACCATGGGGATGGCACATGGGCCATGTGAAGGCATCAAACCTTCCTATCTTGCTTCTTGTCATTGTAGGTAAACCCAGATTGAATCTTCTAATTGAGGTATATGTTTATCTTGCATTTGTGTGGAGATATCATATCTTAAATGGAGAGAAGGAGATGATACACATTTAGTATTAAGATCCATCGCCTACCATGAGAAGGGGAAGGGTCCACCCTAGGGGAAACCCTATGGCATCCCAACGCCTCTCCCCTCCTTCTATATAAGGAGGGAGGGGCTGCCTTCCAAGAATTCATTCCCTTGGCCATTGGCTGCCCCTCTCCCTACACATGAATTATCTCTCTTTCCGTTACATGGCAGAAGGCTGCTTGGATACTATGACACTGCTAAGCTTTGGAGGACGAGGCTCTTCTAGATCGGGATCACCACACGCATGGATACCTTCATAGGGATAATCTCTTTGATCATCCATCAAGTTCTGCATCAACTCATTCATCGATGAACGAATCTCTGATGCATCATTGGTGAGTTCTAGATCTAATCCATCTCGTGATTCATTATAGTTTGAGCTTGGCGTGTTCGATAGGCTAAAATTTCTTTATGCCCTATTCGAATCACAAAATGCCACAATACCCACAGGCATCGCCGCCGCTGGATCCAAATTGTTGGACTTTCGTGCGAAATCACCTCCACCACATCAAGGTGTCATTGTCCCTCCGCCAACACCAAAATAGACCCACCGAACACAATCTGGGAGCCGACACTGTAAAAACACTGCTAACACCTGGATCCCCCGCTGCAACACAACCAAAGAGAGAAGCCATCGCCTTCGCAATGCCATTCGATGGAGAGCCGACCGTGCGATCCACCTACCAGAGCCAACGCCCCGTCATCCAAGAGCTCGAACCCGCGGAATGGCAGACTCGACCACATTTTGCTCACCTGAATGCATGAACGATGTCGACGCCAGATCCAAGCCCACTTGGCTCAGATCCAAACCGCATGGACATGGCAAAGGGAAGGACTTGGTAGCACCCGTAAGACAGTCTCCACACCTGGTCAGTAGAGTTAAATCTGACTTGTAGGCCAAACGCTCGAACTAGACCTGCCAACCCGATTTAGGCTCTTTCTGTTGCACAACACCTAGGGAGCCATCCAGATGTGCCACTATCGAAGCTCATCCGGCCCAGATCTGGCAAAGATTGGGCCTAGATACAACTAACATTTCCCTGCCGCCGTGTCGCCCTCGCCGCAGACCTCAGCTGCCTCCACTACCAGGTGAGGCCATCTGTAGTCTCCTCCCAGCACTACCATCGGGATGAGCCTCGTCGCGTCGCCAAAGCTCGGAAGAAGCAAATTGCCTCGCCACCCTACTCGAAGGCCGGTTGGGCTTTCTTGACAGCCTGCTCCAACGACAGCGAGGGGAGGTTGGTGTGGGTGGAGGAGTCGGTGCCGGCTAGGTCACATGCCGCGTGTGTCGCCCAAACGGGAGGGGAAATGATAGGATGCCCCCGGGGGATCGCATCCTCCTATCCCCTGGGTCACGCGTGAGTGGTGGAGCCACCTTATCTCTTCCCTGCGCTGAGCGGTGAGACCACAACCTCCGCTTCCTTGCTAATCGCAACCTACGCCCGCGATCGCCACGCCGTCGCACCACCGGGCCGCCGCGCCGCCGCACCACCGGGCCACCGTCTCCGCACGCCACCGTAGCTCGCCCCCGTGTTGCAGATACTCGCGGTGCTGCTACATGTGCCCGGTGACCCCGCTACACGCTCACGGCAGCCCTGCTGGCAGCGGCCCGGCATGCGTCCGGCGACGCTGCTACATGCGCGCAGCGGCGTTGCTACAAGCGCCTGGCGGTTCTGCTACATGCGCCCGGCGGCCCTGCTACACGCGTCGGGCGATGCCGCTACACGCGCCCGGCGACGCCACTACAAGCTCCCAGTGGCGCTGCTACATGCGTGCAAGGCGCAACGGCGCTGCTACAAGCGCATGGCGGCGGCGGCGCTACACGCGCCCGGCGACGCTGCTACAAGTGCCTGGCGGCGGCGCTACAGACGCCCGGCGGCGACGCTACACGCGCACGGCTGTTCTGCTACACACACTCCCGACGGTTCTGCTACATGCGCTACAGCCAGCTGTGGGTCGTCCCTGCCGTCGTCGACTTGCCGCAGTGAACGCCGGCGACTACTGCAGTACACGCCAGCACATCGCCCACCGTCTCCTCGATTGCCTTCCTCTCTGTGTGAGAGTGAGAAGCCCGTCCCCCTTTTTTTTTGGGAGAGAGGAGAGGTGCACGCGGGGAACCGCAGTTGACCTCATCTTATCTAGGACACGTGTTAGCCTCCCGACCCGGGGATGTAGGGTTTTGATCCCGGGGGACGCGTAGCGCTCGCCAAACGGGAGTACAAGTTCTAGACATTTTTTTTTCACTCCACCGAGAAAACAAGAGCATCACCAGGCTGGCCAAACCTGGGCATTATGATGACATCTTTCTTCAGAAAATACGATCAATCACGCTAAAATACCT
Organism: Avena eriantha; assembly: GCA_910589775.1. Classification (NCBI taxonomy): domain Eukaryota; kingdom Viridiplantae; phylum Streptophyta; class Magnoliopsida; order Poales; family Poaceae; genus Avena; species Avena eriantha. Next base: position 82,948,702 of record OU342742.1, read on the forward strand.
TGCAAGGCAAGACACGGCATTTAATCTCGTTATGAAATATCGATGTGCCTTACACGAGGTTTAAATGGGGGCGCGTTTATATCGTGCTTGAGAAGTACATAAGCGCGTAATACATCGAAAACAGGGGAAGAACAACACAGAGAAAGTCCCACACGGAACAACAACATTGCATCGCACTTCGCACAGGAGAACTGCGTGACAGAGAGTTTTCTTTTCTTGCTCAACTTCCGAGTTTCTTCGTTCCCGCGTCATCACCCATGCCCATGCTCCTCTATAAATGGCGACAAATCTTTCCTACTCCATCTCCCACCTCTCCTCAACAAACACAGGACCCCAGGGGAGTAGTACGTGAGGACAGAGGCTACGGACAAGATAGAGAGACGGCGAGCGTGCTCTGCTCGGGGTAGGAGAGCCGTTGCCGACATTGTGACGAGCAGAGATCCGACCGCCCTCTCCTGGTCACACTCTCCACACCCGACCCATTACATTACACAGAAGCAGAGGAGAGTTGCAGAGCTTGGAGCTGAGAGCTTGTGGACTGCTGTTGTCAAGACTCCCGGAGAAAAGAACAATGGCTCGGAGCTCAGCTCACCTCGCTCTCCAGTTGATCGCTTTGCTCCTTCTGCTTCCAGGTAATTCATCATTTAGGGATCTCTGCCTTCGCGCAAGAACACATTATTCCTCTTGTGTTTGTAATGCGCATTACCTGTTTGTTCGGCGTGTCGTGAGCCTGATCAGTTTGGGTTGATCGTTTCTTGCAGCTGCGTGGTCGGCGACGTTCACGATGACCAACAACTGCGGCTACACGGTGTGGCCGGGGCTGCTGTCGGGCGCCGGCACGCCGCCGCTGTCCACCACGGGGTTCGCGCTGGCGCAGGGCGCGTCGGCGACGGTGGACGCGCCGGCGAGCTGGTCCGGCCGCATGTGGGCGCGCACGCTCTGCGCCGAGGACGCCACGGGCAAGTTCACCTGCGCCACGGGCGACTGCGGCTCGGGCGCCCTCCAGTGCAACGGCGGCGGCGCCGCGCCGCCGGCCTCGCTGGTGGAGTTCACGCTCGACGGCTCCGGCGGCATGGACTTCTTCGACGTCAGCCTCGTCGACGGCTACAACCTGCCCATGCTCATCGTGCCGCAGGGCGCCGGTGCCGCCGGCGCCGCTACCGCCAGCTCCGCGGGCACGGGCGGGCCCAAGTGCATGGCCACCGGCTGCCTCGTCGACCTGAACGAGGCGTGCCCGGCTGATCTCAAGGTTGCTTCGACGACGGGCGGCGCTGGGGTCGGCACCGCCGCCGTCGGGAGCGCCGTGGCGTGCAAGAGCGCGTGCGAGGCGTTCGGGTCGCCGCAGTACTGCTGCAGCGGCGCGTACGGGAGCCCCAGCACGTGCCGGCCGTCCACCTACTCGCAGTTCTTCAAGAGCGCGTGCCCTCGCGCATACAGCTACGCCTACGACGACTCCACATCCACCTTCACCTGCGCCGCCGGAACCAACTACGCCATCACCTTCTGCCCGAGCTCCACCAGGTACACACCTTCCCCGGTGCTTCTTCCCGTTTGAGCAAGTTCAGCAAACAAATTAAGCAACAGCGTAAACATTATGTCTAAAAATGGCGCGAAATGCACGGACCAACTACCTTGGCACATGAATGTTGCCCGGCAAGCACACGTCATTAGATTAATCCCACATTCCCAATTTAGATAACCTATTATATGGTCACATAAAGTATTTTGTACTCCGTAACATATTGATAGTGGAATTTTTTACTAACAAATATTCTCCCTAATAAATTAGCCCGGAATCAAATCTGCTTATAATGTGAAAACGGCCGGTCAATAATAGGCAATGAACACCAAAGCATATATGCTAGTACTATGACGGTCCAGTGCAGATCGAGTTGTGCTACACTGTCGCTAGCACCTGCAATTTTGTTGTTAGAAAATGTCCTTGGCGACTACGGGTAGAATATAATATGTGCCGTTTGGAATCGGTTCACCTCTATCCATGCTACTGTGGCCAAAAAGGAGTTCAGGTCACACTGACAGACTGTAGCTCACCCTAGTATAGTACTGCTACATTCAACGGCCGAAATGCGCACAGCGCAACGGCTAGGAATATCTAGGCGAGGGGTGGGGTCTCCGTTCGCACACGCGCACAGGACAAATGTACTGCCACATAGCCTGACGCGAGCCGGTTCTAGCCGTTTCGCGGCTTCTCTCTGCCGGCATAGGCCGTGGGCATTCATTTCCGCTGTCCTCTTCCCAACTGCCCCTTCCCACGTCCTGTGTGCATTTACGCATTACCCAAAATATCTGCATCCACAGTTACCACCATCGTGTACATGTGCGAGAAAGTACAATACAATAGAGCCATGTCAGCTGGCTATAAGAAATAAACTATATTATTTATGCTGAGTTGGAAGAGAGAAGAAGAAAGAGAAGAGGAGCCGGCTGTAAGTTAAGAGTCCGCTCTAGCACGTGCTCTAGGTGCTTTGTGAGAGTGAAATGTGGGCAAACTTTAATAAAGTAGTACATTCTTGTGTCCAACTATTGTACGTGTTAGCTATATGACTGATATGGTACTCCCTCCGACCCAAATTAACTGCCTTGGATTTGCCTAAATTCGGATGTATCTAGCACTAAAACATCTCTAGATACATCCGAATCTAGACAAATGCAAGTCAATTAATTTGGGTCGGAGGAAGTAACATCTTATAGCCAACAACCGGCTACACTATTAAACTTGCTCTACTGCAAACTACTTGTATTCAGGACTTGATTCTGTGCCGTATGCTGACCTGCCTCGATTGCTTGTGTGTTTTGCTCAACAGTGGCAAGTACACGGACCCGCAGGCCGCCGGTGTTCCGCTCGCGAACGGCACCATGGTGTACAACGGCGGCGAGCAGTTCTCAACAAACGGCGGCGCCTCCGTTGCTGCCCATGCGTCACGGCTCCTCCTGCTCCTTGCGGTGGCCGTCGCCGTCGCCGTCGTGCTGCTGTAAGCCGGGCCATACAGTACGCAGGCACGACACGGTGGTGGTAAATCACCGACCGACGTACTACTACCCGCACGAGGTGTCCTTATCCGGCGAGCCTCTTTGGGCGTGACCGAGGCGAAAGATAAGACTCGACGGATGGGCGGGCCGGCAGAGAGGAAAAGGCTGACAGTGCTAGTACGTAGTACTGACGGAGGATTAAAACAAGAATTATGTCCGCACATATCGCAGCCTTCTAGATAGTTTATTATGGCGTAGGGTTAGGATAATCTGTAGGTGGTTATGGCCTAGCTCTCCATCTCGGTTCTCTATACGAGCTTCTTTGATTTGTTGAGCGGAAATGATATGTAGTACTATTCGTTATTCTTCGTCATATGGGGTAGTCTATACTTGGTACAACTATACAAGTTTCCACATTCGAGCAGGAAAAAGAAAGCACTGTGAGACGGGACAAAGCAGTACCTTTCCCCCTACCTAGGAGGTTAATGTGGGTTACTTCAACTTGCGCACACCCATTTATCCTGCACCTCATCGTGGAGTGTGAACCGACGACTTCGCCGTCTTTTTCGTTTGTCGCCATAGCAATGGTGCTCCTAAGAGCAATGAAGAAGCGGGCTCTTGGTTAAGAGCCAGCTGGAGCACGTGCTCCTCGATAATATTAAGAGTGTAAAGTGATCATGCATTAATAAAATAGTATATTTTTATCTCTATCTATTGTAGATGTTAGCTATTAAATTGACTATAGATGACATGTGCATCTTTTATAGCCGGTTGTTGGCTCTACTGTTGCCTTCTACTATTGCCTTTACTCTAACAACGATTAGACAAGGAAAGGTAGAGTGGTACTCAAGCTGTAGCAGGATTATTATTCCCTCGACTCCATAATAAATTTTATAGTTTTATTATTGGAAAGTTGTACTACTCCACTGTACAATCTTATTGATATTATAAATCAGAGGGACAGTTTTGATGATATCCAATCGTGATTAATACCCCCACCGTCGCGAACACATAAAAAGTCCAAGTGCATAACTGGTGCACGGCCCAACCCACAAACTACTAGCCCACAGGCCACTCATCAGTAAGCGGTTCTGCACATTTTAACCCACGGCCCAATCGATTTATCATATGGCCAGCTGATTTAGGAGATGAAGACGACAAATGCAGAGTTTGAGGTCTTTGGGTTTGCCCATGAAAACCGAAGATCAAATGGCGATGCACAGAACCTAGTAAGAGGATCTTTGTACTCCGAGCTAGGGAGGCATGTATGGTTTATTTCCCGACCCGATGATATTTGTAACAATATTATGATTGAATAATAAACTAGGGGTGGGTTCTTAAATATAATAATATGTAAGGTCCACTGTATTACGTACGGAGGGCAGCCAACAATCGGGAAGCAAGCACCTAAACTCATGTAGGGTTCCGTTCCTCGCCGGCGACGCCGCCGGTCCGCTTTGCTTTCGGTGGCCTTAGGGTCTTGGAGGTGTGGCGGACCACGGCCTCTCGCTGGCGGGAGGGTTTTCGTTTTTTGCTTAGCCTTTTTTCGGTGTCTTCTTCGGGATGTTGAGGCGGCGGCTGCGTCTTGAAGTCAGAATAAGGTCTCCCCCGCCCTATCCTCGCTCCGGTGGTACGTCTAGCGTCGGCGGAGGGCGCGTGGAGTCGTGTGTCCGACGGATCTCTTGGAATCTGATCGTTTTTCGTATTCGTCAGTGTGGTTTGAGGTCATCTCTTCCGATCTACGGTTGTCATCTTCCGTGACGGTTGCTGCTCTGGTGTGCTGGTACTACCGAGCCTTAGCACGACGATTTTTCGTCTGTCTACTACAATAAGCTCTACTATGACAAGTTTTGCCCGGCTTCGGTGATGGAGGTGCGAGGACGGCGACGCGCCTTCGGCTTGTGGTAGTGTCTGTAGTCGTCGCTAGGTGGTCCAATGACCTAATTGTAATTTTTTATTACATTTAAGTCTTTTTTACTGTCGTTGATGATTATTAATAGATCGGTGAAATTTTACAATAAATAAATAAATAATATGTAGATTTGTTGTCCTTCCATTTCGCTGTTCGACTTTCCACGGGCACTAGGGTTTTCCTCTAGCCTAGACTCTATGGCAATGTGTAGGGGCATGTGTAGATGTAAGTAGGGTAGAGTAATATTATATTAATAATTGTATAGCTCGTGTTTATAAAACTATACGTATGTTTATCCGTAGGTATAAAACTTTACCTACGTGTATATAACTTCACCTAATGGATAGATCAATAAATTACAACCTGATGTGCGATGCCACATCACAACCGTGTTCTGTTACGTTTACTAGCCCGTTGCCTACCGGCCACGCTCTACTTACGCCAACCCATCAGGGGTAAAGAAATAGAGAAATGAGTACATCTAGAGGGGAAAGATGGAGGTCAATGTGATAGCAAGGCCGGTGGATCTAGACTCAAGGTCACACATGTCAGGTCGAAATGGATGCAAGGCCGGTTTTGGGTATAGCTGCCTAGCCACAACTTCATGGTAGGGTATGATTATTATGTATGGGTACGAAAATATGCCCATACAATACTCTTATGAGCACTATCTAAGGATGGCAGTACGACTGATTTTGCCAGACAACGCACCTCCATATTCCTTCTTTTTGTATACTTGCTCGTTCCTGTCCGTAAAAACATATGGTCACATCCATAGCACCGATATCTAGAATAGTTCTGGACATTTTGTTGTGCAGATTAGTTTTATGTGGTACCTTCTTGATATTATTTTATTCTTTGTGGAAAAAATATCGTACCACCGGATATGCAACAACCCATGAGTGCTCATTTTATGTTAATATTGCGAAGATACCAATTATACCCAGCATCTGCAACAACGCATAGTCCTAGCGATCTTACGGTTGCACACATCTCATAAACAAAGAAAAGCCCCCCTACAATGATCAATTCGTTGTAGCAGTGACGCTAACATCACTAAAACAACACCAGAACTTCAATTTCTCCAATAGCGATATCTTCAAGAAGAAAACAGTGCATAAACATCATCATCACCTCATCAAAGATCATATGTATTTCACCCTGAAGAAAGTTCTCGCTCACAGAACAATGCCTTCAACAAGGTTATTGCCAGACACAACCAGTTAAGATCAAACTTTGGATTTTCACCCTGCAAGATAAGACTATGAACTTTTCCTATGTTGCCGCCCACACTAACAATCACAGCTACGAGTCACAGATCACTAAGCTAGTTCCTTATCGCCAGAAAGACTCAAACCACCATCGCTAGCCCTCATGTACCTGCTTTCATGACATTCCCCGCATCTGCTTCACCATGGATCGTCAAAAACATGACAGGAATGATGGTAATAGATAGTACAGCTTCGCAATGCCCCCTCTGAAACCAAACGGTCAGAAAAACATGGATGTGCACGGCCAAATTCCTTCCGATCCAGTAAACTCTAGGGATGATGCACCTATGCGAGTTCGTCGGTGGAGCCTTCCGGAACAAGCCGCAGGAAAATGGGTGTGCAAACGATAGAGTCGCAACACCATACACCCCCCACGAGTACAAGAATAGCCGTGGCCAGCAGGAAAATCACGGATCTGAAGGAGATATGCCCTAGATGCACCCACGGTGAGAGACCTTGCAATAGACACTACAAGAAAATCTTCCTTCCGCAACGAATTGGCCCAACGGTCATCGTAGAAGGCGCGTCTTCCGCGACAAAATTTTCGGCTCGGCCGTGGCCGATGGAAAACTTTTTTTCCGGTTTCGCGGCCCCCTACTACGATGGATCTACTAAAAACGTGGAGGATGCTCGGCTGGCGCGTGGCAGAAGCAAGATTTTTGTTTCCTCGCGCGATGTTGACTCGTCGAAGTATTTTGAGGCGTGTGGGTCCCGAACGTCAGTGTCTCTAGCGGACCATACTTTTCGGTCACGCCTTCCTGATTTGAACTCGAAAACGTTGCTCGATGCATCTATCGTTTAGTCAGGATGCTAGGTCCCACATGTCAGCCTCTCATTAGAAGGATCATGTGCATGATGGAATTTTTTCCTTCGCTCGCGCTACCCTGTTCTGAAGTTGATAGCGATGTTCGATGCATCTACCGTTTAATCACGATGTTGGGCCCCACATGTCATCCTCTCATTAGAAAAAACGTGTGTATGATGGAACTGTTTCCTTCGCTGGCACTACCCCGTTCCAAGTTGATAGCGCTGCTCGACACATCTACCGTTTAACCAACCTCCTGAGCCCTACATGTCATCCTCTCATTAGAAGAAACATGTGTATGATGGATTTTTTCCTTCGCTGGCGCTACCCCGTTCCGAGTTGATAGCGCTGCTCGACGTATCTATCGTTTAACCAACCTCCTGAGCCCCACATGCCATCCTCTCATTAGAAGAAACGTGTGTATGATGGATTTTTTCCTTGGCTCGCGCTACCCTGTTCCGAGTTGATAGCGCTGCTCGACGCATCTACCGTTTAACCAACCTCCTGAGCCCCACATGTCATTCTCTCATTAGAAGAAACATGTGTATGATGGATTTTTTACCCTCTGTTACGCCTTCGTGTTCCGAACTTGATAGCTTTGCTCGCTGCATCAGCCGTTTAATCAAACTCCTAGACCCCACATGTCATCCTCTCATTAGAAGAAACGTGTGTATGATAGAATTTTTTCCCTCCGTCGCGCCTCCGTGTTCCGAACTTGATAGCGTTGCTCGCTGCATCTACCGTTTAATCATGATGCAGGGCCCCACCCCCACATGTCATACACTCATAAGAAGAAACGTGTGTATGATGGAATTTTTGCTCTCGGTCACGCCTCCGTGTTTCAAACTTGATAGCGTTGCTCGATGCATCAGCCGTTTTTCCAGGCTGCTGAGTCCCCCATGTGAGCCTCTCATTAGAAGAAAGGTGTGCATGCTGGACTTTTTTCTCGCTCGCGCCTCCCTGTTTAGAACTTGGCAATGTCGCTCGAGGCAGAACCTATATAAGGCCCCGCTACTGGGTCCCACATGCCGGCCTCTCTGTATATCAAACCTGCGTATGATGGACTTTTTTTCGGCCGCGTCCGATGTTTTGACCTTGGCAACGTTGCTCGATGTGGCAGCCGTAATGGTCTTGCTGCTGAGGCCCCATGTCACCTTCTCTGGTATGTTCTGGCTGGTGGGTCCCTGATGCCAGCCTCTCTGTACAAGTATTTAACTTTTTTTTCAAACCCGACCATTAAACTCGAGGGATACTGTAGGCTGGTGGGTCCGTGATATCAGCCTCTTCGTAATGCGATGTTAAAAAGTAAAGCCTTTCTAAAAAACCCAAGATATGTATATAAATATGTACACACAGTGGATTCAAACTAAAGACCTTCAAATCAAATCAAATAGACATAAACTGAGTGTTTTGCCACAATACCAAAGATACTAATAGAAATTGAATCATTAAACATGTACTAGTACTACAACTTATGTATCAGTCTTCTAAAAAATATTGTTGTGTTTCCATGTTATCTCTCTTAAAATAAAAGAGCAGTGCTACTGGAACCTCGATTTATAAAAGGACACATAATGGATTAGTTTCTTAAAAACATGGGTAGGTAGAGTTTTTTTTAGAGGTGGGGGGCACTGTCAAAAAGGCCAAATTAATAAGTTTTTGGGCTATAGTCAATGGGCTCTTATCTCAAATTTTACTGGCCTATGTCTCGCCAGATTCAAACATAGACCTCTTCGAGGGAGGAAAAAAAGCGATAATTCCTTTGACAGATATTCATGTAAAAATATCTAATGAACACACACCACATGCGCCAAAACAGGGCTGGTATCCAATGACTTCACATGGTGAAATCACGATGTATATATTTACCCTTTCATCTCTGTCCAAAATGCATCTAACGGTTCCGATGACACAAAGGCAAAAGCTCTAGAGAAAGCAGCCAACAGCAACGACAAAACTTTTGACAAATTCAATACCATTTGAAAGATTAAGGAGTCCAGAATAATAAGACATAAAAAATCGACAGATTCCTAGTTCATATTCAGTAGCACTTGGCCAATTCAGAAGCATTTCAAAGTGACTGATTCAGCAATACAAACACTGAAATTTAATATCACTATAGAGAGAGACAGTTCTTCTTTCAGCTCTAAAAACCATGCCACGCGATCAGTTTGCCCTTTCTCCAAACACACTCGATCACAACACAATCATTGTCATAATATTTGCTCATATAGGGAACCGTCATATAGATACAGATATACCATACCAGTACGTACTAGTCATAGCTCCAATCCAGCAAAAGGTTATCATAGTTTTACCACCCATATATGATCAATAGAGATAAGACAACCACATAATTAATTACAATAGCATACGGCCAAAGAGCTAGACAGCTAGGAAGTTCATGAACAATATGCCGCATTTAGGGCAGCGAGATACATCGACCTTGACCGTTCTTCCAATAGTAAGTTTGACTGCTTTCCGGAACTTGATCCACCTAGAAGTAGCTGCCAAGCGCCCATCAGTCGAGTTAATGGCGTAGCGTCCCTCGATAAGAAATCCTTCGCTCTGCATCGTGAAGACTATTGTGCCCTTTCGTTTGGCCTAGAGTTGCTTTGTGGCACTCTTAGGCAATTTTTGAGTCAAAGCAAGAGATAGACGCATAATTACTAAGAGCGATGCACTAAATCATGTGAAACTTGAGAAGACATTTAGAACAGTTTATCTGCCGCCATATATACTCACAAACATAATCCGGTGCGACCTTGTGATGACACATGTGTAGGATATGGTCTGACAAGGTGCTGCCCGGGGTGATGAAGGAGCTTGTGCCGGTGCCTGTGATGGGAGGTGCTGGTGCAGGAGATGGTGCCACTAATTGTAGAGGGGCTGGTACAGGAGCCAGAAGGCCCAGAAGCGGTGCCAGCGCCAGAAGCTTGATGCTAGATTCCTTCTGAGGGGTAGCTAAGCTGACTGCAGGGATGGTAGAGGCAGATGAAAAGTGTACAAGCAAAATGGTCTGTTATACAACAGTTACTCACAAGACAGTGATCAGAGGATATGATGAGTATACAAGCAAATTAAGTTAATACCTCCATTCTTTCTACTTAGGTCAATAGGTGCCGGAGGAGGAACTAGGGCCAGTGCCATTGGGGGTGCCAACAGCTTGGTGTTGGTTACCTTCTGAGGGGTAGGTAAGAGGACTGCAGGAGTGGTCAGAGAGGCATATGAGATGTGCACAAGCAAAATGGTTTCTTAAACAACAGTAACTCCAAGACAGAGATGAGAGTATACAAGCGAATTAAGCTAATACCTCTATTCTTTCTCCTACTAAGGTCAACAGGTGCCGTTTCAGGAACTGGGGCCGGTGCTGGTGCCAGCAGCTTGATGCTGGCACCCTTCTGGGTGGTACATAAGGGGAAGCGTACTGCAGAAGTGGTCAGGGTCATATGATGAGTAAAGACAATGGTGCAGAACAGTTAGTCGCAAGAAAATCATTAGAGGTTGTGATGAGTACAGAATCAAATTAATTAGTACTACCTCTATTCTTGGTTCTTCGGTCAACATGTGTACCATGGCGTGCAAGTATCTTCCCAGGCTTGCTAAAATCGAATGTTACCTCGTCCTCCTGCTTCAGACCATTCTCACGGACATACTTGGACCAACCTCGGCCACCCAAATAGGTGGTGGCCCTTTTCTGGGAGACATCCACATCATATAGTTGCCGCATGCCTTTAGGGCCCTCGCTATACAGAGTTAGAAACTTGTCGTTTCCAAACATCTTGTTTATAATGGGGCGAGCGACACAAGGGACAGCCTTCATGAGAAAATTGATAGAGAAGTAAGGCGACAACAAAAAAAAGTGAGATACGAGATCTTACATCAAGTCGGTCTAGACCACTTGGAATCCATACCTGATACCATGGGTACCCTTTGCGAAGGGTGGCGATGCACCATTTTTCATCTCTCTGCCTTTGAAATGGCATACAGGGGCCCCCTTTCAACCCACAAGCTTGACAAGAGGAGGATAGCAGAAAGGGCTGAGCAACTGGTGCATGGTACTGATTGAAATTAAGTGAAAAGGTTAAATTATGTAAAGATCAAGTAAATATAATAATATAAGAAAAACCATTGCCTGTAAAGCAAACATATTTTATTTTTGTGAACTTCTAATGAGCGTAAACATATAGTACTAGCTGATAAAAATAATATGGAAAATCATAACATGTGAAATTATGGATTTTCATATTATACCCACTTCTTAGAGAGGTCACTGCCCACCTGGGTACTGTGTTGGCGCTTCCTCGTTGTGTAGAGGATGTCCTCTTTTGGTGCGGGCATCAGAAATCTACTAGCCTCTATAGCAGCCTTAGCCTCCGCAACAGCACCTTCAATCTGCATAAATAGCAACAGAGCTCAACAATTCAATACTATGTACAGTTTGGTCAAACTTTCCGTCGCTTGACTTTAAAAAACAGTATATGCCTAAGCCTCGGGACGAGGGAGTACAGTATATAGTAGTCATATACTGACTGTATGAGATAGTCTGACAGATCCAAATCTGGATTCACATAAACATAGTGCCAGAATTAATAAAATCATACATATGTTTCTGTACATCTGATAAGCATGCATCACACCAAGCGGGCAATACTTAAATCTGTCTGCACCATGGTAATAAGGGTATTAAGAACAAATACCTTTCTCTTTAAGCTGGGCCCTCCCAGCTGGTCAGTGGCCTTGCGCTTGTTTTTTGGTGAGTAGTGGTACTCGCCGGATCCTGCGGCATGTGGGGGTACCTGGAGCACCGCACATTCACAGGTATGTACCACCGTGCTACAGTAAATGAAGAAGAGATGGTGTCACAGAGGCTTCCATAAAAACAGGATGCAGATAGAGACAACTTTTAGTACAGGGATACATCCAGGTTGGAGCCAATCACTTTCAACATTGGAAAGAATGGAAGACGCAACGAATATACTGCTACATTACCTTTTTTAGGCAACTTTTAAGGGAACTGACGGGACCATCCCTGTCCGTAGTGGACGTGCGCGCCACTGACCCATAGTTCTCCATACAGAATCTGACGCAAAATCCATTGCACATTAGGAGTAGCAACTAAAGGTTACAGAAGTGAAGAACACCAAAATCGAACCTGACCAAATGCCCCAATCAGAACAGCGGTGACCATGCCCTGATCCGAAATCCATACGAAATCAGTACCACCTCCCCCCACCCCACCCAAATGACCCAATCGATTAGAGAAGAGGAAAAATATCCTGATTAGGTGATTCCGAGATGAGTAATAAGCAAGAACTCCACAATCAAAGCATACTGAATACTACTACTCCTAGTACTAATAGTACCCCAAATGGCCCAATCGGAAGCCAATTAAGCAAAGTCGGATTTCGAGGTGAGCAAATACACCCACCTATTTCAACAAGAACTCCCCGATCGGAGGTTGCACCAGTTCCAACAGTTGCTTGCTGGATGTGAGCTAGCTAGTGATGGTTTCTTGTCTTGTTGTTGGTAGAAAGGCATGGGCAAGGGAGTAGTAGTACTAGCAGTAGTAGGGCTGGGCAGTACACTTTTTTCTATAGTAAGTATTTTTATGTGGCAGTGGCGGGAACATTTTGTCGGGAGAGAATCCCGAGTTTTTGATCCCAGCTATCACGTGGTGGCCTACAGCTGTTTCAAGCGGGACCCACGTTAGGGGTGAGTTAAAGCAGGTCCCACATCAAGTGGGTGAGATAATTGACCGAGCCAACCTCCTCCTTCCCTTGGTACTAGTAGTAGTTCTCCCGGGTTCCTCTCCAAGGACAGAGAAAATCGCCCCTCTTCGAATCAAATTGGTCCCAGCTTATTATCCTTCTGCTGATTCATCTCACGGAGCAGTGGACATGACGGTGGTAATTGCAACATAGGGCACCAGCGTTGGGGGCCTCAAAAACAGTTTAGGAACCGATAAAATGATAAGGTCGGATTTCAGACTAGAAACACACACAGACACACATATACTCCGTATATACTAATATACAGAATAGTTTCCAATTACAGTTTTGCTAACAAAGGCCTAGAAATCATAATAAGGTAGCTCCTTATTATAGAATTATGACAGTAGCAAACCAATCATGGGATAGCTCTACACCCCAAGAGTTTTGCAGCTGGGCTAGTGGTCATGAATGGCATCAAAAGTACACCCCTGATGATTAGCAGCCCTGCATCAAATCCATCCAGTCACAGTGTACCCAATCCACAGCCTTAGGTACTGGCTCATCAATGAATAGGTCATCGTCATTACCATCAAAGTCCTCTTCGGTTGTTTGCTTCTACGATTAGTAGATTAACAGATACGCTTATAGACAAACATCAAAGACACACAACTTGAACATTTGTCGTTCTACAGATATACCTTGTCATCTGGCATAGTGGTAGTACCAAAAATGAATCCTGTTTCATGCAGCTTGCGCTTTTTCTCTCCTCCCCCTTCTCCAAGTTGATCTAGATGCTCAGGAGCTGCCTCTGTCAGTTGATCAAGTTGATCAACATCTGCTTCCCCAACTTGATCTTGATGATAAAGACGTGCTTCCCCCGGTTCAGATGGAGGATCATATGGTTCACCATGAAATACCCATCTAACATATGTGCTAAGCATCCCAAATGTAAAAATATGGTCTTCCACTATACTTTGAGGTAGTACCCTACGGTTCGCACACAACTGGCAAGGGCAATGTACTTTTAAGTTGTCACAATGAGCTCTAAAAAATCCTATAAATTGTAGAACATCAAGGATATGTTTAGCGCTGCCTAATGCAGTAACCTCTATCCAAAATCTGCCCATCTATTTAATTATGACATACAAGGTTGGTTATTATTAAAAGAAAAGCACGAAACATATATATGAAGTACAAAAACTCTATATGCCTATACGTTTCAGCAAACATATTGATAGGAAAAATTGCCGAAGGTATTTAGGAACAAAGATCCAACACAGAATAAACTATGACCATGCAGATTGAGGACAAAATAAACTACGTAGGAGTATTTGAAAGGGCAATAAAAATGCCAACCAGATCAAGCTAGAGATAGAAGGACTACCGCGGGATCGACGTGCCCACCGGTGCGTCTCAAAAAGACCGATGGGTAGGGAAAGCTTCTTCGCGCATGTTGGTGATGAGGAGCGGTCGTAAGCGCGTCAGTTTTGTGGGGAAGGGGTGAGGCCTAGGCGGCGCAGGGTGGAAGTTAATACACAGCGCGAAGGGGTGCGGACTGCGGAGGGATAACAATTGAAATCCTTACCTACCCTGCTTTAGGCACCACCATATACGTGGCCCACCTGCCAGTCACCATAGATCAAAATTGATCCAAAACTTGTCAATATACAAGTTTATGTTTTACCATGGAAACTAATGCACATAGCATTGCACTTTGTGAACGAATGGCTTTGTGTCAAAAAAGTTATTTAATTTTAGCATCTTCAGCTAGGAAGCTTGGAAACTCATGAAAGTAGGGCATTATTCATCAAATCTGGAATCTCCTGTGTAAACAATTGCTTGAAATGCCAAGATGCACCGATCTACCAAATATGGCTAGGTTTGTAAGCTTGGTTGGCGAAGATACTTCAATGTACGGAGTAGTACAAAAGATGAAAAAGGTACAGAAACTATGGCTGTGACCTTGCTCCTCTTGTTTGAAAGCCTTGAATTAATGTTCATTAATTTCGGTAGATGTCTATAAAGTCATAAATGCTGGAAAGCATACAGGCATGTGGGTCTATCTGATGGGGACATCATCCCAAGTGGGAGTAGCGTACCTTAGAAGCTTCAACTTCAAAATTTCGGCGGAGTGCCGAAACATCCCGCCCATCCATCCAAACATCCAGCCCTAAAAATTATTTTATTGCACAAATTTAGCCTGAAAGCTTGAAAGGGCGTTATACATTGTGTGAAAAAGGGGGCAATGGCATTTTGAGCTATCATCTTTGTAGTTGCTTCACAACAAAACACATTGTTGTTACTTGGAAATTCAAAAACAAACTTCAAATTTGGAAGCAAACATATTAGTTGATTTGCAAAGATGCACCGATCTACCAAATACAGACACGTCATCATGAACTATTTCCATGACCTTGGTCACCTTTTTTTGGACAATGGTCATCTTCTTGAAAGCCTTAAATTGTTCGAAAATTTCAGCAAATGCCTAGAAACTCGTTTAAATGCTGGGAAGCAACTCTCGCTGGCATGTGGGCCTAGATGGCGACATCGCGTCTGAGAGGCCCCACGCCGGAGTAGCGTCTACTAGAAGCTTCGACCTCAAAATTTGGTATGGCGCCCAAACATCGCTCCCATCCATTAAAATATCCCGCGCATCCATTCAAACATGCTTCACCTGTTTCTAGAATGCAAAATTCCTCTTCTATCCCTACTCCGGAAAAAGAATCCGAGGGAGCACTGCAATAACAGAGGGATATAGGTGGTAAATTTGCGTTCTCCCAAGTGCATCACCCCATCCACGTTTCCTAGCCCTTCTTCAATATTTACCTGCCCGGCCACTCCGACCTACACCGACTTTTTGGACCCACTATGCAAGTGACCCACATGTCAGTGAGCCAGAATTATGAGAAGTAGAGATTCCCATCGCTTGTTAAAAATTCGAACATTTTTTGCTAAACCGAGATAAAATCGTTAAAATCATCGAACCTGGCTTATACTATCATTCCACTATGTCAGAGTAAAAGCTAAAAAAACAAAGCCAAAACCACGTTCGTAGCTTTATAAGCCAAAAATCAAAAGCCAGAATTCGAGCCCAACCAAACAACACCTAAATCTCAAGGAACTCTTCCTGTTTCTCCCTTGTTTTAGTACCCGGGTACATTCAATTTTATTTAACAAGAAATATGACCAAGCAGGATATCATTGACTTGTAGATTAATTTTTGAGATACTTTCATTAAATTGCGGTAACACCATTCTGTTTCACGAATATATATAACCATAAAGTTCGAAAATATTATTGAGAATTCACGGAATCCTAAACCATAAAATCTAAACCCCTAAACCCTGACCAAGCAGGTATCGCGCAACTATAGATCAAAACTTTAGATAAATCAGGTAACGCCATTCTAGTAGATGAATACAAGCATAAATCATGAGCATTACCAAAAATTCTCTGAACCCAAAACCGGAAACAACCCATAAAACTATAATGTAAAACCCTAAACCCTCGGCCCATAAACCTTAATCAAGCAGGTATCGTGCACTTATATATATCAAAATTTGAGATACTTTCATTAAATTGCGGTAACACTATCTATTCCATGAATATAAGCATAAAGCTTGAACATTATTTAAAATTCCCGAAACCCTAAAATTTAAACACTAATTAAACCCAAAATCCTTACCAAACACGTAGCATGCACTTATCGATCAAAAGTTGATATATTTTCATTAAACTGGTAACTCCATTCTATTCGATGAATATAAGCATAAATCTTGAGCATTATCAAAAATACCCTAAACCCTAAACAACCCCTAATAAAACCTAAACCTAAAACCCCAAACCCTCAACCCATAAACCATAACAGAACAGGTATCATGCACTTATATATCAAATTTGGAGATACTTTCAATGAGTTAGGTAACGCCATATATATTCTATTCGACGAATATAAGCATAAAGCTTGAGTAGTGTTGAAAATTCGATAAACCCCCTAAACTCTATTCAGTCCATAAAACCTAAACCGTAAAACCCTAAAACCCTAAACCCTCGACCCATATAAACCCTAACCAAGCAGGTATCGTGGACTTATAGATCAAAATCTGAGATTCAATCTTTTATTAAATTGCGGTAACGCCATTCTATTCCATGAATATAACAATAAAGTTTGAACATTATTGGAAATTCCCTAAACCCTAAACCCTCAACACCGCACGTAGCGTGCACTTATCGATCAAAAATTGATATATTTTCATTAAACTGGTAACTCTATTCTATTCGATGAATATAAGCATAAATCTTGAGCATTATCAAAAATACCCTAAACAACCCCTAATAAAACCTAAACCTAAAACCCCAAACCCTCAACCCATAAATCCTAACCAATCAGGTATCGTGCACTTATAGAACAAATTTTGAGATACTTTCATTGAGTTAGGTAACGCCATATTCTATTCAATGAATATAAGCATAAAGGTCGAGTATTATTGAAAATTCGATAAACCCCCTAAACCCTATTCAGTCCATAAAACCTAAACTGTAAAACCATAAAACCGTAAATCCTCTACCCATATAAACCCTAACCAAGCATGTATCGTGGACTTATAGATCAAAATTTGAGATTCGATCTTTCATTAAATTGTGGTAACGCCATTCTATTACACGAATATAACAATAAAGTTTAAACATTATCGAAAATGCCCTAAACCCTAAAACCCTAAACCCTCAACCCCGCCTAAACGACATTGGCAAATGAGGTATCACATGCACTTGTAGATCGAAATTTCAGATGAACATTCCTCAAATTTTGCTAACGCTATTCAATTCCATGAATATAAGCATATATAAAGCAGCTTGAACATTATCGAAAATTCCCAAAAAACCTAAACCCTAAACACCGAAACCCCCAAAACCATAAAATACCTAAACCCTTAACCCCTTACCAAGCAGGTATGATGCACTTATAGATCAAAATCCGAGATACTTTCATTAAAGTGCGATAACATGAGTCTATTCCACGAATATATATAATCATATATATATATAAGCTTGAACATTATTATTGAAAATTCATAAACCCTAAAACCTAGAAAACCCTAAATACCAACCTTAAACTCCTAAGCCCTAAACCCTAAAATCCTAAATCATATACCATAAACCCTAAACCCCTAAACCCTCAACCCAAAAAACACGAACCCTAAACCCCATGCTATATATATCTTGTGTGGAAACTAGGGCAATGTGGTTTTGAGCCATAATTATTTGTAGTTTCTTCATGACAAAAGCCATTGTCGTCGCTTGAAAAATTGAAAATATCTTCAAATTCAGAAGCTCCCTTTGTAAATAATATTTTAAATGCCAATAGTACGGACTAATCTACCAAATACAAACATGTTGTTATAAACTATAACAAAGGTGTGGCCATGATCTTGGTCACCTGGTTTGAAAGCCATGCAAATTCATACATGGTACGCCATATATCATATGACCAAATTAAAGCCATTATTATTGATTGGAGCTTTTAAAATAACTCCAAATATGGAAGCTATTTTTCTAAACAATGTTGAAATACCAATATGCACCAATCTACCAAACATGGTTACATTACCATAAAGTATGGTAACACATATGGCCTTGACGTTGGTCATCTAGTTTTCGAAGCCATGAATGTTCAAACATGGTACGCCATATTGTGAAACAGGTTTTTCAAGAGTTATCAAATTTTATATATTTTCATGGAAACTAGCCAATGCACAGAGTGAGACAAGAATGGAGAAACGAATGGTTGTATTTTGTTTAATATTTTGTTTTTTTTTTAAAAAGACTAGCCCAAATTTGGTGTCATTACTATTCATATCAAAAAATTGAAATCTTGCAAAACTCTCGGTGGTTCTCCAATATTTGACTAATTCGGTACCTTTAAACTATTTTTAAAAAGTCAAGAGCAAGCTATATCACACACTTTGTAGTACATAAATATACTTACTTTCAGTCATCAAAAAGTTATTTAATTTTAGCATCTTCAGTTAGGAAGTTTGGAAACTCATGAAAGTAGGGCATTATCCATCAAATCTGGAATTTCCTTTGTAAACAATTGCTTGAAATGCCAAGATACACCGATCTACCAAATATGGCCAGGTTTGTAAGCTTGGTTGACGAAGATGCTTCAATGTACAGAGTAGTACAAAAGATGAAAAAGGTACAGAAACTATGGCTGTGACCTTGCTCCTCTTGTTTGAAAGCCTTGAATTAATGTTCATTAATTTCGACAGATGTCTATAAACTCATTAAATGCTAGAAAGCATACAGGCCTGTGGGTCTATCTGACGGGGACAACATCCCAAGTGGGAGTAGCATACCTTAGAAGCTTCAACTTCAAAATTTCGGCAGAGCACCGAAATATCCCGCCCACCCATTCAAACATCCCGCCCATCCATTCAAACATCTAGCCCCCCCAAAAAACATCCAGCCCCAAAAATTATTTTATTGCACAAATTTAGCCTGGAAGCTTGAAAGGGCGTTATACATTGTGTGAAAAAGGGGGCGATGGCATTTTGAGCCATCATATTTGTAGTTGCTTCACAACAAAACACATTGTTGTTACTTGGAAATTTCAAAACAAACTTCAAATTTGAAAGCAGACATATTGGTTGATTTGCAAAGATGCACCGATCTACCAAATACAGACACGTCATCATAAACTATTTCCATGACCTTGGTCACCTTTTTTTGGACGATGGTCTTCTTCTTGAAAGCCTTAAATTGTTCAATTTTTTTAGCAAATGCCTAGAAATTCGTTTAAATGCTGGAAAGCAACTCTTGCTGGCATGTGGGCCTAGACGGTGACAGCGCGTCTGAGAGGCCCCACGCCGGAGTAGCGTATGCTAGAAGCTTCGACCTCAAAATTTGGTACGGTGCCCAAAAATCGCACCCATCCATTAAAATATCCCGCGCATCCATTCAAACATGCTTCACCTCTTTCTAGAATGCAAAATTCCTCTTCTATCCCTACTCCGGAAACAAGAATCCGAGGGAGCACTGCAATAACAGAGGGATATAGGTGGTAAATTTGCGTTCTCCCAAGTGCATCGCCCCATCCATGTTTCATAGCCCTTCTTCAATATTTACCTGCCGCCCACTCCGACCTACACCGACTTTTTGGACCCACTGCAAGTGACCCACATGTGAGTGAGCTAGAATTACGGGAAGTAGAGATTCCCATCGCTTGTTCAAAATTCGAACAGTTTTCGCTAAACCGAGATAAAATCGTTAAAATCATCAAACCTGGCTTATACTATCATTCCACTATGCCAGAGTAAAAGCTAAAAAAACAAAGCCAAAAACACGTTCATAGCTTTATAAGCCAAAAATCAAAAGCCAGAATTCGAGCCCAACCAAGCAGCCCAACCAATTTTATTTAACAAAAAATATGACCAAGCAGGATATCATCGACTTGTAGATAAATTTTTGAGATAGTTCTTTAAATTGCGGTAACACCATTCTGTTCCACGAATATATATATAACCATAAAGTTTGAAAATATTATTGAGAATTCACGGAATCCTGAACCATAATATCTAAACCCCTAAACCCTGACCAAGCAGGTATCGTGCAACTATAGATCAAATTGAGATACTTTCGTTAAATCAGGTAATGCCATTCTATTAGACGAATATAAGCATAAATCCTGAGCATTACCAAAAATTCTCTGAACCCTAAACCGGAAATAACCCATAAAACTAAACTGGAAAACCCTAAACACTCGACCCATAAACCCTAATCAAGCAGGTATCATGCACTTATATATCAAAATTTAAGATGGTTTCATTAAATTGCGGTAACGCCATTCTATTCCACGAATATAAGCATAAAGCTTGAACATTATTTAAAATTCCTGAAACCCTGAAATCTAAACACTAAACCATAAATCCTTACCAAACACGTATCATGCACTTATCAATCAAATTGATATATTTTCATTAAATTGGTAACTCCATTCTATTTGATGAATATAAGCATAAATCTTGAGCATTATCCAAAATACCCCAAAATCCTAAACAACCCCTAATAAAACCTAAACCTAAAACCCCAACCCTCAACCCATAAACCCTAACAGATCATGTATCATGCACTTATAGATCAAATTTGGAGATACTTTCAATGAGTTAGGTAACGCCATATATATTCTATTCGACGAATATAAGCATAAATCTTGAGTATTATTGAAAATTCGATAAAGCCCCTAAACCCTATTCAGTCAATAAAACCTAAACTATAAAACCCTAAAACCTTAAACCCTCGACCCATATAAAAACCCTAACCAAGCAGGTATCATGGACGTATAGATCAAAATCTGAGATTCGATATTTCATTAATTGCGGTAACGCCATTCTATTCCACGAATATAACAATAAAGTTTCAACATTATTGAAAATTCCCGAAAACTGAAACCTGTAAAACCCAAATCCTAAACCCCTAAACCCTATAACCCTAAATCCTAAACCCTTACCAAGCACATAGCATGCCCTTATAGATCAGAATTTAAGATAATTTCGTTAAATTGGGTAACGCCATTTTATTTGACAAATATAAGCATAAATCCTGAGTAATATAAAATTTTCACTAAACCCTAAACAACCCCTAAAACTTAAACCCTAAAGCCCTAAACCCTAACCAAGCATGTGTCATACACACATTGATCAAAATTTGAGATACTTTCATTAAATCAGCTAACACCCATTCTATTCTACGAGTATAAGCATAAATCTTGAGCATTATTGAAAATTCGCTAAACCCTAAACCCTAAACAACCCATAAACTAAACCATAAAAACCTATAACCCTAAACCCTCGACCCATAAACCCTAACCAAAGTAGGTATTATGCACTTATACATCAAAATTTGAGATACTTTCAATAAATTGATGTAATGCCATTCTATTCAACGAATATAAGCATAAAGCAACTTGAACATTATCGAAAATTCCTAAAACCCAAAACCCTAAACCCCTAAAACCCTAAACCCTAAACCCTTACCAAGCACGTAGCATGCACTTATGAATCAAAATTTGATATACTTTCGTTTAATTTGCTAATGCCATTTTATTCGACGAATATAAGCATAAATCTTGAGCATTATCGAAAATTCCCTAAACCCTAAACCCTAAACAACCCCTAAAACCTAAACCCTAAAACCCCAAACCGTCAACCCATAACACTAATCAAGCAGGTATCATGCACTTTATAGATCAAAATTTGAGATACTTGCATTAAATTAGGTAATGTCATTCTATTCGACAAATATAACAATAAAGCTTGAGCATTATTCTAAATTTGCTAAACTCTAAACCCTATATAATGATAAAACCTAAAACGTAAAACCCTAACCAAGCAGGTATCATGTGCTTATAGATCAACATTTGTGATACTTTCTTTAAAGCAGGTAACGCCATTCTATTCGACGAATATAAGTATAAATCTTAGAGCATTATTGAAAAATTGCTAATCCCTAAACCCTAAACAACCCATGAAACCTAATCCGTGAACCCTAAATCATCGACCCATAAACCCTAAATCAGCAGGTACCGTGCACTTATAGATCAAAATTTGAGATACTTTCGTTAAATTATGGTAACGCCATTCTATTACATGAATATAAGCATAAAGCTTGAACATTATTGAAAATCATAAACCCTTAACCGTAAACCCTAATAACCTCCTAACCCTAGAACTCTAACTTCCTAACCCTAGAACCCTAAACCCTTACCAAGGAGGTATAATGCACTCATAGATCAAATTTTGAAATACCTTTATTAAATTGCGATAACGCCATTCTATTCCATGAATATAACCATATATATAAAGCTTGAACATTATTATTGAAAATTCCCTAAACCTTAAAACCTAAACTATCATAAACCCTAAAACCTTGAACAACCCTGATGTGCTCGTCGTTCGACGTAGAGCTTGTTGCGAACCCCAAGAGGAAGGTATGATGAGCACAACAGCAAGTTTTCTCTCAGTTATGAAACCAAGGTTTAATCGAACTAGTAGGAGCAAGGAAACACCCCAAAGGTGTTACTAGTTGAGCTTTGGCAGGGCGCACTACCGATGCTAGTAGCAACGTGGAGACCTGCACAACACAATCACATAACTTTGTCCCCAACTTGCGATGAGGTTGTCAATCTCACCGTGTTTTGCGGAAAAGAAAGGATTAAACGTATCGAATGGAAAGAAGTAAAAGTTTGCAGAAACTAAACACAAAGAAGTAAACAGTTGTATATTGTATGTAAAGAAAAAGGACCGGGATCCATAGTTCACTAGAGGTGGCTCTCCTTAGATAGATAACATGCTGGGTGAACAAATTACAGCGGGGCAATTGACAAACACCGAGAAAGCAATACATGCATATACTAATCATCTTGACTCCTTTGAGACTTGATTGGGCATTACAACATAATACATAGACCGCCATCCAACTGCATCTATGACTAATAATCCACCTTCAGGTTATCATCCGAACCCCCTCCAGTATTAAGTTGCAAGCAACAGATTATTGCTTTATGAACTGCATGTAAAGTAAACAATACAAGTGTTCTATGAACGAAGGATTGTTGTTTTCTCCCTAGTAGCAACAGCACATCTAGTACCTTAGATATTTCTGTCACCTCCCCAGATTACCAGAGGCATGAACCCACTATCGAGCATAAATACTAACTCTTGGAGTTGCTAGCATCTACTTGGCCAAGATAGCTACTAACAACGGAAAGCATGCAAGATCACAAATAACAAAGACATGATAGAATCAATAATCAATCTGAAATAGCATCTCAATATCCATCAGATACCTGCAAACACAACATGTATGAATTACAAATAGATGATCTTGATCATGAACGGAGCTCACAAGATCTAAACATGAAAGCACAAAGGAGGAGAACCAGCCATCTAGCTACTACATGGATCCATAGTCCAAGGATGAACTACTCACGCATCACACCGGAGGCTTGCATGGTGATGAAGAAGGCCTCCAGGGTGAATTCCCCTCTCCGGCAGGGTGCCGGGAAGAGCTTCAGATCCCTCCCGATCTAGGGATCGAGATGACGGCGGCTACATATTCTTTCATGGATTTTTGATCGGGCACTTAGGGTTTTTGTCCCGAGGGCAATATATAGGGGGAAGGAGAGGCCGAGGGGGTGCCTGGGCTGGCCACACCACCCCCTGGCGCGGGCCAGGCCTAGCCGCGCGGCCAGGTGGTGTGGCCGCCCTCTGGCCCCTCTCCGTCTCGTATTCTGGCACTTGATGTCCTCCGGAAAAATAGGCACTTTGGCTTTTGTCCTGTCCAATTCCGAGAATATTCATTTTCTGACTTTCCTGGAACCAAAAACAGCAGAAAACAGGCAGGTAGCACTGTGGCTCTTGTTAATAGGTTAGTCCAAGAAATCATATGAAAAGTACTCCAAAGTTGGAACAAAACACAAGAAAGTGGATAAAACCAAGCATGGAACATCAAAAATTATAGATACATTTGCAATGTATCAACATCCCCAAGCTTAACTCCTGCTCGTCCTCGAGTAGGTAAGTGATAGAAAGAAAGAATAATTTTTGAGGTGACATGCACCATCAAAGACTTGATCAAAGTATTTGCAAAACATTCAAAGCTGGGATCATAGTACTTCAATCATAACATGAAAGACAAAGTTCTAGCAATAAGCAAAGAAACTATGATGCAACATGAAAAGGCACAAACAAAAGATTCATGAATAACGATGCTTTGCAAGACGTTTGTTTGTTTCACATAAAGAAAACATAGCATATAGTATTCAGTTTGTCCCTCAATAGAGTAGCAAATATAAATGCATAGGACACCTTCAAAGTTCATAAGAGTGACTAGATACAATAGTTTAAAACAAGCAATATCAAGTTATGCATCAATTAACTAGTCTTGGGACAATGCACATAGAACTAAGAATGGCCACTATGCTCTCAAAGTAAGTGCATAAAGATAGAAGGTGGAGACTCAATATAATGGTGGAAGAAAGGCCTTTGTAAAAGGAAGTAGGGATTCAAGTCTCATAAAGAGCTTCCAAAAATTATGGTACTGATAGCTTTCAGCTCTCATTGCCCCTATCATAAGCATCTTGAAGGTGATTAAGTTTAAAGTGACACAACTAAGAGGATATGCTTGACAAGTTATAAACCAAAATCTCATGCCCCTTACTTACGAAGACTGATCCTCATGCTACTCAACTTCAGTCACGAGTAAGCTCTTGTCATTATAAGTATATGTGTATCATTAAGAACCGCCAACGGGGTACCCCTTGCACATGATATGAGAGCTTTCCCATAATCAAAATGACAAGGCAAGCAGACAATGAGCATCTCAGCGATCTTTTTATTTGCTATTTGCATAGGTTTTTATTGAGGAAGCTTCATAGAGTGCTCATTATGGTGATGCTGCAAGTTTCTGCCATGATTAGGCATGCCTTAGGCTAGCGGCCCAGGCGTTTCTCTAACACACATACAAACTCCATGATCTTACAAGTTCCACTTTTATTTCACACCTCCGGGATCCGTAAGCAAAAGAACATGATATCAATGGGGTACAAAATACAAGTGCAATGTTGAAAGCGTTCCCCATGAAACGTGGTTCTGCTAATTTCAACTTATAAAGCGCAAGAATATACGCAACAAAGAAGGACCCAATGGTTCAAGTTTATTAGAGGCAAAAAGTAAAGTGTGCCATCAAGTTCGTGAGAGATTTAATCACTAGTTTTCTCATAACAAGTTTAATTTGGAATGTAAACAAAAGCATGAATATACTTGGAATAGCATAAGCTAGTAGGTAGGTATGGTGGACTCTTTGGAATAACTTGGTTTAGGGAGTTGGATGCATGAGTGGAACTCATACTTGGTTGTGGAGGCTAGCAAAAGACTGGGAGCGACAAACTAAGA
This sequence comes from Avena eriantha, assembly GCA_910589775.1. Lineage (NCBI taxonomy): Eukaryota > Viridiplantae > Streptophyta > Magnoliopsida > Poales > Poaceae > Avena > Avena eriantha. Next base: position 82,974,348 of record OU342742.1, read on the forward strand.
GAGCAATAATGGCCATAATCATGCAGAGCGACAAAACATCATTGATCAAAGCATAAAGTGATACTATAAGTTGAAAACTAAAGGATAATAAAGGCTATGGTGACTTGAGACAGTCATAACATGGTGTGAGCATGCGCCAAGTCAACCCAAATAAAGCATCAAAGGAGAATACCACTATACTATGCTTTAATATGCTAAAACAACGCATGATTCATCCAAGGCACATTAAGCAATCTCAATTGTTTATAACAAGTCATGATACAACAAAGAATACTAAGCATAAAGCCAAAACAATATCGAGCATGGCATGACAAAGCACATGCCATAGTAAAAAACAAGCTCTTTTTACCACATAAGTATGAACTTTCCTACTATTTTCCAAACCAAACCAAACTATTTACAAACCAATGTATGAAAGAGGGGGTCCAACCAATTTATTCAGAAAACTAAGCAAACCAAGCAAACTAAAAACCAAAACGAAGACGCTCCAAGAACAACACAACTTTGCATGAAACAATAAAAATGAAGCGTTTGGAAGAAACCTAGGATTTTTATTGATGAAGAAGGGGATGCCTTGGGCATCCCCAAGCTTTGACGCTTGTACTTCTTGGATATTTCTTGGGGTGACACGCGTGGCATCCCCGAGCTTGAGCTTTAGTCCATCCTTCAACTCATTACTCATTCTTTCCATCCACCTGAAAATTTTCCTTCATACAAAACTTCACACAATCTTTATTAGCAACATTAGTACACTCAAGATAAATAAGTCTTAAGGTTCAGTTATAACACAAAATAAACTTCCATTAGAAACTAGCTACTGTAGCACTTCCCCCAAAAAACTCAATTCCCCAAAAGAACTCAAAAAGGAACCCACAAGAAGCAAAGGCAGAAAATGGCAGAAATTTGTCAAAATAGACCAGCAGGTAAAGACGAATTTTTTCGAAGACCTTCTGTTGCTCAAATAAAAAAGTGTTGAACTAACGAAAGTTAGATAACAACCTGGGGCAGAAGTACAAAACATTACAGATCAATCCGACATACAGAGCTCTCTCACAAATTTTTACAGTGAAGCACAAAAATCTGTTTCGGGACAGGAACTTTCCCAATCATTACTTCACTCTCATTAGAGGTTACTCTTGGCACAAAAAGAAAATAAAAAGGATAAGGAGAGGTTATTACAAAGGTAATAACTTCTAAGACTCATCTAAAACTTTTGGGTTATCTCCCAACAAGTACTTTTGTTTAATGCCTTTAAGTTAGGCATAAGAACCAAAGAAAGAATCAAGTGTTCTCAAATGAAGAAGCATTTAAGACCAAATTTTGTTTTCATAGGAGAAGCAAAAGAAATCTTTTCTGTTTTTAGGGAAGTGTTCTATACCTTTCTTGAGTGGGAGTTGATATTTAATGGTGCCTTCTTTCATATCAATGATGGCACCAACAGTTCTAAGAAAAGGTCTTCCCAAAGTAATAGGACAAGAAGCATTGTATTCAAAATCCAAAACATAGAAATCAACGGGGACATAGGAATCATTAACCATAATAAGAACATCATTAAGACTCCCCATGAGTTTCTTTTTAGCATTAGCATCAAGTGGGACATTCAAATAACAATCTTCAAGAGGAGGCAAATCAAGCATATCATAAATCCTTCTAGGCATAATAGAAACACTACTATCAAGATCACACAAAGCTTTGAAATCAAAGTCATTCACTTTCATATTAATGATGGGTTCCCAACCATCTTCTTGTTTTATAGGAATAGAAGCTCTATGTTTCATCTTTTCTTCTTTAATCTTTATGAGAGCATCAGTAATGTGTTTTGTAAAAGCCATGTTCATAGCACTAGCATTAGGACTTTTAGCAAGCTTTTGTAGGAACTTAATAACTTTAGAGATGCTGCAACCATCAAGATCAAAATCAACTTTATCATCTAAAGTAGTAGAACTATTACTAGCCTCAACACTAGTGGTGTTAATAGTAGAAACACTAATGTTTCTAGCAATTTCATCTTCTCTTTCCCACTTAGCATGTAATTCAGCTAATAGTCTAACATTTTTATCAATTCTTACTTGTATGGCATTAGTAGCTGCAAAGGGATTCTCATTAGTTTCAGGTTTAGCAGCCATTTTATTCAAAGAAGATTGAGCTTCAGCCAAAGATGCTATATTTCTTTCAGCATTAGAGAGTTTCTCCTCAATAGTTTTATTGAAAGAAGTTTGTTTACTAATAAACTCTTTAAGCATAACTTCAAGTTCAGAGGGAGCACTCTTATTATTGTTGTAAGAATTTCCATAAGCATTACCATTGTTGGGAGGATATGGCTTATAATTTTTGTTACCAAAATTGTTCCTATAAGCATTATTACCATAAGCATTGTTGCCAAAGTTGTTATTTCTTATGAAGTTCACATCAACTTGCTCTTCTTGAGCAACCAAAGAGGCTAAAGGAACATTATTTCGATCAATATGGGCTTTCCCATTAAGAAGCATAGACATAATAATATCAATCTTATCACTCAAGGAGGAGGTTTCCTCAACAGAATTTACCTTCTTACCTTGTGGAGCTCTCTCAGTATGCCATTCAGAATAATTAACCATCATATTATCCAATAGTTTTGTTGCAGCACCCAAAGTGATGGTCATAAAGGTACCTCTAGCAGCTGAATCCAATAGGTTCCTTGAAGAATAGTTCAATCCTGCATAAAAAGTTTGGATGATCATCCAAGCAGTCAGTCCATGAGTGGGACAATTCTTTACCAAAGATTTCATTCTTTCCCAAGCTTGAGCAACATGCTCATTATCAAGTTGTTTAAACTTCATTATTTCACTTCTCATGGATATAATCTTAGCAGGAGGATAGTATTTTACAATAAAAGCATCTTTGCACTTAGTCCAAGAATCAATACTATTCCTAGTTATGGAATTCAACCATTCTTTAGCTTTTCCTCTCAAAGAGAAAGGAAACAATTTCAGTTTAATAATATCACCATCTATATCCCTATGCTTTTGCATCTCACAAAGTTCAACAAAGTTATTTAGATGGGAAGCAGCATCTTCATTACCAACACCAAAAAATTGTTCTCTCATAACAAGATTGAGCGAAGCAGGCTCACAAGATCATGAACAGAGCTCACAAGATCTAAACATGAAAGCACAAAGGAGGAGAACCAGCCATCTAGCTAGTACATGGATCCGTAGTCCAAGGATGAACTACTCACGCATCACACCGGAGGCTTCCATGGTGATGAAGAAGGCCTCCAGGGTGAATTCCCCTCTCCGGCAGGGTGCCGGGAAGAGCTTCAGATCCCTCCCGATCTAGGGATGGAGATGACGGCGGCTACAGACTCTTTCGTGGATTTTTGATCAGGCACTTAGGGTTTTCGTCCCGAGGGCAATATATAGGCGGAAGGAGAGGCCGAGGGGGTGCCTGGGCTGGCCACATCACCCCCTGGCGCGGGCCAGGCCTGGCCACACGGCCAGGTGGTGTGGCCGCCCTCTGGCCCCTCTCCGTCTCGTATTCTGGCACTTGATGTCCTCCGAAAAAATAGGCACTTTGGCTTTTGTCCTGTCCAATTCCGAGAATATTCATTTTCTGACTTTCCTGGAACCAAAAACAGCAGAAAATAGACAGTTGGCACTATGGCTCTTGTTAATAGGTTAGTCCAAGAAATCATATGAAAAGTACTCCAAAGTTGGAACAAAACACAAGAAAGTGGATAAAACCAAGCATGGAACATCAAAAATTATAGATACATTTGCAATGTATCAAACCCTAAACCCTAAACCACTAAACCCTAAAAGCCTAAACCCTAAAATCCTAAACCATAAACCATGAACCCTTAAACCCTCAACCCGAAATAAAACCCTGAACCCTAAACTTAATTAACCCTAGGCTATATATACTTTGAGTGAAACCGGGGCAGTGGGATTTAAAGCCATGTTTTGTAGTAGCTTCATGACTAAAGACATTGTTGTGCATTAGAAAATTGAAATAACTTCCAATTCGTAATCTTCCTTTGTAAATAATATTTTAAATGCGAATACACACCATATCAAATATGGATAGGTTATTATAAACTATAGAAAATATATGATCATGACCTTGGTCATCTGGTTTGAAAGCCATGCATATTCTTACATGGTAGTACTCCATATATATTGTGATACAATTTTTTCTCAGAAATTATCAAATTTCAAGATTATATTTTTCCATGGAAACTAGCTAGTGCACATAGTGAGACACGAATAGAGAAAATAATGGATGCATTTCTTTTTATATTTTTTTCTTTGTATTTTTTTAAAATGGCTGAAATTAGGTGTCATTACCATTCATATCAAAAAGTTGAATTTTCCAAAACTCTCGGTGGTTCTCCAATATTTGATTACTTGATATCTTTGAATTATTTTAAAAAGTCAAGAGCAAGGTATATCACACACGTTCTAGTTCGAAATTAGACATATTTACTTCAGATTATCAAAAAGTCATTTTTTATTGCATAGATTTAGCTAGAAAGTTTGGAAATTCATGAAAGTTGGGCATTGTCCATCAAATCCAGAATCTTCTTTTGAAATGCCAAGATGCAGCTATCTACCAAATATGGACACGCTATTATAAACTATAACAGAGATATGGCCGTGACCTTAGTCATCTTGTATGAAAGCCTTCAAAATATATTGTTTATCAATTTCGGAAAATGTGTGGAAACTCATTTATATGTTGGTAAGCATACTGTCGCTGGCGTGTGGGTCTAGACGGGGCCAACACGTGAGAGCGGTCGCGTCGGAGTACTGTACGTCGGAAGCTTCAACCTCAAAATTTCCGCATGGCGCCGAAACATCTCGCGCACATCTATTCAAATATCCCACGCATCTATTCAAATATCCCGCCCCGTTTTTTACAAATGCAAAATTCCTCTTCTATCCCTGTTCCGGAAACAAGGACCGTGGCAGTACTACAATAATAGAGGGGTATAGGTCGTAAATGTGCGTCATCCCACTTATATCCCCCCATCGTCTCTTCCCCGCCCACACCCCTCCAAACTAGACCTTCCTCTAGTTGCTTCACCATTGGCCCTCTCTTCCACACCGTAGTTCCACTGCAGGCGCTCTTTACTGGAACTATTTCATCGACTCCCTCGCGGCACCGGATCTGCTTCGCCAACACCATCGTCTACCCTACCAAGGCTGGTTCACTGAATCATTCGTTGCTAAACCCGAAATGCCGAGCTGCCACCCCTGCCGCCCACTTGCCCGTCTTACCCGTCCTCGCCATGCAGCGGTAATTTCTCTTGCCCGTTTGCTATATTTTTGTTACTCGTAAGCTACAAAATCTTTAGGATGTTGCTCCATATCCTAGATGCTATTACCATTTCGTTTGCACCCTTCATCTTATAGGTCCTATCCACCTCATTAAATTCTTGCTTTTATTCCCTTTCTTTATTCTCACACTATCGGTTTAATCCTCCAACACAAACTCATAGATTCTATTCTTTCCGACCGCTCGCACGGGTCATGCAAACAGCTCATAGAGGATCCAACACTGAAAATCTGACGCCCAGCAAGGCTGAATCGTGAGGTTTCCTTGTGTTACTTAGGCCAGTTTCTTGTCATGTTAATTAGTTGTCATTCTACCTAAGAACTTTCCATGACATTTGCATTTATGTTCAATGGTGAATATATGTGCGAATGCTTAATTCATAAAATGTCCATCTAGTTTGGATGATATATCTGGTCATTTTTAATGCTATATGTTGGTGTTTTCACCTGCTTTCATCCTTCCAAACCAGCTATCTAGTTTGAAACATATGTCTGGTAATTTTTAATGCTATGTTTTTGGTGTTTTTCAAGAGTTTTTATCCTTCCAAACCAACCAACTTGGTTTCAAATGTCATGCAGAGAAATGACAATGGAGTACAAGGACCAGAGTTCCAACTGCTCTGCTCAGATTCTTCTGGCAGATTGACCAGGAGTTGCACCCGCTCGGGAAGGAGCTACTACCAGCCTGAACGTGCTACTGTAAGTTCATACTTACTTTAAATGATCTCTACTTTATATAATACTACTTGTTTCCCTTGTTGTTTGTTTTAACCCGTTTCACCATATTTTAGCAGACTGCAGTTAAAACCCAGCAGGAGTCCTTGGAAGGCAGGACTAAAAGTTGTGATCCCTCGTCCCATTCATCCTCCCATTGCATTGCCGAATCAAACTTACTTAACAGTCCACCTAGAACAACTCCTGCATATGATAAATATATAAATGATGCATTGCATGCAGAATGAAAGGGTGTAGCTGCTCTTAGATCTGTAGCTGAAATGTTGAAGAAGAGGACAGATGATATAGTGAAGCGAATCGCCATTTACCGATCTCTTATTGATGGTACTAACACATTGTAATCTGTCGGAATTACAATCTTGTTGTATAACCTGTTGTAACAAACTTTTATTGTTGTGTAATAAGTAATGTTAATTTTTGTGTGTTTATTAATTGATGTCTTGATATTCACCTGTTCTGTGAAAAGTAGGCGCTAGCAAAAAAAGTCCAAAACAGTAACAACATGCGCATAGATGACCCAAAGCGGCCAGAACAGTGAAAGGCCAGAAGAGTAAAATGCCAGAACAGTAAAAGGCCAGAATAGTAAAGGACCATAGCAGTAAAAGGCCAGAACAGTAAAAGGACAGAACCCTAAAAGGCTAGAATAGTAAAAGGCTAGAACAGTGAAAAGGCCGGAACAGTAAAAGGTCGAAACCATAAAAGGTATCAACAGCAAAAGGCTAGTACGGTGGCAGGCTAGTACAGTAATAGGCCAAACAGTGTCGGCCTTAACAGGCAAAAACCCAAACATTAAAGGGCCTAAATAGTAACAGGTCGAAATTCCTAAAAGGCTGAAACAGTAATAGGACTGAACAGTAAAAGGCTAAATAAGTAACAGGCCTGAACAGTGCAGGGCCGGACTTGTGCAGGCCTCAAGTGGTAGCACAGTGTTGGACAAACATGGGCCTTCTGTAGGCCGAAACCTAATCGGGCCTGAAAGTTCGCGGGCCGTATCTCTAGGCCTATTTCAAATAGTGTAGGACAAAACAGTAACGAGCCATCTTCTTGTTGCCCCCCCTAATGGGTCGTCCTAGTTAGTACTTAGCAGGCATTGGTGGGCCTGGCTTCTGCCATAGTTTCTATGACTTTTAACGGCGGTAACCGGCTGCTAACGGCGGCTGCCACGTGGCAGTTTGCATGACGTTAGCCATCAGCGTGGCTGGCGAATAGATCTACGACAGAACATGTTTTCATTGCTGAAGGGTGCAATCCGCCATGGGCGAAAAAACCCGTGGTTAATTCATTTGTGTAGGGGTTTTTTACCATGAAGGCCATCTGTCCCGCAAGACTCTTCGGCCACAAAAAACGAGCCTTCAACGACGAAAAGAATCCATTGTAAAATCCAACTTTTCTTGTAGTGAGAATCACCCGAGGAGAGATTGCCAAGCAAATGGTAGAATCCAAATCAAAGAGAGAGTAACACCAAGTAGAATCCCGAAGGGAGAGACTAGACAACTACTAGAATCCTTGACTTAGACAGACCAAGTATTTGAACGCGGTGCAGGGTGATGCACCGGTCGGTGTCTACTATCAACATCCAAAGGCGATCGCGGATGAACTCCGTGAACTTGGTGATCCCATCGATGATCGCCGACTCATTAATGTCCTCCTCGTCGGACTCAGTGAGCGGTTCGAGAAGCAGTCCTCCTTCATCCCCATGATGCGCCCGCATCCCTCCTTCGTCGAGGTTCACTCTATGCTCCAATGGGCCGATCGTGCCCAAACCAACAAGGACCCTTGTCCCCAGGTCTTCACCACCGACGCTCGGCCTCCTGCACCGCCGCCGCCCCCTCCACCAACAGCACCACCTCAACCATCGGGTTGACGTCCAAGTCCCAATTATTAGGGCAAAAACCCTAGGCCGCTGCAGTTTCACACGACGCCCATTCCTCCTGCTCCGCCCTCGGCCCCGGCTCCACCAAGCGCTCCACCTCCGATGCCCAGTAGGTGTCCATTGCTCGACCCTTGGACTGGGCTTGTCAAGGCGTGGCCTATGCCCTAGTCTTCCCCTACACCTACCGGCCTACATCGGTGCCTGGCAGCCTGGCCCTCGTCCTCACACTAGAGAATATCATTTTGTGGCCCGAAAGTTGAGACTCTAGTGCATCGTGGTACCCGAGTTGATTTTAATCACCGCGATTTGAAAAGTTGAGGCGCCAATTGCTGAGAGGGGTGTTTCGAGTGAATGATGGACAAACCCAATATTTTCAAATCGCGCCCGTTGAGTCAGGATATTTCGTTACACTAATTCCTATTGTGCCCCTTCTTCGCCGGTCTCTCTTCTTAGCCATCCTGCACGTGTCGTAGGGGAAAATCCATTATTATACTTTCCTAACTCTCGACACTGAATCTGGTTGCGGTGGCGGCGGTCCTTTTTCTTCCCTTCCCCGACCCTGAATCTGCCGACGATGGAGGTCCTTTTTCTCCCTCACCCAATACTGAATCCAGCGGTGGCCCAGCATGTCTTGCAAGGCGAAGCTTGTAGCTACGCCGCCGACTGATTCAGGTCCGTTGGGGCTAGATTCAGGGGCTCAACGCGAAGCTGCGGTGAGGTCTTCAGCCCCGGTTAGCGAGGAGGTCAGCAAGGATTCTGCTCCCAAGGTAACTACGAGCAGCGGGTTGAAGAGAAAAGCAAGGCCGACAGCGGATTGTTTGGCTCCGGTGGGCAGATGTGGCACCCAGATCTCGAAGAAAAAAACACAGGAGAAGAGCGAGAGGTGAATTTTTCTTATCTTTGCCTTATCTTACAAGTAGATTAATTACGACATAATAGAATCGAATGAACTGAAATGTTCCTCTTTTAATCAAATTAGGCACAACTTTGATACAAGGGACCTATATGAGTTCACAGTTCATGTTCACCAGTACACTCCAAACTAGATTTTGGTTGCGAGAGGGTTGTGTTCGGGCAAGATGTGCATCTGCTTGTCAATTGCAACGAGGTTGTGTCTGTTTAGCAGCTGGTAGATATGCTTCATGCTAGGATTCCCTAGGGTTCTAGACAGAGGACAAAATTGGTGTGGCGCAACATGAATGATACCTATATGCAAATTGAGCACTCCCATGAGCTTCAGATGGTTTGGGAGTGTTGTGCAGCTGATCCTAAGGTGAAAGTTGAAGAGATGATTGAAGATATTTATGCAGATGCTCGAGATATTGCTGCCAGAGCTTCGGCTCCTAGAGATTACATACCAATAGATGCAAATCTAGATAAGTTCAGTATACACTTAGAGGTGGATTCATACATGGCAAAACTTGATGAGGGAGTTAATAAGCCAGTTTCATCATGTACTGTGGAGATCACTATTGATTCCAAAAACATTACTCCTGATGAAATGAGAGAGATGATCGGTAAGGATATCAGTATTGGCCCTAAGCAGATGGCACAAATCTGGTGGTGGCATCATAAGAAGCAGCAATTCATAGATGTTTTGGATACTAAAGATCTTATGCAGATTATGCGACAAAAGAAGCGAACCAGGAAGATGTTCTTCATTGGTACCATTTCTGATGTTGTTGAACAGGTTATAGTGGATGTAGAGGCCCCTGTAGTGGCTGAATAGAATGAGGTGGTCGACATTTATGAGATCTGATGAGAGCTGCTACCCTAGGGTTGTCATATGGACCGTAGGGTTCCCCTGCCTGTATTTGTAACATTGACTGCTGTTGCATTTAGACCGTGTTTCTGTGATTATGTTTGTTGAGAGATTGCGATATAATGTTGTGCGAGCACTTGAGATTTTCGGACATGTCACTCACTGAAACCATCGTTATTGTAATCATAAGTACATTGTAGTTGACATGATTATGTTTCTTGAGATGACATACTGTACTTGTTTCTGTTATTATGTTTGTTGGGAGATTGTAATGTAATGTTTTGTGAAACCATGACTAGAAAAGTGATGCATAAATACATTGTAGTTGACATGATTATGTTTCTTAAGATGATGTACTGTACTTGTTTCTGTTATTTTGTTTGTTGAGAGATTGCAATGTAATGTTTTGTGAAACCATGACTCGACAAGTGATGCGTAAGTACCTTGTAGTTGACATGATTTTGTTTCTTGAGTTGATGTAATATACTTGTTTCTATGATTATGTTTGTTGAGAGATTTTAATGTAATGTTTTGTGGAACCATGACTGAACAAGTGATGCATAAGTACCTTGTAGTTGACATGATTTTGTTTCTTTAGATGATGTAATATACTGGTATGTTTTTCTTAGACAATGAAATTGGGATGGAGGGAGTACAGTTTTAATATTTGAAATAAGAATGTACGAAGATAAACCCTATTAGGTAGGAGATGGTAATCTAGGGAAAGGGCATGGTATCCATTAAACTATTGTAACATGCCAATTTTAGTCATTGTTACAGCGGTGACGCACTTCACTTTCGCCACTCTTTCTCTCTCTCTCTCTCTCTCTCTCTCTCTCTCTCTCTCTCTCTCTCTCCTGACCGACGCCGATGCCCTAGCCGACGATGACGCATTCGCCATACTGTCCTGGAACTCCGACATTGAGTATTCCTTCCATGATGTGAGTTCCTCTGTTTTCTCAGGCTAGGGTTAGGCATTGGTAAATCCCTCGATCTAAGCTCCATATGTGCATGCAATCATGTTCAATTTCAACTTTGCATTTACTTATAGGTACCATGGACGATCTATGACTCTGAATGGGAGAGCCTAGATCTCGATGGAGAAGTACCATGCGACCATGGGCTAAAACTGAGGAGATATGTTGCATTCAAAGGCAGTAACACTGGGAGAAGGTTTTTGGCATGTACAAATCAGGTTTGTTTACATTATGTGCAACAGTGACATGAAGAAAAATGTATCGTGTGTGTACATAACACGATAGTGTGTTTTTTTAGGTTGGCCCGGTGTGTAAAGTAGTAGAGTGGGTGGATATTGCGTGGCCATATGCACTTAAGAAATCTTTGGCCCAGTTATGGGAGATGTATGAGTTGGAAAGGTCGGGGAGATTTACTGATACTTGTGATGCATCTGAAAAAAATTACAAGTAGTCGGTACGAAATAAGGAGCTGGAACAAGAAATCGAGAATTTGTAGTCAGAACTAAGTGACAGAATCAATGGGAGCTTGGTTGTTGGAACTACAAAGAAGCTTCAGGATAGTCACAGGTTGCTGATTCATAATGGAGAAAAGGAGATGGATCAACTCAGGAAAGACAAGAAGAAGCTAGAGTACTGCATTGTGGATCTATTGAAGGAACTGAAGAAGGTGCGTGAGGGTGAACAAGGACAGACTACAGAGGATAAAGGAAATTCGAGATAAATAATTTATGTTGTGCTAATGCCTGAAACTAGTTAACTATAAGACTTGTAGTTGCACTTTCTTAACTAAGCCAAACTCAATCCTCGAGCAAATTAATTTCAGATGAACACACATATCGTGCATAGAGTTAAGTTCACATCTACAAAATCACCACTGCAGAGGATAAAACAGGCAGTTCAGTACTAAATAGACATTTATTGGGTTCAAGCGAGCCTAGCTCGGAGATGCTTGTTTTCCTCCCGAAGATCGGCCAGCTCCTTCAGTAATTTGTCGTGCGCCTGCCGCAGGTTCCAGTGCTCCGTCAGGGATTCGAGAAGTTGGTATGTAACCATATGGTTTTCCTTCATGATCCCATTCATGATCTCCGTTTGCTTACTAGCCGAGGTGTGACCTTCCTTGTGAAGTTTCTCCCAACCAGCGTTTACCTCCTTCATTTTCTGGTACTTGTCAAAAAGGACAGCGACTTCAGCGTGTAGGTGGTCAAAGGCCAGTTTCTAGGAATTCTGCGTCTCCCTTTGGATGGGTATCTTGTCATTTAGCCAAGTCACCAGGTCCTAGTTGAGCTTTCGCCTCTTTCCTTGCAAAAAAAAATATAGTATGGTTTGTTCAGTTCACCAGGACAAGGTGGTTAGTTTCCATAATTAACTGAATCAACTAGTGGCGCTGACATAATTTCAAGGAAGAAATAATCTAGGACTAATCAACATTTTATGAATCGAGTAGTGGCACTGTCATAATTTCAATTTCAAAGACAAATAAGGTTTATCTGCAGTTTAGTGTGCTATGTGTTTTTCCCATGTCACCAAATAGTAGTGGCAAACTCATAATGCAAAAACCCATGTCCAGATACAGAATGGAAAGAGCCCATGGTGTCCATTCATGAACATGAACACCTACACATGTCTAGATAGATAAGGAGTTACCCTAGGATTCTCTCTTCTTGCACGCTATAATGGGAATCAGACTTGGGCATTGCTCCCTGAACCCTAAATATTACAAAAGAGTGGATCATGAACTGACATTCGTGCCCCCTCTAACGGGAATCAGACTAGGGCATTGCTCCGATATGCCTCCAGACAAGCCCTTAGCTCCTTGTTCTCTTTCCAAACACCCTCGAGTATGGTGATCCCTCTGCTCATGTCCTCCTTCATCTCTTTCACTGCATACATGCAATGGTTCCTATCATGGTAGGCTCGGATGGCAGCCTTGGTTTCCTCGACGCGTCCTCTGAGTGCCTCGGTGACCTCCTCCTGCAGGAGGGTGCACCTTTTCTCGAGATTCTTCTTCTCCTCCATGAGCTTGCAGATTATCTTGATGTCCTGTTCTTTCCTGTTCAAGTTACGGTCGAGCACTTTCTGCAGCCTCATGATGTCACGTGCAAAATTTAGCGAGATCTCCTTCTACACAGATAATCGCTTGAGTAGGCTCTCATTAGCTTGGGTGAGGGAGCGTGCAAGCTCTTGTTGGTTGTCAATCTTGGCACTGATCGCGGACACCTTGTCATGGTACTCGGCCTTCGATCACTGCATCGTTCATGTTAATTGAAATAGAAAATTCTATAATTACACTCTAGGTTTCAGGTGAATACTAATACAAATCAAAAAAACAGTCGTGCAGGACCCATCTCTGTGTTCTCAAGCTACGCAGGATCCAACTTCGAGTGGGATCCGGATCACTAGCATTGTTGGGCGCCTAACCCAACTGCCGACTCTCGGTTTTCGTTTCCAAACACGCCTGGGCGCTGGACGGCAGCAAGGAGATAGGGCAGGAAGGGGAGGGGAGGGGACGTGAGGGGATGGCAGGGAGGGGAGGGCGGGAGGACAACGGCCCAAGGGGAGGACAAGAGTGGTGCATGACTGAACGGAGTGGCGGCAGCAGGAGAAGAGAAGCGGAGCGGAGCTGATTACGACAAAACATGGAAAATTGCACAATAATGTGTTGGTGGGCGGCACTAGTCCTCGAACCTGGGGCGCACCGTCGAATGTGGAGGAGGTGGGCCCGCTAGTCAGAAAACATGCCATGTCGTCATCCCCTGTTTCTGATGCCCTTTAAAAAAAGAAAACATGCCACGTCGTCATCCCCTGTTTCTGATGGTGTTGCTACAATTCGACGGTACATAGTGGCAAAGAAATAATATCGTATAAACATAAGGGCACAGTCGACAACATTTCTAAAATGGAACCCGGTCTCCTACCTGTCCTAGTACATTGCCCGATTAGGTGCATAGCCACAACCGATCTTTTTAATATGTTCGCACTCTTATGCTGAGAACGGAAATAGAGACTGAGCAGTTAATGCAACGAGTGTCGAATTATTACCCTCTCAGGAAATGGGAGATGATTATTTTCACGAGTGCCCGGAGTCCAAACCTACTGTCAGTATCTCACTCCTCTTCTCCGACAAACCACAGTTCACCTTGCGCAGCTAAGCCACACCGACCACCTAGGGTAACATGTGTTGAAAATATGCCCTATAGTCAAATAGTAGTAAGGACTATTATCATATTTCATATAGTTTATGATTAATTTTTATATCATGCTATAATTGTATTGAGTGGAAACATCAATACACGTGTGATATAAAAACAACCAGGGGTTCCCAGTGAAACTCTAGTCACTGGTTCATTGGTCAACAGATGATCATGTTTCCTGGTCATGTGGCATTTATGCCAGTTGGAAATGAGGTCATCTCATTCCGGGAATGAGATGATGAACCAATACCCAAGCTAAACATATTGACTCGATCATGTCACGAAGTTCAAGTTACGATGATTAGAAATGGATCCTCGTAGACTATTCCTTAGACCATGAGGCTATATCAATCACTGTCTCCCGAGAGTGCTTAGATAGCATCAAACGCCATCTGGTAAAATGGTGGTTATAAAAGTGTGTTTAGGTATTCGGAGGAAACTGTAGAGGCAATATATGTCAAGAGCGGGATTTGTCCGTCCATGTGATAGTACTCAAGGGCCCACTCGGAGAGGTTATATCCAATAGCTGCGCAACGTGTGATTTGATCACCGGGATATCACTTGTCAGAACGAGTCAAGTAGCATTGTTTAGTAACGAGATTGAACACGACATGGTAATGTCATTGATCAGATCTCGGGCAATGCAAGTATCGAGTGACAAAGGGAATAAGACACGACTGTCCCGGTTCAAACGACGAAAGATCTTCGTGGAACGCACATGGGTCACATGGCCATCCAGGTCCCTCTGTCGATCATTGGTGCGGGAGTGTCCCGACCATGTCTGGAGTGTTCTGGAACCGTGGGGTATCACGCTTAAGGGCTTGATGATGCTTAGAGAGTGTTTATAGGATCGGTAGAATCATCGAAGAAAAGAAGGGAGAAAACCGGAAGGGTTTCGGTAAGTCCGGAGAATGTCCGGAGTGGAGGTGGAAGGTGTTCTATGGCCATAGAGGTTGAATGATATGTGAATTAATGTTAAATGTTGATTTAATCATTTATTCATAATTATTTAAATAAAGAGAAAATCAATTTTAATGGTCAAAGGCTTAATGGGCCAATTCCGGAGGGAGAGGGCCCATTAGGGGAAAGGAGAGAGGGAGAGGGGCCAAAGGGGAGGCCGGCTGGGCCTAGCCCCCCCACGCGGGGCCCACTAGGTGGCCGGCGGCCACCTCCTCCCCCTCCTCTCCTTTAGTCCCACCCCGGGACTTTGAGGGAGGGCGTACCCCCTCCTCCCCTATATATAGTGGGGTATTTGGCCTAGATAAATACACCAATAATCAATAAAGGTCTCCCCACTTTTGGGAGGACCTCTAATTGATATTTTCTCTCTCCCTCACTCTCTCTCTCTCGTGACCGTGGTCCCACGTCTGGACTGCGCGAGCGAGAGACATCTTCACCGCGGAGCGCCGTCGTGCTGCGGGATTCGGATCTGGGAGCTCTACTTCCGCAACTGCTGCTAGACAGGGAAGCGGGAGTCATCGTTACGCACCGGACGTGTGTAACTCCCCGCGAGGTGTCGCACTTGAGGCACTCAAGTCGTTGGAGCCAAGAAGCGCAAGGACTTCATCACGACCTTGAGGTCAGCTTCGGCTCCTCTACATCAACCACACTCTCCAGAGCGTTGACAACGCTTTTCGGTCTTCAAGGGTAAGTTCACGAAAATCTCCTCCTGTTACTATATTACTAATAGATAGGTCCTGGCAGCTTCAGTGGTTCAGGGGCATAGGGTAAATTTTTATTGTTTTCATACGCGGAACCCCTACAGTGGTATCAGAGCTAGATCTATGCGTAGTAATGCTAGTACGTGTAGAACATACGAGATGTAACGTGTGGGCGTTGATCGTTTAGTTGTTACCCTCCCACGTGTACTTTTGTATACCGCAGTAATGCTTGATGAAGCGGCCCCCAACCGACTTTACGCGTTCATTCGCGAGACTGGTCCACGCTTGACATACGGCTTGTACCGTATAAAGTGGCTTAGGGGGTGTCTGTCTCTCTCGCATTAGTTGGTATGCCATTTGCAACAGAGGGCCCTGAAAGGGGTTATTAGAGACAACTACTTGATCAACGTTGTGCTGAAAGTTCGTAGGTAAGAACGGTTCTTGTGCGAAAGCCCATTCAGCCACGTAAAACATGCAAAGATGAAGTAGAGGCGTCTAACTTTGTTTTGCAGGGGGCGTTGCTTTGTGATATGGTTGTGGCAAAGGTAAAGTGATTACCTTTTGTTACATAGTAGTAGATAGTCACGGAGGTGACGCACTACCACGCCGGAATGACACCGGTACCCTGGTGTCTACGGCGCCGGAACCCTGGCACTGGAACCCGGTGACGACGGATGGAGATCACAACGTGAAGGACCATATCACATAGCATTTACATTCAATGTTATTGTTTGCATGTCTTATTGTGTGCTAGTATGAGATACTTGACGGTAGCCTAATAAGATGATCCCTGTTAAAATTACCAACGATTGTGTTCCCCCTTGATACATTGCAAATGTATCTATAATTTTTGATGTTCCATGCTTAGTTTTATCCACTTTCTTGTGTTTTGTTCCAACTTTGGAGTACTTTTATTATGATTTATTGGACTAACCTATTAACAAGAGCCACAGTGCAAGCTGCCTGTTTTCTGTTGTTTTTGGTTCCAGGAAAGTCAGAAAATGAATATTCTCGGAATTGGACGGGACAAAAGCCAAAGTGCCTATTTTTCCGGAAGGGATCAAGTGCCAGAATACGAGACGGAGAAGGGCTGGGGCCCGGCCACACCACCTGGCCGCTCGGCCAGGCCTGGCCCGCGCCAGGGGATGGTCTGGCCGACCCCAGCACCCCCTCGGTCTCTCCTTCCGCCTATAAGTTGCCCTCGGGACGAAAACCCTAAGTACCCGATCAAAAATCCACGAAAGAGTCTGCAGCCGCTGTCATCTCCATCCCTAGATCAGAAGGGATCTGAAGCTCTTCCCGGCACCCTGCCGGAGAGGGGAATTCACCCTGGAGGCCTTCTTCATCATCATGCAAGCCTCTAGTGTGATGCATGAGTTGTTCATCTTTCGACTACGGATCCATGTAGTAGCTAGATGGCTGGTTCTCCTCCTTTGTGCTTTCATGTTTAGATCTTGTGAGCTCCGTTCATGATCAAGATAATCTATTTGTAATTCATACATGTTGTGTTTGCGGGGATCTGATGGATATTGAGATGCTATTTCAGATTGATTATTGATTCTATCATGTCTTTGTTATTTGAGATCTTGCTCGCTTTCCGTTGTTAGTAGCTATCTTGGCCAAGTAGATTCTAGCAACTCCAAGAGTTAGTATTTATGCTCGATAGTGGGTTCATGCCTCTGGTAATCTGGGGAAGTGACAGAAATCTCTAAGGTACTAGATGTGTTGTTTCTACTAGGGAGAAAATAACGATCTTTTGTTCATAGAACAATTGTATTGTTTACTTTACACGCAGTTCGTAAAGCAATAATCTGTTGCTTGCAACTTAATACTAGAGGGGGTTCGGATGATAACTTGAAGGTGGATTATTAGTCATAGATGCAGTTGGATGGCGGTCTATGTATTATGTTGTAATGCCCAATCAAGTCTCAGAGGAGTCAAGATGATTAGTATATGCATGTATTGCTTTCTCGGTGTTTGTCAATTGCCCCGCTGTAATTTGTTCACCCAGCATGTTATCTTTCTAAGGAGAGCCACCTCTAGTGAACTATGGATCCCGGTCCTTTTACTTTACATACAATCTACAACTGTTTACTGCTTTGTGTTTACTTTCTGCAAACTTTTACTTATTTCCATTCGATACGTTTAATCCTTTGTTTTCCGCAAAACACGGTGAGATTGACAACCTCATCGCAAGTTGGGGACAAAGTTCTGTGGTTGTGTTGTCCAGGTCTCCACGTTGCTACTAGCACCGATAGTGCGCCATGCCAAAGCTCAGCTAGTAACACCTTTGAGGTGTTTCCTTGCTCCTACTGGTTCGATTAAACCTTGGTTTCATAACTAAGGGAAACTTACTGCTGTGCTCATCATACCTTCCTCTTGGGGTTCCCAATGAGCTCTACATCAACACCGCCATCAAGCATTTTTCTAGGCGCCGTGCATTGAGCCATCACCCCTTAGTGTGCACCACCAAGAAAGTTCTTCGGTATGAGGCGATCCAGGGTTACAGGCCTGGGTGTCAGACATATCTACGTTGCATACAGTGGGTGTAAGCCATGTTGCACAGCGAATACACTAAGGTTGAGTTGGCGAGCCTAGCACGCCAGAGAAGCGTGGCCTCGGAACACGGATGGTCGAAAGATCGAGCACGAGTCGCATGAATGATGTGACTGACGTTTAGCATCCACCCTTGAACCCACATTGATGGCCATGACGATCGGGTGAGATGTGGCTGATAGGGGTCGTGTTATCACTAGGAACCCTCACTAGGGATAGGTGTTTCTGAGTGGAGTTATTATTAACTCATTTAATTATAAACTTAGTCTAAATTCCTTTTGCAATTATAAATGTAGATGGCTCACCATGAAGCTTACTTTGTCATTGAGGATTGGGTAAAGGGTGAGAAACTTAGACTTGATGGATCCAACTTCCCTAGTTGGCTTGTGCGCCTAAATGATCTCCTTACTAGGAATCATGTGGTAGACTACATGCGCCGCACGATGGATTTGACCGAGCCAGACTACTATGAGACCCCACAAGAGCTGGCAGACCGCTACTATCATCAAGAGATGTCCACCTACATTCAAATAATAATGCGTTACGGGATGGTGGATGAACTACATCCGCTCATGGTTGATCTTGATCCATATTCGATGGTGGATCAGCTGAGAGCAGAGTTCATAGGCCATGTGCGCATGTGGAAGCACGAGCTTCTTGGAGAGTTCCTTTCCATACAGATGGAGGAGCATACATGTCTGAAGAGTCACTTGGAGCGCATGCTGGATGCACATACAAGACTGGTTCACTTCATGGATTACTGGATGGCTGATCCATTTGCGATAGACGTACTGCTTCGATCGTTGCCTCCCAGCTACGAAGGACATGTCCGGAATAGCATCATGAGTGGTGATACGGAAACATTGGATTTCCATGAGTTCATATTACATTTCAGGAACGTAAAGGTTGAACCAATCACCGGAGAGGTCATCGATGTCAAAGGTATATATTTGATATATAGTTTTATAAATGTTATAATCTTGCAAACACATTTGCAGTGTTAAGTATATCTGATACTTGTTCTGTTTTGCTGAAAACTGGTCCTTCTGCATGAGAGTTACTTGCTGGAGAGGAGGTGACATTGCGTGTTGATGGCGAGCATGATGATGACGGCCGATGACACTCTCCCTCGACATTTATCATTTAGTTTATGTTTTAGGATGATTATTGTAATCAAGAGATTGTGAACTTCTTTAGTGTGTCTCACACTTCGTGAGACGGTTATTCATATGATTTTGTAACAAATAGTTGTTCCACTTTTATGAATGATTTCTATTCATGTTCATATCTTGTTTGATTATATGTGAACTATCCTTGTTGTTTGAAACTAATTTATAATGGATGAACATTTGTAAAACATTAAAATGCCTTGTTTAAAATACCCAACTTAAATGATATTTCATTACGGAATGAAAACCATTGTTTAAATTCAAAGTTATGTGATAATATGTGAAAGTTATTCGATTTCTTATCACATATGAATCATGCCTAAGTTCGGCAAAATAACTTGAACACCGTGTATTAATTGAATACAAAGTGTTTAATGAATTGTTAAAAGTAAATACATATCCGATGTATTGTGTTTTTAACGAAAATGGTAATTATCATTAAAAGATTGTTTAAATGCGTAAAGAAGTTTACCAAAGGAAACATGAATATGAAACTATTTGATTTGATCAAAATGTTTCATTAACAAAGAGTATAGATATAAAAGAGAATCCAATTACTATGATTTGATCAATAGTAATGAAGTTCAAATTTATAAGAATGGCATAAAAGAAATTGTGAAATGCAAAGCGTTCTGAAACGTCAGAATACAGAGCATCACAATGTGATATTTAGATATCAAAAGGGGTTGAATAGAAGGCACCAAATAAATCGTTGTAGTGTAGATGTAGAGACCATTAGCTTAGAAATAGTTAGCACTCAATTAGAATTTGTAGTGAACCATTTGAATTCGTGGAAGTTTTTGGGTTATTCGATAAAAAAACAATAGCGAATAAGTCCTTGTAGAGTATTCATTGGAAACTTTGAATACGAAACCCATAACTGAAACCAAAAGGAAAGCAAGATTTGTATTGCTTGGATTTTGGTGCATTCTGGAGAAAGCTCACTTCTGGTGTTATTTCTCGATTATGGAGCATATGGAAAATAGTGTAAAACACGATGAGGATTCAAAACCCTACATCAGAGTGTTGAGAAGCGCAACGGACAAAGTTCCCGAACAATTCTCTGCATAGAAGGAAAGAATCAATGATATTGATCATTGTGTTTTCCCCACTAGTGTTTTCACTACATGGAGTAGGATTCAAAATGTAATCCATATCTTGTATGGAGACATTTGTGAATCATTTGTCATGATTATTGGAATATGACATACCTACGAACTACAAAGGAAATAATGGTAAACTAAATTATGAGAAATCCTATAAGTAAAATTCCCTTGAGATTAGAAAGCAATTCATTGCTGAATCTCACAAGTAAAAGGGGTTACTTGGAATTTTCCCAAATGACTGCAAAGCCAAAGTGGAAAAGGGGGTGAATGACAGAAGCACGATTTGTCAAGTATTGAACAAATTCAAATGAATTTGATTCAAATGTGCTAAATGTCTAGAGGATTTAAAACTAGTACAATACTAGTATCTCAAAGTAAATCTCCAAGTTTGATATCTGATCAAAGGATATTGAAGTTATTCAAAATAGTAAGGAGATTTGCAATTTGCATAAAATTGAGTGGGAGCTATGAAAGTCTTCTTGAAACAATATGTGATTGACATATTTTTGAGTGGGAGCAATGTAAGTCTCAAATTCAAATATGTGGGAACATATTCTGAGTGGGAGCTTATAGGAGTAATTCTTAAGTATGTTAAGAATGAAAGCGAAAATACTTATAAATGATGATTTATAAGATGTAGAAGTTGATAATAGGTGTATTATTATATTATGTAGTATTCCTTAAGGTATTCTGAAAGGGATTTTCAGAATAGAGTTAATTAAGGAACTGATCCTTAATAACTCAAATTAGGAATAGTATTAAGTTTAGCATCAATAGTTGAAAGAAAGGAAAAGGATGATCGACATCCACTATGTTAAGACATAGGTTCTTTCTTAGAAAACCATGATGATAACTTAGCATAATATGTGATCCAATTAAGGAATGTTTGAAAGTGATTAAGTTTGAATCACAGAACGTTGAGCTAAGTTTGTCCATAGTGTCTAATAGAGAACTGTAGACATGTTTTCCAAATCCATAGAGGATGACATATCTTAAATCATAAAGGGTTATGTTATAAGGGAATATGTTGGAAACTCCTGTAGATACCAATTAAAGTCAAGTAGGAAGCAAGGTGAACAAAACATCAAAAGTTGCACAGAGTGCACTAGTGTTTCGATGAATACATTTATAATAATAGATAAGGGTACCATCTAAAGTGTTGTATAATGTTATGTGGAGCTAGTTCGCTTTTAACGTAGAATGATGTGTCCCAGGGCACAATGCCCATGAGAAAGCCCTCGAGGTTGATCTAACGTCACTGTAGGATCTTGGAAATAGGCCTCGTTCTGCTGCCATAGCAACGATGCATACACACAGATGTTGTCATGTGATGATAGAATATTAATGTCAATCAAAGTGACATTAGTAAGTTGCAAAGGATTTGGGACCATAAAGTACAGACACAAGACTCAACCTCTTCCATGAGCAAGCATGTTCTAGGTACCGGATATATGGTGCCAATAATTGAGAACAAAAGCAGCTAGTGTATTTGTACTCTAGTGCAAGTGGGAGACTAATGGAAATATGCCCTAGAGTCAAAGAGTAGTAAGGACTATTATCATATTTCATATAGTTTATTATTAAGTTTTATATCATGCTATAACTGTATTGAGTGGAAACATCAATACACGTGTGATATACAAACAACCAGGGGTTCCCAGTGAAACTCTAGTCACCGGTTCATTGGTCAACAGATGATCATGTTTCCTGATCATGTGGCATTTATGCCAGTTGGAAATGAGGTCATCTCATTCTAGGAATGAGATGATGAACCAATACCCAAGCTAAACATCGTGACTCGATCATGTCACGAAGTTCAAGTTACGATGATTAGAAATGGATCCTCGTAGACTATTCCTTAGACCGTGAGGCTATATCGATCACTGTCTCCCGAGAGTGCTTAGATAGCATCAAACGCCATCTGGTAAAATGGTGGTTATAAAGGTGTGTTCAGGTATTCGGAGGAAACCGTAGAGGCAATATATGTCAAGAGCGGGATTTGTCCGTCCATGTGACAGGAAGGTACTCAAGGGCCCACTCGGAGATGTTATATCCAATAGCTGCGCAACGTGTGATTTGATCACAGGGATATCACTTGTCGGAACGAGTCAAGTAGCATTGTTCAGTAACGAGATTGAACACGACATGGTGATGTCATTGATCAGATCTCAGGCAATTCAAGTATCGAGTGACAAAGGGAGTAAGACACGACTGTCCTAGTTCAAACGACGAAAGATCTTCGTGGAACGCACGGGGGTTACATTGCCATCCAGGTCCCTCTGTTTATCATTGGTGCGGGAGTGTCCCGACCATGTCTGGAGTGTTCCTGGACCATGGGGTATCACGCTTAAGGGCTTGATGATGCTTAGAGAGTGTTTATAGGATCGGTAGAATCACCAAAGAAAAGAAGGGAGAAAACCGGAAGGGTTTCGGTAAGTCCGGAGTGGAGGTGGAAGGTGTTCCATGGCCACGGAGGTTGAATAATATGTGAATGAATGTTAAATGTTGATTTAATCATTTATTCATAATTATTTAAATAAAGAGAAAATCAATTTTAATGGTCAAAGGCTTAATGGGCCAATTCCGGAGGGAGAGGGCCCATTAGGGGAAAGGAGAGAGGGAGAGGGGCCAAAGGGGAGGCCGGCTGGGCCTAGCCCCCCCCCCCCCGCGCGGGGCCCACTAGGTGGCCGGCGGCCACCTCCTCCCCCTCCTCTCCTTTAGTCCCACCCCGGGACTTTGAGGGAGGGCGTACCCCCTCCTCCCCCTATATATAGTAGGGTATTTGGCCTAGATAAATACACCAATAATCAATAAAGGTCTCCCCAATTTTGGGAGGACCTCTAATTGATATTTTCTCTCTCCCCCTCTCTCTCTCGTGACCGTGGTCCCAAGTTTGGACTGCGCGAGCGAGAGACATCTTCACCGCGGAGCGCCGTCGCGCTGCAGGATTCGGATCCGGGAGCTCTACTTCCGCAACTGCTGCTGGATCGGGGAAGCGGGAGTCATCATCAGGCACCAGACGTGTGTAACTCCCTGCGAGGTTTCGCACTTGAGGCACTCAAGTCGTTGGAGCCAAGGAGTGCAAGGACTTCATCACGACCTTGAGGTCGGCTTCGGCTCGTCTACATCAACCACACTCTCGAGAGCATTGACAACGGTTTTCGGTCTTCAATGGTAAGTTCGTGAAAAGCCCCTCCCATTACTGTATTACTAATAGATAGGTCCTGGCAGCTTCAGGGGTTCAGGGGTGTAGGGTAAATTTTTATTTTTTTCATACGCGGAACCCCTACAACATGGCCCCGCCTTAGCAGCCACCGCCGTCGTGACAGCCGCCGAAACTAGGGTATTCAGCCCCTCTAAGGCAGGCCATGAAGCTCTACTTCAAGGCAGGTCTCCCATTGCCCTTTCAGGTGGATGATTTTGCTGAATGTGCCGAATCGGCTGTGGCGGCGGCATCGTCGGCACCGCATGCGGCGAGCGGGGCCAAGAGAGCGTTGTGGAGAAAGCACGCGGTGGAATTACGGCGTGCTCTAGGCAAGAGGAACAAGGTACATATCAAATCGTTCATGAGAGCATACCGCCGAGGGTACACACCCTCGAACAGGGCAGCGCCAAGGTCTAGGAACTCTCGCGTCCATGCTTCGGCGTGGGCGACCTAACCGCAGTGGGGGAGGCTGGGAACACGCCGTCTACGGCAAAGACGCTCCATCCAACGCACCGTCGGAGGCCGTACCACGGCAACAACCAAACGTCTACACTCAGCATGTTGGATTGTTCGACAGCTAGAGCCGGCGTCGGGCATCAGCTCAGCGCCAGAATTCAGGTTCCAATTCACACAGACCTACGATTCCCATAAGAAGATACCGAATTTCAGTTTTGAAGAAATCGTTGCAACGGCGCGGATGGTCCTACTGAACCGGGACTGGCGCACGCAAAGTGGTCGTGCATGAATGATGCAGATTTGTTGTAGTTTGGCGGGAAGACAATAGATCAGTTTAGGTTAAATGATCAAAGGACTTACGTCCTCTAAAGGCAATTGGCTAGCCAAATTTTCTGGTGGAGATCTGCAGTTTCTTCAGTGTAGAATAGTTAAGTTCAGACTAACGAATGGCTTTTGTAGATGAAATGCTGACACATTGTTCTATAAACTAGTAGGACGTTTAGCCCACTTTTGTGCAGATATAAGACCCTTTTGTATGGAAGTACTACTGTTGTAAATAAATACTATCAAGTATCTATTTCCTTCAATTACTACTCGTGGTTAAATCCAGTAAATTGCCATTTTTATCCTAGACAGATAAAATTCAGATGACAGTTTATGTACAGATTTTGTGTCTGTTGTCTGTGCTGTAAACCATTTTTCATTTGTCTTGTGCTGTCTGCAAATGGTCCTGCAGTTCAACATGTTACAAAACCAGTAGATAGTGTTATAAGGATCATCAGGTAATCTTCGTTTCAAACAAGAATCATTTATTGTCTTTCGGATTGCTCATCATTTGACACAATAATCTAGCTACCTTGTACTTAAAAAGGAGATGAACTACATTTTTATGGCATCCACAGAATTGACATTGCTCATTGCCAGTCCACCCTCTTTTCATGAGGTTCTCCTTGGTTATTCACAGAAATTATAAAGCATGGTGTTCAACACAGATGCATGAGACACACATACTTCAACTTCATTACCCACACATACTACATCGATTCAAACTATTATATATTTTTAGTCGATGCTAACTTCCTGCTATGCTCTCCATACTACAAATTTATTAGCCACACATACTACAATAATTCACTAGAGCTCTGTCTTCACTCGAGGAAAATCAGAACCACATGCTTGTCCAAGCCCTGTTCCCCTACCAAAACTGTGTACGCCATCGCGAAACGGTGGTGGTCCTGTGCCATCGATCCTTCCAGGCCAACAGTACAGGCGACGAGGACACTTTCTGTCCGCCTCTTTGGGGTCCTGAATGCCATGTACCGATTCCAGAACCTATTCCAGGTGGATGATGACTGGGTGCTTCCAGCAAAGCTGTCGCCCTGCCCTGCTTGGAATCTGCACCTCGTACATCTTAGAAACGGCACCAGGATCTTTCAACCACGCCTTTACCTCGATGACCCATCTGTCGCTCGGAGGCATGATCTCCACCAGCTCGCCACCAAGGCTACTGATGACCTTCTTGAGGGCCTCTGGCTCCCAAGAATCCAATGGGAGACCGTCAAAGACGAGTTTGGAGAAGAAACAAAGCTGCCCCAAGCTATCGTCCCACCCACATGCGCGATGCCAACACATGAAGCTCATTTTCTCCCCGCAGCACTCGAAAGAACGGGGAAAATTCACAATGCGCTCGGTGTCTGAGCTGTGCTGGAACCGGACGAAAAAAATCGAATGGCAGCGCGCATACCTCAATCTTGACCTCATTTCGTCTGATCCCAAAACGAGACCTGAAAGCTGACAACAACTCTGCCGACGACACGGTGGGATGGATGCCCAGCATGGTGGCCATGAGAGCATGGTCGTCAAACTGTTGTGTCAGGGCTACCATGCCTGGGGTACGCAGCAGCACACAAATGCTCGAGGCTGGTCGCCGGCCATGATCGCCCGATGGGACGTGCTCCGCCATGCGAGAATGACTAGCCAGATGAGAGATACTAGTCCGAGGACGCGAAGCTCCAATACGGCAGACGATGCGATGACGACGGTTGCGAGCTTCGATTAGGGGCGTGGGAGGTTGACCGGACATGGTGGGGACGCAATTTAGAGCAAGTGCGAGCTCCGATCTGAGACGAGCAGCCGGAGCTGAGCAAAGGTTGTGGGGAGGGGAGCAGGCCAGAAGAGCAGAGCAGAGCAAAGAAATAGATCTGGTCCATGCAGGGGTAAACTAGTCCACGACCGCAAAAGATAACGGGGAATACTGATAGGGCGGGCCAAGAAGAGTTAACCTAATGGCGGTATTTAAGTTCAACCGTTTTTCATCTGGTTCAAACCACTGTTTGGCTGTTAGATTTGTATT
This sequence comes from Avena eriantha, assembly GCA_910589775.1. Lineage (NCBI taxonomy): Eukaryota > Viridiplantae > Streptophyta > Magnoliopsida > Poales > Poaceae > Avena > Avena eriantha. The sequence continues at coordinate 83,000,707 of OU342742.1, forward strand.
CACCCCCATTTGCCCCCTTTGGACAATTGGCGATTCTACTACGGCTCCTCCGCGAGATTTCAGCCAACTCGGGTGCCGGGATGCACTCGCCCGGGAAATTTCGGGCCCCAAACCAACAAGCCCCTAACACTGGTGCTCCCGTCCTCGCGCCTCGGCAACCGACGGCCACGTATCACGCCAGTCCCGCCTATGCGCCACCGATCTACACCATAACATCCTATGCATCCTATGGCGCTCCATCGCCCCCCTACATGTTGAACTACAATGATGGTGGCTCTCACTTCATGCCGTTCCCGGTCTCCTGCCGACGCCACCACAACCGCCAGCTCTCATGTCTACACCGACCTCTACTTCGACTTTGATCTAGGACCAAGCTGCTTTTCTACGAGCCATGAACAATTTTGCTTCTCAAAGGAACTCATGTACGAATTGGATTTTTGATTCTGGTGCTTCTATTCATATGTCTACATCAAGTAATTTGCTTTCTTCTTGCACACCTTCATATTTTCCCTCTATTACTCTTGGTGATGGATCTTGGCCAGGCTCAAATCCAATCTCAAACCAAACCTTTGCTTCTTTGTGATATTCTTGTCGCTCCTGCTCTTATTAAAAATATGATTTCTATTCGCAAATTCACCACTGACAATCATGTTTCTGTCTAGTTTGACTCCTTCGGTTTATCTATGAAGGATTACCGGACCAAGGCCGAGATCGTACGCTTCAATAGCTCCGGTGATCTATATTCCCTCCATGGTGTCCCTATCGCTGCACCCCCACGTGCATGGTGGCCTATGTTGATCTGTGGCACCAACATCTCGGCCATCCCAATAATAATGTGTTACCAAGACTTCTTAGTGATTTTTTAATACCTTGTAATAGAGATTCTCATAATTCTTCTATGTGTTAGTCGTGTCAACTAGGCAAACATGTTCGTCTCCCCTTTAGTTCCTCTCGATTTTCTAGTTCTTTTCCTTTTGAGTTACTCTATTGTGATCTCTGGACATCACCAATAGAAAGTGTCTCTGGTTTCAAATATTATCTTATGATGCTTGATGATTATACACATTATGTTTGGACCTTTCCTTTATGCAACAAATATGACGTTCACAAATATCTTTCTTCACTTTCAACGCTATGTCTCTGTACACTTTTTCCTCCCTATAAGATTCATCCAATGTGATAATGGTCGTGAATTTGACGATCTAAAAAATCACAATTTCTTTCTTCAATATGGCATTCTCTTACGTTTCTCTTGTCCTTATATCTCTCCTCACGGCAAGGCTGAGTGATCACTTCGTACTCTGAATGAGATCACTCGCACCCTCCTTATTCAATCTTCTATGCCTGCGAAGTTTTGGGCTGAAGCCCTCCACACGGCCACATATTTAATTAATATTCGACCATCTAGAGTTAATCCAAAAACTACGCCTTATTCTCTTTATATCTTTCTCATCCCAACTACTCCGACATTCGCGTCTTCGGTTGTCTCTGTTTCCCAAACTCTTATTCTACTTATCCAAATAAACTTTCACCGCGTTCTATCCCATGTGTCCATCTTGGTTTTTTTGACGAGCACAAAGGCTATCATTGTTTACATCTTACTAGATGATGCCCCGCGCGGTGCTGCGGAATTGACAACAAACACTACCCTAACAAAAAGAAGTTAGAACAATCAAATATAGTTCTCTGGAGTACCCAAGTTTTTATTTAGAGCCAATGGTTCCAAATTATATGCAAAAGCGGATGTTGCCGTGTATACTAAGTGTCCTATCATTCTCTATTGTGCATTTTTGTTGTCCAAATATCGCCGTGAGAATAACTCTCGCAAAATTGAAATGGTTAGTGATAATAGCTACGTATGATTGGTAAATAGAAGATATGACCTCTACATAAAGTTAGATGTGTTCTTTCAGTGTGCTGGAAACTCTGGCGATGACTTGAACACTATATAATTTCTCTATTAATTCAAACACAGCCCTATAGATCTAAAAAAGCTACTTAGACCATTGACTGAAAAAATAATAAGAAGCCTAAATTGGAACAAAAATAGGTTGTCCAGCAAAAGGTTGAGTTTAACTGTTGTGAGAAACCGAGGCATAAAACCTATGTAGCACCGATCATCACCACGCATTGATGCTTCCTTTGCTGCTTGGAGTGCAAAATAGATCTACATATACGAAAGGGTGTACACACATTGAGTTTCCATCTTTCTCCTGAAGTTCACAACCTGGAGCCCAAATAAATAGCACTTGCAGACCAAATCTCTAAACCATACCTAGAAGAGAACATAAAAGGAATATGGAATGTGTCACCTAACTAAACAAATAGATCCCATTATCCACTAGTATAATTACATAAGGAAGCTGCATGAGTACATATTATATGATATATTAGTTACAAACCGGTGACTAAGAATTACATACTATATATTCATATGCATGCATGAAGCACATCTCACACATGTAATGGTCAGGCGATAATCGAGACACAACAAAAATTGAGGCTAGGCTATGTTACAGATAGTGTAGTTATGCAAAACCTACTGAAAAAATTGATTTTCTGAACTTACCACTTACCTTAAGTTGATAACGATTCGTATTAAAATAAGAATTGATGGTCAAGAGAGGCCAACATGTCCTACTGCAAAAGAAACACACCAAATTTTTCATAATTAAACATTGAAAATACGGAATACCTAGAAGCATTATAAATTGTGTAATCTTGGTATTCTATCCTTAAACCCTGAGGTTTAAAAAACATTTAATCATCTCTCAAAATATGCTTCACTGCTGCACTGAGTGAGAGGAAGAAAAATGTTTTGTTGGAGATAAAAAGTAATGTGCAACAATCATGTGTGCAAAAGAAAGTATCAGTCTCACGGGTAGAAATTACATTGGTTTAACATATGAGTGGAAAAAACAAATGGAATGAATCTTCCATGCATTCATACAATTAACTAACGATGCATGAAGCAAAAGAAGCTAATTAATAGAGACGGAACCCTCACATTGGCTGAGATAGGGAGAGATTGAGTAAAACAACAAACAATAGAGGGGGACACCTTGGACGATGGATCATCCCTCCCACCAACAATCAGCCATACATATATACAACCGAACCAAAATCTGCTTCAGAAAGAGCCATGTCGTAAAAAGCTGCATGATGGCTCCTTGTTCTATGGATGATTTGGCATGCAAAAAAAGCCACAGATCAGATCCAAATTTTGTATCAGGTCAAAGATAAGAGGTGAGGATTACCTCGAGATGTATCACACCGTCACACGAACATGCATGTAAGCGATCTTGTTGTCCACGGATCGCCTAAACGGCAGTAGAGTGTCAGCACCCACGTCAGTGGCCGAGTGTCTACCGCCTGCAAGAACTGTGAAGAACGGGAGGTACTGGGAGTATATGACACTACATATAGTCGAGGAAGATGAAGCCGATTTCTGTTGACTTGTGGGAAGAAGAGCAATAGAAAAACCATGCCCGTCTGGTGGATTTGTTAGAGAGAGACCCTACATATAACAAACAGCATTGCAGTTATAATTTCGAGTGGAGTGGAACGGGAACAGTCGGTTCCACTCCATAGAGAGCGAGAGAAGAACTAATGAGGAAGAGCGAGAGTCACATTTGAAGTGCCTCACAGGGAAGTAATAAGTAATCAAATTAAAAGGGGGAGCGCTACGCGTCCCTCGGGGGATCAAAACTTCCGATCCCCCGGGTCCTCGTGCTGACACGTGTCCTTTATAATTCCCGTTTTTGCTACACTGTGTCCCGATTTTGCTATATAATGCGCCGCTTTTGCTACATGTAGCAAAAAACGGTTCATCCTAAAAAATAGAAAATAGACTGGATCTCGCCGGAGATTTCGCCGGAGACCTCGCGGGCGACCGTATAGCAAAAAAGTGTGCTAGTGTAGCATATCCGACCTCGCCGGAGGTTTTCACCGGTAGCCCTCGTCGGAGGCCGTGTAGCAAAAACGATACGCTATTGTAGCAGAATCACAAAACCGTGGTAGCAAAAAAACGTGCTAATGTAGCAAAAAGAACGACCTCGCCGGTGGCTGCCGTAGCAAAACCGACTTTGCTGAGGACTTTCGTCCAAAATGTCGTAGCAAATACTTTGTGCTATTGTAGCAAAAATACAGAAGAGAAATAGCAAAAACTTGCTACTATTGTAGCATCACTCTGTAGCAAAAAATCAAAACATATCCATTGGTCGGTAGCATCGCGACCCTTCATCTGTAGCAACGATGACCACTTCCAGTAGCATCGTCGTCCTGCATGTGTAGCACCATGTTGTCGCTCCACTTCGAAACACAGTCTAACACGCGGGAGCCATGGCGTCTAGGCTATGGCAGCGCGGATCCGCGGTCGTGCTTGCCGGGTGGAGGTAGGCGGCAACTTTCCGACGAGCTTTAGAGGAGGGAGGTGACCTCTGTGAGAATTAGGCGAGGGCGGCGGCGCGATTTGGCACGTACAAAACCCCCGAGGCCAGCAGCCATGGGAGGCATCGAGAGGTGAGCACGCCCAAGGGGTCCCCCGGCGGCGGCTCCGGGTGGCGATCGCCGGCGAGCAGGCCTCGCGCACCTCTGTCACCGAAGAGAAGCAGGTCCATACGTCGCCTTCGTCGCCGAGCTCGTGGGGACAAGGAGGAAGGCGGCGAGCTCGAGAGAGGAAGGAGGCAGCAAGCTCCGGCGGTGAGCTCCGACGGCGAGATCTCGATGGCGAGCTTCGGCGACGCATGGTGATGCGGGCAAGGGCGGGAGCGCGGCGAGATGCGGCAGCGCGCCTCGCTAATTTTCTCGGTAGCATGCGATGCCGTTAGAGAAGAAAGAGGAAGATAAGGAAAGGAAGGTGGGCCTGCTCCCACGCGCGTGTCACGGTCGGGAGGATGGAAACGGTGTGATCCCCTGGGGAAATCGTATCATTTTCCAATTAAAAGGGGTCTAGAAACATGGAAGGCGTTAGTACTCGAACATGGCAGCGTGCTTGGTCTGCATGCACATGATGATGTGGACATGAGTTGGTGATATATGGTGGGGCTGCTGAGGTGGCATAGCTGTATGTTTAGAGAAATAACCTAGTGGGGATGAACTACTTAGTTATATAGGATTAGTGATCATGTTCATGTGTCTCGTCACGTCATGTTTCCTAAAAATATTTTCCCTTTTTTCAAGTGTCAAATTAACGACTCCCCAACACCCACGACATCTCCTAGTCCTTCACGTCGCCCCAACTTACCCTTCTTTCAACAGCCAACTTCTGCCGTGGATCCTGCCGCGGCAGCCAAAGTGGCTGAAATCTCTGCAGCAGCAGCGGATCCTGCCGTGACCACCTCTGACGCGGGAGCGGAAACTGTTCAAAACTCTGCCGTGGCAGACTTCCTGCCGTCACCAACTCCCGTGCCCGCTTCATCCGCTGCACCGGGCGCGTCCACCTCTCCGTCAACCTCTCCTCCTCCATCTCATGCTATTCCCGTTTCTGCCTCTGCCAATGATCATACTATGCGCACACGTGCAAAGTCAGGTTTTCACCTACGTGCAAAAGATCGTCTCAACCTTCATACATCTCTCTGTCCTTCCTCTCTTCTTAAATCTTACAAAATAGCTCTTCTTGATCCTAATTGGGCAGCAACCATGAAAGATGAATATGATGCTCTTCTTCAAAACAACACATGGCAATCAGTTCCTCGTCCTTCCAACTCAAATATAATCTCAGGTAAATGAGTTTTTTGACATAAGTTTCATTCTGATGGGAGTCTTGCATGTTATAAAGCTAGATGGGTATGTCGTGGTTACTCTCAGCAACATGACATCAATTATGATGAGATTTTCTCCCATGTTGTCAATCCTAGCACTATTCGCACTGTCCTAAGTATTGCCATATCTTCTTCATGGTCTATTCATCAATTAGATGTCAAAAATGCTTTTCTTCATGGCTCTCTTTAAGAAATAGTCTATTGTCAATAACCTCTCGGCTTTGAAAATTCCTCATATCCTGATCATGTTTGTCTTCTTCAGAAATCTCTTTATGGTCTTAAACAGGCACCACGGGTTTGGTTCCAACACTTTTACACCTATGATCAAACCATCGACTTTACTCCCTCACATTCTGACACCTCTCTATTCACCTTTCATCATAACACTGACACTGCCTATCTCCTTCTATATGTAGATGATATTATTCTCACAGCCTCTTCCCAACACTTTTTAGATCACATTATTTCCCTTCTTTGCAAAGAATTTTCTATGACAGATTTAGGTCTTCTACATCACTTCTTAGGTATTGTTGTTATTTGTGACTCCTCTGGTCTCTTCTTGTCTCAACGTCATACACTCTAGATCTTCTTTCTCGTGCTGGTATGCTTGATTATCAATCTTCTCGTACCCCTGTCGATACAGGTTCCAAACTTTCTGCTGACGATGATCCTTTCTCTGATCATTCTCTTTATCGTAGTCTCACTGGTGTTCTTCAGTATCTTACTCTCACTCGTCCTGAAATTTCATTTGCTGTTCAACAAGCTTGTTTATACATGCATGATCCTCGTATTCCACAATTCAATCATGTCAAACATATTCTTAGATGTCTCAAAGGCACCATAGAATTAGGTCTTCATATCAACAAGTCGTCTCCCTCTTCTTTGACAGCATGCTCTGATGTAGACTGGGCTGGTTGTCTAGATACTTGTAGGTCCACATTCGGATTTTGTATTTTTCTTCGTAACAATTTGGTGTCTTGGTCTTCAAAAAGGCAGGTTACAGTCTCTCGCTCATCTGCTGAAGTTGAGTATCGTGTTGTGGCTCATGCTATTGCTGATACGGTTTGGTTGCGCCAGTTACCGTCGGAGCTTTATCGTCCCATTGAGCAAGCCACCATCGTTTATTGTGATAATATTTCTGTTGTCTACATATTCGGGAATCCTGTTCAACACTGCCGCACCAAGCATATTGAGATAGATATTCATTTTGTTCGCGAGGAAGTAGCCTTAGGGCAAGTTCGAGTTTTCCATGTTCCAACTACAGCTCAATTTGTTGATATCTTCACCAAAGGACTGGCTGCAACTCCGTTTCAAGACATTCGTTTCATTCTCAACGTCATCGAACCTACCGTTGAAACTACGGGGATGTTAGAATATTTCTTATACAACACGTTCACGTGTTTGAGTCGGTTTGTAATAGGCTAAGTCGGTTTGTGTCAGGCCTATATAATCTCTTGTAACAGGCACAATATTATTATCGATTATTATTTAATACAATTCTACACTTTTAACAAGATTCTCGCTACCCAGCTATGTAATTATTAGGACGATCCAGTTGCTAACTAATGATTAATGCTTATTTGATGTCGACGTTATGAAATTAGACAATAGAATAACTAACATGTTAAACTAAGAAGTAAATATTCATCATGGCAAACCCACGTGAGTTGGTTAGGAGCGCTCTCATGCCATTTCATGAGCGAAACAAGGTGGTTATATGCGGAATATATGCCTACATGTTTTTTTTTGACCGGTATGCCTACATGTTTGAAACTGTACAACATAAATATTAACGGCAAATCTATTCATAAAACGGTCGGTGGATGTCAAAACTTGGCGGACTCTATCGCACCATCCGATTGAAACCGAGTCCCCCCCCCCCCCCCCCCCCCCCCCAATCCTTTCTCGTGAATTCCTCCTTTCTGCCTCGCTCGCTCCGCTCCGCCGCACTCGTCTTCAACTTGACGAGCACCTGTCCGCCCCCGCGTCCAACTGCCCCAACCTGGCACACCACCGCTGCTCAAACTCGCCGCCGCGTCGGATCCGATAGGTGCCGATCCGGCGCACCACCGCAGCCCCTGCTCCACTCAGGCCATCGGTATGATGGAGTGAGCCTGTCATCAGCGTCGCATTTCCTAGGGGCGTCCTACATGACGCCTGTATCGCCGGCAAGGTCCAATCTACCGCGAGCACATTCCCGCCATGGTCTCATGTAGTCATGTGAACCAAACGACAGCCGCACAACATCTTCCGTTGGCGCCATCCACTCCCCATGATTTCCTGGCGTGTACGTTTTCTCCTAATTAATCCCCTTCTCTGTGTCACCTGATTCCGTGAGTTAGTGAGACACACGTGAATTTAGTGTTGAAATATGATCTGAACTAATGCTGGATTCCACCGAAGAAGTAGCTAGGAGGGGATTTTTGAGTTAGTTTTTGTCAAATCCAAATCCCAAATTCTGAAAAATCTTGGGCGTGTACGCTGTACATGCAAGCATGCCAAAGCTGTGTGTATGCACTATGCAGCAAGAGGCCATCATGTCTTGGGTAATTAGGTATTTTACATAGCATCCATATAGGTTGACTTGCTCTCTGGAAGCATTTTGACCATATTATACGTCATCTATTTTTCAGTGGATGAGGCCCCAAAGGAAACTGAAGGATCACCACACTAAGAACCTCCTAGCGCTAATGAGTGAGAGAGGGACAATGCCATTATGCAAAGAGACCATACTCTGGCTGAGAAGAAAACTGCCATGGCTGACAGAGACATGGCATTTGCCTAGCGGGACTCTTCAATGGCTGAACGGAATGCTACACTCGTCGAACCAGACAATGGCCTTCTGCGCTTGAACTACCACGTACAAATGGATTTAATGTGAATAGCGGGAATGGATTCAACCCAGGATCTCTCATTGGTATAAAGAACTTCCAACACCATGACCGACATTCACATGGTCAATCATCTCATCATGCAGGGGAATACACATCGTACATAGTATTCAGTTAGGACGCATATTAGTTTTGGTCAAAGTCAAACTTAATAAACTTTGACTCGACATCAACTCAATGTTATTAGAATCATCATAAACTATATTTTCATACTATATATATGCATTTAATATTAGAAAAGTTAGTATGTTTTTATATATAGTTGGTCAAACTTTATAAAGATTGACTTTGACAAAATCTAATATGCGTCCTAATTTGAAAAAGAGAGAGTAATCGATTTGACTCTGAGTTAGTGCATTAAATGACATAGACCACCAGATATGTTCTTTAAATTTTCCGCAACAACAATTACTTGTGCTGCCATGTATGCGCAGAGTTTTCTGTATTAGATGGAACCTTAAGAACGTGTCGTGCATAGCTTTGTTAGTCTTACATGCTTTCCTACTTCTCTTGGCGACTTAGTGGTCTATTTGAGCCTAGTTTTGGTTAGGAAAGCCTGGATTAATAGTTATCATGCCCATTTGGCTAATACTCCCCTTGTCCTATAATATAAGATGTTATTATAAAATATGGTACAAAAGAATTAGTTACCAACCTATTGTGGATGTATTTACCTAGGTATTTAGGATATAGTTAAAAGCAGATCAACAAAGAGCGCCACATTTTAATAGAAGAAGACTTGTTAGTGAGAATTCCAAATATTCGATCCCGATGGCCGTCGAACTCTGGTTGTTGATGGGTGCACCACCGTGACTTCCTCCGTCCAGAGCATAGTTATCACCATGGATTGGTACACTTTGCCCTCTTGCTAAAAGTTACCTACCCATTACTAAAGGACTTACCTAGTGTCTGTTAGAGTATAGTTATCACCATGGTATCAATATAGTTACCATGTCCCCTAGCTACTTGTTATCCACATTAATTTATGAAGTTACTAACGTGTTAAGAGTATAGTTATCACCACAAAATCAATATACTTATCATGCCCTCTGGCTAAAAGTTACCAATCTAGTATTGATGGAGCTATCCAGGTGTTCAGAGTATAGATACCAACCGTTTAGATGTGGAATTATCCATGCGTTCATAATAGAGTTATCCATATGTTTACGGTATGGTATCATCATCAAATATATATTGTTACCCTGCCATTTTGTGAAAAGTCATCAACCTAGTATCGATGGAATTACTAGGTGGTTTTTAGTATATATTTATCACAACGACATTGATGTAGTTACCACACCCTCTAGCTGATAGTTATCCACTCATTACTTTATAAAGTGACCTAAGTGTTCAGAGTATATGTTCAAACAAAAGTGTTCAAAGTATAGTTATCATGACAAAGTTAATGTATTTATCATTCCCTTTAGATAATAGTTACCAACCTAGTACTGATAATATTACCCAAGTGTTTAAGGTATACTTGACAACCCTGCATTTATAAAGTTACTCGAGTGTTCAGGGTATAGCTACCAACCTAGTATTGATGGAATTACCCAAGTGTTTAAGGTATACTTGACAACCCTGCATTTGTAAAGTTACTCAGGCGTTCAGGATATAGTTGCCAACCGATTACATATGAAGTTATCCACATGTTTAGGGTAAACGTATCCATGTGTTTATAGATGTAATCACAAAGCTGATTTATTTAGTTACCATCCTCTTTGGGTAATACTTATCCACTCATTACATGTGGAATTATCTATGTGTTCAAGCCATAGTTATAAACCCAACACTTATAAAGTTATCCAGGTGTTTAAGGTATACTTGACAACCCTGCATTTATAAAGTTACCCAGGCTTTCAGGGTATAGTTACCGACCGATTACATATGAAGTTATCCACATGTTCAGATTAAACTTATCCATGTGTTTATGATATAACTATCATCACAAAACCAATTTATTTAGTTACTATCCTCTTTGGGTAATCGGCATCCACTCATTACCTCTAGAGTTAATCATGTGTTCAAGGTATAGTTACAAACCCAATACTTATAAAGTTACCCAGGTGTTCAGAGTATAGTTGTAAATTGATTACATATGGTGTTATCCAGGCGTTCATGGTAGAGTTCATGGTAGAGTTATCCATGTGTTCAGGGTAGCGTTACCCCCCCCCCCCCCAAATCCATGTTACCCATAATATTTATGAAGTTAGCAATCAATTTACAATAGAGCTAACACCACCAAATCCAAGTCGTTACCCTCCCCACGCGCTAATAGTTGTCCGTGCACTACTTATTATGGAACTATGCAACTTATTCAGAGTATATCACTAAGTGGATGACATAGTTATCCCGCCCTATAGTTAATAGTTACAACCTAGTACCTATGGACTCATCTATATGTATTGGAGTATGGTTGTAGCCATTGAATTGATATGCTTATTGTCCGAATAGTAATGAAGTCACGCAGTGTTTTAGTGTATAGATATCCCTTATCCACGATAAAGTCACAATCCCAATGTAGTAACTCACTTATGAAACCGGTTGTAACTTCTGAGCTTGAACAAAGTGAAATGAACCACCAAAAGTGAGGTATACTTTCATGCCAAAACTAATCATTCATAGGGTAGATAATTTACATACTCCAGAATGGATAACTCAAGTGTTAGAGGTATGTAACTTTTGGTTTCCAAAAAAACACTGTAACGATCATGAGATCTAGTTCGAAAATTTCATTTTGACTAACCTAACGGTGAAAATAGATCCTAAATTGGATAAACGGCGTGAGCTACAATTGGTTTGTTGAATTTTTGGATTTTGCATTTGATAAGATGGCATCAACATTTTTGTATTTTCTGTATGCATGCAAAAAAAAAGACTCCATCCAGCCTGTAATAGGGCTATAACTTAAATAATATATCCTCGATAATTCACATTACACATGAGTAACTTTTGGGTCTATTTTTTTTGTTGAAACATATCAACATGGAATTGGTTTCGAAGATCTCGTCAAGACTAGCTTAATGGTGAAAACGAATCCTAATTTTATAAACTGTTTGACCTATGAAACATTTTAAATTTCATATTTTCAAATTTAATTTTGACGACATCAGTTTTTTTTGTCATTGCATGTTTAAGAACTAAAAAGATTCTTATTACGGCTGGCCATCAGATGGGCGCGGGATTAGCCTCATGCATCGCTAACTTCATGTTTATTGTTCGGTTAGTGAGGGACAGTGATGTGGCACGAGAGCTCCAACGCGGGAACGCGACGACCCGACGTTTGGTGAGAACGCCCGCCAGGTTCTGTTACGTGTAGAATGTTTGCCGGGTAGCAATGTCCAATATTAAATGAAAAACTCGCAGTAAACTGGGTTAGGAGGTACTATAGCACTTGTGGTTGTGGTCCGACCTACCTGTTGGCTGTTGCTGAGCTCCAATGTCGAACAAGTACGCCATTACCTTATAGTTAGTGCATTGTTGGAACACGTTCATTCTACAGAAAACTTTGCTTTTTTTTGTACGCTATCTTCTTCTTTTTATATAAGTGTTTTTGTGTACATCTTCTCGGATGTTCTAGCGTATGAGTAAAATCTAGGAGGATAACAGAGACTGCAGAGCAGGACAAGACAACATCAAATAATTCAAAAGCATAGGTTTGACGTAAACTTTGCATTGGAGGAAATTGTACTAGTTAAAAAGTCATTTTAAGCCTTTGACAATGGAAATAATCATTCAGAGCTTGTGAAATGGAATTTTTTTTTCAAAAAAGGAAACTCCAAGCATACAAAGTGGATTTAAGGAATCAAATAGGATCTTTCTCTAGTTGCACATAGAAAAATAGAAGTTATTTAGCAGAATTTAGAACACAGGATACAACTCACATTTCTAATCTGCCTTTCAATTTTCTTTTCTTTTCAAATGTAACATATCTGGTTTCTTTTGTTATTTGTTCTTTGTAGCTTAGAGTATGTACATACTTCTATATAGAATAAGTTATGCAATAGGATACTTCTATATAGAAAAAATTTACATGGTAGGATAACTTTCAATCGTTTGCGTGCAAAGAAAAGCTTCATATTCCATACTTCTTGGGCCATTTCGGGGAAATTCCAAACATCAATATGGAAACCTGTTCCACGTCTGTCTTATATCCAAGGGAACATACTATACGGAAAGGCAGGGCAAAAAATTCTTCGAAACCAGAAGTTCAATGAACATAAAATGTACGCGACATTAATATCATGTACTAACAATGCAAAAGTTCAGTAATGACTCTAGTCAACATCGGGATACACTAACCATGTTAAAACGTTTTGCTTTTGAAAGACTCCATCAGCATGTTTAAATTTTTCAAGGATGCACCTTCTTCACTCATGTTGCTCTTCGCCATCTCCTTCAACTTTAACACCCTTTCCTTGAGACCTTCATCCTCCATAAGACCATCTAGCAGCTCCATGATCCTAGATTTCGTCACCAACATGCCTCCCTCAGCCGATGCAACTCTTAGCCCAACCTTCCAAATGTCACAAATGTATGTTTGGTTCGTAACCTGGTCAAGGAAGTATGGCCAACATAACATGGGCATCCCATTACGGATACCTTCTAGGGTCGAGTTCCACCCACAATGTGTAACAAAACACCCTACGGAAAAGTGCCCCAACACCTGCTCTTGTGGTGCCCACCCAACCACTTTACCCTTCCCAGGTCCATCCACGTCGTTCAGAAACCCGATCGGGAGCTTGCCGGCCTGTTCAGGCCTAACAACCCAAAGGAACGGGCGACCAGAAGCTTGGAGCCCGAGCGCTAGTTCCTGGACTTGCTCGGCAGTCATGATGCTGATGCTCCCGAATGCCACATACACGACAGAGCCGATGGGTTGTGCGTCGAGGAAGGACATGCACGCGATATCATCGGTGTGCCAGAAGTGCCCGATAGGCGCATGCCTCGTTTGTCGCTGCCATGTGCGGAGTGGACCAATGGGAATGATGGTAGGTGTAGAATCAGTGAAGACGGCTGGCTCGATGTCAGCGAATGTGTTGCAGAGAAGATAGTCTGCCTTTGTTGCAGCGGTTTGTGCGATGGTGTCGAGGTAGTGGAATACTAGACGCTCGGCATTGCGATTGCCCATGTAATTCCAGGCGAGGAAGGTCGCATCCATAGGCACCTTGGACTCCGTAAGATGGAATGAATTGTTCACCAAGTTAAGAGGGGCTCCTGCGACGTAGGGAAAATAATACAATTTAATTTGTTTCATGCTTCGAAGAATAGAGACCCAACACTTATTTCTTTCCACCAAAGGTCCCGTGCGCAAGATTGACGGATTGTATTATTACAATCTAGTAATTCCTAGCCTAATTAAACCACGGTCTAAAACTCAGTCCGAACAACTAAGAGGTGGATTTCAAAAGTCTGTACAGTGAGATATTGGAACACATGGGTGTACTACTATACTACTCTATAAATGCTAGCCTTAAACAAGATTTAAAAATCAATCCGAAAAACTAAGGGTTGGATTTCATAGTCTTTGTAGTCTAAGATATTGGAATGAAATTTCCAGCGGAATGCATAGATGGCCAATGCAGCAAAGCTGATACAAGACCATCGCACTAAAACAGTTAAGTCTAAGTGTTGTTAGAGATACAACATATGGACAGTGAACGCAGAGTGAAACCCATAAAATTCTAGCGACTTAAGGGGAAAAAAGATGGTTAGTGGTCAAATATGTTTGACTGAACAACACCACATTTTTTGCGAAATGTCAGGTATGTTGTGTAAATGAGTGGAGACTACAGGCGAATTTCATCGTAAATGTTAAATATTTTTCCAAGTAGTTTAGATATTGGAATAAACTTTCGGCAAAATGCACATGGTCTTACTAAAATGGACAGGTACTTGTTGGAGAACGACATGTGAGAGCAGAGTGAATCCTCTATATTCCAGCCCGGCTTATCTTATCTCAGGACAATGATGATAGAATTCGAAACATGGCTTGCGTGGCTTAACTTACCGTCGTCATCGATGACGCCATCGCGTATGAGTTTCTTGGCGTTGACCATGGCCGAGAGTACGGCCGCACACGCCGGCCAGAGCGCGGCCGACGTGATCCCCCGACGCTTCACGACGTCGAGCGCGAACGACATGGCGACGTCGACGACCACACACGTCACCTTCCCTGCCCCGTCCTCCTCGCCGTCCAGAAGCGCCTCCAGCTGCGGCGGGATGGCCTCCGGCATGGCGGCGTTGAGCAGGATCAGGTTCTCGTGGTCCCCGGCGTCTTCTATCCCGTCCGCGACCGCGACGAGACGCAGACGTGCTCCTGAGGAGCCTGTCCAGTTCGTCGCGCCGGCGTCGGCGGTCATGACGCGGCCGTGGGTGAACTCGGTGTTGACGAAGGTGACGTCGAAGCCGCGGTCGAGGAAGCGGTGAGCGAGCTCCATGAACGGGATGACGTGGCCCTGGGCCGGGTAAGGGAGGATGAGCGCGTGCGGCGGCGCGGGCAGGGCGGTGGCGGCCATCGTGTAGCTCGTGTGCGTGCGGGAAGTGCTATCGACTGCTGTTCTTCCATGCTTCCTCGTTGCTCTTTAAGTACATCACGATCGAGCTGGGAGAACTGTGCGGGTCAAACCAGCCAGCCAGACAGCCTCGCAGAGTCGCATGCATCGGCTGCTAAGACATGAATGCTGTTAACTTGGCTACAGTCGATTTTTCAGCGATGCATCTTCCCACTTGTGTGTGTGGTTGTCTCCATTCATGGGTGTCGGCCGAGGCCGTGTATGTTTTACTGAACTTGTTATCGTCAGCGGTTGCGTCATTCCGACATACGACGAGAGTAAAGCGAGGGTGCGCCGTGCTACGGATAGTTACTTTTCTCGCTGTGTGAAAGACGAGGACAGAGGAATAGCGAGCTTCTGTCAGCGGAATAGCGGCCCAGGATGGCCCAAATCTGAATAATTTGGGCTTCTTGCCTCCAGAAAAAATAACCCTATGGAGCATTTGAGACATATCTGACAGATGTTACACGGCCCATACATGAATAAAACCATCATGTGCAAATGGTGGGAGATTCCATATTTACGATTCCAACCGTACTAAACCGATTCGGCTAAAAAATGAAATATATCAAAGATTTCCGTTAAAACCTAATAAGTTCGATATTGCGCTGGATTATGATGATCCTCCTTATCCAACCAGGTTTTCATTTTAGTGTTTGTTTAACAAACTTTTCTTGAGTACCTACTTGCAAAAAAAAACTATAGTTCGATGGCTATTTATTTGCATTGGATTATCAAATAAGTTTGGCACGACATAGTCCAACCTAAGCGAAATAAAATAAAATTGAGACACACTATAGACACACCCGAGTATGATTGGCATTTAAATTGGCCCAATTATTATATCGAACACACTAACTTTTCATCCTAAACAATTTTTTAGTGCTAGAGGTATACAATATAAGATTATTAACAGATGTGTAAGATACATATAAGTGGTTTCCATCCATACATGTTGCTTTCAGACTAAAACAATTTCAAATTGTGGTTTTCAAATGAAATGCCTAGTCACTATAAAATGGAACAAAACAACCTAGCCAAGCCTGAGCAGGACCATGTCAAAGTCAACACGGATGCAACTTTCTGGGAACTGTTGGGCACAGGTGCATGGAGTTTTGTAGCAAGAGATCATGATGGTGAGTTCGTCGCCGCATCAGCAAGCAAACTGAGACACGTGTGATCTGCTCTTCAGGCTGAGACCGAGGCATGTGTCACCATTGTGGAAGGGGTTGTGGCCCTGGATTTGAATTGTGTGGTGTTTGAGTCAGATTCACTTACCCTAGTGAATTCTCTTAACTCAACTAGATACGAGTTGTTTGAGATTGGTGTGTTGCTTAGGGAAACTAGGAGCTTATGCGTTGCTTTTTTTGAACGGGATAAGGGTGCCGAAGGCATCCAAAATATATATCAGCTCAGAAACATTGTACATCGTGAATTACAAAGCCGAGATGCCGAATTGAGTCGATTGCGGCGATCACAGGGCAAGGTATGTTGTTGTGAGTTGTTTTCCTGCAAGAACTGGTAGGCACAAATCCTATCGATCCTTTGCCTGATTCGCGCAACAGTGAGCCACTCCATTAATTTCCCTGGATATGTGGTATGTGGAGGCATTCATATCTTGTGCTAGGTTCTGAAATTGAATGGCCAGCCTTCTTATTTCCCAAAGCATGTTGCGGTCCGAGACTCCAGGAGCCACCGCTGCCTTTGCAAAGTTGAGGCAGTCTGTGAAGACAGTTGGATTGGTAAGCTTCATAGTTGAAGCAAAAAGACCTGCTAGCACCATTGCATTTGCTTCAGCCTGTAATGGTGAACCGACTCCTTCCTTGGATGCCATGATGAACACATCAATTCTCCCATCTGCAAAAGTTTGTGCATAGTAAATGTCGATTCCTGCTGGGCTGCAAGAGTCCTTCCTTTTCTTTTTCTAGGCAGCATCTGCGTAGACCTTCGCTCCTGCAAATTGAAAGTCAGAGGGAACAGAAATTCGTGGATAAGTATTCTTCTTGGAGCTTCCTTTGGCTAGGGTGATCTGGTTCATCTCCATGTCATTGAGCAGTGCATAAGTGTTGATAGCCACCTGCTGGGGGTATGTTTTCTTCTTGCAAAAAAGCTGATCGTTCCTTGCCTTCCAAATTCACCAGAGAAAAGTGAACGAAAAGTTTAGATTCATAATTGGGTGCTTCTGTTGCAAAAAAGCTTAGGATAACCTGGCAAATGTCATTAGATTGAGCAACAAGAATTTTAGATTTAATGAACCCAGGAGGAAGGTACCAAGCTGTCAACACCCAGAATTTTAATCCTAGATGCCTGTTATGCCATACATCGCAATCCTAGGATTACCATTTTTGCGAGACATAACAGATTGGATATCATAGTACATCATCCATTACAAACCATAATAAGGTCTTACATAAATAAGGATCTCATGATCTAGTCTTAGTACAAACAAGTAGCGGAATAAATAGCATAGCGGTGGGCTCCATCTTCAGTGTCACAGGTAATACTGACAATGGGAGATGATCCTAGTTGTCGTAGCCGTCCTGCTGTCCATCTTCAGGGTAGTCCTCCTCATAGTCTGGCCACAGGAATAGCCAGGGACAAAGCCATGAGTACTCTTTAAGTACTCACAAACTATCACTAACAAGTAAGGTAGTTCTAGTAGGAATGCTGAGTTCTAAGTTTATTTGTAAGGTTAAGTTTGAAACCTAAGCTGAGTTCAGAAGTAAAGAAAGGTAAAATAAAGTTCTAAATCACCTAAGTGGGAACTTAGTTTTCATAGTCACAACCCTATTATGGTCAAGTCATGTCACAATTCATTTCATAAGTCATTTTGAAAACATCTGACAACGAAACAGTATGGCCACTCCAACTGTCCGTGACCGCGGACGCGGCTATTCGAATAGTTTGACACTACATCCGTCAGGGATAACCCTGAATCATCATACTTAGTATGCGGATAATCAATCATAACCTTTCAATTACACACCCTAGTACAAGCACCTCTCATATGAGCTTGGCCTCCCAGCCATGGCCATCTGCCATCGTGGGCACTGCATAGATGGACAACATTGAGAGGTAGTCTCAGCTCAAACCTCTCCCGCGAGGGAACCCATACTAATGCATATAAACTTCCGGCTAAGCCTTAACCAATTCAGGTATTGTGGTTGTACGGTAAAATTGGAATGGTATCGCATCCGAACCCAACCATCAGTTTTTATAAACGGGCTAAGGCTCATGCCTCAACATTTTCATAATCATAAAACATTTTTGTTTCTCAACACATGTCAAAACATCTCAATAGAATGACTCATCATTCCAAGGTTTTCATAAGCATTTTCACCAAGTATTCCCATCTAGAGTGATCAAATTTTTGGTTTAGCTCTAACCACTAAGTTAAGAGTGTTAACTAAGGTGGGATGCTAATCTCAATCTCATGCCATAGAATGACATCTAGTATAGGCCAAGTTTTATACTATTTATGCTATCTAAACTACTTTCTAAAATCTCACAAAGCATTACTAGAAGTAAAGAAACTTTGGTAAGGAAAAAGGTAAAACTTTTAAGTAGACTTGGGATTGGTATAAATCAAAAGGTATAACCAAAGCATGCCTAATGCATCTTGCTTAGGTTATCTTGCATCTAGTGATGGCTTGCCTTGGTTGGTGAAGTGGTTCAAATTCTCCTCGTCTTCTTCGGGGTAGAACTCCTCCTCTTTGTAGCCTTGGTCGGTACTATCGTCTATAAATACATACGGGATACACAATCACCAAACAATACTTAACTAGTCTATTTAGTAAACTAATGCACACACTTAATGATCTAGCATCATCACAATCACCACAAGATTTAATGAACTAGTTTCATTTATTTTATTTGAGACAAGTAATTTCTACTCATTGAAATTAATTAAGATTTAATATTCTCCAATTAAAATAAGGGATCATGTGGACACATGTCATCACCACATATTCTAATGTATGGGAATGTGATTTAAATGTTTGATCATATTTCAATAAGTTTATCATTTTAATGATTTAAAGTGACTAGAAATGCCTATATAGCATTATTTTGGTACTAGTCCAAAGTCACTGCATGCAAACATAAATATTATTACATATTCAGATAGGCATTGTCAAATGCGATTTTTGAGAGTTGGAATCAACTCCAAAGCTATTATGGTTGATTTTTGAAAAATGTTTGAATGTAGAAAAGTCTCTGTTTTGTTATTTTTTCTATAGCTGATCTATAATTCCAAATGATTTAAATCCAACGGGCCTGGATAGATATTTTAATTATCTTTCTAACAAAATTTGAATCATTCATTTTGAGTCAGTAGAACTCTCTGAATTGATTTTTAAACTAGTGGATATAACCTAGTTTAAACTTAATTAGAAAAACATTCATTTGAATTTTAGGGCCAACACGGGAAACTAAACGGACCGGGCCCAGTGGCACTCCGCGGCACAGAGGGCAACTCGCAAAGGGGTCCCGCATGTCAGCAGCTGACTCAAACACGAAGCGGTACCGGAGGATATGGGTCGTGTGATTAGAACAGGGATGAACGGCTGTGGCTCATCGTCAATGATGAATAGGTCGCTGGCGAGACTGAACCCTAGCGACTCGGTGGGGGTCGATTGGGGGCTTACCAGGGCTCCAGCTAATGTGGCGATGGGCGTGATCGAACTGGTGGACGACGGCGGACTCAGGCGTGGTCGCGGCGGCTCCTGGGGTGGTCGCAATCGACGGGCCCCTTTCTCCTTTGCTGCGACGAGCTCCGACACAATTCCGGCGACTGTAGGCTCGAGAGGCTCTAGGGATGGTGTGAGGGGATCAGTGGAAGGTGCTGAGTGTTTGAGTGTGGAGAAGATGGGTTGGGGAGGTCTCCTTTTATAGCTCGACGAGGGGACCATGAGGTGCGACGGTGAGCTCGTCGGTGACGATGGTACATGGGGCTAATGGCATGGGCGAGGTAGGCGGACGGTGCTCAGCCTTCTGGCGGTCATCTACGGCGTAATGGCGTGGCTAGGGGCGGTGGCAATTGGTCGGGAAAAGTCGACGCTCTACACGGCAGAGGCGACGTTCGACGCGGCGTGCGGTGGCTGCGGGTCAATCGTCGGTGAACAGGGATGTCTGGGGGCATGCTGGGGTTAAGGCGAAGTGGCACGTGCGAGCTGAGGTCAAGGCGCGGCGTGTGTTGGCCTGGCGGGGACGGCGCACGAGCGCGTGCTCGGCATGGCACAGAGGCGGAGAGCGCGGGCTGCCTGTGGTCATCCAGTGGCTGGTATTGCTTGGGGAAGGGACAATGGGCGGTGGCATGATCACGCTTACCTCCCAGGTACGGCGGAAGGGGGCTGGGTGGTCTGCTGGGAGTGCGCCATGGTCGACCGGCGGCATGGCGCTTGGGTGGCTGGGAACTAGCGCATACAGTGAAGGGGGCTAGGCTTAGAGGCTTTGGTTGGTGCTGGGGTGACCAAGTGACAAATCTTGAGCTAAATGGGGGGACAAGACATTGATCAAAACAGTATTAGTTAGGCTAGATTGTCTTTGCCTGCCAACTGTTCGACACAATTGCCGCAAGAACTTTATTTTTGAATTTTGAAAAGATTTTTGGTGGGTGTGTTAGTCATAAGCTTGATCATCTGTGGTTGCTTGGGATTGTCAAGGTGAACTCATTTGAGTGATTTTTGAAAAAGTGGGAACTAAGCATATGAAATGGATTCCATTTTCAAATGCCTTTTAAAATTAGTGGTTAAATGTTTTTGTAAGATTTCAAAGTGGGCCTTGGTAGATCTTTACTTGTACTAGCAAGGGGTGAAAAGATCCAGAATTGTTTCTGTTTGAATTTGACTTCTAGGAACACCTAAAGTGGCCTAGTGGATTAAAATGGCCAAAGTGACCATTTGCATCTATTAATCTTATTTGATTCCTTTTTCTTTGGATTTTGTTTGGGAATGATCTAGATGATGTGGCATTCACCTTTCAATCATTTTACAACCATTAGATCAATCAAACATGGCATTACCAGACAATTCTATATTAATGCAAACACACATATGCATTCCTAATTATTTTAAAGATGAAAAGTTTTTGTTAACCCTAATTTGGGTGATTTGGATCTTGATAACCTTGATTAAAGATTTGGGATGTTACACAAGTAGCCTTTGCAAAAGGACATAGGAAAAAGAGGTGTTAATCTGTTTCAAGAACTTGACATCGACAACATACCTTAGAAATGTGGGAAGAAAACCGTGCTGCTCTGTTTCCAGAGGTAAGCGCATGTCTTAGTAGCCTCCAAGCGAATGTCTTTACCCTCGGGATCATTTGCTTGCATTTCCAAACCTGCCGCATAATTATCTTTGTTGATTCTTGGACCTGATCCGACCGAGGAGTACCTGTGTCAAAAAGCCACTAGAAACAAGTTTTATATGTAGATTTAGCATTACATTTCCCATTAGGAGTGGGCTTCCAACAAAGAATGTCCTTTTCATTCGAGGGGATGATGAGGGTGTTTCTGATCACCTCTGCAGTGTTTTGCTGGAATAAAGAGTCCAGTAAAGTGTTGTTCCAGCATTTAGTTCCAGGGATACAAAGTTGATTAATAGTGGCAGGCTAGCAAACCCTGGTTGTTGGGCAAGAAGGTTATCATAAATTTTATTCCACCCCTAGAACCAAGGAGAACTCCAAATGGAAGAGTCGCCACAGCAAATCTTATAATGAGCATTGATGTGTAGAAGATGAACAACCTTCAGGATAGAGGACCAGAAATCAGATTTAGGGACATTTATGTTTTCTCTCCAAATCGATGATTGAGGGAATTACTTAGCTCTAAGGATGCTCTGAAGAAAAGAGTCGGGATTCTCAGCAATTCTCCAAGCCGCAGAGGGAATGAGGCCCAAGTTGGTGGCTTAGAGATTCCTGATCCCTAGGCCACCCTTAGCTTTTGGGGCACATATGTTTTTCCAGGCAGTGAGACAAAGAGCTTTAGTAGTAGGCTCAGAAGAGACACCTGTCCACCAGAATATTCTCATAATGGCTTGCAGCTTTTCCAAAAGCTTGTTGGAAAAGATAATGTTGGACATGTAGTAAACAGGGATATAACAGAGGACAAAATTGACCAGTTCAAGTCTAGCAACATCAGATAAAGAGTTACCTTTGTAAGTATAAAGCTTAGGCTTGAACTTCTGAATTATAAAGTTGTACACCTCACTTCTGTTTCTGGCAGGCAGGATGAGAGTGAAGCGAATATCCCCGAGAGGCAATAATAAATTGGTTATTATCTTATTACATGTTTATGATAAATGTTTATTTTGCATGGTATAATTTTATTGATCGGAAACGTCAATACATGTGTGTTTAATAAACAAAAAGGGTTCCTAGTTATGCCTCTCTTATAGACTAGCTCGTTGATTAAGAAGATGATCAAGGTTTCCTGATCATGGACATTGGATGTTGTTAATAACGAGGTCACAACATTGGTGGAATGATGTGATGAACATTCATCCGAAGTATAGCATTACGATCAAAGTCATTATGTTTATATTGCTATAACATCATACGAAGTAATCTTTATCCTTAGACCATGAGATCCTGTTAATTGCTAACACCGGAAGAGTATCTTGATAACATCAAACGTCACACCGTAACAGGGTGACTATAAAGATGGGTTCAGTGCTACGAAGGTGTTATGTTGAGGCTCATGGATCAAGAGTGGAATTTGTCAAATCCCGAAGACGGATAGATATACTCTAGGCCCTCTCGGTGATATCACATTAAGATAGCTTGCAAGCAAGTGATGTGATCACTAGAATGTTATATCACGGGAACGAGAAAAGAGTGCATGTCGGAAACGAGATAAAACTAGGTATGGAGATACCGATGATCGAATCTCGGACATGTAATATATCGCGAGACAAAGGGATTTAGTTACTAGCGTTAAAGGTTCTCACGATCACAGAAGTCATCGTTGAATGTGTAGGAGTCAGTATGGATCTCCAGGTCCCGCTGCTGATTATTGATCGGAGAGGGGTCTCGATCATGTTTGCATTATTCGCGAACCGTAGGGTGACACACTTAAGGGATACTGACACCATTTGGAGCAAATATGTTTCAGATAAAGATTTAAGGAAGCACTGGAATTATTTCAATAGACACCGAAACTGTTTCGGGTGAAATTGCTGAAATTGGTTCTGCATGTAATATTGAAATGTTGCAGGGGGTTTTATGTGAATGTTTGTTAATTAAAGTAATTAACAAAATTCTGAATAAAAATAATAAAAGAGTTTTATTAAATGAGAGAGCATTAAATTTGGAGAAATTTAATGCATTTAAAGTGGAGACTTTAAAAGGGAATGTGAAGAGGCATTTTAATGTGGAGGGGTTACCACCACATGAATGGAGGAGGTGAAGAGACACCTCCTCCATGCGCCGGCCATGAAGGAGGGGCACCCCCTCCTCCTATAAAAGGCCACCCTCTTCTCACTTCTCACACACACCTCCTTGTGAAGGATCTCTCTCCCCCTCTAGTATTATTCCCTCATGGTCTCGGATTAGCGAGATACATGTTCCCGGTGGCTTTATCTAGAAAGGAGTTGCTGCTTCCGCTGCTTTGCTGGAGCGAGGGATGGAGGTTGTCGGGGTACCGGACGTGTGTGCGATCACGGATGCACCGCTGCTTTGCGGTGCTGGACTTGGTGCTGCTGGAGCTGGATCTAATGGACGTGCTGGAGCCGGACCTGCTGGACTTCCTCACGATCTTGAGATCGGCAAGTGTACGACTACATCAACCATGAGTTCCTACTTGTTAACAAAACTCGTTGTCTTCGAGGGTAAGTTCTCGTTGGATGTATGTCCACCCCTTGCTTTGTACCTAGTAGATAGATCTTGGCGTGTAGTTCACATCGTAGGAATTTTTTTGTTTTCTATGCTACGGACCCAACAGTGGTATCAGAGCCTGATCTATGCGTAGGCGCTCTGCACGGGTAGTACACATATGTTTATATTTGGGCGATGATGATCATGGTATTGCATCTTCTATGTATTTTGGATATTGGTGGCATAGTGGGATGAAGCGGGTCGGACCAACCTTACATGTCATTGTACATGAGACCGGTTCCACGACTGACATGCAACTTGTTTTGCATAAGTGGCTGGCGGGTGTCTGTCTCTCCTACTATAGTCAATATCTGATTTACAACGAGTTGCTAATAACTTGGTTATCCTCATTGTGGTTCATGTTCGTAGGTAAGAACGGTTCTATCTCCGAAAGCCCTAAGCCACGTAAAACTTGCAATTGATAAATTAGAGGCGTCTAGTTTAGATCGTTGCTGGGCTAGTGTCTTGATATTGTATTGTTGTAAGTAGATGTATGATAGATACTCTTACAACTTATTCAACGTGTAAGTTCCATAGTCCTTGGCCTTACACACAAAGGAATGATAGAGATCATACCATGATGCAAATGATAGAGATCAAATGCATGGACCATATCATCTCACTTTACACATTTAGATGTTAGCATCTTATACTGCTAGTTTGGCACTTTCAGTAGCATTGTAAGATGATCCCTCATTTAGATATCAAGATAAAAATGTGTTCTTCTTTGAGTATGCACCGTTATGTGGATCGTATTTCGAGACATCACGTGATGATCGGGTGTACTCAAATCTACGCTTTTATAGGAACGGGTGTAAGACAGTTTACACACGCGAATACTAAGGTTCTTACTTGGCGAGCCTAGCATGAACAGACATGGCCTCGGAACACGGACCGAAAGGTTAAGCATGAGTCATATAGTTGATATGATGCCCATATAGATGCTCACCTTTGAAGCTATATCAACGCACGTGATGATCGGACTTGGTGTAGTGGATTTGGTTCATGTAATCACCAAAAAGACACGAGGGATGTCGTTTTTTAGTGGGAGTTCATTAGTAATTTGGATTAGTCGGACTCAATTTGTCATAAATTAAATCAAAGTGAATTTGCATAGTTTGTTGTAGTCATTGGCATTCGTTTTCTACCTTATGCTTAGTTTTTATTTGAGATAATAGAACTATAGAATTCTGGATATTTACTTTACGAACTGGTATCGTATTGTTTTGAATGTCAATTTAAAGTTTATAACTCCTATTGCAAACTTTCAGCAAACTCTATTTACTCCGTGAAGTTTAATAAGTAGTATTAAATCAAGAGTAAGAATTCCAATGTTAGTATCTAAAGTATCATGTTTGCCTCCATGATTCTTGATATTCAAAAGTTGTTTTAATATCGAGGTTATCTAGGAGCTGAAATAATTGTTTCAGAAACTATCATGTGTGGAAGATATTGTGATATCTGAAACAATGTTTTTGGTTGCATTATGATAGAGTATAATTTAGCAAAATACATGTTCTCTTATTGTATGAGAATTTGTGAAGGATGGAGATGCTAGGCATCCGAATCTACCAAAAAGGTTTTGGAAACTGATATTATACTCGTGATTCTTCCTTATAAGCTATAGTAGCTTGATCATGAAAGTTGTCATGATAAGGATGAATAGAAGATGTAAGTAAAATGTTTACTACACTAATAGACTACTAAAGAATGGATTTTTGAAAGAATGCCAAACATTTGATGATGGTGATCCACTTCAAAGTGCAAGTCCAAAGGTATTAGTATTTGACTATATACGCTTTGTACTATGTGTCATGTGAATGACACCACTATTGATGTTGATAGATTCTTTTAAAAGAAAAAGGAATTGCTGAAAGAGAATCTATAAAATATTTGGTAGAAAATATAAGGTTGGAGATGTCCAACTTGGGTATATAGAAGATATACATGTTATGGTTGTATTCCTTGCTTATTAAACAATGTGGTTCCTAGGTATTGGATACCGAATTGGTTGGTATGAAGTGTCATACAGTACAACACAATTCATGAACTTCAATGGCCTAAGTAACTAGCAAGAGAATAAGTGATGGTGATCATCGAAAACAAATAAAGTGTTATTGTGTTTTTCGTTGTCGTCAAACCTAGCCTTCAAGATTTGTTTTAATAATTGTTATTTTGTTCCGGTATTACGAGAACAATGGTTGTTCAAATAATTACCGTATTCCATAAAGGATGGATGAACTTTTACAAGTCTAGTGGGAGAAATCACATCCATAAACACTATTGCTAAAATGTCACAAGACAAATGATTGAAAGATCACTTATGAAGTGACATCACTGTTTAAATTATATTTGAAAGAAAACATGAATAAACTCCATGTTGATGGAATTTTGGAGTCTTTGATTTTGATCAATTGACGCATGTGAGACTTTCCTCGAGATAATTGAAACTCCGTTCATAGGCCAAAGAGGAACGGATGACTAGCTTATTGGAAATTGTGCATGCTGATGTGCATAGTCCATTATGTGTAGCCATATGCGATGGATCTTTTTGCTTCATATGCTTTCTCCGAAAATTTGAGTGAATATATCTGTATATTTACTTAATAAGGAGGAAGTATGAAACATTTGAAAGTTGTTCAAAGACTTTCAAGATGAAGTTGAAAATCATTGTAACAAGAAAATAAAGAGTTTACGATTCGATCATAAAGGAAGATATTTGAGTTACATGTTTAGCAAAAACACCTAAGACTTGAGGAATTGTTCCATGATTTGTGTTTCTCGATAAACCATAGGAGTATGGCATATTCGAGAGATGAAATCAAACCATGTTTGACATGGTAAGATCAAGGGTGTCATTTATAAAACTGCCATTATGTTTTAAGGATTGAAGCTTTAGAGACTACCGCTTTTACACTGAAAAGAGCACCATCGTGATCCATTGAAATGACACCATATGAGTTATGGTTTGGGATAAAACCTGAATTGTCTTTTCTTAAATTTTCGTATGCTATGCATAAGTAAAATGTTTACAACCAAAGTCAGATAAGCACGTCTTTGTAGGTTATCCCAAAGAATTTGTTGGGAATTTCTCCATAACACCAAGGACAAAAGAGTTTGTTACTTGGAACGTCAAGTTTCTTGAGAAGGAATTTTTCGCGAAAAGTTAAGTGGGAGGACAATAGAACTTTGATAAGGTTGTTGAACCTTAGCTATATGTGCTAAGTAGCGCAGCGCCGGAAAGTGTCCCGGTGGCAGCCACAATGCTCATGGCTCTCGTGATTACAAAAGGTGTGATCTCGGAGATTAGAGTTCCTATAGAACCATGTGGGTCGGTAAGAATCAAATAGTAAGATTTGATAAGAAAGTCGTTATTGTTTTGACAATGATGAACCGACTACATGCAAAGAGGCGATGATGGGCCCTGACTCCATAAAATGACTAGAAGTCATAGAATCCGTGATAGTATCCATACACGAGAAATCAAGTTTCTGAACTTGGAAGACCCTCCGGAAAGGCGTGAAGCCTATCGGTCGTGTTTGGATGTATAAAGAAATAAGACATGGATGTTTAACATCTATGAAATAGTCGACATGTCGGAAAGAAGTTTACGACAATGTTCAAGGAGTTGATCTTTCATAGCGATATATAGTCTTAACGGATTAATGTAGCAACCACTACATATAATTTGGTATATGGTAGTTGAATAAACAAAACAAGGTTCTTCTAATAGAACGGTAACCTAGGACGTGTACATGACATGGTCCGAAGGGTTTTGTTAATTCAAAGGGTGCTAAAAGGGCATGTAAACTTCAATAGTTGAAGTAAGCATAGCGGAGTTGGAATCTTCACCATGATGAAACTGTTAAAAGAGTTTAAATTCATCGGAGATGATGAAGATGCTTGCATTTGCAAGAAATTAAGTGGGAGCGCTGAGACATATTTCTAATACATTATGTAGAGGACATATTGTTGATTGGAAATGATGTATCTTGTATTGACACAAGTTAAGAATTTCATTAAAATAAGATTTCAATGAAAGACTTGGGCAAACCCGAAATATTTGGCATCAATATCTATATGGATAGATTAAGGCGCAAATATGGTTGTGCCAGACATACATATATGAGATATTGAAAGGGTTCAATATGGAAACAACAAGAAAGGTTCTTGCTGCATGGAAAGAATTGTATCAAGATTCAAGTGTTTCAACACTTGGTGAGTAAAATCACATGAAGATTTTGATCGATTATACCATGATATGTATATATCTAGAATGTCCTATGCTCTAAATTTTATGAGCACATACCAGAATGATTCATGAGATGATCATTGGACGATAGTAAAGATATTCTTATGAGCTTTGGAAGAACTAAGAATATATAATGTATAAGTGACAAATAGTTAAAGGTAGTTCATTGTACAGTGTTACATTGATACTAGTTTTGTCACAAGATACAAATTAAATTTATCTCAATTTATACTATGGGTGGCACAATGTAATGGAAAGGATGTTCCATGATGGATTTGTATGAGTTCCAAAGTTGAGACATTATGACGGATACTAGAACAAAAGACTAAGTATATGACTGCTATAGTAGCAGCATAGGAGGGCATTTGTGTTAAGTAGTTTGTTATCAAACTAGGTGTGGTTCAAAGTGGGCTAATACTATGAAGATATCTTGTGTGACAATAATATCAACATATTTTAACCGGAACGAACTAAAGGTCTCACCAAAGGACCAAACTTATACAATGCCATCTCATTTGAGATCGAGTGATGCATAGAGACGCAAAGACATGCAAATACACACGGACCTAAAACTGTCAGATCCGGAGATTATGTTAACCACTAGAAATAGCGTATATGCAACACCAGAAAGCCATAGGTGTTCAATACGCAAAGTTTTTCAAACTAGATTATTGACTCTAGTGCAAGTGGGAGAGTGAAGGGAAAATGCCCGAGAGGCAATAATAAAGTGGTTATTATCTTATTCCATGTTTATGATAAATGTTTATTTTTCATGCTATAATTGTATTGATCGAAAACGCCAATACATGTGTGTTTAATAAACAAAAAGGGTTCCTAGTTATGCCTCTCTTATAGACTAGCTCGTTGATTAACAAGATGATCAAGGTTTCCTGATCATGGACATTGGATGTTGTTAATAACGAGGTCACAACATTAGTGGAATGATGTGATGAACATTCATCTGAAGTATAGCATTACGATCAAAGTCATTATGTTTATATTGCTATAACATCATACGAAGTAATCTTTATCCTTAGACCATGAGATCATGTTAATTGCTAACACTGGAAGAGTATCTTGATAACATCAAACGTCACACCGTAACAGGGTGACTATAAAGATGGGTTCAGTGCTACGAAGGTGTTATGTTGATGCTCATGGATCAAGAGTGGAATTTGTCAAATCCCGATGACGGATACATATACTCTGGGCCCTCTCGGTGATATCACATTAAGATAGCTTGCAAGCAAGTGATGTGATCACTAGAATGTTATATCACGGGAACGAGAAAAGAGTGCATGTAGGAAACGAGATAAAACTAGGTATGGAGATACCGATGATCGAATCTCGGACATGTAATATATTGCGAGACAAAGGGATTTAGTTACTAGCGTTAAAGGTTCTCACGATCACAAAAGTCATCGTTGAATGTGTAGGAGTCAGTATGGATCTCTAGGTCCCGCTGCTGATTATTGATCGGAGAGGGGTCTCGATCATGTCTGCATTATTCGCGAACCGTAGGGTGACACGCTTAAGGGATACCGACACCATTTGGAGCAAATATGTTTCAGATAAAGATTTAAGAAAGTGCTGGAATTATTTCAATAGACACCGAAACTGTTTTGGGTGAAATTGCTGAAATTGGTTCTGCATGTAATATTGAAATGTTGCAGGGGGGTTTTATGTGAATGTTTGTTAATTAAAGTAATTAACAAAATTCTGAATAAAAATAATAAAAGAGTTTTATTAAATGAGAGAGCATTAAATTTGGAGAAATTTAATGCATTTAAAGTGGAGACTTTAAAAGGGAATGTGAAGAGGCATTTTAATGTGGAGGGGTTACCACCACATGAATGGAGGAGGTGAAGAGACACCTCCTCCATGCGCCGACCATGAAGGAGGGGCACCCCCTCCTCCTATAAAAGGCCACCCTCTCCTCACTTCTCACACACACGTCCTTGTGAAGGATCTCTCTCCCCCTCTAGTATTATTCCCCCATGGTCTCGGATTAGCGAGATACATGTTCCCGGTGGCTTTATCTGGAAAGGAGTTGCTGCTTCCGTAGCTTTGCTGGAGCGAGGGACGGAGGTTGTCGGGGTACCGGACGTGTGTGCAATCACGGATGCACCGCTGCTCTGCGATGATGGACTTGGTGTTGCTGGAGCTGGATCTGATGGACGTGCTGGAGCCGGACCTGCTGAACTTCCTCACGATCTTGAGATCGGCAAGTGTACGACTAACCACGAGTTCCTACTCGTTAAAAAAACTCGTTGTCTTCGAGGGTAAGTTCTCGTTGGATGTATGTCCATCCATTGCTTTGTACCTAGTAGATAGATCTTGGCGCGTAGTTCACATCATAGGAATTTTTTTGTTTTCTATGCTGTGGACCCAACAGAGAGGATGTCCTAGGTGAGTGAAATTTTCATCAATGATTGGATCTGGAAAGATTTTTTTAATGTCCTCAATGGTATTGGGGTCCACCTTCTTGCTAAAAAGGATGCCAGATTTGTTTCAATTGGGGGTCTTCCCAGAGGAAGTACAGAAATTTGCTAGAATATTCTTGATGGTTCGAGCCTCCTGAACATCTGCAGCTCCACAAACCAACATGTCATGTGCAAAAACAAGGGAGTGGATAGGAGGGCACATGGGGCCAAGAGAGATGCTTGCAAGATTAGAAGCTGCCAAAGCATCCAACAAAGAGAGAGACAACTCATTAATTGAGAGAATAAACAAGTATGGGGATAAAGGACATCCTTGTCTAATACCCCTCGAGATGCCAAAGTTTGCATATGTCTACCCATTGATAATGACAGATAAAGAAGGGCCAGATATGTAAGCATGAACCAACTTTATGAAATGACCATGCAACCCTTTACGAGCAAGGGCCTTGTAGATGAAAGCCCATTCAAGTGTGTCAAAAGCCTTAGCAAGATCAATTTTAAGCATGAAAGATTTGTTTTTCCAGGAAGAAAGAGTGAAAGAATGAGTGATTTCTTGAGCTATGATTATCTTATCACTAATTCTTCGACCCTCAATGAAAGCCTGCTGAGAAGGATGGATGTAGTCGGGAAGATGATGCTTTAAACGATTAGCCAGGCATTTCGCTATGATTTTATAAATGACGTTGCAAAGACTGATAGGCCTGTAATCATTGGGCACTAAAGGAACCAGCTTTTTGGGAATGAGAGAAATATTAGTGTCACTAATATGCTTAGGAAGGATGGCCATGGTGAAAAAATGCTTGACCAAGTTGGTAATATCACTTGCAATCCATTCCCAGGTTGCAAGATAGAACTCAACATTAAAGCCATTAAGCCCAGGAGAGGCATTTCGCTTCATATCATTTAGAACTTCCCAAATCTCATTTTTATTTGGAGTGGAGTAAGTGGGTTCATTGGGAATGGGCTCGGTAGTGTTGGTGAAGGTTACATCATTTGTAGGAGTGGAGGAAGTGAAGATCGATCTGGAATAAGAAACAAAGGTGTTGGCTATGCGATCAGGCATGAAGTGAGTGAAATTTTGCTCGTCTTTGATCGAAAGGATCATGTTTTTCCTTCTTCTTTTAGCAATGGCTCTATGGAAAAAAGTTGTATTTTTGTCTCCATCCTTGACCCAAAGCTTTTTGGCTTGCTACAAGTTAGCATCATTAAATTTAGTAACAGTTTGTTCATACCTCATAACCAAGACTGGCTTCCTTCTGATGGTCTTGCTGATGTAGAGGCAGAGCTTGGATTTTTGTGATCTCCTGCTCCAGATTCTTGAGCTCATCCTGCAAAGGTTCCTTTTTCCTGCACCAAACTTTCAACTTAGCCGCAAGCTGGTTATTTTTTTGTGGAAAGAAGCATTTAAAAATTCCTCCAGCAATTTTTTGCATACTTCATCTTCTCTCAGCCACCAGTTTTCAAATTTGAAATTGTTTCTTGGTTTATTTACTTTTCCTTCAGTTGAAAAGAGAATAGGTGCGTGATCGCTAAAACCATGGATGCGAGGCATATTGTAAACGTTAGAAACAGGATAAACAGAGCACCACTCATGATTAATCAAGCATCTATCTAGTCTTTGAAAGAGAGGTTTAGAAGAAAAACGGCGACTGGTCCAAGTGTAGGCAGGTCTAGTAAAACCAATATAAAAAAACCACAAATTTTAACAAAAGAACACAAAGCAAACATGCGAGAGCGATTGATAGTAGGAGAGATTTTATCAGATTCATACAGCAAGTCATTCATGTCTCCAATACATAGGAAGGGGACGTTGCTATTATAATACACAAAATGTGCAACCTGCTGAAGGAAATATGCCCTGAGAGGCAATAATAAAGTTGTTATTATGTATTCCTTATATATGATAGATGTTTATTTTGCATGCTATAATTGTATTGATCGGAAACATCAATACATGTGTGTTTAATAAACAAAAAGGGTTCCTAGTTATGCCTCTCTTATAGACTAGCTTGTTGATTAACAAGATGATCAAGGTTTCCTGATCATGGACATTTGATGTTATTAATAACAAGGTCACATCATTTGTGAAATGATGTGATGAACATTCATCCAAAGTATAGCATTACGATCAAGTCATTATGTTTACATTGCTATAACATCATACGAAGTAATCTTTATCCTTAGACCATGAGATCATGTTAATTGCTAACACTGGAAGAGTATCTTGATAACATCAAACGTCACACCGTAACAGGGTGACTATAAAGATGGGTTCAGTGCTACGAAGGTGTTATGTTGATGCTCATGGATCAAGAGTGGAATTTGTCAAATCCCGATGACGGATACATATACTCTGGGCCCTCTCGGTGATATCACATTAAGATAGCTTGCAAGCAAGTGATGTGATCACTAGAATGTTATATCACGGGAACGAGAAAAGAGTGCATGTCGGTAACGAGATCAAACTAGGTATTTGGATACCGATGATCGAATCTCGGACATGTATTATATCAAGAGACAAAGGGATTAAACTACAAGCGTTAATGGTTCTCACGATCACAGAAGTCATCGTTGAATATGCAGGAGTCAGTATGGACCTCCAGGTCCCGCTTCTGATTATTGATCTGAGAGGAGTTTCAATCATGTCTGCATTATTCGTGAACCGTAGGGTGACACACTTAAGAGTTACCGGACACCATTTTGGAGCACATATGTTTCAGAAGAAAGAATTGCAAAGCGCAGGAATTGTTTCGATAGAAACCAGAAATTGTTTCGGGTGAAATTGCAGAAAGTGGTTCTGCATGTGATATTGAAATATTGCAAGGGGTTATATGTGAATTTTTGTTAATTAAAGTAATTAACAAAATTCTGAATAAATTTAATAAAAGAGTTTTATTAAATGAGAGAGCATTAAACTTGGAGAATTTTAATGCATTTAAAGTAGGGACTTTAAAGGGGAATGTGAAGAGGCATTTTAATGTGGAGGGGTTACCACCACATGAATGGGGGAGGTGAGGAGTCACCCCCTATGCGCTGGCCATGGATAGGAGGGGCACCCCCTCCTCCTATAGAAGGCCCCCTCTTCCTCCTTCTTCCTCACACCTCCTTGTGAAGGATCTCTCTCCCCCTCTAGAATTATTCCCCCATGATCTCAGATTAGCGAGATACATGTTCCTAGTGGCATTTCGTCTGGAAGGAGTTGCTGCGTCCGCTGGATCGTTGGAGCGAGTAGGTGGAGGTTGTCCGGTGGCTTGAACGTGTGTGCGAGTGCGGATGCGCTGCTGAGTTGCGGCGCTCGGACTTCCTCACGATCTTGAGATCGGCAAGTGTACGACTACATCAACCATGAGTTCCTACTCGTTAACAAAACTCATTGTCTTCGAGGGTAAGTTCTCGTTGGATGTATGTCCACCCGTTGCTCTATACCTAGTAGATAGATCTTGGCGTGTAGTTCTCATCGTAGGATTTTTTTTGTTTTCTATGCTGTGGACACAACAGTGGTATCAGAGCCTGATCTATGCGTAGGTGCTTTGCACAGGTAGTACACATATGTTTATATGTGGGCGATGATGATCATGTTATTGCATCTTCTATGTATTTTGGATATTGGTGGCATAGTGGGATGAAGCGGGCCGGACCAACCTTACATGTCATCGTACATGAGACCGGTTCCACGACTGACATGCAACTTGTTTTGCATAAGTGGCTGGCGGGTGTCTGTCTCTCCTACTATAGTCAATATCTGATTTACAACGAGTTGCTAATAACTTGGTTATCCTCATTGTGGTTCATGTTCGTAGGTAAGAACGGTTCTATCTCCGAAAGCCCTAAGCCACGTAAAACTTGCAATTGATAAATTAGAGGCGTCTAGTTTAGATCGTTGCTAGGCTAGTGTCTTGATATGGTATTGTTGTAAGTAGATGTATGATAGATACTCTTACAACACATTCAACGTGTAAGTTCCATAGACCTTGGCCTTACACATAAAGGAATGATAGAGATCATACCACGATGCAAATGATAGAGATCAAATGCATGGACCATATCATCTCACTTTACACATTATATGTTAGCATCTTATACTGCTAGTTTGACGCTTTCTGTAGCATTGTAAGATGATCCCTCATTTAGATATCAAGATAAAAATGTGTTCTTCCTTGAGTATGCACCGTTCTGTGGATCGTGTTTCGAGACATCACGTGATGATCGGGTGTACTCGAATCTACGTTTTCATAGGAACGGGTGTAAGACAGTTTTACACACGCGAATACTAAGGTTCTTACTTGGCGAGCCTAGCATGTACAGACATGGACTCAGAACACGGACCGAAAGGTTAAGCATGGGTCATATAGTCGATATGATGCCCATATAGATGGTCACCTTTGAAGCTACATCAACTCACGTGATGATCGGACTTGGTGTAGTGGATTTGGTTCATGTAATCACCAAAAGGACACGAGGGATGTTGTTTTTGAGTGGGAGTTCATTAGTAATTTGGATTAGCTGAACTCACTCTATCATAAACTTAGTCTAAATAAACTTTACAAATTCTATTGTAGATGGCACCACCTGCTTTTAATTTCAATGTATTCATGGAGAAAGAGAAACTTGCTGCGAATGGTAGCAACTTCACCAACTAGGCTATGAATTTGAGGATTCTCCTCACTACTGCACAAAAGCAATATGTGCTAGATGCGCTGGTAGGCCCCCCACCAGCTCCTGATGCCCCTGACGAGGAAAAGAATGTCTATGTGACTCGTCAGGAGGACCACAACTTAGTTCATTGCGGCATACTGTATGGGCTAGAGCCAGAACTTCGAAAGCGTTTCGAAAATGGCAATGCCTTTGATACCATGGGAGGATTGAAAATGATTTTCGATACCCATGCTGCCGTAGAGAGTTACAATGCTACTGAAAAGTTCTTTAGCTGCATGATGGAGGAGCACAGCTCCGTTAGTGAGCATGTACTCAAAATGTCTGGGTACGCCGATAAGCTTGTGTCCTTGGGAATAACGATTCCCATTGACTTAGGCATACATCATGTTCTCCAATCCCTGCCACCTAGCTACAAGAGCTTCGTGATGAACTATAATATGCAAGGCATGAAGAAGTCTCTTCCCGAGCTTCTGTCAATGCTTAAGACTGCAGAAGTGGAGATTAGGAAAGAACATCAAGTGTTGATGATCAATAGAACCACCGGTTTCAAGAAGGAAAAGAAAGGCAAGCACAAGGGAAAGAAGGGTGGCAAATCTATTGCCACACCTGAAAAGAAACCTCGAGTTGGCCCTAAGTCTGACACCGAGTGTTACTATTGCAAGGGGACTGGCCATTGGAAGCGTAATTGCCCCAAGTATTTGGCGGACAAGAAGTCCGGCAAGGCAAACAAAGGTATATATGATATACATGTTATTGATGTGTACTTGACTAGTACTAGCAGTAGAACCTGGGTATTTGATACGGGATCGGTTGCTAATATATGTATCCCGGTTCAGGGGCTGTGGAACAAGCGACAACTTGCAAGGGATGAGGTCATGATGCGGGTCGGCAATGGATCAAAAGTTGATGTGATCGCCGTCGGGACGCTACCTCTCCATATGCCATCGGGATTAGTTATAAACCTAAATAATTGTTATTTGCTGCCTGCACTGAGCATGAACATTGTATCCGGATCATGTTTGATGCAAAGTGGTTATTCCTTTAAATCTAAAAACAATGGTTGTTCAATTTATAAGAATGATATCTTTTATGGTCATGCACCTGTGTTGAATGGTTTATTTCTGTTGGATCTCGATAGTAATATTACGCATATTCATAATGTTAATGCTAAAAAGATTAAACTTGATGATGATATGTCTACATATATGTGGCACTGCCGTCTAGGTCATATTGGCGTTAAACGCATGAAGAAACTCCATTCTGATGGACTTTTGGAATCACTTGATTTTGAATCATTTGATACATGTGAGCCATGCCTTATGGGCAAGATGACTAGAACGCCGTTTTCCGGTTCAATGGAACGGGCGACAGATTTATTGGAAATCATACATACTGATGTATGTGGACCAATGAGTGTGTCGGCGCAAGGTGGATATCGTTAGTTTGTTACTTTCACGGATTATTTGAGTAGATACGGGTATATCTATTTGATGAAACACAAGTCTGAAACTTTTGAAAAGTTCAAGGAATTTCAGAATGAAGTGGAAAATCATCGTAATAGAAAGATCAAATTTCTTCGGTTTGACCGTGGAGGTGAGTATCTAAGTTACGATTTTAGCACACACATGAAAGTGTGTGGAATAGTTTCACAACTCACGCCTGCCGGAACACCACAACGTAATGGTGTGTCGGAACGTCGTGATTGTAATTTATTGGATATGGTTTGATCTATGATGTCTCTGACTGACTTGCCACTGTCATTTTGGGGTTATGCACTGGAAACAGCTGCATTCACTTTAAATCAGGCACCATCTAAATCCGTTGAAACGACACCGTATGAATTATGGTTTGGAAACAAACCTAAATTGTCATTTCTTAAAGTTTGGGGATGCGATGTTTATGTGAAGAAACTTCAGCCGGATAAACTCGAACCCAAAGCGGAAAAATGCGTCTTCATAGGATACCCTAAGGAAACGATTGGGTATACCTTCTATCACAGATCCAAGGGCAAGGTTTTTGTTGCCAAGAATGGATCCTTTCTTGAGAAGGAGTTTCTCGCGAAAGGTGTGAGCAGTCGGAAGGTAGAACTCGAAGAGGTTATTGAACCTTCTCTTCATGAAATGGCAAGTAGCGCAGCACCGGAAATTGTTTCGGAGTTGACTTCAACTAATGAAGAGAGAGCTAATGATATTGATCATGAAACTCTGAAAGAGGACACTACCGAACCTCGCAGGTCAAGTAGGACACGTGCAACTCCTGAACTGTACGGTAATCATGTTATGAATTTCATGGTTGATGAAATAGATGACCCTGCGACATATGAAGAAGCGATGATGAGCCCAGATTCCAACAAATGGCTAGAAGCCATGAAATCTGAGATGGAATCCATGTACGAGAACCAGGTTTGGACCTTGGTGGACTTACCTGACGATCGAAAGGCCGTTGAGAATAAATGGATTTTCAAAAGAAAAACTGATGCTGATGGTAATGTGACCATCTATAAGGCTCGACTTGTCGCAAAGGGGTTTCGACAAATTCAAGGAGTTGACTACGATGAGACATTCTCTCCCGTAGTGATGCTTATGTCAGTTAGGATTATGTTAGCAATTGCTGCATATGTTGATTATGAAATATGGCAGATGGATGTCAAAACTGTGTTCCTCAATGGTAATATTGAAGAAGAGTTGTATATGATACAACCTAAGGGTTTTGTCGATCCTAAGAATGCTAATAAGGTATGCAAACTTCAGCGATCCATCTATGGACTGAAGCAAGCATCCCAGAGTTGGAATCTCCGCTTTGATGAGGTGATCAAAGAGTTTGGATTTGTCCAAACTTATGGAGAGGCTTGTATTTACAAGAAAGTGAGTGGGAGCAATGTGGCATTTCTGATATTATATGTGGATGACATATTATTGATTGGAAATGATATAGATCTTTTAAATAGTGTTAAAAGTTATCTAAACAGCAAATTTTCGATGAACGACCTTGGTGAAGCGTCATATATATTAGGCATTAAAATCTATAGAGATAGATCAAGGCGCCTAATTGGGCTATCGAAGACTACATACCCTGATAAGATATTAAAGAAGTTTAATATGGACGGAAGTAAGAAGGGGTTCTTACCTATGTTGCAAGGAAAGACATTGAGTAAGACTCAAAGTCCGGCTACAGCGGAAGAAAGAGAGATAATGGATAAGACCCCCTATGCCTTGGCCATAGGCTCTATAATGTATGCCATGCTATGTACAAGACCGAATGTGGCACATGCTATTAGTTTGACTAGTAGGTACCAATCTGATCCAGGTTCGGAACACTGGATAGCGGTCAAGAACATCCTCAAGTACTTGAGAAGAACTAGGGATATGTTTCTTATATATGGAGGTGAAGGAGAGCTAATCGCTAAGTGTTATGTCGATGCTAGCTTTGACACTGATCCGGATGACTCTAAGTCTCAATCCGGATACGTATTTCTCTTGAACGGAGCAGCAGTTAGTTGGAGGAGTTCCAAACAACCTGTGGTGGCTGGATCAACGACGAAAGCGGAATATGTTGCTGCTTCAGAAGCGGCGAGGAAGCGGTTTGGATGAAAGAGTTCATTACAGAACTAGGTGTGGTTCCTAGTGCATTGGACCCAATGGTGATCTATTGTGACAACAATGGAGCCATAGCCAACGCCAAGGAACCGAGGTCTCACAAGAATTCCAAACATATTAAGCACCGGTTTTACTCCATCCGCGAGCATGTCAAGGATGGAGATATAAAGATTTGTAAAGTACACACAGACCTAAATGTAGCAGATCCGTTCACTAAAGTTCTCCCTAGGGCAAAACATGATCAACACCAGAACTCCATGGGTGTTAGATTTATCACTATGTGAACTAGATTATTGTCTCTAGTGCAAGTGGGAGACTGAAGGAAATATGCCCCGAGAGGCAATAATAAAGTTGTTATTATGTATTCCTTATATATGATAGATGTTTATTTTGCATGCTATAATTGTATTGATCGGAAACATCAATACATGTGTGTTTAATAAACAAAAGGTTTCCTAGTTATGCCTCTCTCATAGACTAGCTTGTTGATTAACAAGATGATCAAGGTTTCCTGATCATGGACATTGGATGTTGTTAATAACAAGGTCACAGCATTTGTGAAATGATGTGATGAACATTCATCCGAAGTATAGCATTACGATCAAGTCATTATGTTTACATTGCTATAACATCATACAAAGTAATCTTTATCCTTACACCATGAGATCATGTTAATTGCTAACACCAGAAGAGTATCTTGATAACATAAAACATCACACCCTAACTGGGTGACTATAAAGATGGGTTCAGTGCTACGAAGGTGTTATGTTGAGGCTCATGGATCAAGAGTGGAATTTGTCAATCCCGATGACGGATAGATATACTCTGGGCCCTCTAGGTGATATCACATTAAGGTAGCTTGCAAGCAAGTGATGTGATCACTAGAATGTTATATCACAGGAACGAGAAAAGAGTGCATGTCGGTAACGAGATCAAACTAGGTATTTGGATACCGATGATCGAATCTCGGACATGTATTATATCAAGAGACAAAGGGATTAAATTACAAGCGTTAAAGGTTCTCACGATCACAGAAGTCATCGTTGAATATGCAGGAGTCAGTATGGACCTCCAGGTCCTGCTTCTGATTATTGATCTGAGAGGAGTTTCAATCATGTCTGTATTATTCGCGAACCGTAGGGTGACACACTTAAGAGTTACCGGACACCATTTTGGAGCACATATGTTTCAGACGAAAGAATTACAAAGCACAGGAATTGTTTCGATAGAAACCGAAAATTGTTTCGGGTGAAATTGCAGAAAGTGGTTCTGCATGTGATATTGAAATATTGCAAGGGGTTATATGTGAATGTTTTTTAATTAAAGTAATTAACAAAATTCTTAATAAATTTAATAAAATAGTTTTATTAAGTGAGAGAGCATTAAACTTGGAGAATTTTAATGCATTTAAAGTAGGGACTTTAAAGGGGAATGTGAAGAGGCATTTTAATGTGGAGGGGTTACCACCACATGAATGGGGGAGGTGAGGAGTCACCCCCCATCCGCCGGCCATGGAGAGGAGGGGCACCCCCCTCCTCCTATAAAAGGCCCCCCTCTTCCTCCTTCCTCACACCTCCTTGTGAAGGATCTCTCTCCCCCTCTAGAATTATTCCCCCATGGTCTCGGATTAGCGAGATACATGTTCCCGGTGGCATTTCGTCTGGAAGGAGTTGCTGCTTTCGCTGGATGCTGGAGCGAGGAGGTGGAGGTTGTCTGGTGGCTTGAACCTGTGTGCGAGTGCGGATGCGCTGATGAGTTGCGGCGCTTTGACTTCCTCACGATCTTGAGATCGGCAAGTGTACGACTACATCAACCACGAGTTACTACTCGTTAACAAAACTCGTTGTCTTCGAGGGTAAGTTCTCGTTGGATGTATGTCCACCCGTTGCTCTGTACCTAGTAGATAGATCTTGGCGTGTAGCTCTCATCGTCGGATATTTTTTGTTTTCTATGCTGCGGACCCAACACCTACTGCTAGATAGAGCTAGTAGTACGGTGGTACGGATCCCCATATACACAAACAAGGCCAAAGTTTTCATTTTTGGCGCGATTCGTGACTATAGCTAGAACTAGATTAAGTGACTTCAAGTGGAAAGAAATATCTACTTCGTCGGTCCACATCATCCATAAGCCCCTAGATTTTCTTTGAGATGGCACTACAACACAGTCATTCATATTAAAGCGAGTAGATATTTGATTTGCAGAGAATTTAGCATTCTTAGTTTCAGAAATAAAAGTTACCTAGGGTTTGGTAGCCGCTATCATTCTAGCAAGATGGCACAACTTAGGACTGCCAGGGTCTTGCCTACCCCCTGACAGTTCCATCCAAGGTCCTTCATGGCGCCCGTGGGGCCTTAGAGGCGGGCGCCATTGCCTGATCTGCTGAAGCTTCTTCCTGATCCAGATTGACTTGTACAGCGTCCGGAGTGCTTGAAGAAATTGCTGGAGATTGAACCTGAGGTCCAACATCGAGCTGTCTGCAGGCGCTAACACCATAATGAGGAGCATAGCGAGAGCTCGCTAAGCTCCTGAGGAGGTGAGAATGCGCCGCGCCTACAATCCTCCGAGCCCTCTGCAAGAGGCGAGATCGACGAGAGAGGCCAAGGGTCGAAATCAACAGTGTCGCCTGAAGCTGAAGATGCTGCTCTGCGCGATGGAGAAGCCAAGGGGTGCATAACTGAAGGAGATATTCCCTAGAGGCAAATAATAAATAGGTTTTTATTTTCATATCTCAATTAGTTTATAATAGTTTCATCTTGTGCTATAACTGTGCCAAGTAGAAACATTGGTACATGTGTGGTATGAAACAACCAAGTCCCTAGTAGCCTCTATTCATACTAGTTCGTTGGTCACGGAGATGATCTGGGTTTCAAGATCATGGACATTTATGCCGACTGACAACGAGATCATATCATTGGAGAATGATGTGATTGGACATTCCTCGAAGGATTGCAACACGATCAAGTCATCTAGTTCATTGTTGCAACAGTTGTACCTAGACTCCTTCTCCTTAGACTGTGAGCTCATATTACTCACTGTTTCCCTAGGCTGCTTAGACTGCATCAACCGTCATCTGGTAATACGGTGGATATAAAGGTGTACATTGGGTATTCCGAAGGAACAATAGATGACATGTGACTGCAAGAGCGGGATTTGTTCACCCACATGACGGGTAAAGATACATACGACCGGCTTGGTGAGATTACATCTATAAATGTTGCAACATGTGACTAGGTCACGGGGATGTAATATCA
Source organism: Avena eriantha (assembly GCA_910589775.1). Taxonomy (NCBI): domain Eukaryota; kingdom Viridiplantae; phylum Streptophyta; class Magnoliopsida; order Poales; family Poaceae; genus Avena; species Avena eriantha. The sequence goes on from OU342742.1 coordinate 83,042,984, forward strand.
CGGTAACAAGAAAACATAACTTATTGTGAACGAGATTGAACAAAGGTATGGGATGCCAATGATCGGATATCGGACAAGTTGTATCGAGAAACAAAAGGAAGAGGATGCTACATTTAGACGGTTCAAACGACATTGTCATCAGGAATGCATAGGGGTCACATGGACATCCCTGGTTCCTTTGTTGATCAATGATACAGATCATGTCTAGAGCATTCCCGAGCCGTGAGAGGATACGCTTAAGGGTACGATGAGAGCGATCATTCGTAAGATGGAATCACAGTAGAGAAAGAGAGAAAGCTGGAATCGTTCTGCGGAGAGATCCAAAGTTGTTCGGAGAAAGAATAAAGGAAAAGCCCCGAAAAGTGTTTTCGGATAAATGGGAATTTAAATATATATTTAAATATATATTAATTATGAATTAATATATTATAAATAATATTTAGATTAAGATTTATAAAGTCAACTTTTATATTAGGCCAAATCCCAGAGGGAAAAGGCCTAGAAATAAAAGTGCAGAAAAATAAATGGAAAAGGGCAAAACAGCCAGCCCTGTGGGCGGCGAATAACCGCCACCGCATTGGGCGGCAGATAGCTAGGCGACGCCAGAAGGCAGGCCAGGTCGTCGTGGGCCGCCGCTGTCCAGCCGGCCCACCCGGGCCAGGCGAGGCGGGGCGGGGCGCTGGGTCGTCGGGGGGCGAGCCGGCCCACCCAGGGTTCCCCCTTCCAGGCCGCAGCAGCGAGCTGGGCCGCGCGGGTTGGCGCCGGCCCACCCGGCCACAGTGCTGGTAGCGCGAGCTAGGCCGCCGGTGGGCAGGCCGGCCCACCCGACTGGCTGGCTGCTGCTACTGCTTTTTCCTTTTCTTTTTATTTAGCATTTTCTGTTTGCTGTTTGGGCTGAGTATTTTTTGGCCCATTTGGCAGTCCGAAAATCTGCTGCCTTTTTCTTTTAGTATTAGTCCCACATGGCTTAGCCTTTGATAAAGGTACACCCTCTTGGCCTATATAAAGGGGTGCCCATGGGTGGGATTAAACACACCAAATACACAACTTGAGAAGTCCTTTGGTTAACTTTCTCCCTCCCTCTCTCTATACCTCGTCACCATGGCCCCAAGTCAGGGCTGTGCGATCGAGGCACACCTGCAGTATGCCGTTGTGCTGCAGGTATTCCTAGCCGGATATCAACTTCCGCACTCTCGGCGGGATCGGGGAGCCGGAGGTCTCATCGTGCACTGGATGTGTACGAAGACACGAGGCGCAACACTTGGGGTGCTTAAATGTCATGAGCCGGAGCTGTTGTATGATGAAGATCAAGAAGGAGCAAGGGGTGACCTACGAGGAGTTTCGCGACCTTGAGGTTGGCTTCGAGTACGACTACATCAACCACGTTCCCCGCGGAACGTTAACCGCGTATGGTCTACAAGGGTATGTATTCTATACGCATCGGTCGTTACCGCATTACTACATAGATAGATCCTAGGCGAGTTTTTGGGGTTCCGTCATAGGGAAATTTTTGTTTTCCGCACCGATCCCCGACATTGGTATCAGAGCCGATTTATGCGTAGGAGTGCTGTATGGCCAGTACGCACAAGTATTGTGCGGGCATTGATCCCTTAGTTGTTACCCTCTAATGTGTACTTGCTTATATCGCGGCAGTGTTTGATGAAGCGGCCCGGACCGACCTTACGCGTATTCGTACGCAAGACTGGTTCCACGCTCAACATACGGCTTGTACCGTATAACTGGCTAGCGGGTGTCTGTCTCTCATTTGATAGTTGATATAGCATTTACAACGGAGGGCCCCAAAAGGGGTGTAATAGAGCCAACTGCCGGTTCCATGTTGTGGTTGGAAAGTTCGTAGTTTAGAAACGGTTCTAGTGCAAAAGCCCTAACAACCACGTAAAACTTGCAATAGATAAAGTAGAGGCGTCTGACTTTATTTTGCAAGGGGCATGTGATTATGATATGGCAAAGGTCGTTACGAAGGTAAAGTAGTTTACTTTTCCGTTACTAAGTAGTATAAGACTTGGCGTCAAACCAAGAGCAAGATGGAGATCATGTCGGAGCGCTCGATGGAGATCAAGGCACAAGAAAGACCATATCATATCACATTATACATATGATGTTGATACCAGTTTTTACATCTTATTGTGTGCTAGTATTTAGATACTCAACGGTAGCAAATAAGATAATCCCTATTTAATTCCAATGTTCCGTGTTCCCCTTGTGTGTGAACCACCAAGAAAGTTCTTCGGTATGAGGCAATCCAGGGTTACAGGCCTGGGTGTCAAACATATCTACGTTCGCATACAGTGGGTGTAAGCCATGTTGCACAGCGAATACACACAAGTTAGATTTGGCGAGCCTAGCACGCTAGAGAAGCGTGGCCTCGGAACACAAGAGATCGAAAGATCGAGCATGAGTCACATGGATGATGTGATTGACATTAGTGAATGTCTACCTTTGATAATGCACTGATGGCCATGACGATCGAGGGAGGTGCAGAGGATTGGGATCATGCGATCACTAAAATCGTCCAGGGGATGATCATTTTAGTGGAGACCAATTATAAATTGATCTCTTATTATAAACTTAGTCTAGATGTCTGTTTGCAAATAGCTTAGTAGATCTTAGCCTATCCCATTGAGGTCCTTTGCGACCATGGGAATATATTGCTTAATATGGAACTTAGCAAAAGGGTCCAACTTCATAGATTAATACCCACGCCTGAGGGATATCCTCGTAAAAGGTGATCTTCTCTTCTTGATACAATAACCATTAGGAGATAATTCGATGGCTCCAGAATGTTTGGAAAAACACTTAGCAATCTTGCATTAGAGTTGAGAACTCTTGAAAGGGCTTGATTGCAAAAGGAGGTCATGGATGAAAAAGGTATATGTTAGATATACAAAATTATAAATGTGGTTTTTGCAAAACTCATTGCAGTTTGCAAAGTATTTGATACTTGTCCTGTTTTGTGAAAACAGGAGGATCTGCTTGAGAATTGCTGGTTTTGAGGCAGTGTGACTTGATGACGGCAAGCAAAACAGTTGATGGCCGACATCGCCTTTTTCCTCAAAATTTATCATTTGGATTAGTGGACTTGAATATAATTTTGTAATCCTAGTTTGTGTGTCTTGCTTTTCGCGAGACGATTATTCATATGAACAAGTTGAAAACCAGTTTGTACTGTACCATTATGGTCACATTATAATTATAAATAAGTTATTCACATCACTATGTTTATGATAATAGTTTAAACATTTATAAAGGAATAGAATGCTAAAAGATGTCCAAAGATTAATAATGAAAAGACACTATAGTTTAAGTCATTTTGGTTATTGCGTGTTCTCTATGAAAGATCAGGGTCCTAGATGCATAATCTAGAGAATTTGCAAAACCATGCCTCTTGGGCAGAATGACTAAAACTCCGCATTCTGGTAAAACGGTGATATGCGAAGAAATGTTGAATCTTATACATAGTGATGTATCACATTTTCAACAAGTAGTGGTAATCATTAGTCAATTGTGGACTTAAGTGAATAAGTGTATTTACTTAATGAAACATGAAGTTTGAAATGATTTGAATTATTCAAATGAGTTCATGACTAAAGGAGGATATTGAAATTAACAAGAATACGAAGTCTTTTTGATTTGATCGACATGACTAAAGTATTCAAGTTAAGTTTAGCATAAAGGAAACTTGTGAAAGATGTTTCACAAATTATGATAATTGGATGAATTCAAACCATGTTGAAATGTCTAAACATCATAATGTATTAAGATACATATGGTATAATATCATCTCTTATAGGGTTATAGTTGTCGTTTAGAGTTAAAGATCAAAATAAGCAAACACTCATTTGAAATACAAAGGAACATCTAAAGATTCGTGGAAACAACACCATAAGTGTTATGGCACGTTCGAGTTTCTGGAGATTTCGATAAGTCAAAATCGTGGCGAATAAACAAGTATTTGTAAAGATTCTTAGGAAACTATGAATGCATCTTCCACAAGGGGCGAATCTGTTGTTTTCCAAAGTTGACGTGTCTTGTTAAAGATACACGTGGACGAAAGTAAAAGATCAAAACAAGGTATTTGACCTTACCTCAAAATTGTTGACTGGCGCTGCGGAATTTGTTTCGTGAAACCAAACTCTACAAATAGAGGAGAAACCAATGATAATGATCATAAAAGTTTCAGTGAATACTTTTACTATAGAAAGTAGGATTCAACCATATATTCTACAAGTTTGTGGAATTATATTATTGATTCACTTGTCATGTTTTGAACAAGACATACCTACGGAATACAAAGAAGCGTGATGGACCTAATTACGAGAAATGAATAGTCATTGAAATCTTGTTAGTGGAATTCTTGAATTGATAATGATCAAAAGAATTTTGGAATGTCCAAGATTATCGAGAGGACCTAGATTTGAGTGGGAGCAAATCAGCTTGGCTAATTCATAATATGTAGCTGACATATTCTGAGTGGGAGCTAAGTGAAATCCCTGGATCTCAAACATGAATGTCATATTTGAGTGGGAGCGTGAAATCATTCTGGGATATGTGGACGACATATGTGAATGATGTGATTGGTGTTAATAATATTTAAGTTAGGATGAAGTTGAAGTTATTAAACAATAAGATCTATCGAGATAGATTGGTAAGTTCAATAAACACTGAATGTCGAATGCTTCCTGGACTTGATTCTGAAAGATATTCAGAAAATCCTAAGCAAGATTCTGAAATAGCTCAGAATGGAACAAGGTAAGAAAGAAGTTCTTACTATATGAGCATTGAGTTAGTATTACAACTATGGTTGAAAGAAAGAGATGTATTGCATCTCCTATGGCTCAGTCATAGGTTCTTCCATATAACCATGTTGTATACTCAACGTAATGTGACCTGAGGTTCTGGTTGGTAGGACAAAGTCTTAACTGTAAGAATGTGTCTTTAAGTGATACCTGAGTTGATCACTGAACCGGAATTAAATTTGTACTTAAGTAGCAAGAAGCAATGTAAGTGGCATAGATGCATTTCATGCACTAGGATCTACATAGATATAGAAGTATAAAGGCTGCATCTGATGTGATGTATAATGTTATGGCAGGGCTAGTTCACTTTTAACATAGAATGATGTGTCCCAGGGCCCAGTGCCCATGAGAAAGCCCTCGACGTTGATCTAACGTCACTTTAAGCTCCTGGAATTCGGCCTCGTTCTGCTGCCATGACTATAGTATATACACAAAGGATAGCAAAGTGTGCTTCGAAGTTTAGATGACAGCGGTGAAAACGACTGTCATCATAAACATTAGAAACAAAGTCTCACTTTGTTGCCATACAAATGCTTCGACCTATTATACGATAATGGAGTGAATGTCAAAGTTAGGAAGACATTAACGATTTGCAAAAGACATAATGATCTGGTAAAACAGAACATGGACATGACGTTTCCCATGAGCATGCATGATCTATAAACGCATATGGCATATGGTTTATATGAGTAAAATGCGAGCTAGTTTATTTGTACTCTAGTGCAAGTGGGAGACTGAAGGAGATATGCCCTAGAGGCAAATAATAAATAGGTTTTTATTGTCATATCTCAATTAGTTTATAATAGTTTCATATTATGCTATAACTGTGCCAAGTAGAAACATTGGTACAGGTGTGGTATGAAACAACCAAGTCCCTAGTAGCCTCTATTCATACTAGTTCGTTGGTCACGAAGATGATCTGGGTTTCAAGATCATGGGCGTTTATGCCGACTGACAACGAGATCATATCATTAGAGAATGATGTGATTGGACATTCCTCGAAGGATTGCAACACGATCAAGTCATCTAGTTCATTGTTGCAACAACTATACCTAGACTCCTTCTCCTTAGACCGTGAGCTCATATTACTCACTGTTTCCCTAGGCTGCTTAGACTGCATCAACCGTCATCTGGTAATACAGTGGCTATAAAGGTGTACGTTGGGTATTCCGAAGGAACAGTAGATGACATGTGACTGCAAGACCGGGATTTGTTCACCCACATGACGGGTAAAGATACATACGGCCGGCTTGGTGAGATTACATCTATAAATGTTGCAACATGTGACTAGGTCACGGGGATGTAATATCACGGTAACAAGAAAACATAACTTGTTGTGAACGAGATTGAACAAAACTATGGGGTGCCAATGATCGGATCTCAGACAAGTTGTATCGAGAAACAAAAGGAAGAGGATGCTACATTTATACGGTTCAAACGACATTATCATCAGGAATGCATAGTGGTCACATGGACATCCCCGGTCCCTATGTTGATCATTGATACAGATCATGTCTAGAGCATTCCCGAGCTGTGAGAGGATACACTTAAGGGTACGAGGGGAGCAATCATTCGTAAGATGGAATCACAGTAGAGAAAGAGAGAAAGCTGGAATCGTTCCGCGGAGAGATCCGAAGTTGTTTGGAGAAAGAATAAAGGAAAACCCCCGAAAAGTGTTTTCGGATAAATGGGAATTTAAATATATATTAATTATGAATTTATATATTATAAATAATATTTAGATTCAGATTTATAAAGTCAACTTTTATATTAGGCCAAATCCTAGAGGGAAAAGGTCTAGAAATAAAAGTGCAGAAAAATAAATGGAAAAGGGCAAAACAGCTAGCCCTATGGGCGGCGGATAACCGCCACCGCACAGGGCGCCAGATAGCTAGGCGACGCTAGCAGGCAGGCTAGGTCGCCGCGGGCCGCCGTTGTCCAGCTGGCCCACCCGGGCCAAGCGAGGCAGGACGGGGCGCTGGGCGGCCGGGGGGCGAGCCGGCCCACCCGGGGTTCCCCCTTCCAGGCCACCGCAGCGAGCTGGGCCGCGCGGGTTGCGTTGGGTCCGTAGCATAGAAAACAAAAATTTTCCTACGGTGTGAACTACATGCCAAGATCTATCTACTAGGTACAAAGCAACGGGTGGACATACATCCAACGAGAACTTACCGTCGTAGACAACGAGCTTTGTTAATGAGTAGGAACTCGTGGTTGATGTAGTCGTACACTTGCCGATCTCAAGATCGTGAGGAAGTCCGAGCGCCGCAACTCAGCAGCGCATCCGCCCTCGCACACACGTTCAAGCCACCGGACAACCTCCACCTCATCGCTCCAGCGATCCAGCGGAAGCAGCAACTCCTTCTAGACGAAATGCCACCGGGAACTTGTATCTCGCTAATCCGAGACCATGGGGGAATAATTCTAGAGGGGGAGAGAGATCCTTCACAAGGAGGTGTGAGGATGAAGGAGGGAATGGGTGGCCTTTTATAGGAGGAGGGGGTTGCCCCCTCTCTCCATGGCCGGCGCATGGGGGGTGACCCCTCACCTCCCCCATTCATGTGGTGGTAACCCCTCCACATTAAAATGCCTCTTCAGATTCCCTTTTAAAGTCTCCACTTTAAATGCATTACATTTCTCCAAATTTAATGCTCTCTCATTTAATAAAACTCTTTTTATTAAATTTATTCAGAATTTTGTTAATTACTTTAATTAACAAACATTCACATATAGCCCCTTGCAATATTTCAATATCACATGCAGAACCACCTTCTGCAATTTCACCCGAAACAATTTCCGGTTTCTATTGAAACAATTCCTGTGCTTTGCAATTCTTTCGTCTGAAACATATGTGCTCCAAAATGGTGTCCGGTAACTCTTAAGTGTGCCACCCTACGGTTCGCGAATAACGCAGACATGATCGAGACCCTTTTCCGATCAATAATCAGCAGCGGGACCTGGAGATCCGTACTGACTCCTACACATTCAACGATGACTTCTGTGATCGTGAGAACCTTTAACGCTTGTAACTAAATCCCTTTGTCTCTCGATATATTACATGTCCGAGATTCGATCATCGGTATCTCCATACCTAGTTTGATCTTGTTACCGACATGCACTCTTTTCTCGTTCCCGTGATATAACATTCTAGTGATCACATCACTTGCTTGCAAGCTATCCTAATGTGATATCACCGAGAGGGCCCAGAGTATATCTATCCGTCATCTGGATTGACAAATTCCACTCTTGATCCATGAGCCTCAACTTAACACCTTCGTAGTACTGAACCCATCATTATAGTCACCCTGTTACGGTTTGACCTTTGATGTTATCAAGATACTCTTCCGGTGTTAGCAATTAACATGATCTCATGGTCTAAGGATAAAGATTACTTCGTATGATGTTATAGCAATATAAACATAATGACTTGATCATAATGCTATAATTCGGATGAATGTTCATCACATCATTCCATCAATGGTGTGACCTTGTTATTAACAACATCCAATGTCCATGATCAGGAAACCTTGATCATCTTGTTAATCAACAAGCTGGTCTATAAGAGAGGCATAACTAGGAACCCTTTTTGTTTATTAAACACACATGTATTGATGTTTCCGATCAATACAATTCTAGCATGTAAAATAAACATCTATCATATATAAGGAATATATAATAACAACTTTATTATTGCCTCTCAGGGCATATTTCCTTCAGTCTCCCACTTGCACTAGAGACAATAATCTAGTTCACACAGTGACAAATCTAACACCCATGGAGTTCTGGTGTTGATCATGTTTTGCCCTAGGGAGAACTTTAGTGAACGGATCTGCTACATTTAGGTCTGTGTGTACTTTACAAATCTTTATATCTCCATCCTTGACATGCTCGCGGATGGAGTAAAACCGGTGCTTAATATGTTTGGAATTCTTGTGAGACCTCGGTTCCTTTGCGTTGGCTATGGCTCCATTGTTGTCACAATAGATCACCATCGGGTCCAACACACTGGGAACCACACCCAATTCCGTAATGAACTCTTTCATCCAAACTGCTTCATGCGCCGCTTCTGAAGCATCAACATATTCCACCTCCGTCGTTGATCCAGCCACCACAGGTTGTTTGGAACTCCTCCAACTAATTGCTGCTCCGTTCAAGGGAAATACGTATCCGGATTGAGACTTAGAGTCATCCGGATCGGTGTCAAAGCTAGCATCGACATAACACTTAGCGACTAGCTCTTCTTCACCTCCGTATATAAGAAACATATCCTTAGTTCTTCTCAAGTACTTGAGGATGTTCTTTACCACTATCCAGTGTTCCGAACCTGGATCAGATTGGTACCTACTAGTCAAACTAATAGCATGTGCCACATCCGGTCTTGTACATAGCATGGCATACATAATAGAGCCTATGGCCGAGGCATAGGGGATCTTATCCATCATCTCTCTTTCTTTCGCCGTAGCCGGACTTTGAGTCTTACTCAATGTCTTGCCTTGCAACATAGGTAAGAACCCCTTCTTACTTCCATCCATCTTAAACTTCTTTAATATCTTATCAAGGTATGTTCTCTGCGATAGCCCAATTAGGCGCCTTGATCTACCTCTATAGATTTTAATGTCTAATATATATGACGCTTCACCAAGGTCTTTCATCGAAAATTTGCTGTTTAGATAACTGTTAACACTGTTTAAAAGATCTATATCATTTTCAATCAATAATATATCATCCACATATAATATCAGAAATGCCACATTGCTCCCACTCATTTTCTTGTAAATACAAGCCTCTCCATAAGTTTGGACAAATCCAAACTCTTTGATCACCTCATCAAAGCGGAGATTCCAACTCTGGGATGCTTGCTTCAGTCCATAGATGGATCGCTGAAGTTTGCATACCTTATTAGCATCCTTAGGATTGACAAAACCCTTAGGTTGTATCATATACAACTCTTCTTCAATCTTACCATTGAGGAACGTAGTTTTGACATCCATCTGCCATATTTCATAATCGAAATATGTAGCAATTGCTAACATAATCCTAACCGATTTAAGCATCGCTACGGGAGAGAATGTCTCATCGTAGTCAACTCCTTGAATTTGTCGAAACCCCTTTGCGACAAGTCGAGCCTTATAGGTGGTCACATTACCATCAGCATCAGTTTTTCTTTTGAAAATCAATTTATTCTCAATGGCCTTTCGGTCGTGAGGTAAGTCCACCAAGTTCCAAACTTGGTTCTCGTACATGGATTCCATCTCGGATTTCATGGCTTCTAGCCATTTGTTGGAATCCGGGCTCATCATCGCTTCTTCATACGTCGCAGGGTCATCCATTTCATCAACCATGAAATTCACAACAGGATTGCCATACAGTTCAGGAGTTGCACGTGTCCTGCTTGACCTGCGAGGTTCGGTAGTGTCCTCTTTTAGAGTTTCATGATCATTATCATTAGCTCTCTCTTCATCAGGTGAAGTCAACTCCGAAACAACTTCCGGTGCTGCGCCACTCGCCATTCCATGAAGAGAAGGTTCAATAACCTCTTCGAGTTCTACCTTCCGACTACTCACACCTTTCACGAGAAACTCCTTCTCAAGAAAGGATCCATTCTTGGCAACAAAAACCTTGCCCTCGGATCTGTGATAGAAGGTATACCCAATTGTTTCCTTAGGGTATCCTATGAAGACGCATTTTTCTGCTTTGGGTTCGAGTTTATCCGGTTGAAGTTTCTTCACATAAACATCGCATCTGTCGTCAGATTGATGACAAGTACGCCATGAGGGGGTCCTCGAGGCGTGCGGAAGAGAGGGGTGTGAGGCGTACGGTGTTCCGAGACGGTGAGCACACAAGTTTACCCAGGTTCGAATTCGCCGGCTTTGGATGGACCCTACTCCTGCTATCAATCCAGTAATATGGCAAAGCCCGAATATGGGTTACAAGGGTTTCGCCTGTGCGAGTTGAGATTGTAGACTATTGGTCGTCTAGTGTTGCCCTAAAGGCTCTCCCTAGGACGGCTTATATATATATCCGGGCTAGAGTTTACAGGAGAGATCAATCCGTCTACGACTAAGAGTTGGTTACAGAGTACATCTTGAACTACAAGTAACATTATGGGCCTAAGTCGGTAAGTCTTCTGGGCCTTTCCGTAGCCGGATGGGACTCTGTCTTCTCTCTCTAACTGGGCCGGCGATTACTCCTTCGACTCCTGCCCCTCAACCTTCTGCAACACCGGCGATTACTCCTTCTCCGGTTGCTGCAGAAGATCCGGCTCCTCCAACGGCGCCTGTGATCCTTGGATCACACACTGATGTCACCGTGGGTGCGTCAGCTCAAGATAAGGGTGAACCCTCTTCGGGTAATGATCCTTCGGCTGAAGTCTTCGCCGACAACCTCCTCAGCAACCCCGGACTTGCCAAATTTGGCTTATCCCGGAAGTCCGCAGAGGAGATCCAGTGGCTGGCCAGGCAAGTCCTGGACAAAAGCCATCTATCCCCCGAAGAGGAAGCGCAAGAAGCAGAGGACGTCAAGTTCTCTGACCTTCTCACCCAAGTCCGCCTTCGCGACGAGAGGATCAGGGCTAGAGAGCTTCCAACAGCCCCAGTAATTCCTCTTACTCTCGCCGAGAAGGTGGCAGTTGAGGTGAACGCGGGTTTAGACAAACTCACCCGCGAGCAATATGTAAGTCGGAATTCCAACTCTTGTTTTTTACCTTATGTTATATCATATCCTCTAGCCCCCAAGCATGACGTAGGATATAGAAATCCGAGTTTATGCTTTCATTAGGATGCCAAAGAACGAATTAGTGTAGCCCCCAAGGCTCGTGCTGATATTTAGAAAAAAATATTAGCCCGAGTCTTAAGTAGCTTTCTGACTTTGGGTATTCTGACTTATAGAAAGTGTATTCCTATAACCAGGAATTGTTAAAAAATGTATGTGATAAGCGGAGAGAAATCAAAGCTCTCCGGCTTAAAAATGCTGAACTCAAGCTAGCCAAGGATGAAGCCGAAGGTAACATTTCGAGATTCAAACCTTGTCTTTTACTTTTTCCAATGTCGAATTTTTCTGAACTGTTATTCTTTTTGACTTACAGCGTTGGTGAAACAATCCATCGCTATGATTGAAGAGGCCGAGAACCTCAAAACCTTAGTGGTGGAGAACAAGGGACTTCGCCAAGAGCTGGATAAGCTCAAGGCGGATCATGAAAGGAGCATAGCTCAAGTTCTCGAGTCCTCCTCCATGGCCACTGAAGAGCGCGATCTCAAGATTGCCGCTCAGGATAAGGTTATCTCGGACCTCAAAAATGAGGTTGGCAGAGAGAAGGATATCTCCCAGGTGCTCCGGGCTGAACTCCAGAGTCTTCGGGAAGAGAAAGCCAAGATTGACGACGTCATTTTTGGTATGTTCCATCTATCTGATTTATTCTTTCTTCGACTTTCATCAATGTCAGATTTTTATTGACTTGTTTTGTGTGTAGGTCCTCTCAACTTGACGGACTCCTCCTCGTCCGAACCCCGCACTCACCGGCTTACTCAAGTCGGTGATCTCATTGATGACTATCGCCAGTCCCTTCAGGACATTGGCGAATCTCTTAGGATTCCGGACATGCCAAGCATGTCGGACTTCCAAGTGCGGGAGAAGGCCAAGGAGATGCCGCAGCTTGTTCGGGACTGGAACATGTCCTATGCGCGGACCGCTGCGCATAACGCTCTCACCATGGTCATGAGCCACCATGGAAACATGGAGATATGGCAAGTGACCAGAGGGTACTGCAAAGTAGACGAAGACGGCCAGGAGCAAGACCTTCAAGCTATCATGCACTCTTGCGCCAGATATGGGTGTCACGTAGCTGATCTGACCAGCTATGAGACACCCTTCTTCACCCGCGTGGATACTCCGCCACCTCATCCAGAAGATGCCGAAGAAGTTTCCGACGATGAGCAGACCATCTTGGATCCGGACATTTCGGCAAGATACCAAGGCGGAGTAACCAGCGATCCGACAGTTCCTTCATCTCCTCCTGCATCATAGATCAGAAAACTATGTATTATTCTGGAAAGACATGATGCGTTTTGTAAATATTAAGTACTATGACTTTTGCTAGTGCCAAGTTTTTTTTATCTATTCAGCACTTTTGTCTTAAATTATTTGTGTGCCTGAAATGTTTGCATAAGCACTTGGAATTTTCCGCCTCTACTTATCGTTTATCTGGCTTTCCGCCTCGTCCCTTTCGTGAGCCGGCTAAACCTTCAGTCGGAAACTTTGCCGAGCAACGGAGCTCAATTGCTAAACCAGTTTAAAATCGGAAACAAAGCCGGCTTCCAGTACCAACAATTCACTACTCGGAAGATACCCGCATCCAGCAATCAGACAAATAACCCAAGTAAACACTAGAGTTTTTTTAGAGTTATACCCGAAGGTAGCAGTTTTAGAATCGGAAATCTAAACCAGAACGAACATGAGCGTAAAGTACTTTCAAGCATTCTGGGATTTTCGATTATGACATGATCTTTAGGAAATAAGATGGTAAAAACTTCTCAGGAAAACTTTGAGGTAACCAAAAAATTTATTTCTCACAGAGCATGTACATATGTATAATTACAAAGAAAGATAAAACTAAGAATAAAAGGGACGTAGCTGAGCAATATTCCATGGTCTGTCTAATTCTTCCGGATTTATACTGCCTCCCGCTCTCTTTCTCTTCTTAGTAGCAGGTCTTTCTTTGACTGGCCTCATGTCAGTTAAGTAGTACGACCAATTGTGCAATACTCGACTAACCAAAAAGGGCCCTTCCCATATTGGGGAAAGTTTGTGCTTTCTTTGTTGCACAAACCAGAGAACCAAATCACCTTTATTGAAAGATCTAGTTCGGACTCTCTGGCTATGATACTTGCGTAAGTTCTGCTGATAGGCTGTAGATCTCATTTCAGCAACAACGCGAACTTCTTCGACTAAGTCGAGATCATTTTGTCGAGAAATCTTAGCATCCTCTTAAATATACGCGGCCACTCTAGGAGAAGTATGAATCAAATCACTAGGAAGAACTGCTTCTACGCCATAGACCAAGAAGAAAGGTGTATATCCTGTTGACCTGTTCGGAGTTGTTCGCAAACTCCAAATTATAGAGGGTAGTTCCTCTGCCCAAGCCCCCGCAGCACGTTTTAGTGGTGCTTCGAGTCTTGGTTTCAACCCTTGTAGAATTAAACCATTTGCTCTTTCGACTTGTCCGTAAGCCTGTGTATGTGCGACTGACGCAATGTCAAGCCGGATATTTTTATCGTCGCAGAATTCAACCAACTCTCCCATTGAAAATTACTCCCGTTGTCCGTGATAATGCTATGCGGATAACCATACCGGATTATAACATCCTCAACAAATCTTTTGGCTGTTTCTCCATCACAACTAGTGACAGGCTTAGCCTCGATCCATTTCGTGAATTTATCCACCATCACTAAGAGGTGAGTAAATCCACTTCGAGATCGTTTAAAAGGTCCTACTATATCAAGCCCCCAGACCGCAAAAGGCCATGTTATTGGTATTGTTCGCAGCTGATCAGCCGGAACATGAGCTTGCTTGGCGTACTTTTGGCAGCCTTTGCATGTCTTGACTAATCGTTCGGCATCTGCCTGAGCTGTAAGCCAGAAAAAACCATGTCGAAAAGCTTTTGCCACCAAAGATTTGGCTGTAGCGTGGTGACCATACTTGCCTTCGTGGATTTCTCTTAAGATTTCCACTCCTTCCGGAGATACACAACGCTGAAAAACCCCAGAAACACCCCGTTTATGGAGCTCACCTTTAACAATAGTATAGGCTTTTTCTCGTCGGATAATCTGCTGGCTCAGCACCTCGTCTTTGGGTAATTTGCCATCTACCAAGTAATCAAGGTAGGGTTGAGTCCAGCTGGGAATTACAGCCAGAACTGCTATTAAAGGTGAGTCGGATTTGGTCGGATACTCCTCATCTACTCCCTTTATTGAGGGAACTTTGAGGTGCTCTAAAAATGCGCCATCCGGAACCTCTTTCCGCGCAGAACCTATTCGAGATAGTGCATCTGCTTCCTCATTTTCTGCTCGAGGGATGTGTTGAACTTCAAACCCCTCGAACGATTTAGATAGATCATCCACGACAGCTTTATATGCTGCCATGTGCTTATTTGCATTACAAATATCTGACACTTGCTGAGCAACAAGATCCGGATCTCCATAACACATCAAACGTCAGATGCCAATATCCTTAGCAATCCGGATTCCATGCAGCAGTGCTTCATACTCGGCAATGTTGTTTGTCGCTGTGAAGTGGATCTGTAGCACATATAAAAGTTTATCTCCTTGGGGTGATTTGAGCACCACGCCAGCCCCCGAGCTCCCCTAGCCTTGGATCCGTCAAAAAAGAGGGTCCAATATTCCGACTCCGGGAGGACCATGTTCTCCTTGGTCTCTGTCCAATCAGCGACAAAGTTGGCAAGGATCTAGGATTTGATTGCTGTCCGGGGTTTGTACTCAATATCGAAAGCTGAAAGCTCTATGCCCCATTTGGCGATGCGTCCTGTAGCATCGCTGTTATTGATTATATCTCTCATGGGAGCTTTGCTCACCACGGTAATTGGGTGCTCCTGAAAATAGTGTCGTAACTTACGAGATGCCAGAAAAATGCCGTAAACCAACTTTTGATAGTGCGGATATCGCTGTTTGATTCTGTCAGGACCTCGCTGACAAAGTACGTCGGACGCTGCACCAGGTGCTCCTGGTTTTCTTCTGGTCTCTCCACCACCATAACTATACTAACAACCCTGTTTGTCGCAGCAATGTAAAGCAACATCGGTTCCTGAGGTTCCGGTGCTGCAAGGATGGGAGCAGATGAGAGTACTTTCTTCAGGTCTTGTAGTGCAGCTTCAGCTTCGTCAGTCTAGACAAAATCCTTGGTTTTCTTCAGTAGTTTGTATAATGGTGCGGCTCTTTCACCAAGCCGGCTTACAAATTGACTAACCGCGGCAATGCAACCAGTTAATCTTTGTACATCCTTCAGGCGAGTTGGCCTGAAAATATTGAGAATAGCCTCTATGCCTCGTTGAGACACAATAAAACCTAACAATTTTCCGGCTGGTATTCCAAAGAAGCATTTCTTCGGGTTAAGCATGATGTTGTATTTTCGTAAATTGGCGAACGTCTCCTCTAAGTCGGAAACCAATGTTTCCTTCTTTTTGGACATGACCGTGATATCATCCACGTATGCATGTACATTCCGCCCGAGTTGATCATGGAGGCAACGCTGCATCGTGCGCTGGTACGTAGCTCCAGCGTTCTTCAGCCCAAAGGGCATCGTTACATAACAGAAGGTTCCAAAAGGGGTTATGAATGAAGTCTTGATTTTGTCAGATTCCTTCATCCGGATTTGGTGATAACCAGAATATGCGTCGAGAAAACAGAGGAGTTCCGAGCCTGCCGTAGAATCGATAACTTGATCAATTCTAGGCAGAGCGAACGGATCTTTAGGACAAGCCTTGTTCAAGGCAGTATAATCAACACACATCCTTAAATCAGTAGTGTCATTTTTAGGGACCATTACAGGGTTGGCCGACCATTTAGTATGGATGACCTCTTCTATGAATCCGGCTAACTCGAGCCGCGCTAGTTCCTTAGCTATTGCCTTACGCTTTTCATCACCAAACCGTCGTAAGGACTGTTTGACGGGTTTAGCGTTCGGGTTTACATTTATAGAGTGATCGGCAAGTTCCCTAGGTACTCCGGTCATGTCAGATGGCTGCCATGCGAAGATATCTTGATTTGCTCGGAGGAAATTGACAAGCGCGCCTTCCTATGCGCTACTTAGGCCTGCGCCTATCTGGGTCACCTTGGAGGGGTCATCATCCTTCAATGGCATCGTCTTCGTCTCTTCTGATGCCTTGAACTCTGGATTTGGTTTTGTCACCTCCTTCTTTGTCGCGGGCATCTCGGACGGATCTATGCTCTTCTTGATCTCCTGGTACTCCTGGGCGTGCAGCACGGCTTCGGCAAAGGCGGCATTTCCATCCTCGCACTCTCGCGCTTTCTTCGGGTCTCCCCTGATGGTGATCACGCCGTTGGGACCTGGAATTTTCATCATATTGTAAATGTAACACGGACGAGCCATAAAATCCCAGTAAGCCGTACGTCCGAATATAGCGTGGTATGCACTCTTGAATGGGACCACTTCGAAGGAAAGTGCCTCCGTTCGATAATTTTTTGGTGTTCCAAAAGTAACATCCAAAGTGATCTCTCCTAGGGAATTGGCTTGTCCTCCTGGTACAACCCCGTGAAAAATCACAGAGCTATGGTTAAGCTGTGTTTCCGAGATTTTCATCCTGCGTAGCGTTTCTACATAGAGAATATTGATGCTACTACCACCGTCCATGAGGGTCTTGGAGAAACCATAACCGTCAATAAGTGGATTGACGATTAAGGCGTATTTTCCTCGCCTATGCAACTTAGGCGGATGATCAGTGTGGTCAAATGTGATTGCCACCTCCGACCAGTCCAAATACTAAGGGACAGCTGGAACTATTGCGTTGAGCTCGTGGAGAACTGCTTTCTTGACCTTTGCTGGTTGAGATCCGAGGAAGGTGACGTAAGTGTCCTTCTTGGTAGGAAATGTTTTCTTCCCTTCCGACTTGGGATTTGAAGCGTCGGCTTCCTCCATGTCGGAATCTTCCTTGGTCTCTTTTTCTTTTTCGAGATTTTTCTTTCCCTTCTTCCGCTTAGCTTTGTAGCCCGCGGTATCATCTCTCTTGATGTCATCGTTAAAATGACATTCAGCGTTGGGGTGGGATGAGCCCCCATTGGCGTCTAAGTGATGCACACATGGGTTATTGGCAATGTCGGCCCAAGTGTAGGTTTTGCCTGGTTATTGCTCTCCTCTACCTTGGACCCTTGATGTCCCACGACTACGCCCGCGGCCTCCACCACGTCCTCCTCGTCCTCCAGTCCCGGAAACAGTAGTGACTACTGTTGTCTCCGCGTTTGGTTTTTCTTCCGAGGTGTTTTTGCGTTTCTGAGCCTGTTGCGTTGTCTTTGCTGACTGTGGTACGGCCAGGACGTTAAGTAATCCCTCTGCATCGTCATCAGCATCTGCATACTTGCTCGCTGTTTCTATCATCTCTCCTAGATCAGTAACCTTGTCACACTTCAAGCGATGGCGCAGTAACCCAATTGGGAGACCTGAAATAAAAGCTTCAATCGCAGTTTGATCGTTTACTCCCTCGCAGGAGTTCTTGGTGTCAATCCATCGTACGAGATAATCTCGGCAAGTTTCTCTGGCTTTCTGGGTGCAACGCTGTAGGTCTCCAACCATACAGGGCCTCCGATATGTGCCTTCGAAATTCCGAAAGAACGCACTTTGTAAGTCATACCAGTTGTGGATGGTGTTTGCCGGAAGCTCATTGAGCCATGATCGCGCCGTCTTCCGCAACATAAGTGGGAGATATCGGGTTGCGACCAGGCTGTTTCTGCCTTTAGCGATGCAGCAAG
Source organism: Avena eriantha (assembly GCA_910589775.1). NCBI lineage: Eukaryota > Viridiplantae > Streptophyta > Magnoliopsida > Poales > Poaceae > Avena > Avena eriantha. The sequence continues at coordinate 83,061,291 of OU342742.1, forward strand.
CTTGGAAGAAGTCCTGTAACCAGGTGTCTGGCCGAGCAATGCCGTCGTAGGCTTGAATATGTCTTGAGATAGCAAATCCTTCCGGGAATTTTGTAGCTCTAATGCATGGTCCAAAGCACTTTGGGCCCACGTACACGTCATCGTTTTCGTAGCGCCGAGCCTCTATGTTGGAGTTGATCCTGTGCCTTGCGTCGTTCGGGGATAGGGATCGTCCCGAATATCGGTTGTGGCTGCGGTGCCTTAGAGACGGACTCCGGCTTCTGCCACCACCTCCTCCGTCATGTCATCCTCCTTGACCTCCTTGGGGGCCGTTGTGATAACTGTGCAGTGGAGAGGGTGGTGCAGCTGTGTTGTTTCCGGCTGATCGCCGGCCTCCGTCCGGAGCGTCATTATTCCGGTTCTGGGGAGGTTCTTAACTGTGACGAGCCCCCTGCCGGCTTGTACCAGCATGGTTTCCGTCGTTCCTTCGTCTGTCGTTCCCACCATGGTAAGGTTCAGGCGGACGGTTTTCATGTCTAAGAGGTGGCATTTTCTGACGATCCTCCTCCCGACGTTTTTCTTTATCTTCTCCCTTTCGGGAAGGATTCCTCGGATTGAGTGCAGCGATTGCGTCTTTCTCGGCTACTGGAGCGACGTTGCTCCAGTTATGTGTAGCTCTGCGGTGCTGCCCCGTCGATCCGGTTCTTGAATAATTGTCTTCCCTGCGTTCGGGGTTATGATACTGTGCCCGAACATAGTGGGATCCTATGCCAGCCCATGCCGGATCTATGCGACATTGGTCGGGATCCAAGACCAGCTTTTGGCTTCCCGACAGGGCAACCTTTTGCTGCTCCAGTCCCTTGTTGAGTAGCTTGATACCCAAATGTATCTCTTCTAGTCCTGGATTAGCTGATAGAATTTCGCGAGCTGCCACAGTATTTTGCATTAGTGTCGGGTAAACCCAATCTCCATTGCCGTCCTTCCGTGGCTTTCCCATCTCATCTCCAAAAAGGACGGCACGGACACGTGGGAATTGGTTATCATCTACGTGACGCTTCCGTGTCTTCTGATGCAGACGGGACATGTACTCCTTCTTTGACATGCGCTTCTTCTCCACCTCGATGTTTTGGGCTTCATCAAGGAGTTGTTGACGACGCGCTTCTAGGGCTTGGTCCCTTTCGTCCAGCTCATCTGCGGTAAGTTCTACAGCTGTAGGGATAGGTGTGGTTAATGCGGCATCGATGAGTTTACACGCACCTTCAGTGATCACGTGCCCATCCACCGATGCTTATTTTTTCGGCTCGTCTGGGATAAGTTCTCCATCCGAGTCTTCCTCGTATTCCTCGGCAATCACCTCCTCTGTCAGAGGGTCTTTTGCCGGGGTCTTGTTTTTCTTGTTCTTTTTCTTTGCCCTCTTGGCAGCGCCGGTAGCAAAGACGGCTTTGGGTCCGTTTCCCGGAGTCAAGCTTTGAGCGGTACTTTCGGACATCTGGAGTTCGGGATTGTCTCCGACCTCCATATCATCCTGCGCTTTGGGAGAGTGTTCCCCGGATCCTTCATCCATGGCTTCTCCGTCTTCTGCAGCTTTGGAGTTGTACTCCTTGTCATATTCCGTGGAGAACTTTCGGAAATCTGACGACGTCTTGGACTCATCTGAGGATGCGGGAACGTCGGCGTTTGTTCCAATTGCCTCCAGCACCGAGTCGGTGTTTTCTGCAGCATCGGTAGAGCTGGATCCGGATCCAACGTATCCAATGAAGTGCGATGCGTGCTTCCTGAGGTACCTGAGGAAAGGCTTGTCTGTCCCGACATCATCGGAGTCGGGATCAGTGTCGTTGATGTGCTCCGCCTGGATTTCGACTTCCACGGGTGGGTCGATCTGGGATCCGGCTTCTCCAGGGAGATCCACTCCGGATTCGACTTGGTCCGCGAGGTTTTCTTCAGGCTTGGATTTCTCCACTATCTCCGCAACTGGTGCGGGCTGGGTGGGATTAGGGTTTTCTGAGATCCAGAACTCTGCCGCCTCCACGGACAAAGGGGACCCAGAAGTTTCTTCTGCCTCTATCATCACCGCTGGGGTGGGTTGGGCAGGGTCAGCGAAACCGATGTAAACATCGATCTCGCCAAACGACATGATTGTATAAGCAGTCACGGCCTCCCTAGCCGGAATCCAAGTCTCGTCGAGAACGATGAGAGGGACGTCGCTGGCGTAGAGGATGCGACCGACGGCGATGGTCTCGCCGATTCTGATTCTTGCAGATTCCGCTCGGAACGCAGATCCGAAGCTCACTTGCCCCACGGTGGGCGCCAACTGTCGTCGGATTGATGACAAGTACGCCATGAGGGGGTCCTCGAGGCGTGCGGAAGAGAGCGGTGTGAGGCGTACGGTGTTCCGAGACGGTGAGCACACAAGTTTACCCAGGTTCGAATCCGCCGGCTTTGGACGGACCCTACTCCTGCTATCAATCCAGTAATACGGCAAAGCTAGAATACGGGTTACAAGGGTTTCGCCTGTGCGAGTTGAGATTGTAGACTATTGGTCGTCTAGTGTTGCCCTAAAGGCTCTCCCTAGGACGGCTTATATAGATGTCCGGCCTAGGGTTTACAGGAGAGATCAATCCGGCTACGACTAAGAGTTGGTTACAGAGTACATCTTGAACTAGAAGTAACATTATGGGCCTAAGTCGGTAAGTCTTCTGGGCCTTTCAGTAGCCGGATGGGACTCCGTCTTCTCTCTCTAACTGGGCCGCCCGTGAAGCAAAGCTCTAACCCGAAGTGGGCCACCCTGGTCAGTGAGGAACGTTGAGGATACCCGGAAAGTATATCCCCAACAGCATCCCCAAACCTTAAGAAATGACAGCTTAGGTTTGTTTCCAAACCATAATTCATACGGTGTCGTTTCAACGGATTTAGATGGTGCCCGATTTAAAGTGAATGCAGCTGTTTCCAGTGCGTAACCCCAAAATGACAGAGGTAAGTCAGTCAGAGACATCATAGATCGAACCATATCCAATAAGGTACGATTACGACGTTCCGACACACCATTACGTTGTGGTGTTCCGGCATGCGTGAGTTGTGAAACTATTCCACACTCTTTCATGTGTGTGCTAAACTCGTAACTTAGATACTCTCCTCCACGGTCAGACCATAGAAATTTGATCTTTCTATTACGATGATTTTCCACTTCATTCTGAAATTCCTTGAACTTTTCAAAAGTTTCAGACTTGTTTTTCATCAAATAGAGATACCCGTATCTACTCAAATCATCCGTGAAAGTAACAAAATAACGATATCCACCTCGCGCCGACACACTCATTGGTCCACACACATCAGTATGTATGATTTCCAATAGATCTGTCGCCCGTTCCATTGAACCGGAAAACGGCGTTCTAGTCATCTTGCCCATAAGGCATGGCTCACATGTATCAAATGATTCAAAATCAAGTGATTCCAAAAGTCCATCAGAATGGAGTTTCTTCATGCGTTTAACGCCAATATGACCTAGACGGCAGTGCCACATATATGTAGACATATCATCATCAAGTTTAATCTTTTTAGCATTAACATTATGAATGTGTGTAATATTACTATCGAGATCCAACAGAAATAAACCATTCAACATAGGTGCATGACCATAAAAGATATCATTCTTATAAATCGAACAACCATTGTTTTCAGATTTAAAGGAATGACCACTTTGTATCAAACACGATCCAGATACAATGTTCATGCTCAGTGCAGGCACCAAATAACAATTATTTAGGTTTATAACTAATCCCGATGGCAAATGGAGAGGTAGCGTCCCGACGGCGATCACACCAACTCTTGATCCATTGCCGACCCGCATCCTGACCTCATCCCTTGCTAGTTGTCGCTTGTTCCGTAGCCCCTGAACCGAGTTACATATATTAGCAACCGATCCGGTATCAAATACCCAGGTGCTACTGCGAGTATTAGTCAAGTACACATTAATAACATGTATATCAAATATACCTTTGTTTGCCTTGCTAGACTTCTTGTTCGCCAAATACTTGGGGCAGTTGCGCTTCCAATGGCCAGTTCCCTTGCAATAGTAGCACTCGGTGTTAGACTTAGGGCCAGCCCGGGGTTTCTTTTCAAGCGTGGCAATAGACTTGCCACCCTTCTTTCCCTTGTGCTTGCCTTTCTTGTCCTTCTTGAAACCAGTGGTCCTATTGATCATCAACACTTGATGTTCTTTCCTAATCTCCACTTCTACAGTCTTAAGCATTGACAGAAGCTCGGAAGAGACTTCTTCATGCCCTGCATATTATAGTTCATCACGAAGCTCTTGTAGCTAGGTGGCAGAGATTGGAGAACATGATGTATGCCTAAGTCAATGGAAATCGTTATTCCCAAGGACACAAGCTTATCGGCGTACCCAGACATTTTAAGTACGTGCTCACTAACGGAGCTATTTTCCTCCATCATGCGAGCCCGTCGTCAGCACAGGCCACTGTTCCTGCGTCACCCTCACAAAGTCTTCGGTATGGCCGGGTGGTTGCCAGTCTTGTCATCGAACAGGGCGTACCGTGCACTGATACGCACGTCGTCCTGTCTCACTGATTGGGTCTAGCTACGTCGCCGTATCCGGCTGTCTCTTGCTGATCCAGCTACCGGGTGATAGCCGGCCTGTCTTACCCTGTCCGGCTGCATCTGGTCAGCCGGACGTGATCTTATTGCCTGGTTTCTTGTCCGGTTTGGGTACCTGGGAATCATCCCCCCGACACTAGCCCCCGAGCGCGTGTGGATTCCGCCCTTAGGAAAAATGTGCACGCGCTCCTTCTTGTTTTTGAATTTGTGTCCGGCTGTGCTTGGCAGTTGCGCTACCCGTGACGTCAGTGCTGACGCCGGCCACGCGCGCACGCGCCATCATTGCTCTGCGGCGGGCAGCGTAATGTCCCGTCGCACGTCGCCTCGGGAAACCGCTGTCCGGCGCTTCGGTTCCCGCTTCGGGATCTTCTGCGCGTCCTGCTTCGGCACACCGGATCCTGGGCGGCGGTTGGGGTGAGGGCCGTCCGGATGCGCGCCACGTGGCTCCATTGACGGTTGCCCTTCTGGCCCCTTTAAAGGGACGCCGCGGGGGAGGCAGTTCCTTTCCTTCGCTCCTCCGCTGCAGTCTCCTTCTCCCTCGCGTGCTTCTGCTCCTGCACCCTTGCCTTCTGCGCCGTAGCCCGCTGCGCCGCCCGCTCGTTGTCGCCGTCGCTACGGGCCACCGCCAGTCTTCCGTCGTCGTTCCCCCTGTCAGCTAGAGATGGCCGCCGACCGCAGGGCTTGGTGCGGCTCCTCCGTCACCGAGGACCACATCGAAAAGTACCGCGCCACCTGCGTTCTCCCGTCGTCGGAGGAGGTGGCAGTGCGGTTGGCACCGGCGGGGGAGGTGTCGACGCACCTGGCGAAGGGGGAGCGCGTCATCTTCCTCTCCAATCTGGCGCACGGGTTCGCCCTTCCGGTGCATCCCTTCCTCTTGACGTTTCTCGCCTTCTTCGACCTCTGACTTCACCACCTCGGCGCCAACGGCATCGGGACGCTGGCGCACTTCATGGCGTTCTGCGAGAGCTATCTCGGGATCCAGCCGGATCTCGGGCTCTTCTGTCGGCTCTTCCAAGTCCGACAGCAGGTGCAGTACACGAAGGGGCCACTAGTCGTCTGCGGCGGCGCCTCCATCTACTCCCGCTCTCAATCCGGCTACCCCAAGTTCTTGCTTCAGGACACGGTACGGCTGTGGCAGCAGTCGTACTTCTACGTCAAGAACGTCACCAACGTCGACCGGATAAATCTTCTGGCCTTCCAGGATGTCGAGTCGAGCCGGCAGAACTGGGACTTGAAGTTCCACGGCGACAAGGCGGAGACGGACGCGATGCTGCGGCGCATGCGCTCTGTCGTCACCTGCCGGCTAACCGTCCTAGACATCACTCTTAGCTGGATGTCCCGGCTGATGATGCCGATGCAGCAGCGGGCGCACAAGATGTGCTATTACTTCGGCCGGCTAGACCCGACCCGGCTGTCGCGTCGTGATCCCCGTTACCACAACTTGAAGGAGTGGGTGTGGACGATCACTAAGGAGCGGCTGCCGGAGAACTGGAAGTTTAGTCTGGCGCCCTACAGCCGGGAGAACCGCGTGCCTCAGGTAAATTGCTGTAGCTGAAAACTTTATTTGCTCTTTCTGTGTTGTTTCCCTATTCTGTCTGACTGACTTCTTGTATTCGTCAGATCTTTGCTTGCATCCTTCACGAGGAGGGCGAGGCTCCCCTCGAGGTATTCACGCCTGACTTGCCCGAGCCGCGCGCTTGGCGGTTCGGCGAGGAATCGGACGGGGACGGCGATGCCTTCCCCAGCCGGAATGACGAGCCGGCTGCCGACCCACACGCGGAGGTGCACGAGGAGGAAGAGTCTGCGCCGACCGTGGACCCGGCGACGCGCTCCGCGACGGATGGCGAGGCAGGTGGGAGCGCCTCCAGTCGTTCCGGCTCCCGCCGGCCTGCGACGGAGGAGCCGGTTCCCAAGAGGAGTCAGTCTGGCGCCCTGCCGCCAAGCCGTCTTGGCCGGAAGAAGGGGCCGCCCCCAATTGTGCCGGGGTACGTTCTTTCTCCCCCCGTTTTCTTTTGGTGCCTTGCGTCCGCTTGCCCTTTTTTCTTCTTTTTCTGACTTTGGTTTATTTTGCCTTTGCCTTCTCCTCCTTCTCTTTAGCACGCTGGTCTCTTTCGGAGCCACGAGCCCGGCACGAGCGTCGGCCGGGTCGCCGCCCCGTGCCCCGGCTGCGCCAACCGGCGCCCCTCCTTCTTCTGAGGCGCAGCCCTCGCCTCCCCCTCGAGCTGAGCCGACCGCCCCCGCCCAGCCGGAAGGTCCTCAGCCGGAAGCGGAGCCCTCCCAGCCGGAAGGCTCCTCCGCAGGCGCGCGGGGGGCTGCCGGCAAGGAGCTCGTCGTTGTTGGTGATGACAACTCCGACGAGGAGCCTGGGGAGGAATGGCGAACAGCGGTGGTCGCAGCGAAGGTGTCCTTGGCCGTCAACACCATGGACGACGACGCTTCCTCCACTGCCTCTCTGTCGGACCTTGCCGCCATGCTCGAGCTGGCGGTGAAGGAGATCCGGCTGCTGGAGGCCGCAGCCGGCGGGAACCGGACGTTGCAGCAGAAGCTTGCTGCCGCCAACGGTACTTCCCAGAGTAAGTTCGCCTCCCTTTTTTTACTGATAGCCGGAATTTCCGCAGCCATCCTCGTGTGCGCTCAGCGCGAGATCGATCGCTTGAAGAAAGCGAACGACCGGCTGAGCAAGTCCAATTCCACTCTGTGGCTGTAGAACAAGGATTGGCACGCGAGGGTAGACGGTCTGGAGGCCACCATCAAGGAGCGCGACGCCTCGCTCGCTAGCCGGGCCGAAGCCTTCACCCTTCTCGAGGCCCAGAACAAGGACCAAGAGAAGGAGATCAAACGGCTGGCGATCAAGGAGAAGGCCCTGGTGGAGGAGCTGATGCAGGCCGGCCACACTGCCAAGGGTGAGTTCCTTTTCCCGTCTTCCTTTCTTTTCGGATCTGGTAGCCGGATCTGACCCCTCTTTTCTGACAGCCTTTTACCCCGGCATAGACCTGCTAGCCTACAACCGGCTGCAGGAGAACTGGCCGGGAGCGCAGCCGACGGCCCAGGAGCTCGTCGTCCTTCTTGGCGAAGAGGCCGCCAAGATTCGTCAAGCGGTGCTAGACGTCTTCTCCTTCATGTGTCCGGAAGCTCCGGTTCCGGAAACGATGGCGCAGTTGGCCGCGAAGGTGGGAGGAGTGCCGACTGCGATGGACCGGCTGCGGGAGTTGGCGGCGCGGGCCAGAGCGGAAATGACTCTAGCCCTCATGCTCTCCTGGTACAAGGATGCCCGTGTCGAGAAGATCGATGGTGGCTTCCGTGTCGGAGCCGATCTTGCCGCCATCCGCCAAGCCCATCCGGAGCTCCGTGGATCTGCCATCAAGATTGCCGACTACGTGGATCCCGACGAGGCGCTCACCAACTCGGAGTCCGTCGGTACTCCCGATGTGGAGGGCCCGATGCCACCGCCCGCAGGCGCCGGAACCGGATCAAGCTCTACGCCTCCTCTGCCGCCCGAAGCTTCTGCCGGCCAAGATCCCCCTCACGGCAAGAGTCCTGCCGCCTAGTTATTACCCCGGGATGCCGGGTGTATTTGTCTTGTCTTGCATGTTCCCGAACCTTGTCTGTTTGTACCGGCTGTCTTTGATGTCGGGTAACTTATGGGAGCTTCGTCTCCCTTTTGTTTGTTAACGTTGAAATTCTTGAGTCTCCCTTAACTTGTCCGCTGAGTTTCCTTTTGATATTTTGTCGGCTTGCTCCGCCTGGCTAACCTTGTCCAGCTACACACTCTTAGCCCAGCGAACTACACCTCCAGTGGGGGCGCGCTAGCGCACCCACTGGGTGTAGCCCCCGAGATTCGGAGTAGCTGGCGTAGCCAGGTGCTTCGAATCTTCCTTATTTTTCCCAAGTCTTCTAACTTTATCCGACTGGCCTCGTCCCAGTCGGCTGCTTTCGTCGGCTGAACGCCTTCAGCCGGGGGAACTAACATTCCAGTGGGGGTGCGCGAGCGCACCCACTGGGTGTAGCCCCCGAGATTCGAAGTAGCTGGCATAGCCAGGTGCTTCGAATCTTCCTTATTTTTCCTTGCTCCTTCCCTTGCCCTCACCTGGGCTCCGAATCGGCTGGCTAAACGCCCTTAGCCGGTCAGGGACTAACAGTCTCCGCTGGGGGCGCGCGAGCGCACCCAGTGGGTGTAGCCCTCGAGATTCTGAGTGCTTGATGAAGGCAAGGACTTCGAATCTTCTTTCCTTCTCCTGAATTCCAACTCGGGTAGTCGGACAAGAATGTACATACGCATACACACATGTCCACATAGGTTAGTAGGTTAGTCTGTCAAATTGTACCCGGAAAACGGCTTGTTTTTTCGAAAACTGGCTTGTCCCTTTTTAGACACTTAGTCGCTTTCCCGTGTGCTCTGCTGTTTTCGCTACGTCCTTGCCGGGCAGCCAGGTTGCGGTCTGCAGCCGGAATCGAAGGGAGCTGACAGTACATTGCACACGGTACTAATGGCTTAGCAGCTGGATTGGTTCGAATCAGTCGCAGGGCCGGGACGCCCGGTCTGCTGCGTCTCCTCCCCGTTTTTCGTGTGGGATGCCTCGGGCTTTTGCTCTTGCTAGCCGGACAGCCGGGTTGCGGTCTGTAGCTGAGACGAAGAGTGGGCCTCTGACATCATCACACACTACTCAGCCGGTTTGTTGACTTAGCAGGCCGGGCCAGCCGGCGAGCGTCTGGGTAGGGGTTGCCGGAGCCGAAAAATTTGAACCGAAAAACAGGTGCACACACATTTCTAGTAAGGAGCCCCCGAGATTCTCGTGGGGGTCCGCATTTTTATTCATGGGGTTTTCGGGATACATACACTGCCTAGCGACTAGGGGTAAAACGGGCGCAGCAGGGCCGCGTTCCAGGGACGCTCGGTCTCCTCGTCTGATTTGTCCATCTTGTTCTTGCGTGGCTACTGCGCGCCGATGAGGTAGTAGGAGTCGTTGGGCAGCGCCCGGCTGATGATGAAGGGGCCCTCCCAGGGTGGTGATAGCTTGTGAATGCCCTTCGTGTCCTGCACCAGCCGGAGAACCAGGTCACCCTCGCGGAATGCGACTGGGCGGATCCGGCTTGAATGGTAGCGACGTAGTCGTTGCTGGTATAGGGCTGATCTGGACAGGGCCAGCTCGCGGGCCTCCTCCAGGACGTCCACTCCGTCCTCCCGCGCCTCCCTGTTGGCTTTTTCGTCGTACAGGAGCTTGCGAGGGGAGTCGAACTCGATGTCGGCGGAGAGAATGGCTTCCGATCCGTAGACCAGGAAGAATGGCGTGAAGCCGGTTAACCTATTCGGCATGGTGCGGAGGTTCCACAGCACAGCCGGAAGTTCTTCGATCCAACATCCGGGTGACCGCTCTAATGGCTCGATGAGGCGTGGCTTGATGCCGCTAGCACCAAGCCGTTTGCTCTTTCGACTTGCCCGTTGGATTGCGGGTGCACGATGGAGGCAAGGTCCAGTCGGATGCCCTTGTTGCTGCAAAACCGGGCGAAGGCCCCCTTGGCGAAGTTCGTGCCGTTGTCGGTGATGATGTTTTTGGGGTAGCCGAAGCGGTTGATGATGTCAGTGAAGAAGGTAACAACCGTCGCTCCATCCAGCTTCCGGATAGGCTTGGCCTCGATCCACTTTGTGAACTTGTCCACCGCTACCAGTAGGTGGGTCATGCCCGCGCATGCTCGCTTGAAAGGACCGACCATGTCGAGGCCCCAAACTGCGAAGGGCTAGGTGATCGGTATGGTCTTGAGTACCGAAGTTGGCATGTGCCTGAGCTGCCCGAAGCATTAGCACCCATTGCATGCGCGGACCAGCTGCTCAGCGTCCTCGAGGGCGGTGGGCCAATAGAAACCATGGCGGAATGCCTTGGCGACTATCGCCCTTGACGAAGCGTGGTGCCCGCACTCGCCCTGGTGGATATCCTTGAGTAGCCGATAGCCCGTGTCCACATCGACACATCTTTGGAAGATACCGGATACGCTGCGCTTGTACAGCTCGCTGTTTATGATGGTGTACGTGTGCGCGCGGCGCCAGATTTGCCTGGCCTCCACCTCGTCATCCGAGAGTTCTCCATTGGCGATGTAGCTCATGAAGGGCTGTGCCCAGGATGGCACTTCCCGAATGACGCGGACGCTCCTGTCCTCCAGCTAGCGGATGTCGGGGGGTCGTCCGGGTGGCGTACCCGGGACGGTAGCCCCTGAGCCACTAGGCGAGCCGGCAGCCCTCGGGTCTTGCGAGGCGGAAGGCACTGCCTGGCCGGAATTGGTGCTTCGAATCTTCTTCTTCGGCGGTTCTGCCGGCTCTGCTTCTGCCGTTCCGTCAGCCGGAACGCTTCCTGCCCAGACGATGGAGTCTGATTCTGGTGACGGGTTGATGGATGGCTTGCGCAGGTGCTCCAAGGAGACCCCTGGTGGGATGGCCTGCCTGGTGGATCCGATCTTGGAGAGCGCATCGGCTGCCTCGTTGTTGATGCGGGGGATGTGGTGAAACTCGCACCCGTCGAAGGAGGCGCTGAGCTTCTAGATGTGGAATCGGTAGAGAGCCATGTTGCATCTCTGGCGTCCCATTCTTCGGACACCTGCTGCACCACCATGTCCGAATCACCGAAGCACAGGATCCGGTTGACACCGATCTCCTTGGCCAGCCGGAGCCCGTGCGCCAGTGCCTCGTATTCGACTACGTTGTTGGAGGCCTTGAAGTGGATCTGCAGCACGTACTCCAGCCGGTCTCTTTTGGGCGAGGTGAGCACGATGCCGGCTCCCAAGCCCCCGAGCATCTTCGACCCGTCGAAGTGCATCCGCCAGTGGTCCGAATCCGGAACCGGTGGGAGATACTGGGTCTCGGCCCAGTCGACGAGGAAGTCCGCTAACACCTGCGACTCGATCGTGAGCCGAGGCTCGTACTGGATGGAGTAGGCGGCGAGCTCGATGGCCCACTTGGCGACTCGGCCGGTGGCGTCCTTGCTGCCGATGATTTCTGAAAGGGGTGCAGTGCACACGACCTTAATCGGGTGCTCCTGAAAGTAGTGCTTGAGCTTCTTGCATGCCAGGTACACACCGTAGCACATATTTTGGTAGTGGGGGTAGTTCTGCTTGGAGAGGGAGAGAACCTCGCTGAGGTAGTAGACGGGTCTCTGAACCGGCTGAGCCTTGCCTTCCTCGGGGCGCTCCACCACCAGGACGACGCTGACGACCCGGCTGATGGCTGCTATATAGAGCCACATCGGCTCCTTGCTAGCCGGCGTGGCTAGGACCGGTGCTATGGATAGCATGCGCTTGAGGTCGTGAAACGCGGTGTCGGCTTGCGAAGTCCAGGAGAACTTGTCCGTCTTCTTCATTAGCTGGTACAACGGGAGTGCCTTCTCCCCCAGCCGGCTGATGAAGCGACTGAGGGAAGCCAGGCATCCGGTGAACTTCTGGACCCCAAGCAGGTTCCTGGGCGGCTGCATCCTCTCGATGGCCGCGATCTTCTCCGGATTCGCCTCGATACCTCGTTGTGATACAAGGAAACCGAGTAGCTGGCCGGACAGTACCCCGAAGACGCACTTCTCTGGGTTCAGCTTCATCTGGTACTGGCGGAGGTTGCCAAATGTCTCTCCCAGATCCTCGAGGAGGGTGCGCTTCTCCTTGGTCTTGATGACCACGTCATCCACATAAGCGTGCACGTTTCGGCCTATCTGCGAGTGCAAGCATTTCTGCATACATCGCTGATAGGTGGCGCCTGCGTTCTTTAGGCCGAAAGGCATGGTTACATAGCAGAAAGCCCCGTAGGGGGTGATAAATGATGTCTTAATCTGATCAGCTGGGTTTAGCCGGATCTGATTGTACCTGGAATAGCAATCTAGAAAAGACAACAAATCACAGTCGGCCGTGGAATCGATGACTTGATCGATACGGGGCAAGGCAAAGGGGTCTTTCGGGCATGCCTTGTTCAGGCTGGTGTAGTCGATACACATGCGCCAGGTCTTGTTCTTCTTCAGCACCAAGACTGGGTTCGCCAACCAGTCCGGGTGGTACACTTCCATGATGAACCCGGCTGCAAGGAGCCGGGTGATCTCGTCACCGATTATCTTTCTCTTCTCCTCTACGAACCGGCGCAGGGGTTGCTTGACCGGCTTGGCATCCGGACGCACATGAAGTGAGTGCTCGGCGAACTCCCTCGGCACACCCAGCATGTCCTTGGGGGACCATGCGAAGATGTCCTGATTCTCACGGAGGAAGTCGACGAGCGCGCCTTCCTATTTGCTGTCCAAGCCGGCACCAATGGTGACGAACTTAGTCGGATCGGAGGGGTCGAGCAGGATTCTCTTTGTCTCCTTTGCCGGCTGGAAAGCTCCTTCTCTAGCCGGTTTGCTGCTAGCCGGAATGTCCTGCTGGGCCATGGCCACATTGCGCATGATCACGCGTTTTTCTTCGGCTATGATGAGGGCCTCCGCCAGTTTGGAACCAGCTGAGGCGCACTCCATCGACCGCCTGAAGCAGCCGACGACGGTGATCACGCCGTGGGGTCCCGACATCTTCGTCTTGAGGTATGCGTAGTGGGGGATGACAATGAACTTGGCGAGGGCAGGGCGCCTGAGGAGAGCATGGTAGGAGCTCGTCAGATTTACCACCTCGAACCAGATTGGTTCGCGGCGAAAGTTCTCCTCAGTTCCGAAGATGACGTCCAGCTGGATTTTCCCCAGCGGGGCGCAGGCTAGCCCCGGCAGTACGCCGTGGAACATCATGGTAGTCGGGCGCAGGTCGCTTTCGTGAATGCCCAGCTTCTCCAGCGAGGACTGGTAGAGGAGGTTGAGGCTGCTGCCTCCGTCGATGAGGACGCGCGAGAATCGGCAGGTGCACGCGTTGGAGACGATGAGAGGGTCGAGCACCATGGCATAGCCCCCAGGAGTCGGCAGATGCTCAGGCTGATCCGCCCGGCTCCAGGTGATGGGGGTTTCCGACCAGTTCAGGTACTGGGGGACCGGAGAGACGATGGCATTGACCTCCTTGGAGCGTCGCCTGCGGCTGTGCTTGTCGTCCTGCTCCGTCTCGAAGATGTGGTAGGCAGCGTGTGGCTAGGGGTAGCTATTGTTGTTGTTGCCGCCGTTGCCGCTGTTACCATCATTACCGGCTCCCCTAGCCGGTGGTGGAGGTCCACCCGGTGGGGGAGGCAGGAGACAAGGCTGGTTGCCCTGGTCCTTTAGCTGGCGGGTCCAGCTGCAGTTCCGGGTGGTGTGCGTAGCCGGTTTGAAGGGACCGCTATGCCACTTGCACGGGCCGTCAAACATCTGGTCGAAGGTGAGCTGTGGCTTCTGCCTTCTTGCCTCATTAGCCGGTGCGTCGAGCGCACCCTCCACAGCATTGACCTGTCGCGTGTGGTAGCGAGGCTTCTGCTGTCTAGCCTGGCGGTCCCCATGGAACCGGTTGTCGTTGCCGTGGCATCTGGAGGATCCGGCTTCTCCTGCCGGGTTGCTTGGTCGGTCGCGAGCCGACTCCGTGGGAGTCGGACGGTCGTCCGCGTTTACTCGGAGGGGCTTCTTCATGGCGGCATCCGCCGTGGCGTACTGGTCCGCAACCGTCATGAGCTTCGCCATGGTTTTCGGCTCGTCACACAGTAGCCGGTGGCGAAGCATGGTGCCCTCTCGGCAACCTTCGATGAAGAAACTGATGGCTTGGCTCTCCAAGGTGCCCTCGCAAGTATTGCGCAGCTCCGTCCACTTGGCGAGGTACTCGCGGTCGGTCTCGCGGTTGCCCTGGAAGCACAAGGCCAGGTCGCGCGGGCGCCCTGGACGTTTGTACGTGCCGCTGAAGTTGCGGACGAACACCTTCTCGAAGTCAGGCCAGGCATGGATGCTGTTGGGCACAAGGCTATTGAGCCATGTCCTTGCCGACCCGGTTAGCATGAGCGGGACGTAGCGCACGGCTGTGCGCTTATTCCCGTGGGCGATGCCGACTGCCGTAGCGTAGTCGGTCAACAAGTCTTCCGGCTTCATGCTGCTGTCGTACTTGGGGGTGTCCCTGGGCAGGGAGAATTTATCCGGAAACGGCTCGTTCCGGATGCGGGGTCCGAAACAAACCGGGCCGATCGAATCTTCCTCCTTCGTGACGTGCGCTTGAGCGAGGAGCTCGATGCGGTCGCGGGAATCCGGACAATCCGGGTTGGGCGCTCCCACCCGGCCCGATATACGGGAACCGGCTGGTCTGGGTGCTCCGGCTGGCGGAGGGGGAGGTGGCGGGTTGCTGTTCACCGTCTGCTCCTGGCGCGGCTGGCCCCTGTTGCCAAAGTTGCGACGCCTGCTGCGGGCCCTGGGCGGCTGAGGGGAGGACGCCTGCTGGGTCTCGCGCGGCGCGCCCCTGCTGTTGGCAGGTGGCTTGCTCCCCCTGGAGTAGCCGAGGTCTTCCTGCATCTGCCAGTTGGTGCCGGCCTGCTCGTCCGCGACGCGGAGGAGCTCCTACACGCGAGCGTGCTGGCAGGCCCGCTCCTCGCCCTCCAGGCTGGGTAGTTCCTCTGCCGCGGCTCGCGCCGCGCGCAGGTTCTTGATGGGCATGCTGTAGGTGGGCCGTGTGAGGGCAGGCATGGGATCCGGTTCCCCGTCCTTTTCCATTCTACCGCCCAGCTAGCTGCCCCGACGCCGTACCTGGTCGCGCCGGCTCGGCTCCGCGGTAGCCGGAGTAAGGCCGTGCGTGCGGTCGTACTTGCGCCGGGTGATCTCGAGTTGCTTGCGGGCTGCCGCCAGCTCCATGGCCTCCTGGAGGAGGATCTATCTCTCCATGGCGAAGTTGGCCTCCGCCTCCTCCGGGTTATCCCCGAGGTTAACCAACGTCAGGAGCCGATCAATGGCATCCTCCACCGGGTTCCGAGGCTGCGGGGGAGCGGAAGTTCCGACCTCGTCCGTGCCTCGCTCCCGCGGCTGGCGGGGACGGGAGGTGGAACCGGCCATCATGACCTCCACGCCGCGGGATGCGGCGGAGGCGATGCCGCCTGAGCGTGGCAGCTCTGCGACAAAGACGATTTCCCTAGGGAAACGCTCCGGGACGGTGGCGACGTAGACGGGGAGATCGCTGAATAGCAGGACGGTCCGTTCGCCGGGAAGGAGGTTCCGGCGAAGCAGGAGGCATTGTCGATGACGCAGTCGAACTTGCCAAGCGTGAGCACCAGCCCGGAGGCCACGCGCTCACCGGCTGAAGTGCGGGGTCTCGTGCGGAACGTGACTCCGGTCGAAACCATCTCACCCCATGGTGGGCACCAACTGTCGTTGTATTGGGAACGGCAGTACCTGAGGAGGTTAGATAGAGGTGTGGGGACAAGCAGGGAAGCTGTCGACGGCGTCCGCAGGCGAGATTGGATACAAGCGAGCGTAGCGGGACGCAAGAAGTACCCAGGTTCGGGGCCCTCGTGGTGAGGTAAAGCCCCTACTCCTGCCGGATCTGACTATGTGGGATACACCAACTACAAGTGCTCCTCGAGCTATATGTGCTAGCTACTGCCTTAAATGCTAAGAGACCAACCCCTTCTACTGAGGCCTTGCCTCTCCTTATATAGGCAGAGAGGCAACGGTCTCCCTGGCCAATCCGACTGGCAGGCCCCACACGCGGGCCCCAGCCGGCTGGTCATCCACAGTGTCCGGTATGGTATGTCTTATCAGAGTATGAGCGATATGGCGGTCGTAGGCACAGTGGACGCCGTGCGAGCCCGTCATCAACACAGGCCACTGTTTCTGCGTCACCCTCACAAAGTTTTCGGTATGGCCAGGTGGTTGCCAGTCTTGTCATCGAACAGGGCGTACCGTGCACTGATACGCACGTCGTCCTGTCTCACTGATTGGGTCTGGCTACGTCGCCGTATCCGGCTGTCTCTTGTTGATCCGGCTACCGGGTGATAGCCGGTCTGTCTTAGCCTGTCTGGCTGCATCTGGTCAGCCGGACGCGATCTGACTGCCTGGTTTCTTGTCCGCTTTGGGTACCTCGAGATCATCCCCCCGACAACACGCCAAGATCTATCTACTAGGTACAAAGCAACGGGTGGACATACATCCAACGAGAACTTACCCTCGTAGACAATGAGCTTTGTTAACGAGTAGGAACTCGTGGTTGATGTAATCATACACTTGCCGATCTCAAGATCGTGAGGAAGTCCGAGCGCCGCAACTCAGCAGCGCATCCGCACTCATACACATGTTCAAGCCACCGGACAACCTCCACCTCCTCGCTCCAGCGATCCAGCAGAAGCAGCAACTCCTTCTAGACGAAATGCCACCGGGAACATGTATCTCGCTAATCCGAGACCATGGGGGAATAATTCTAGAGGGGGAGAGAGATCCTTCACAAGGAGGTGTGAGGATGAAGGAGGGAATGGGTGGCCTTTTATAGGAGGAGGGGGGTGCCCCCTCTCTCCATGGCCGGCGCATGGGGGGTGACCCCTCACCTCCCCCATTCATGTGGTGGTAACCCCTCCACATTAAAATGCCTCTTCACATTCCCTTTTAAAGTCTCCACTTTAAATGCCATTAAATTTCTCCAAATTTAATGCTCTCTCATTTAATAAAACTCTTTTTTATTAAATTTATTCAGAATTTTTGTTAATTACTTTAATTAACAAACATTCACATATAGCCCCTTGCAATATTTCAATATAACATGCAGAACTACCTTCTGCAATTTCACCCGAAACAATTTCCGGTTTCTATTGAAACAATTCCTGCGCTTTGCAATTCTTTCGTCTGAAACATATGTGATCCAAAATGGTGTCCGGTAACTCTTAAGTGTGCCACCCTACGGTTCGCGAATAATGCAGACATGATCGAGACCCTTCTCCGATCAATAATCAGCAGCGGGACCTGGAGATCCGTTCTGACTCCTACACATTCAACGATGACTTCTGTGATCGTGAGAACCTTTAACGCTTGTAACTAAATCCCTTTGTCTCTCGATATATTACATGTCCGAGATTCGATCATCGGTATCTCCATACCTAGTTTGATCTCGTTACCGACATGCACTCTTTTCTCGTTCCCGTGATATAACATTCTAGTGATCACATCACTTGCTTGCAAGCTATCCTAATGTGATATCACCGAGAGGGCCCAGAGTATATCTATCCGTCATCTGGATTGACAAATTCCACTCTTGATCCATGAGCCTCAACTTAACACCTTCGTAGTACTGAACCCATCTTTATAGTCACCCTGTTACGGTGTGACGTTTGATGTTATCAAGATACTCTTTCGGTGTTAGCAATTAACATGATCTCATGGTCTAAGGATAAAGATTACTTCGTATGATGTTATAGCAATATAAACATAATGACTTGATCGTAATGCTATACTTCAGATGAATGTTCATCACATCATTACACCAATGGTATGACCTTGTTATTAACAACATCCAATGTCCATGATCAGGAAACCTTGATCATCTTGTTAATCAACAAGCTAGTCTATAAGAGAGGCATAACTAGGAACCCTTTTTGTTTATTAAACACACATCTATTGATGTTTCCGATCAATACAATTCTAGCATGTAAAATAAACATCTATCATATATATAAGGAATATATAATAACAACTTTATTATTGCCTCTCAGGACATATTTCCTTCAGGTTGGCGCCGGCCCACCGGCCATAGCGCTGGCAGCACGAGCTGGGCCGCCGGTGGGCAGGCCGGCCCACCCGGCTGGCTGGCTGCTACTGCTGCTTTTTTCTTTTCTTTTTATTTAACATTTTCTGTTTGCTGTTTGGGCTGAGTATTTTTTGGCCCATTTGGCAGTTCGAAAATCTCCTGTTTTTTTCTTTTAGTATTAGTCCCACATGGCTTAGCCTTTGAGAAAGGTACACCCCCTTAGCCTATATAAAGGGGTGCCCATGGGTGGGATTAAACACATCAAATACACAACTTGAGAAGTCCTTTGGTTGACTTTCTCCCTCCCTCTCTCTATACCTCGTGACCATGGCCCCAAGTCTGGGCTGTGCGATCGAGGCACACCTGCAGTACGCCATTGCGCTGCAGGGATTCCTAGCAGGATATCAACTTCCGCACTCCCGGCGGGATTGGGGAGCCGGAGGTCTCGTCGTGCACCGGATGTGTACGAAGACACGAGGCGCGACACTTGGGGCGCTTAAATGTCGTGAGCCGGAGCTGTTGCACAATGAAGATGATAAAGATCAAGAAGGAGCAAGGGGTGACCTGCGAGGAGCTTCGCGACCTTGAGGTCAGCTTCGAGTACGACTACATCAACCATGTTCCCCGCGGAACGTTAACCGCATACGGTGTACAAGGGTGCATCGGCCGTTACCGCATTACTATATAGATAGATCCTAGGCGAGTTTCTGGGGTTCCGTCGTAGGGAAAATTTTGTTTTCCGCACCGATCCCCGACAAGAACTCCTCCCAGAGTAGGGCTGCTGCTCCAACGATGACCGCCGCCAGGAACCACACCACCAGAGCCTTGAGTACGGTACCATACAGAAGAACCAGGGCGATTGACACTAAATCCCAGAGTAGGTCAGAGCTGAGCTCCACTTTGAGGCGGCTGGCCCTCATCACAGCGAGTCCTTCGTGGACGATTCCCAATCTTTGAATCGGAGGAGCCCCCTTATGCATTGCTTTGTTTGAGTATTTTAGTTTTAGTTTCTGTCTGTCAGGGTGTAATAAAGTTGTTCACTCACTAGCTAAATATTCTTAGGCTGAGGTGGACTAATATAGCCCCAAACTTTGTATTGGATTTAGTTGCTCCGCTGTGCATTTTGGGAAATGAAATCTCATTTCCATGTCAATTTTTTTTACCCTCCGTAAGTTTCTTATAAGGATTGTGGTGGTGGTTTAGGGAGAGGCAAGACAAATAATCCTAAATTTGCATCAATACAAGACAAAGTTAAGATGCAAGAATAATTGCATCTTGAATTGCATAGAATTGCGCAACACTGTAACTTGCTCCGTATTGTTACAGTGCAACATATGTAGGAAACTCACAGAAATTTCTTTAAGACCATGGATTCAATTTTTTGACGGTAAATATATGCAAAAAAATCATTAGGAGAGGTCACTTGTTAATTGCACTCCGCCAAATCGAACAAGCCTCAAAACAACTTTCTGGATTCCATGATCTAGAATTCTCTTGAACATCATTGAACTAATTTGAAGGTCATGTCATGGGGATAGTGGAGAAAAATGAAAACCTGAGACACACTATGCATCTGCCCGATTCAAATGAAAGCAGGAGAAATTTTGCTTTTCACTTTAGCTTCAAGGAGAGAACACATGAAAGTTAAAAATACAAAAATGCGTAATTCCGTAATTCAAAATAACAATGGTGTGGACGCTTCTAGCACGTCTTAGGTATTTCTATAACAAACGTGAGATGATTTTTTTTCTTTGAAGCGGGTGGAGGTGTATTTATTGCTAATCAGCAAAACTCAATTATTATTTATTACCACATCTTTACTATCTTTACTATAGAGTTGGTGATCGTAGGTTGTTCTTAAACATCAAACATTGGAGCAATCTAGACCATTCAATTTACACCCGACGGTATTTGATGCATCGTCTCAGTGGTTGGATTATGTTACTTACCCTTATTTGCCACCGACAAGTGCAACATACGGTACCCATCGAAAAGAAAAGTCAAGCCACCAGGTCAAAAAATCTCTATCTCTATCTCTATCTCTACTACTCTCTACTACTTAAAAAGAATGAATTTCCTCTGTTTCCTCCGGTCGCTGGTTTCGTCCAACATTTTCTAAATAAGACTATTTTGTCCTCCCACCAAATCACATGAGGCAGAATAATAAGAATCTGAGCGTTTCCATTTGCTTTATGACCCAATCTGATTTTGTCCATCTCATCCCCCGCAATCTCCGCTAATCCAGAGAGCCACCCCGAATCCTTCCCTCTGAGGGAGAACTCCGTGACCAAGGCGACATCGTTGACTCCCTCCGCCGGTCGGCCGCCGCCCATCCCTCCCCTCGCTACCCTGTCTCCGCCTCACGCCACGCCGGAGAGAGTGTACTCGCGCCAGAGGGCTTCTCCAGGATGCACGCTGATCTTTGGGTGCCGCCGCCGGCGTCCTAGGCGGCTGCCTCGAGGAGCAGCCAAGAACCAGAAAACATTACATGCTCCGCGCGGAAGCCGCCTCCACCCAGTTCGCCAGGCCCATCATCCTTCAGGTTGAGCTATGCTAGGGATGCCTCCTCCTCAGGCTGTAGCGTCAGGAGAAGCCTGGCTGAGGGGAACGACAGTGGATGCCAGGACTGAAGGCCATGTCGGCCTCTGCCAGGGCCCTCATGGGATCACCAACGACTCCCCATCTTCAGACTTCCCGTGGGCATCGTCGTCCACGCTGCGGACCAGATGCCCTGGCCTACCTAGGCCCCGGTGCACCCCTGAATTAGGGGAGGTGCTGTTGCAGAAGGTCGACGAGGATGATGTCACAACCGCCATCACTAGGCCAGTCTACATCAACCCGAAGATCGGCGTCTCCAGGTTCCCGGCGGTCCACACAGCCAACACACTAAATTTCTGGACTATGTCTGACACCGGGAAATCCTTGCTGCTGCCTGATGGCCTTATTTTACTAATGAATTATGCACGTGAGTGGCTGAAATACGGTTATATTTCAGCCATCCACTCACACTCAGGACATATCAAGTGGTCTTTACTCATTTGTTATCTAAAAAGGGATCAAGGATGTTACCTTCTGTATTTGTATATTCATATTAGACTTGGTGATTTTAGTAGTAGTACTACATGATATGGAGAAGTAAATCATGTATACTCATATTCATATTATACTACTGTTTAGCTTAGAAGGGAGAAGAAAATAAGCAACTCATGGATGTATCTGGACTTAATCTGTACATGATATAGAGCGATAAGGAGCAGTAAATCATATGTTCGTTTTTATATCCCTAAGTACTGTAATAAAATTTCAAAACTTTGCTGAATCTGCAGAAGGTTGAAAAAGAGGATGTTGCAGCTGCCATTACCAGCTGGTCCGCATCAGTGCGCAGCTCGTCATCTCTAGGTCGCTGGCAACTCCTCGTGCCCATGATGATCAACACACCGTAGCTCTAGGCCGAGTCAGCTACCCAGGGAGAGTCCCTGCTTCCTGATGTCATGTCAACGATTCCATGGGTCCTGAAGAAGGACTAACTGATTCCTAAGCTACAGGTACTGATTTGTGTCTTATTTCCATGCAACAAATCAAAGAAGATTTATTTATATGTTTTGATGACTTGTTGAGCTGGGTTTTGTACATACAAGAAAAGACAGAGGAGGCATATAATTGCTCTTGCAATCATAGGTGTTACCTTAACTCAGTTTACAGAACTCGGGAGCCACAGATGTTGCTAATGGGTTTGTATTAATCAGTATAATATTGTATAACTTCATATGCGACACACTAATCCATTGGAGACTGATGTTTATCTCATGCATAAAATGTTCAGTTTTGTAACAAACAGATATTGCCGATAAAGTGTATCGTATGTTGTGTTGCAGACTCTTCTTGGATATTCATGTAAATCAACCATAGTTATAAGGCATTAGCAGAACTTGGCACTCTCCCCCAGCCCGGCTTGAACCAAACCCAAACATTTGATACCTTTCCATACTTTGTATTCCACTGAATAGGCTGGTCTAATAAAAAAATCTTCGCCCTACCTATTAGTAATTTTAGAAAGGAACCAACGAGAAGCAATGGTCAATATTGGATTTGCTCTTGATGAGGCTGTGACAAGATGCTCATGGTACTTGATTTTTTTTGGCAAATATCAATCGAGTACCATTTACGAAGGTGCTTTCAGCTTGTATTTCCACGAGTATTTTGGTTTTGTCTCTCACATATTTGTGGTCTATCGTTTAACCAACATAAATTAACGTGCGAATAGAGAAATAGAATAGTGCAAATTGGATGCAAATATATACTACTTAAAAGAGATGGTGATGCTACCATGAGAGTATATATATTTTCTTATATGCAAACAATCGATTACATATATTAATCCCTACATGGATGAGTGTTGCACAGAGTTTGAATGGAAGTGTAGAGAAAATTTACATGATAATATAAGATGACCACTGAAATCAGACCTAAAACTCAAAGACTAACTTTGCTGGTTTTGTCTCTGGAATTTCAGGACCTATTAGGAAGAATTTCATGCAAATTATGTAGCTAATGGAGATGAGTAGCTTTTGTGCCCTATGGGTGCTTGTGTTTATACCTAAAAGGGGAGAGGTTCCATTTCCATATCAAATTTATCTTCCGTGTATTAAATTTAACTTCTCCCTCCAATCCAAATTAATTGTCATAAATTTAGATAAAATGTTGTCTAAATCTGTCTAGGTGCAGCGACCTGCGACAACTAATTTTTCCTATAAAATGTGATTATTTTGGAAGCCATACATGTGCTCCTACCCATTTTCCTTTGGTGCACGTAAACTATATTTCTGTTTATGGTCTGCATCTGGCTACCAGACCTCTTCCCTATTGTCCGCTTTTATTTTCATGTTAGAGTACTTTGAAACTATAACTTAGATCTTCGTAACTGGTTGCCTCCTTCATGAGTCAAATGCCCTCCTGAATCGTGAACTCATGGAGATTAATTCTTATGGGGCTGTATTTTGAAGGTGCAAGGAGCCATGGCAGCTTCATAACCCTCTGAATGATATCGGTTTATCAAGTATTGCACCGCTCAAGCTCTTCTTGGTGGCAGACCCGTCGCCAACAGAGCCGTCTCCCGCCACCATGTTGTGGTCTTCCGCCAGTGGCAACTTTGTGCATCGGGTACAAGCCTACAATCAGCCCTTGATTTCCTTTTCAAAGAACATGATATCAGTTCTAAGTGTGTCATGGTCTTGCTGTTCCAGAATTTTCGCCTCCATTACTTTTGTGATGGCAACTGGCGTCGCAAAGGTGCACACCTTTATATCGCTCCTGAATAACAATGCCTCACCAAGATGTGCATCTCTTATGATGCTACATAGTCTTTATATTTGTCAGTTGCTTGTTAACAATGCTAGGATTATCTTCTGAAAATAATCATCTCCATGTGGTTGTGGTGCATATGAGCAAATGCTCATGGGCTGTTTCCTTTAACTGGACATGGGTGACGGAATAACTCTTATATGTCTTGGTTTTTTATTTGAATCTAATATGTACTAATGAGGAATTCACAAAGTTTGTGAAGCAATCAGTTTGGTGTGTTAGAAACGCAAGGAGGGAATTACATAATTTTGTCTGGTACTATTTAGTATGTTATACATATATAATTTTATCAAGTAGTATATTTCAAGCTTGTACTAGCCGTTAACTATTTCTTGATACTTGGTACTAAATTTTGCTTGATTGATAATCAGGATGTGATGTAATTATTCTAATCCCTAAAAAAGCAGTTTGTGTGATAATGGAAGAGAGCCTGATAGGATGAAGGAAGAAGTAAGATGAGTCTATTCTCTTGTAGCATGGTGGTGTCGAAATATACATGTGCCAAGGAGCCAAGGAGGAAGAGAATAAAGTGTGTGCACGGTGCCTGAGCATATGTGGAGAGATGTTTCAACATTAATTTTTAATTTGGCATATCGTCTTGAGCTTTTGAGGACTTGATGTGGCGGCCAAAGTACTATATTAGTTATTACGGGACCCAATGACAACAATAAGTGGTAACCTTTGTTCGATTTATCATTTAGGTTCACCCATTTAAATAAAGCTTTTATCTTCTCCTTGCATAGTTGATTTATCATTTGGATTCCCTATAAACATTAGCATCATTCTTTCTCATTCATGATTCCATGGTGCTTTATAATATGTTAATGGTACACATAGCTCTTGAGAATCTGGTCGAAAGCCTGATTCTTAATATGTTCTTAATTTAAATTCTTGCATGATGATTTGGTGTATCTTGATTTGACTGTGCTTCATAACTCTTGAGTCTATGTACTGATACTTGAGAATAGTTAAGAAAAGTTATACTTATATGATTTTGTACAGTGTATATATGTTGAACTAAGAGTGGATAATTACTGAGCTTATGGCGTCATACATTTTTATGGGTCACATGATCATGCATCGACAACAGAAGTTCTCATGTGTATTGTTTTTATGGGCATCAATGCAGGGTGCATGCTACAACTGATACTTTATGGGTCACATGATCATGCATCGACAACAGAAGTTCTCATGTGTATTGTTTTATGGGTGTCAATGCAGGGTGCAGAACAAGTTGTCTATGCAGGAGTTCTACATGGATGCTTGGAAATATATTCTCCATTGTTCTGCTATTTTTAGCCATGTGTTCCATCTATGCTATGAATTGTCAAGGTTACTCCTATGCTTTCTTAGTTGTTCGGTCAGATCATGGTAAAAAAATGTCCATTATTTACTTATGCCCATAATGACCTATCACATTTGATTTGTGTTCAAGTGAAAGTATATGCTAACGATAAATTTTCCTTCTTCTGTGGAAAGTGTAGTGGTTATAATCTTCGCAAAAAGTTGTAGTAGTTGGAAGTTTATGTATAGTTAAATGTACTAGGTGTCGCTGTCATCCAGAGTTGGTGATCTATATATACTTAAGTGAAACTTACATTCTGTTTCTGTGATGATACTATAGGAATATTCAATTCTTCTTTAGATATATAGTGGAAGCTTGACTTCCTGAGAATATACCGAGAGTTGTTTCAGCATAATATACCAAGACCTGTTTTAGCATAATGTTTTAATTTTGCATATCATCCTCAGCATTTCAGGACTTGATGTGGCAATCAAAAGTACTATATTATTTCTTACATGATCCAACAACAACCGTAAGTGGTAACTTTTGTTTGATTTATCATTTAGATTCACCCATTTAAATGAACCTTTTATCTGCTCCTTTCATAGTCAATTTATCATTTGGATTGCCTATAGACATTAACACCATTCTTTCTCATCCATGCATCCATGTTCCTTTAAAATATGTTAATGGAACCATGGCTCTTTATAATCTACTACAAGGGCATGATTCTTAATATGCTCTTCAATTTAAATTCTCGTCGGATGGTTTTGTTGTATTCTGATTTGACAGTGCTTCATCTCCTGCATCGACAACAAATGTTCTGACATGTAATGTTTTTATGGGTGGCAATGCCGGGTGCATGCTACAGCTAATATATTCACTAGGTTTATTATTATGTGGAGGTGTCTCTCCACCTTATTATCAATTACAACTTACAAGTTGGCTTGCTAGAGTTGTCCATGACTGCTTGGAAATATAATCTTCATAGTTGTGCTACACAAATCTTGGAGTGTGTGTATGATTGAGGTATGACACACTTATATTGCAGGTACACATACTTTATCTCTTCCCTTTTATTAAGTTTGATATGATATCATTATCTCGCGCATCAGATTTTTTAGATCAGGGTTGTTATTTTAAAAGGTCTATTTGATTCATAATAGTAGATCCATATATTTATTTTCCAAAAATCATTTTAGTATGCACACTATCCCATGATTTTAGTTGCATGATAAAGCCCTTGACAGTCTGGGTTTTTTTCTTAAATCTTCTCAATAAGACATACTATGCACATTTACTGGCCTATAGACAGTTTGATACTTGATTATAGAACTCTAATTATATAATTTTTCTTCACTCTTTTGTGAACCAAATTCCACTGTTTATACTGCGATCACTATGTTGTTTTGAGTTTTCTCTAGGGACGAGGAAAACACTTACTGGTATTTGAAGCTTTGATTGTGGAAGATTCTAAATGTATTTCATTATGATATTTGCTTCAAACATTAGTCATTGGAGTGCATATGGAGCTTTGGTTTCCCTTTTTGTCTTATGACCTTTTTAATGTTTACTATTATTCTTAGCACCAGAAATGTATTGTTACTGAAATCTTATAGAGGATATCAATCATATTTGTTTCACATGTCTAGTGGGTAGATTATTGTGATGTGATTTTTTGCATTTATTCTTCTATAATTTAGTTTCACGTTATATTTTTTATATATGGTGATTTGATAATACTTTCACTTGTTTTACCTTTTCTGTACTTCTACTTTTGTCTACAGCTAGTAAAGCCACCATCCCATCACAAAGTCATTCATACTTGTTCCCCTCCTTGCCCCTTCTTACAATGTTGTGTTCTTTTAATCTTATTTTAAAATTGATGTAGCAACTGTACTTCAACACTCAATCCAACATCTAATTAGTTTTGAGAAATACCATGGTTAAAAACCTGCTGGCATTTCATGCCTTGCCTTTTTTAACTTGGTTTTCTTATTCAGATCATCATGCTTTTTTTGTCATGCACCACTTCAAAAGATGGGGAAGATAGTATCCTAACATCCATGTTTATTGGTTTTAATTTGGCTATTTGATGCACATTACTTGATCTAATACAACAACTTTTCAAATAAGGGTTGACACTTCGATTTACTTATTTTCAGCAATTTATCCCATTGAGGATGTTGGTTACTCATGTTGCTCATACAAGGACCCCACTCCTCTCATGTTGCTCGTACAAGGAGCCCGCTCCGTAGAGTGCAAGGAAAGAGTTTTTCTACCTCGAATAACTTTGTGTCTATTATATGATAAAATGTTTTCCTTTTAGATTATAAAGAGAAACCTATTTTCTATCAGACTATTTTTTTTATGACCATACAGGATGGTAGGATTATTTTTGTTGGGAAGAATAGTGTACAAAGATTTACTCACATGATAGTGTGAAATAAGATATTGTTTGCAATTTGTGCCTATTTCCGACAAGAATCATTATAAACATTATAAACTAGGTTTTTGTTTTCTGCATCGCTATTTTTATTTGTTCACTCGTAGCAACGCATGGGCATTTTACTATTACTATTACTTTACTATATATATATATTATAATATATATATATAATAAAGAACGGAACGCTTCTGTCAACCAGCCTTTTTCTGGACCGTTTTGCCCTCACAGAAACCTAAGAATTACCCACCCTGCCACCGAATAAGTGAAAAAACGCTTTGTACGATAGCGTCCCCTTCGTTCGCCTTTGCAGGTCGTCTCCTCCGCCGGCAGGAGTTGCTAACCACGCCGTTGCTTGAGCCACCCAAGACCCATGGTGCCCGTCCGTGTAGGTAGTTCGCCGCTAGAAGAAACAGGCTCCGGGGAGTGAAGCCTCCGTAGACCGGCTGCGGGAAGGAAGGCGGCGCCACCGTCGCCACAATCATCGCCTGGTAGAACCTCGATCCGACCGTGGAGGCCCGGATCAGAGCACGAAGAATCTAGATACGTCCGTGTAGATCCTGTATCCGAGCATGGGGGACCGAATCTGGCCAGTCTTTTCTTTCAATTTCTTGGAAATAACTTCTCGTTAGTTCTTTCTTTCAATTTCTTACAAAAACTTCTTAGTTCCGATTGTCAATTCACTCGATTTTTTTGTTGCCTGTGTTAAGTACTTGATGAAATAATGCTTGGTTATATGATCTGCATTCCTTTTTTGGGTATATGCTGTTTGTTGTGGTCATTGCACATGCATCTCGATTTACGAGGATATGGCAATGTGGCGGGCACGAAAGGAAGAAGGCAAATTGTCCGCTCAGAGGTAGTCCTGTTGCTTCCTCTCGGCCTTCACGGGATCTACAAGTGATACAAGGATAGAAGCAAAAACAGCCGAGGAAATAGATGTCTTGGTGGATATGGGCTTCAGTTTTGAAGATTTGTTGGATTTTTTGCCGATTTTGAAGACGAATTCGGGAAGAAATTTTGAGGGGGACAAGAGGAGCTTGAGAGTTGGTCGGCAGCCCGAAACACCGTCAGCATCCACCGCAAGCGCGAGTAATACCGCCCCTCCTTCGTCTCTTCCTCCGTCGTCCTCCACCGGCAGCTCGACCAGGGGCCCTTGCGATCTTGCTCTGTGACATCCCTGCGTTGCTGCCACCCGCCTGCCAACCAGAGGTCTTCTGTCTCCCCGTACTGCCTCGAGCGCGTCCCTTCGAGCGGCACGGGAGAAAATCTGAGATCAAGCTGCAGTTGCGGTCCTCTCTTCTAATGCCTACGAGTGCCCTGAGGCGGTCATAGTCGCTGTGTATTGAGCAGGCACTAGGCAACAGAGCAACTCATCTGCTCGTTTTGAATCTCTCTCAACTACTCGTGTTGCCTGACTTTTCATCGTGCATCATGTCTCTTGAGTTTCAGTTTCAGTTGAGAGATTCAGGATGTAGTGAACTTAGCTTTTTGTTTGTTTTGGCCGGGATACAGTTTTTAAATGTGTCCATTAAATTTACTTCTGCTCCCGGAATTAACAATGATTTAGATCATAATTTTCAACAATCACTCGTGCATTCGATTGACTGCTTCTAGTATTTAAATTACAGTACAAAGTATTTGGCGCTGCCCTCACCACTACAGTAATTCATGCAAGAGGAATTGTTTTATCTTATTTTTCCATGTTAATAACGGACTATGATGCGAACTATATAAATACCGAATCTTTGTTTCAGTTATCTAGTGGTGAGCAAAATTAGTACGCTTCAGATTTTGTAGTTTTCTGCAGGTTTTTGGAATGTTATTTCAGAGTGTATTAATACTTCTTTTTTGCTTAGCTATCAAGTGTAGCTGCTCCTAAAGTCTTGAGCGGATGATGTACACTGATCTTCTCAGCATATCCCATAATTTAGAAGCAATAATTTGGCGAGAAGGACATTAAGTTTAAGGCTAGAGAGAAAATAGAGCAAGGGTGGCAGAGCTCTTCTTAAAACGTGTGATACCAACTATTCGATATAGTGACATGATCATTAGGTGCGGCCGGAAATAGTACCATGAAGCATGAGTTTCGTGATTCCAGTTGCACATATATGTGGCAAAGGTGGAAATCCAATCCGGGCTCACATGTGCAAATAAACTCATTATGTAAAAACATATTTTAGAATATCAAATTTTTTATAAAAATATATTTGCACGTACATCCGGACATTATATGCTCGTACAAAAGTTTCCATGTGAACTAGCAAAGGATGCTTTTGTTGGTTCTTATTAACATGTCAACTGACGAGTGACAACCAAGTAATGTTCTTCTAAAATAGAAACTTGATTGCTCTCGGTAAAACCTAAAGTCAAGTTAATAAAAAAAATTGTGACTTACTACAAATACCACAAATGAATTAGGTAGTTAAATCAAGTAATCAATTGATGACGGGCAGAGGAGGCCATGGGTGCCACACTAGACATCGAAGTGTCATGTAGTCACGTTAGAGATGACAGTCCACTCTGCATATGTTTTCTCTCCCATTGCAACGCACGGGCATATTTACTAGTATAATAAAAAGAATAGGCAAGCAATGCCCCGACCCATCGCCGCTGACCTCCTCCTATGGAAGACACATGCACATTAAACGGAAAGCTACATTCAAGAAAATTCAAAAAGACATCTTTACAATTAATCTTATAATCACGGAAAGGCTAATTAAATGGAAAGCTACAATCAAGGCAATTCAAAAATAAAAACCACCCATCCTTCTTATACCTCCTCCCGCTCTCTCTAAGGTCGCCATCGTCGGTCTTCTGACCAGAAATCACCAAGCTTGATCTGCACGGCCATCGTCTCTATCGCCGTGATGCCTGACGCCGCTCGTAAACCATAGCATTCGTTCCCGTGGTAATCCAACTTCACTTTACATACTCTGTCTTTCACCCGCCTTCTCTTGTTGGATACTACCAGACCATGTCACCCAGGTATGTCAATTTTGTTCATGATAACACATTAGTATTTGCTTATACCTTACTTAAACATTTTTAAATACTATTTTGTAGAAAGATATAAAAAATCGTCAAAAATCAGTCATTATATTGGTAGAGTCGAGATTGAATAAGATAAAAGAAAAACCAATATACTATCACCCTAGCGATGACAAGAATGTGCCCGATTCTGATTGTATGAACGTGGAGGGGCCAAAACAACTAGACTCACCCGATGGAGCTAAAAACAAACATACTCTTCCGGGTTCACCTGGTGCCAAAAATTCACGCAAATTAGTTGACGAGCTTTGCAAACACATGTCCATTCGTGATGCCAGGAGCTCGGAGTAAGCGACATGTTAAGTTTTTCTAATACGTATTGTTATGATTTCATCATTTTTAATATTTTTCTTGCAGACAGGACTGGGTGTGAAGCTACAAACCTTACCCAATAGGTTTGAGTTTTAAGAAAATCTAGAACATACTTAGGATGGATAAGCCTATGGATAATGAATGTTTCAACTTGGACATGCGCATAGTAGCATGCGACGAGATCATACAGCTGGTAGAAAAGGATGTACACTACATGGATTTGCATTTTTGTGTGTAAATTACTATAATTTAGTAATTTTATTGTTATCACTATGTTTGTAAACTGTTTTTTCCTAGACTGCGATGGCTGATTCCACATGAGGTCACAACTCACAAGTGGTGCAAAAATCCAAATATCCAGTCTCTTGCAACATTGCTAGATGATTGGCCCGGGACAGACTAAAAAATCTCTTCACGCAAATTGATAACGATATTTCAGTTATCTATCATTGTCTAGTTATATGTGTTTCTAATGGTTATTCCTTTGAAGATTTTGCTTCCTTATGTATCCATGGATCATTTTACCTTGTTCTCCATCGATAAACATGCCTCTTTTGTATCTGTTTTTAATCCTCTCTCTGTATTGCCATCGTCAGAGAGTAAAATACGTCGAACTCACAAACTGCAATTAAAGTTACAAAGAACTAGAATCTACTTAGGAGAAGCACTTGGATTAGCACAACCTGGTTGGGATTCCGATATATTTTCTTGGCCACAAAGATCACAGTTAGTATTCCACAAAGTTCAGACAGGTGAATATCTCTTGAAATAATCTCATGTTTTTGCCTTTTACTATCCAGTAACGTAATAATGAGGCATTCATCTACATGAATGCGTCTGGTTATTTTATTTTATTACATTATGTTCTCATGGAATGGAAAAGAATTGGTTCATCCAATATGCACGGTGGTTATTATACCTTGTATATATTTATATATTTCACATAAAAAGACTTTTGCTAATGACACATATTGTTTATGCAGAATGTTTTTGAGTTGAGAAAGAAATTTTTAGTACACTTACTCAAGTACGTTGAGAATGAAGCAGAAGAGAACATCTCTAACATTGTGTGATAATATCTCATGAGTATCAAGGAGTAGATATTATTATGTTAGTTAATTAGTATGAGTGCTTGTTTCATATTTGAATGATATAAAATTACATTGGTTATTGAAATATACTTCAAACATGTAGAATATTGTGTGTTCGGAATATCTTGTGGTTGTTTTTTTATACATGTTAATTTTTGTATATACTACATTGATATATATGCAAGACTAATTGTGGAGCCGTAGCAACGCACAAGTATTTAAGTAGTCTATTTAAATGGCAAGAGGAGGACCCCTTTCTTTTTAGTTCTGATTTTGAAAATTTGTTTATGTTTTTCCTGAAAAAATGTCTTTCCAAAAATATCAATTTTTTTAAAAAAATGTTCACACTTTTCAAAAAAAATTGTTCGTGGCAATTAAAAATTTGTTCATGATTTTAAAAATTGGTCCATGATTTTGAAAAAAAATTATCATAGTTTCAAATGTTGGTTCATGATTTTTTCTAAACGTTAGGATTTTTAAGTTTTACATAAGAAATGTTCACGTATTTCTAGTTATGTATCATTGAGGTATTGCTGAGTTGTGAGCCTGTGAAATGCTACAGAGTATTTTTTTTTTAAAATGAGCATATATTAATATCGCGAGATACCAGTTACATCCAACCTCTGCAACAATCATTACTCTAATGGCTTTACGAATGCATATAGCCAACAAAAAAGAATAATTATAGAAAAAATAAAGCCCCGCTTTAGTGATCTATGCCCTACAATAGCGACCAAACACCACCAAGACAACACAAGAAATCTATCCTCTCCAAAAGCGACGCCTCCAAGAAAGGAACAGTGCATTAGCGCCGTCATCGTCCTGATCATCGATCATAGGTTTTCATCCTGGAGAAAATCTGCGCTGACAAAACAATACCTTCAACAAGGTCATTGCCAGACACAACCAATTAAGGCCAGACCTTGGATTTTCACCCTGCAGCTTGAACTCTGAAAATCTCCTGTACTATCGCCCCCACCTTCCAATGTCCCTGCTCCAAGACCTAAAACACCAAGCCAAAACCTCATCGCAAACGTGATTCACATCATCATTACCATTCTTCAGACTTTGGCTTTCATGTCATTCTCCACGACTGACTTCACCATGGGACTAATGGCATGTCCTTGATGGCAACAATCTGTAAAGCTTCACAGCATCCCTCTAAAACCAATGTGTCAGATAAAAACATGGTTGCGTGCGACCGAGATCCATCCAATCTGGCGAACTCCGGCAAGTCGTCCATTGGAGTTCACTAGTGGAATCTTCCGGAACACAACACTCCGACCAGATCGATAAAGTCATGGAGCAGGTAGATCTTCGTCCTAGCGCAAGAGGTATCCTAGGATCAACCCCCTTTATTCAAAGCCAGACCGGAAGCCCCCACACCGTCGGTCTTCACGGCCACCAAGACCCGCCAGAACTTGGACGGCACTTCCATGGTAACCCAGGCCGCCAAGGCCGCTAGCTCGACGAAGAGACAACACCGCAGGTGGAGACTAGATGAGCGAGCACCGACCCGCAGCCCACCGTCCTAGATCGGACCAGATGGGCCGCTAGTCCGCCACGCCGCCAACCAGCTCTGAGCACATCGCCGCTCCACCCCAACCGCCGCCGCTCCACCTCGCCATGAGCGGCCACGGCACTAGCTTCACACGCAACCCGTCGCAACCGTCTCCACGCGCGTAGAGGAGGGAGAGGGGTGCGCCGCTCTCACCCCACCACCTTCGACGGTCGGGTGCCGTCACCACCGCCAGCGGCGGCAAGGGGATCCCGGCGATGGAGGTTCCTGGTGGGGAAGAACGGATTGCCCTCGGAGTCGCCCGCGCGTGCGACCCGGGGCAGTTTTTTCCCCGCCTCCATAATGATTTTGCTATTAGGCGACGTGCTTGTTCCATACGTCCGTGCCCCCTACAGCAAGTCCTGATCGGAAGTAGAGTCGAAGCAGCGCAAACAGTTGACGCAGTGCAACAACAGAAACAACGAGGGCTCAGTCGAATATACTAACATGGGCAAGGCGCATTGTGGAGGAGAGGGTACAAGGTGACACGCACATGCTGGTAAAGGCGGGCCTGCTAAAGCCCATAAGGCCGAAGAATACATACTGCTCGGTTTTCTTCTCTAAGGAGAACTGATACTGCTCAGCTTCAGGAGCAGTATAGATGGATTTTGGCCTGGAAGAAAGATATGGCAACATTGGAGTCACGATAGCACAAGATATTCAAACGATCGGCTAAGTGTTGGTGCAGATGCAATGATCATCCGGCAGTGCAGTTATGCACTCATGGCTGGCAAGAGAGACTGGTAACTCTATTAGGCCGCAGTTCTGCATCGCTGGGCAAATCTCCTTTGGCAGTGCCCGTTTGCTCGCGACCTTGATGCCCCGGTGCGAACACTGACAGGGAAGACTAGCCCGGAAATGCATGCGAGTCCTAGTACTCGACCGTGCAAGCTACACTCCCCTCGTCCTTCTCTTTTCGAAGGACACTCGCCGCGCTGTTGAGGTTGAGGCTTTTGCAATTAGGTTCTCTGTGTCGGTGGTGACTGATATGTTCCAAGTTTTTGCCTTGTGTATTTATAGATGCACGCAGTCACGCACCATCTTGCACAGACATATGCACTACATGGAGTACTTACTTCACATGGAATCGGCATTTTCCGGATCGATCCGACTGGAATATCCAATCGCACTTAACTGACAGTCTGACGGGGCAATTCTTAGGATCGAGCTGGTGTGGCCGGCACGGTTTAAGCTGGCCTGCCATGGCGCCTGTGGGCATATGCCACAAAAATATGCTGTACTACTACTTAAAAAGAGATGCCGAAGCTTACAGGTACAGGAAATTATGCTGATCGCGATTATCGATGCCCTTCGACGATCAGCTGTCTGCTCTCCCCACACATCCGACCGTGGCATGTAACCTGAATACCTCAATCCAGAAAACTTGTGATTCTCTTCCTATTCTCCTTCGTTTCGAAGAACAGGCGGATATCCACTTCTTGGCTGCTCACATAGGCAAAAAAGGATGCACGTACGTACGGGCCGCAGCGCGTCTATAGTTTTCCGAATTTTGGAAAGCTGGCGTTGTGTTGTGGTCAGGCCGAAAGGCGAAGGCTCTCACCAGTTGCAAACGGAGAAGATCCTACAGAATGTGCCCCTAGCTAACTAGCCAGAAGCCAGCCAGCAGTCCTGTGAGAAAGAAGCTGTCAGTAAACCGATCGATCAGCGGAGAGAAGTCTTGCAAGCTCGATCGCTTGCTTTCGGAGGGAATACAAATACAATGCTTGGGCCGAGATGGTCCATGCAGTCTATTCCGGAAGCACATTCCATCGGGGGACAAATGAAATCTGAGCAGAGATCTCTAGATCGCCATCAAGAAACGAAGCTCCATCCCGGAACACTACTAGGAAACGGCCTATAGATAGACAAGATGTTCAGTGGCGCATATGCGAAAGCATGCGCCATAGGAAAACATCAGTGGCGCACCAGAAAGCATGCGCCACAGAAGATTGAAAGTTCTGTGGCGCGTTCTGTGGCGCATTCTTCAGAACATGCACCACAGAAGATTGGTGGGACCCGCCGGCCGGATGGGTTGATCCAAGTTATGTGGCGCATTCTGAAATATGCGCCACAGAAGTTGCCTCTTCTGTAGCGCATATTTCCTCATGCGCCACAGAACATGGAGGGGGCCCCACCACGGAATCTAATTCACCCAAGTTCTGTGGCGCATGTTGTCATATGCGCCACAGATGTGTGTCACTTCTGTGGCGCATAAGTCTGACATGCGCCACAGAACTTGGAGGTGGGCCCCACACAGCGAATCTTATTCACTCACTTCTATGGCGCATATGGACTTATGCGCCACAGAAGTTTCACATCTGTGGCGCATTTCCTCGATATGAGTCACAGATGAGGGCGTCCAGATCCATGTTAAAAAGGTGACAAGAGCTAGCTTTCTTATCTATCTATCCATCACCAACCATTTCACATCTCTACCTCCTCCCAACTCGTCTTCCTCCTCCCTCACACCCCATCTTACCCATAGTTTCTCCATTTTCTTGTAACTAAACCTACTTTAATCCATAGATTGGTAAGTGGAAGCTTCGCTCCAACTTCTAGATCTAAAAGTTTCTTATTTTTCTCTCTCACATCTCTATTTGTTTACTAATTTCCTCTCCACCAACTTGCATTGTAGATCTATTTATCCACACTCTCTCATCGCGCGGTCTCGTCTCGCTATTATTGTGTCTACTATAGGTGAGTACTTGGCCATCATGAACATGTAGGTGAAGCTTGTCGCGTGGGCGGTGTGTGTGTGCGATCCATGGCGAGACGATGCTTGTGTGGTGCATGAATGTTTGCAATGGGAGGAAGTTCTTTGTTGGTTGCTTGTTGTTGTCGGGCCCGGCCGGTGTGGTTGCATGGATGTTTGCCGAAATATTGATTCATTTCCATTTTGGCAAATTTTTGCACTACCCATATGTCCTAATTTTAGGAAAGGTCATGCCGAATTTTTTTCGGCTAGCATTCATGTATGTGTGTGTTCATATGGTGTGGTTCTCACATATACTCTCTGTTTTGACCGCTCAGGCAACCATGGTCCTCACGATGAGCGAATGTCGAATTGCTAGGTACAAGAAAGGCGCGAAGGAGGACATGATTCTGAACAACAAGACCATGATAAGATATCCATGTCGAACATGCAAACTGCAGCGCTGGATCGACCCTGAATCTGGACAATTGGAGGGTCACCTGCTCAGGCGTGGTTTCATGCGCGACCTCAATGAGGCGCCGGCAGGACATGGTGGTGGTCACGAAGACGTGGGCGGGCGAGAAGACGAAGAGTCTACCGGGCATGATCATCATGATGAAGGAGATGCCAGCGGGCATGATCATCATGACGAAGGAGATGCCGGCGGGCATGATCAGCATGGAGAAGGAGATGACGACGGGCATGATCATGAAGAAGGAGAAGACGCGAACACACAGACGCTGCTAACTTCGGTCTTGCAGGACTCTCATGTTCAAGAACTACTCCTCAAGGAGACGAGCAACGACAAAGCTGCAGCCAGAGAGAAAGCCAAGCTGGCCCAAATGGAGGTAGACGGGATGACTCCATTGTATCCTGGGTGTCGCCCCGAGGATACACGTTTGAGTGTAACGCTCAAGGCTCTAGAGATGAAGGCCGAACACAAATGGACCGATGTGAGCTTCAACGCGAACATGGAATAATGGCACGACCGACTTCCTAAGGGGAACACATTGCCAACAAGTATCGAGGAGGCCAAGAAAATCGTGTGCCCTCTCGACCTACCACACATTAAATACCACGCATGAATCAATGATTGTGCACTTTATCAAAACGAGTACGCGGATAGAACCACATGTCCGGTGTGTGGCCAAGGACGGTACAAGAGAGGGAACAAGAAAGTTCCTCGAAAAGTGGTATGGTACTTTCCTATCACCCCTCGTCTGCAGCGATATTTCATAGATCTTAAGAAAGCAAAGCTCATGCAATGGCACGCGGAAAGAGAGAAACCCGAAGATGATCCAGAGAAGGACAAGATCCTGACACACCCTTCAGACGCTAGCCAGTGGAACGCATTAGACATCGAGTTCAAAGAGTTCGGGGGCGATGCAAGGAACGTCGGGCTGGGTATGAGCATCGATGGACTCAATCCTTTTGGAAACCAGAGTAGCACGCATAGCACCTGGCCCGTGTTTGTATGGCCATACAACCTCCCCCCGTGGCTATGCACGAAGCAAAGGTATGTACACATGAACATTCTTATTCAGGGGCCGAAACAACCAGGTATCGATATGCATCTGTATCTCGGGCTATTGAGAGAAGAGTTAGCCAGCTTGTGGGAGACGCCGGCCCGTACGTGGGACGCCTACACTAAAGAATATTTCCATCTAAGAGCCGCATTGCTCACGACCGTGCAGGACTATCCCGGTTACGCATATGTATCGGCCTAGGTGAACCACGGACACAATGCATGCATCAAGTGCATGGATGAGACACCGCATCTCCAGCTACCAAGGGATTCCGGGTCTCCGAAAACCGTGTTCCAAGGTACTCGAAAGTGGCTCCGCATGGATCACCCGTGGAGAAAACGTGGTGACCTGTTCAATGGTAAGGATGAGCTCGAAAGAGCCCCGCGTCCGAGGAGCGGCGAAGAAATCGAGGAGGTTTTGAATAATTGGGTAGATTGCCCTGCGCCTAGAAAAAAACGACCGAGGACAAAGCCGCTACTGGGTGTATGGAAAGCAAGATCTGTTTTCTGGGACCTGTCGTATTGGAAGGTCCTTCACACTCCCCATAGCCTCGATGTAATGCACATCACGAAGAACGTTACCAAGAGTCTGCTTGGCACTCTAGTGAACATGCTGGAGAGGACCAAGGATGGGCCGAAAGCAAGAAAGGACCTTAAATTGCTTGGCATAAGAAAGATCTTCAGTCCCTGATAGTGATGATGATGATAATCATCAGGAAGGGACTCAAGGTCGCCGCAAAAGAGTTAAGAAGAATGAGGTGGTGCTTCGCGCTGCCTGCTTCACTCTGAGTCTGAAGGAGCTCGAGCAGTTTTTCAGGTGCCTCTTAGGAGTGAAAGTTTCTCATGGTTACTCGGGGAAGATAAGCAGATATCTAGACGTGGCGAAGAAGAGGTTCAGCGGTATGAAGTCTCACGACTGTCACGTGCTGATGACGCAGATACTCCCCGTTGCGATCCGTGGGATAATGGACGAGCATGTCCGTGAGACGTTGTTTGGCCTCTGTAACTTTTTCGACGTCATATCTAGGAAGTCGATCGGTGTGAAGCAGCTCGACAGGCTACAGGAAGAGATCGTGATGATACTATGCGAGCTTGAGATTTACTTCCCGCCTGCATTCTTCGACATCATGGTGCATCTGCTTGTACATGTCGTGGACGACATCATCCAGCTCGGGCCGACATTCCTGCACAACATGATGCCGTTTGAAAGGCTAAACGGTGTCATCAAAGGATTCGTTCGCAACAGGTCTCTTCTAGATGGAAGCATAGCCAAGGGCTTTCTGATCTACGAGTGCATCTCCTTCTGCCAGAATTATCTAACCACCGAGAACGAGGATGTTGGAATACCCACAAAGAAGCACCTTGGCAGGCTCGGTGGATATGGTCACCGCGAGGGCTGCCGCTCACTACATGTCGGTATTGATGGTCGACACACTGATTTTGAAAGGGCACACCGAGTCGCGCTACAACACATTGAAGTGGTCATCCCTTGGGTCGAAGAGCACAGAAGCTTAATCGAGCAGGAGTACGTCGACCAGGGCCGGCCGAGGAAGAAGGGAGACGTAACCAGAGAGCACAACTCCAGCTTCACGGGTTGGTTCAAGAAAAGGCAACTGGACAATCCCCCACAGACGCCTTCTACGGAAGATCAAAAACTCATATTCTCCTAAGGACCTATCAGTCATACGACATAAACGGTTACAGATTCTACACCGAGGAAAAGGACAAGAATAGTGAATATCAAAACTCAGGAGTAACTATGTTATCCTTTGCTGATGACGAGACTACTGTGATGGAAAGATTCTACGGAAGGATCGAGGAGATATGGGAGCTCGACTACTGTGGAGAGATCGTACCGATGTTCCGTGTTAGATGGGCCAAGAACGTGGAAAAAGAAGGCCGCTATTTCACCACAATGGTTATACTAGATGCCAAATCAACAAAGAACGCCTCCGCAAAAAATGAGCCTTGGGTACTCGCTAGCCAAGTTGATCAATGCTTTTTTATTACCGACCCGTCAAAGCCCAACCGTGTTGTAGTTAGGAGGGGCAAGAGGAGCATCATCGAAATGGAAGGAGCCGCCAACGAGCAAAACTTTGACAAAAACGGCGACCCGAAGATCGAAGAGGAATTCGACAAGTACTTCGACATGCCTACTACTACTAAAGTAAGAAGGAAGACCACACTGCCTACTAAAGGTTGTCCATTCACAAGAAGAAATCTCAAAGTTCACGGGCTAAAGTATTCAAACACGGCGAAAAAGGGCAAGAAGATTGTGAAGAGACACTAGCTCAACACATCACATGATTGTATATGTTCGAGAGAGAGTTTTTTGAATAAATATGAATGTTTGTATATGTTCTTGCTTCATTTTAGACATGTATATAATTAAAACACACTACATGATTGTATATGTTCGGGGAGAGAGTTTTTTGAATAAATATGAATGTTTGTATATGTTCTTGCTTCATTTTAGACATACATATAATTAAAAACACATTACATGATTGTATATGTTCGGGGAGAGAGTTTTTTGAATAAATATAAATGTTTGTATATGTTCTTGCTTTATTTTAAACAGATCTATAATTAAAAATATATTTTAAAAAAATAAAAAAGTGTGAGACAGCCAGGATTCAAACTTGGCTGTCTCAGGTTTAGAATGGCACAAGCAAGCAGCAGAGACCACTAAGGCAAGTGTGTGATCTTGTCATACTACCACGCGCGCCGCATTTAGTACTAAGTCCACAGGTTCTGTGGCGCATTTCGGTAGTATGCGCCCCTTGGGCTTATCCCCTAACTACTTCCACAGAGCCATATTCAAGGTGGTTGACCTACTTCCTCGAGTTGGAATCCTCCGTTTTGGAATACTTTACCTCATCCGTCCTGTGATCTATCCTCAGCCTCAGTCGTAGCCTGATCCACTCTCTTTTTCCCAGCAAGTGAATGCGAGTCCAGTTCACCTTCGGCCTCGAAAACCAGTTAGGTACGAGGAAAGAGTAGGGATGGAGTGTGAGTTCCGATCCTCTCTTCCCAGGCAAGAATGAAATTGGACG
Source organism: Avena eriantha (assembly GCA_910589775.1). Classification (NCBI taxonomy): domain Eukaryota; kingdom Viridiplantae; phylum Streptophyta; class Magnoliopsida; order Poales; family Poaceae; genus Avena; species Avena eriantha. The sequence goes on from OU342742.1 coordinate 83,101,866, forward strand.
GTCTCAGCCCAGAAAGTGAAAAGAACAACCACGGGCTTTGTGGCATTCTATCTTTATCGAAGAGAGCTTATTTCTCACTGTTTCTACCATTCGAGGAGGAAGCCATTACGAGGATGCGAGCTTGCCAACAGAAGATTTTCCGATTGGAAGTCCCGGCAATGGCGCAAGCAGGCCAAGAACTGGAAGCAAAGCGGGTTATTGACCACACAGCTATAGTCAAATCAGAGAAGAATCCACGGCACAAGCCTAGTGTGAATAAGAAAGTGGATGTACCGCATACTGCCGAAATGCGCCACAGAACCTCAGGACTTAGCGAAATAAACGGTTCGGCCTGCTTCACCCCTTCTCCCCATTCTCAGTCACTGCCACGCGCTAGCCCTAGATCGACGACCGTAGACGTCACTACACACCGCTGCTGCCGGAGCCGCCACCGCCGCACCGCCCGGTGAACCAGTGGAGGAGGAGCCGCCCGACGAACCCGTGGAGGAGGAGCCGCCCTGCAGCCCGTGGAGGAAGAGCCGCCGGAGGAGGAGACGCCGCGCCGGACCCCGCAACCCTCGCCGTCGTCAACCACTGCAACAAGTTCGTCCCCCCACCCCCCAACCCCACGGTTCGTCCCCCCCCCACCCACCCCCACCCCCCTCTGATGCTCTTCCCCTTTCTCTGTCAGTTAAATACAGAGAACAAGAAAATACAAAGAACAAGCTTCAGTTAAAATGAATAATTCATACCTGAGAGTAACTGATTATAGTCTGAGAAGATTGCAAATGGCAGTCACATTGGTGAATTCATTTCCAATAAGTTGTTGAGAAATAACTCAATTACGTGTCAAAGAAAGATTGATGCGTACAGCCACATTATGTGCATTAATGCAAATTTGATCTAATTCTGACCAATAGTTTGAATAAATTAATAATTATACTTGAGGTCATAACTAAATGAAAACTTCTGACAATGTGTATGCAAGTTTGAAAGGGTCTTATGTCATGCACCCATAACTTGCTGAAACAAAAAAAGTGAAATAAAATCCACCTTCATTACAACATGAGAAATATACAACTATATACAATTCCTTCGAGTATGTATTTCTAGTAATTTAAGCACCTCAAAAGACATGCCCCAACAAAGTGGAAGCTACATGTTTCCTAAGCTTGTTGATTATCATGCTCGTATTGGTCCACATTGAGCGATCGAAACTAAATAATTTCCCAACACATTTGCAAGGCATAAATCCTAAACAATTTCTAAAGTTACATCTAGTGATGGATGGCGCTGTAAATGTAGCTTATAACAGAGAAAAGGAGTTTAAGTCAACTGACTCAATTGCTAACCTAGTGTTATTTGCACTGTCTTCATGAGAATTACTAGGTGAAGCAGATTGTGTTGGGCGACCACTTGCCTCGTCATTTAGTTTCTATAGGTCTAGGCTTATGAAAGGGAGCAGACAACTATATAAAGGACTTAACAGCCATAAGGACATGCAGCAAAAAAGAACAACAGAACTCACATCAATGGATGGATTGAAGTTTTGGAATGACATTCTGCCCTTTACAGCTCCTGGATGTGGATTACCCTCCATGACAACTACACAATCCTACTAAGCACTGCCTGATCCAGATATCAAGTTTTCCTTCTAAGCACATAAAAGTAGTAGCTGAGTTGTGTTGCTGCATCCTTTTGTTGATAGTAACTGCTTATTGATATTTGAAATTCCATTAATTGTAATATCCTGAAATTCCATTAATAGTATGTTATCAATATATCATAGCATATGTATTGCTGTTCTCCAAGTGCTTACTGCTGAGAGTAACTGCTGGTTACTGCAGTGATTATATGGTGTTGTTTGATATATATGGTGCTGGGATTACTGATGGGATTATATGGTGCTGGGATTATATGGTGCTGGGATTATATGGTGGGATTATTTGGTACTATATGATGCTATTTGATTCAATGGGCTGTGGATGGGGGCTGTGAATGGGGCTGTGGATGGGGGCTGTGAATAGGGCTGTGGATGGGGCTATTTTCTAGTGTGTGAATGTTGCAGGGATTTCATTTGAGTTGCCCATTTCTCCCGAAGTGTCGATTCACTTCCGTTTCGGTTGAGAAATGGGCACTCCTAGGTCAAAAAATTAGCAAAGGTCATGCCGAATTTTTCGGCCGAGATTTGTGCTAACTTTTTGCCTCTTTTAAATAGAGTAGTGCAAACATGCCGGGCAACAAGGAGTCTGGCCCTTCTAAGCACATGATCAGCGTCGAAGAACAAGCTAGACAGGCCAACCAGTCATTCTGACAGGTGTCCCAACAGGAGGAGGAGGCGATGAGGATGACACCACCACTGGAGGAGGAGGCGACCGTCGCCAGAGCTGCTGGGGCCAATCAGGGCGGAGATCCTGATTACGAGGGGGACGAAGACGACTACGATGGAACTAGTGAAGGCGGCGGCGAAGAGGATGCCACCACCGATGGCGGCGAGCGCACGGATGGCGGTAGCGGCAACCCGGCCGCTTCTCAGAAGAAGAAGAAGAAGGAACAGAAGGAGCGGAAGGTGCCAGTGCTCGCCACCGTCTGCGATGAGTTCACTGAGGTCACAGAAAGTGGCCAACCCATTGCGCCAGAGGCGATTGCTAAAGGGTATGGCCTACAACTCGGGTGCATCGTTCGGGAAAGCATGTCGATCAACACGAAGTACATCAGACATGCTGACCATGTAGCTTTGGTCGATAACCTCCTTAAGAAGCTTCACAAGCGATACAGATTCCTAGAGTAGTTTAGAAACCTTGAGAGAAATAAGAACCCGGTGAACAAACTAGCCCTCACGAAGATGAGCAACGCCTTGAGCAGCTGGAAAACCCGGGTGAATAATAGCATTGACAAAGGTGAAATCTGGGAGGTTATTAGTAAGAAAAATCCGATGCTCGACGAAGAGGAGTTTAGGATTTTCAAGGCGGATATAGCTACCGCTGACGCTGTAAAATGGACTCAATGGAGAAAGGGGTATGCGGAAACAGAACATAGGTAACCACCGCCTTGGAAGCGGCGGTTATAGGGGGAAACAAGCCATTTGGGACAAGGAGGACACCGAGCTTGAACGCCTTGGTAAAGACAACCCTTGGCTTAAAATAACGGACTTGCAGCTTAGGCAATTTGTTCGGGCCCGCTACTACCTGGACAAGGAAATAGGGGAGTTCATCACCGACGATCCGGAGGTGAAGGCATTCAAGAAGAAGCTGGTAAGGAATTTATCGCCGATCTCAAGTCTATTGCGTTCTAATTAAGATAATGAAGTCAAGAATCTAAATGGGTTCACCTTTCCTTGTCTCTGCAGGAGGAGGAACTGAACGCTACTGCCACAGAGTTGTCCCAGGATTCGACGGAGCCGTGGGACACGGTTTTCAACAGGGCGACCAATGCTTACAAGAAGAGGGACAAGGGGTTGCCGCCGTCCTCAGCTGGCCGTGTGTCCAGCTTCAGTACGAGCATGAAGTTCAAGGAGTACTACAAAGAGGACGCCAAGAAAAGAAGGGAGAGGAAGAACCAGGATAAAGCCGTTGTTGCAGAGCTGAAGATGAAGGTGCAGACACTAGAGGAGAAGGCGGTGGACCAGAAAACGATGGACAAGTTAGTGGAAGAGAAGCTCCGCTCGATGATCCCCCCTGAGTTTTTCGAGGGGCTTACTGCTTGGAATGTGGGAAGTCGACAAGGGCCGATACATCTGCCCAGCTTAAGCAGCAGCAACTCGGGCATCAATGTTACCGTGTCGCTGGACCTGGTGACCCCGTCGGCCGTCAACGTCAGGACGTAGCCCCTCGTTTTGGTCACACCGACGCCCCCTCCCGCCAAAGATACCAATAAGGCGCAGCTGACGGCGGTGGTGCTTTGTGAGGCACCCGAGCGGGAGATTGCAGATGATGATAGGCCGGCCGCCGGCATCAGCCGTGTCTCTACATTAGCCGAGATCCACGCCATCACCAAGGTAACTAATTAGTTAGTGCATGTCATCTCCTTTATGCCTTTGATGCATGACTGTTGCCATCTCATGACGCCCAACAACATGTTTTTGCCTTAGGACACTTCTTGCGTACTCCTTCTTAAAGATGTCGGTGGTGAGATGAAGGATGTTGCCAAGGGCACTCTTATACAACCGGCGAGCCGCACGATGCACAACAATCCAATGGATGATGACATGATGAGGGTCAGGTTGGCTCGGGTGTTGCCAGGGTGCGACGACATGGACCCCCCTTTCAACCTCAGGGAGCCGACGAACACAAGACCCTTGGGGAATGCTACAACTGTCCCTTGACATGGCCGAAGACCCAGATTCGTTTTGCGGGGGGGGGGGGGAGGGGGGGCACCGGCGCCACCTCTCGATCGATCATCGCCCGGCCACCACCTCGGAAGCCAGTAGCCGCCGTTGTCGCCACCACCAGCCGTCACCATCAACTCTTGGCAGCGTGTGCACCGCCACATGGCAAAGACGTTGTGCCGCAACCGCCGTCGCCCCCGCTACCACCACCACATGATGGCACCCATGAAGATGATGATGAATTGGTCAACGTTGACGACTTCATCAACACCGGCGCTGCCAAAGGAATGTATATGCCTTCTGTGGATGAAGAACCCTTCGCAGCTCGCGACGACCATCAAGCTGGTCGGCCAATACATGCACGCATCGCCTGGTCTTCCATGGTCTTTCTCAAGAGACGCCTTCGGCCGCCGATCCACCACAAGAGAAACCGGGATTGGTTTTCAGCCCCAACACACTCCGAAAGGCGACTGATCAGCAGATGGCAGTGGCTGACACTGTTGTGAAGAAGAAGCACTACAGGAAGAGAGGTAATAATAATAATAAGAAGGGTGCGAGCCAGCCTCTTCCGAAGAGGATCCGGGGTCAGGATGCCGTCGTCATACCATCCACACAATTTGGCTTGCCCCGAGTGCATGTAGCTGGTGATCTGATATTGACTCTGGATATGATCCACATTGCGGTTGGAGCCATGTTAACTTTGCACGAGGGTGTCAAGACACTAGAGGCCCTCCTTCTTAAAGACGAAGATCCAAATTACCCAGTTTTCACGGCCAAGGTGCCATTGGACGTGGGCTTCATCGATGAACCCCTCGCGGATATATTCTTCATAGCGTTCGAGGACATATTCAAGCTGTTTCTCACGAAACAGCTGGACTATAACTTGGTCCGCCTATACGCGCTCAATCTGGCGCTCACGATCAAGAGAGAAAGTACCCCAGAAATCGCGATAGTGGATCCCTACTACATGCGGGACAGCCAGTTGGTCGAAGGATCAGAGACACGGACCAAGGCGACGGCGTACCTCGAGAAGTTCATGGTGGACAACAAGAGGAAGGGCACACTTCTTTTGCCTTTCTTTCTCAAGTAAGTACACACACTCGCTCATCGCCACCGTAACTTATGCATTTCTTATAGATTTCTTTCCTTTGCTCTTTTTCCAACATTCTGTTCCAATTGTGTTGCGCAGAGACAAATACTGCACACTCATCGTCCTTGCTCTGAGGTATTCGCTAGCCACGTATTTCGACTTGGGGAGTTTGACGAAGAAGAAAGACTACACCAGAATAAGGGGTGTTCTCAATGAGGCTCTCGAGGGCTACACCAAGAAGGGATGCACCTTCGTAGATAAGGGGAAATGTATCAAGGATGGCAAACACGTGTTCAAGCACGTGCTCGACTTCCCCTGCGTCAAGCAGTCGACTACTGGTGCCAAGGAGGCCTTCTACGTCCTCCATCACCTTAAAGGCTATGTTCGGGATTGCCATAACCTAACGCTGCCATCTAGTCTCCGAGGATGGGCCGAAACTTTGGCGAAAATCGACGATGTTGATCTTAGAGAAGACTTCCATCGCATTCAGATGAAGCTGTCGCAAATCATCATTGAAGATGTCAACACAAGGGGCGGTGCCCTACAACAAGCCAGAGGGTTGAGTAAGAGGGAGATCGAAGAATGCCTCCGTAAGCAGGGTGACACAAGGACGTGGATGACGAAAGAGGGCTATCTACCGTTCCCGAAGCCGAGCGAGAAGAGGAAGTCTTCATCATGATCGATGTGTGCCTCTAGCATGATCCAGTGTGTGTATATTCTTGATGGACGTCTGCTGTATTAGTGTGTGTGTCATAAACTTTACTATCTCGTGGTCGAAATGATCATTGTTGTTAAACTTAAACTACCTTGTGGTCGTGTTGTCGTTGAACTTATTGCTTCTATGATGATCTAACTTTTAGGTTTATGGATCATTTGTTTTATATTCTATGAACATATATATATATATGGATGTGAACCCTTTATTCATTCTTTTCGTTGTATTTTTACTAATATGCCTTGTCGTCTATAGAGATGGCGACGAGGTGGTATGTGGTGTACATGGGTAGGGTTCCAGGAGTCTACGAGGAGTGGGAGGATTGCCACAAACAAGTGAACAAGTTCAGCGGCAACATCTATAAAGGATATGCGACTAGAGAGGAGACGATAGCTAAGTGGAGAAACCACTTGTGGAAGAAGAACCGGATGAAGATATTGGTCGGGCTAATGCTCTTGCTCACCATTATCACAGCTGTATTCTATTTGATGCTAGTGTAGGCGGCGATGGCCACTTCATATTTGTAATGTGAGATGGTATGAACTTTGTATTCGGCGCTTGTGTAAAAATTTGGCACTTGACACTATATATGTATCTCGATCGGGCTCTAAGTGTTTGTATTATATATATGTCGGTTTTCATGCATCTACTACTTGTGCAATGTATTTTATACTCACCTAGATAAATCCTGTATAAATCTTGTATAAATACCTGATTATACACCAGGAAAGTATTTTACTTTGAATATGTGTTACGCAATCAGTGGCGCATATAATTATATAGTCAGTGACATTTCTGTGGCGCATACACGTAAATGCGCCACAGAAGTTCTTCCTGTGGCGCATATAAAGAAATACGTCACAGAAGTCTGGAACTTCGGAGCATATCCATATGCGCCACAGAAAGAAGATATCAGTGGCAAGATACCAGTGACGACTAAGATATGCGCCACAAAAGATGTATTTTCATGCGTCACGGAAGAGCTGTTTCCTAGTAGTGGAAAAGCCCTTCCCTCCGCTCCGAGGTCCCAGCATATGCCGCGCACGATCCATTTCTCGGGGCCGGTTTCGCTCTATATATGCCAGTCAAGCAAGACGATGGTAGCAATCACGGACAATCATCATCACAGGAGAAGCAGTGCAAAGCAGCAGCGGCGGCGGTGGCAGAGATGTGAGGTGCCTGATCCAGGCGCGCGGACTGTGAATTACAGGGCGGTTCTCCTTGGGCACGCACAAGCAAGACAGCAACCGTTTCATGCAGCAGGCCGTACGTGCTTAGCTGACGGGGCCCTAGACCAGTACCAAAGGAGAATTGCCTCCGCACAATTAAGTTCTTCGTCGCTTCGTTGCTATAGTATAGTATACTCTGCTAGCCCGATTGTTTCACTATTCTCGAGCAGCTTTCGCTTGTTCTATGCAGATCGCAGCTAGAGTTGCAGTTGTTGGTGCATTGAGATCGATGCTGGTTGCCCCATTCCATTGTCAGTAAGATATCAAGTAGGATTCCATCAAAACTTCACTTCTAGTTTATTTTGAAGTTTATATTGCAAAAAAATTTCACAATTTTACAAAACAAATCTCAAAATAAAATAGAAGTGAGACTTTGTTGCGATCCCACTTGACACCCTAATAGTTAGATTTTTGTGTTCTTTAGCAATGTTAGGAATAAGCAACTTGTGCAACTTGTATTATCTGGGGGCCAAAGGCCACAATATATAGTACATCTGACTTGAGGTACAAGAAGATAAATCTAGACAAATACGGACTCCTAGACCAATCCTAATACGGACTCCTAGACCAATACTAATACACCTTAACACCCCCCCTCAAATGCAAAGCGTATGCAATAGCATTGCATTTGAAGAAGTGAAAACAAAACCAAAAAAAAAATGATAATCCAAAATCCGCGTCTTCAAAGTGTCGCCATAGCATGAATAGTCTTCAAAACCTATAGAGTCAAGCCACAGTCGATCGAAGAAGAGATCGACACAGACCAAGAGGCGGTCAGAAGAATAGCACCGAAGAGTGAGGAAGAGAGAGCGGCGGCGGCCGGAGAGAAGAACTAGAGGAACTAGACGGAGGAGAGGATGGCGCCAAAAACAAAGGAGACGCATCAGAAGGAGAAGGTGGAGGAGTAGAGATAGCGAGAGATGTATCAGGAAAAAGAGAAAGAGGAAGTAGAGAGGGTGCCTCGACTGGAAACAGGAAGAGAGGTACCATCAGCCGTGATAACACGGACAAGAGAAATAAGAGAGCGAAGAGCAGAAAGAATAGAAGACGCAGAAGTCGAAGTAGAGCGGCGTGCCAACAAAGACAAAGTCGGCGAAAGGCGGTCATAACCGCATGAAGAAGCCGCGAGAGTCGAAGTAGAGAGGCGTGCCAACAAAGACAAAGTGGACGAAAGGCGGTCATAGCCGCGTGAAGAAACCGCGAGTGTCGACGTAGAGCGGTGCGCCGACAAAGACAAAGTCGGCAAAAGGCGGTCATAACCGCGTGAAGAAAGCCACGAGAGTCGACATAGAGCGACGAAGTAAGGAAGGAAGGCTCGGAGAATTTAACGGAAGAAACACCGGCATGAATTACCGGAAAGGAGCCAGCGACCGGAAGTTGCTAACGGCGGAGGCGGAGGCGGCGGCCGGGCGCGGCGGCGGGGTGCCGGGGCGAGCGGCGGCGGCGGCTACGAGGGAGACAAAAAAAGGCCTTACGGCTACTAACTACGAGATGCGATGCCCCCGACGGAGATCATGGAGATCGACCTCGCCGGGGGCGGCGCGGCGGAGGCGGTGGCTAAAACGTAGGCCAAGGAGCGACACGCTCTGATACCATGTTAGGAATAAGCAACTTGTGCAACTTGTATTATCTGGGGGCCAAAGGCCACAATATATAGTACATCTGACTTGAGGTACAAGAAGATAAATCTAGACAAATACGGACTCCTAGACCAATACTAATACGGACTCCTAGACCAATACTAATACACCTTAACAAGCAAAACCGGTAAAGTTACTTCTTCGAGATTTCCGCCCTAACTAATGGACTGGTTATTCTTAAACATGCGAATGTAGATATGTAATTCGGAACAAAGAGGGTATTAATTTACTTGTAGATTGTAGATTAGATCTGGGCTTAATAAAACGTCAGTGATAGGTTGGGCACTTTGCTATGGAGCTTGCAGGAGCAGCGTTTACTTTGGGATGCGTTGTTAAAAACCCTCATGCGCAGTGCCCGCGTTGCGTGCTGCGGCGGTGCCACCATGCCACTCTCGCTCCACGATTTCATTCACAAGACTACCAATAGCAGGGCCGTTTGAATGAATGACCTATATTTTTCTAAAATCAAACAATGTAAACATTGATCATGTTTTTGAATAAATCAATAACATGCACAGTACAAAACAAATAGCTAGATATGTCACGAAATTTATTTTCATATATTATCTATATACTATTAAAGTTGATGATAGTTTTTTTTCTAAAAGTTTGGTCTACATAGCTTGACTTTAAGAAACATATAAATCTTATTCATTGGAAGGAGGTAGGATCATGTATTTTATGCATTAAAAGCTGATATGTCGTTGCAATTAATAATGAGAGAAATCATAGTTATATTATTGATTGATACCGTATCATAGCATATATGACTATAACATTTAATTTCAAACAAATATTATGAATACTTTTGTATTGAGATTTTAGAAATAAATAAATATAATAAAGCTATGATACTATAAGATGATGGCATGCATTATAGAGATAGTTTTATACACTACTAGTGTACGATAATACCCACTATGGCCAACCTAAGGGGTGAAAACCCCTAAGTCTAGCATATTGTTTTGGACTTGCCAATAGTGTTTATTTATTTTTGTCTTCTTCATGATATTGCTTGGTGTTTAATTGAACTTTCTTCTCCTAGGATAAATCTTTGATCTAGCCTTTAGTTGTCCCATCCGGGACGATGTATGAAAGCATGTTGCTCTTCTTGTAGAAACTGGTCTTCGCAGTATGTGTGTTGCCTAGGGTAGTGATTGATGTTGTTTGCTGCACCCGTCTTTCATATTTTTTGCCCTTATTTTTTCTAATAAGGAGATTGTGCGCATATGCAATGTAGTGGTCTTGATATTGCATAGTTAAAAATAGAGTAAATTCCAGATTTTACCCTCTACTTTGACAATTTTGATGCTAATTACCCCATTTAGTATATTTTTAACCTAATTATCCCATTTAGTTAAAGTTGTGCCAATTTTTACTCCTTTAAATTTTTTGAGCATGGTCCGGGCATACCTTGACTGTTTTTGTTTAATCGAGGTGGATATTTTGTAAGAATGCCTATCTGAGGTATAAAATTTTAGCCTTTGTAGTATGCAAAACTTAAGCTGAAAAATTCACCTCGATTAAACAAAAAAAGTCAAGGTATGCCGGGACCATGCTCAAAATTTTTAGAAGGGGTAAAAATCAGCATAACTTTTACTAAATACGGTAAGTAAGATGAAAATTTTCTAAAAGGAGTAATTGGCATCAAAATTCTTAAACTAGAGGATGAAAACTAAAATTTACTCTTAAAAATATTGGCACGGGCAAAGCTCCTGACAGGGCGAGCTCGGACACCCGCTCTATCTTGATTCTGGGTATATACGCCTCTCACATGTTTTTTTTTTGAAATAAATAAACGCCTCACATGTTCGTTGAAATGGTTTGGAGAAGAAAAAATAGAACAAATTGGCTTTGTTGGGCCATGTGGTCTCGGCCAGGTCTGGGTCAGCTCGCTCCACGCCTCTAGGACAACTCATTTAGGGTTAAAGGCCTGGGTCAGCTCGCTCCACGCCCCGTGCTCCATGGAGCCTTTTTTTCTCTATCCTCAAAAAACAATGTAGCCTGTTTATGAAAAAAACGAATATTTCATTTTTTTATGCTTTAGTCCTCTAACCCGCACGTAGCCGAAGCCACATAATCATTAGCTAATATAATTTTTACTCCTCGCCAAACTGACCCCTAAATATACTCGACCTCAACCTATAGAGAGAAAACCTGACCCTCCACCCTGCGGCGAATTTCTCCCCATCCTCTCCGGTGATGCCTCCCGTGACTACGAAAACCCTTTGTCGGCACCTCAGACACTGCGTCGCCCTCCCGCGCAACTCACTATCGCTCGCCGGTCCCCGTCGTCGCTGGAAACGATTTGCAAAAGTCTTCCGCCGTCGACCCGACCTGTTGCAAACTGTCATCCTCCAAGCTCGATTTCTTGCAAAATGGAGCGGTCGGACTTTGGACGGATGGTAGAAGACCCGTATAGGATCTAGGCTATGCCAGACTCGAGGGAGGCCGACGAAATCTTGACGACAAGGGTCCGCGGCCGCGGCGAGGTCAGTGTCGATGAGAGACCGAGGCTAAGGGAGTACATCTTGGATGACTCATCGTCGTCGTCGGAGGAGGAAGATGACAATGACGTCGAGATGTCCATGTCCCTCGTTTCGAACAATGAAGTTCAGTGGTCGAGACTAGGATCACAGTTTGGCTGCCTCTACATCAACCGAGATAGAGAGGAGGGCCACGCCAAGATCATGTGAGACTACTTCAATGAAGATGCCACCTATCCAGAGGAATATTGTAAACATGTTATTGTTTCATTTTATTCGAACTACGCCGTGGTTTTGGCTTTCGATAGTTTTTGATTTGAAGACAATTTTTCAAGGAGTTAAGTATAGGTGTTCGGTTAGGAAGCACCTTTTTATAGGAGTATAAATATATTTCTCTAAAGGGTAGGGAGCTGTTTTACTCATTTAAGTATCTGCGATCGGCTAGAGATGCGCCCTTAGAGCCATTTTTTTAGCCCAAAATATAACGGGGGAGGAGGGCGCGTCACATGGTTTGTTCATGTTGCCGTCCGATCCCATGGATTGGTATGATTAAAGGGACGGCAATGCGGCGAGATGAGCCTGCGAAAATATGTCAATGGCTGCTGGCTTTTGCTCATTTAAGATTCCCCCGCCCTGTCTGATAAAGCTCATCATTAGCCATTGCATCACACTGCGGTCTGCTTGATCGTCAGGCATCTACAAAGATCGGAAGGATGGACGGCTCCTAAGATCAAACGGGTGAGCTACGCCATGCAGAATTTGCAGCAAATCTCCCGAGAGATGAGAGTGTATATACATGACTTAAAGTCAAAGAAAAGTGAAATCTAACTCAATCTGAGAAACGCCGCACGTCTTTTGCGGGTACTTTTTGGTTAAGCGCACGAAAGGCGCGCGCGCGCGCGCGGCGGGGCTAGCCAGCAGTAGCAGCTGGGGTTTTGGGACGGCCACGCCCCCGGCCGGGCAAAAGCGATATAGCTTTGTGTCTTTTTTCGATCGAGCCGCTTGCTTTGTGTCTTTGACCTGATGACATTGTGATGGCTCGTGACCTACTGAACGTGCCTTTGATCAGCCGGCGTGCTGATAAACCTTGGTCCCGAACAATGTAGCCTCCTCCTAGCTTGGGCCTGGCTGCACTGTCCTGTGGCGGCAGTGCCGTGATGTTGTGTGAAATCGAAACTGTATATACAGCAGTTATTACAGCTGCCGATATTCAGTTCTGTTCAGCACTGCCAGTCAAGGATCGCACTGTTCGTAGTTACATTGCATCTTGTTAGAGTATACCTTGGTTGCTCCGTCTTCTAGTACTATATAAACAGCCTCAGGACTCATGATATAATCACCTCTTGCAATATCAATAAAGTCTATATTCCGCAATCTTTTATGGTATCAGAGCGTGTCGCTCCTCGGCCTAGGTTTTAGCCACCGCTTCCGCCGCGCCGCGCCGTCCCCGGCGAGGTCGATCTCTATGTTCTCCGCCAGGGGCATCGCATATCGTAGCTAGTTTTTTTTTTTCCAATTTCCTATATCGGTTTAGTAGTTTTAGCAAATTTCGTTTTTCTATTAGATCTATTTTTTTTTAGCCACCAAAAGCATCGTCCACATCCGCATATCGTCATCGTGCGTCGCTACTTCAACCTTAGCGTCGACTAAATTCTGGCAAATCACCGTCAACGATCGTGGCAAGGAGGCTCCGCGCGGCGCTCCAAGAGACATCTTCACGCACTGCGTCGGCTGCTCCGTCCTTACGTCGTCTCCACGCCGGCCCGTCTTCGCCAACATCTACCGAGACGCATGTCCCTGAGTACGCGCGTCGCCGTCAACAAAGGGCTGCATCTTCCACCCGTGGTCATCATCGCCGACAACCATCTACTCCAACATCGCCACATCATCACCGCCACAACCAATCGTGGTCATCGTCAATGCCAACAAGTTCTTCTCCAAGAGCGACGCCGCGCTCATACAAGCGGAAAATACGGGTCTAATCCTCAAAATCTACTACCGCTACAACAAATCTCCATCAACGACTTCCTCGTCGTCTTCGTCCACCATGACCTCGCCGCCAGAGTCGAGTCTATTTTTTATTTTATTTTTACTTAATCAATTTTCTTCTTGCAACTACTTCATCTACTCCGACAAATCGGCGGACAACTTCTACGCACCGACCGTTCACGGAGAATTTCTCTGCTGCTCCCTCCGGCTCTAGCTCGCATGGCTCGTGATGGTCTCTGTCTTCGCACGTCCGATATTGGCAACACCGACACGTGCCTTCGTCCCCGGCGCGCTCCTGAGTTTTGCAAGCTCGGCAAGGCGTGTCGTCTACCCCGACTACTCTGGATCCAAACTACGTCTATCTCAACTACTACGGCAAATTCTTCAGGCTCAACAACGACATCGACCACAACACAACAACATCATAGACTTTATCAACGACGACAAATTCTCCAACGACACCATCGACCACAACTACAGCGCCCTCACTCCCGGCTACATCGACATCGGCAACAAGGGCTACCATCTCACCTCCAGCTTATTCTCCAGTCAGACCGTCCGCGTCACTACCGATCCGACAGGTAGTTTCATATTGTAATCTAAGTCTATCTCTATTAGTCTTCTTGTCCCCAAAGTCTTCTATTACCATATAAACAGCCCGAGGACTCACGATGTAATCACTGCAATACCAATACAGTCTATATTCCGCAATATTTTACATCTACTGATCATAAGCGAGATTATAGGCACCGTGACCGTGACAGGAAAGGCTTTGGATTCTTCATGCCTCGAATAGTATTCGGTAAAGCAAGCTAGGAAGGATGAGAATGTGGGAGTGGGAGAGGGTATAGACATATAGAGGGGTCGATCATCAGGACCGACGACAAAATGATGGGGCTCCCGGAGGAGATGACGCAGGGCTCTAATCATGGTGTTTTTCCCGGCCTAGCTAGCTTGCTTGTGGTCATGCTCATGCATCACCACACACACACGCACATTAGGGGCACCAAGCCAGAGCCTGTGCAAATTATTTGTAAACTCTGTGCCTGTCGTCCGAGTGTGGTCTTCTGACAGTCGCTCGACCTTTGCACTGCGTGCCGTGCCCCTGGGCCTTGGCCATGGCTGCTGGCCTGCGCGAGAGCTCCATCGATCGATCGATTGGGACCATCATTGAGCCCACTGCGCGCCGTACCGCTGCCGATTCTGCCGCTATCGCCACGGCAAAGGGCTCCCAAAAGAGAAGGCTCGCGCAGTCGCGCTTCATCACGGCCTCGTACGTGGGTCTCCGGCTATTCATTGCCTTCAGAGGCAGGCGCGCGCCCGGCCGGCCGGGCGCTGTGGCGCGTGGTGTTGCCGAGCAAAAGTCGCTTTGCGCCATGGTTGGTATGGTACGCCTACGCGATGCCCAGGGGCCGAAACCGCATCATGTCATGCCGCGCGCGCGCCGGCCCCGGGTGGCCGTTGGTGTTTACTGCTTGGACCGCACAGTCGTGGAACTGGTAACATAGTCTCATGAGATTTACGATAGATTATGTTTACTCGAGGAGATGGAAAGGTTGGTCAAAAGTACTACTAATTAGATAGCCCGATTATTAATCACTTCATTCACTTGTAGGTCTGCGAGCGCGCCGCGGCAATAAGAACAATCCCGCGGAGCTGGAAAAGTTGCAGCTAGCAGCTTATTGAACTGGCTGGAGAGCAATTGAAAATTGGCTAGGCAGAGTGCTCGCCGCCTCGCCGGAGTCGCCAGTCATGACCAGATGCATGTTAGATGCAGAGATTCCTGCTTTCATGTTTCCGATTTAGCAGACGCACTTCAGAGTTTTTGGATCGCAAGTGAACATTGTTTTTTCTCCCAGACACAAGATTAACTGAATGTGAATGCACATGTTTGGACTTGGAAAAAGAAAGGAAAACTTGTGTTCATTCGTTGCGTGGCAGTACCACTGCTTTGTACGCACATATCAGTACCTGTACCTGGGTTGGATGCCTTTGGTTCTAAGCTAACTGTACTCAATGCTCGTCCTGCAGCTTTATCGTGCCACCCAGAACCCCAAACACTCGTCAGACAGCACGCATTGTTTCACTGACAGTTGAATTTCCTCTGTCTAATCCCAGGGAAAAGGAGGTATTCAGGACCATAACCATGAGAAAAGCAGTGCAGGTGCAGTGATTAAAAACAGTGCTACTAATCCCTGAGCAGCTTTATCACGCCACTCGACACTCTTCAGACAGCACGGCTTCTATATACAGGCGTGCCAGAGCGCAATCCGCCGGACCAGGGACACCGTGCCGGTTCGTGTCGAGACCTGCTCGCTCGCTCGCTCGGCCATGGTGCGGTTCAGGTACTAGAGTGCCCTCCCTGTATATTGCGCAACGCAGAGAGTATTTGCCTCTGCGTACATGCACTCATAGTGAATTATAAGCAGCATTTCGATGTGGAATCTACTCATGCCAGAGCCAGCCAACCGGTACATGTGAACAAAAATAAGCAAAGAGTTCTGAATCGATTGCAGCTCGACAACTTTTCAAATACGCAGAAGAGACAATACCTCACACCACTTCTTTGCAAAAAGATGGTGGGAAGCAAAGTGGCTTTGTGGACGAAGCAGATGAGAATATGTTGTATCACACCTGCTTTTTACTCAATTGTTTTCATCAGACGTCGCACTTGCAAGTCTTTACTCGATTGTTTTCATCGGAGCTTTGACGTGCACACCTGAGCCGGCCTGAAAGATTTTTAAAGATGGTACACATGCCACTTCTCCCTGTCTCTTGCGCATAGTTTACACTTCGGACTTTCGTTTACACTTCGGACTTTCGGGGATATCCTCGACTAGTACTTATCGAAACAATGAACACATGCAAGAGTTCTCCAAGATCTTGTGGTTTAATAAGACATCGATCTACATGTACTTTGTGACATTGTTCTTCCCATGTTTGTTTTCTTCTAAATTCATGATCCTTTCAGAAGACCACTCTTATGATACCAAATCCATCAGTCTGGCTTTCTCTTTGGACGAGAAGCGAGCAGAAAGCATATGATAGATATCCAACCATGATGCCGTGCATGCCATCATAGACAGAGACAGATACAGACGCGAGATTGTAATTATACAGCTTTAGACTTTTACAGATACCGTGGCTTCGTATTTGTTTCTAGAGTGCATGGGTATTACTTGCAGGTTTGAGCCTTTGCATCTGGTTGCCCCCACAGATAATGTCTCCATCAAGCACTTGCATCGCCGGTAACTTAACTTGGTTGTTGGGAGAAGATCGGTTTTGCTAAGACAGGATAATAGATCTTTTTTAGTACGTAGCAAGTGGTAAAAACCGTGTGCCCCAACCCAACCCAACCAAACCATGTAAAGTACGAAAATGGCTGGCGAAGCACCGAGAGTGTGCAGTAGCCTAGTAGTAGTAGGGGCATCGTGCACCCTTCCATTTGAATGCCCAGATAAACGCGACGAGCTAGTGAGCTTCCCAAAAATTTGCATCCCAGCTGTCCAGGATGCTCCAACTTGTAAAGATGGTGGAGGAACGAGCAGCCTTGGCTTTTCCGCCTCAGCAAAGCTTGGGGGGCTGGGACACTCGCAAACGATTTGGGGTCTGTGTGTTGAGCCTTCTTACAACAACTGCAAAGCCAAGAGAATTTCCACAGCGTTCGGGCTTTGGAGGCGCCCACCGCTGTAGCTTTCCCTGACTTTCTGGAGATTCTCCGCAGTCACGGACAGTAAAAGTCGTTCGTGTTTGCGTTATTTTTCAGGAAGTAAGAAGGAAGTGTCAATGTGTGCCCCTGGTTAACCTTATACAGTACCATATAAGATTATTTACGGCACCAAATCAGGTATTTCAGGATGATCACTGATCTGAAATTACGAGAACTCGGAACAGAAAACTGTTACCCTGACCGGATGTACGCCGGACTTGAAGTTGAAGAACTAACACCAACCAGCTGGGAGCCTGGAGGGCCCTGCATGCAGTTTATCTTATCCGCCATTGGTATATGCACGAACTACGCGCGATCGGTGGAACGGAGCCGCAACATGGTAGTACGCCCAACACGGAGTCTTGCTCCCCGTGCAGCATTTCGGCCGTGCATCATGAAGCGTGGGAGATCGTTCAGCCAATCAGGGCCGGATCGCCGTCTCCGACGACGTGGTAGTGGATTTCCTTTCTTCCAAGAACGGAGCTTTCCGTTTTCAAGGAACGGCGGGGTGCGCCGGCTGGGACCATGAAAGGAGCTTACTAGCTTGCAGCAGGGATCGGGAGAGAGCGCGAGAGGATTACTGTGCTTCGTTTTCTTTACGGGGCGAGAACTGTTACCTAGACAGGCAAAGGGGGAACACCGTACCGGACTGGAGGACGGAATGTCCCCGGACCAGGCGGCCGCGGCCCCAGGGCGCACCGCACGGCGCACACGCTCCAACTCCCTCGTTGGCCTCGCTGCCATAGGACCCAACTACGACGCCTCGCCGATGGATAACATGCACAACGCATTCGTTGGTTCATGTGAGAGGTCTTGGCGGGAAGAGCGGCCCTCCGGTCCGTCTGCTGATCAGACGTGATGAGCGGCGAGCAACGCCTTTGTGAGCAGGTACTACTCCCTCCGTCTCGAAATATAAAATAGTTTAGCTTTTATGAAATAAAGGTATCTAAACTTCTTTTAGCGTGTAGTTTCACACCGAATCTAACTACGTTCTAAAATCATCTAGATACATTAGTTTCACAAAAATTAAAACATCTTGTATTTGAAAACACAGGGAGTACCAATGACTGCTAGGCCTTGGAACACCCTGTATATCTATACTCGGTACTCGAAAGCACCACCAAAGCTGAAGTTTCCGAGTAATGCCACTCTACTGCAAAGCCCCGATTACTAGGCTCACATGCACGTGTGCGGTTCAGACAGAACATCATCCTGCAGCCATGCCCTCACGACAACATGTGAAGTAATGTTTCTGTTGCATTCAAGACTCCACTTCCTCCACTAGCGTACTCGGACTCATCCAATAATTACTGTATGCGTGTATACGGAGTCGTATTTGAGTAGGTTTTGTGTAGCCGATTAAGGTAAGAATTAGGAGTCCTAATTCTACTAGGCTAGATACAACAAAACTACTATATATACATGTACGTAGCCCCTGTAATCAATCGTGAGACAGAAATAATTGTGAAAGAAAGAAACGCACGAGATGTGCGTGTAACAATCAATCTGTTTCTCCGCGTGTATGAATTGTGTTGCTGCTAGCTAAATCAATCAATCAAGGCTAGCTTGCTTCCCTGTTGTGTTGTACGTGCGGTACGTGCGTGTCTCGCCGGAACTTCGTCGTTGGCGTCGTCAGAAAGTACTCGGCGGCAGGGGTTGTGCTAACAATTGGTATCAGAGTCTCGTGAAGGATCTCCTCGTAACGGGAGGTCACAGCGACGATGGATGTGGGCGAGTATTCCGGTGCGGCTAAAGGATTTGCTGCGCAGGTGATGACACAGTACCCGCGGTACAACCGCGACAACTACACGATGTGGGCGACCTAGATGGAGTGGGCGCTAGAGTCCAACGATCTATGGGAGGCTGTCGATCCCGGCGGCGACGAGTTTAAGAAGGGCGCGTCGAAGTACCGCAAGGACCGGCATGCACTCACGGCCATCGGCTTGGTGATGCCGGCGGACGTGATGCAGCACCTGATCTCGAAGAAATCTGCAAAGGAGGCATGGGAGGCGCTCAAGACGCTAAATCTTGGGCACGAGCGTGTCCGTGAGGCGACCCTACAAACCTTGCAGAAGAAGTACGAGAATCTAGAGATGGGAGGAGATGAGACGCTGGACGCGTTTGCCTCGAGGGTAGCCACTTTGGTCAATGGGATTCGCGCGCTCGGCGAGAAGCTCGAAGAGATCTCAGTCGTTCGGTGTTTCCTTCGCGCGGCGCCGCCGTGTTATTTGTCCGTTGTGTCGGCGATCGAGCAGTGCGTTGATCTCAAGGCTCTCACGACGGATGATCTGGTTGGACGATTGAAGGCTCATGACGAGCGGATGAAGATCACCTACGGTGATGCGGTATCGGAAGAGCACGTGATGCTTACCCGTGTCCAGTGGCAGGCGGTGGTCGCCAAAGAAAAGGGCGATCAAGGATCCGGAAGCAGGAGTGATAATGAAGCTTCTCGCCCAGCGAAAAAGTATATCGCAGGGGAGGACGAGGACGACGCTCTGCCGTGGAGGAAGTTTGACATTAAGAAAGTAAGATGTCATAACTGCGGCGAACTCGGTCACTTCAAGAAGGATTGCAAGAAACCGCTGAAGGAGAGGGCTCTCATCGTCCAAGAAGGAGATGATGGACCGATGATGCTGATGCTCGAAGTAACTGAGCTGAAGGATGAGGAGGATCCTCCATCACCGGCTACGGAGATTGTGGCGCAAGTGGATCACGATCTACCATGTGTGGATCACGAGGAACGGAGTGCCCCGTTACCATGTGAAGCCACGTTTGAGGCAAGTGAAGCCTCGGGACTAGTTCATGGTGATCTATGCGTTGGAATTTCACCCGCAACTCCGTCCGGCAATAAGTTCTTCATGCTTGTGGTGGATGATCATAGTAAATACATGTGGATTGTGTTGCTGAAAAGTAAGGATCAAATTCAACAAGCATTCGAGAAGATCAAGGAAGCCGAAGAGTTCAAGGTGGAGGCGAAGATAAGTGCCCTACACATTGATCAAGGGGGTGAGTTGCATCAAACTGTGTTGACCATGGCACGGAGCATGATGAAGAGTAAAGGCTTGCCAGGAAAATTCTGGGGTGAGACAGTCAATACGGCTGTGTATTTGCTGAACATGGAGCCAACTGAGAGTGGCGTTGGTATAACACCGTACGAAGCATGGTACGGATGGAAACCCTCGGTTGATCATCTTCGCACCTTTGGGTGCATGGCGCATGTCAAGATGGAGTCCGACCATAAGAGTAAATTGGCGGAGCAGAGGACTCCAATGATCATGACGGGCTATGAAAGCTCAAAGGAATATCGCTTGTGCAATCCTTATACTAATAAGGTGGTTGTCAGGGGCGACATAATCTTTGAGGAAGGCAAGTCATGGAATTGGGGCTCCAACGAACCAGGATATCCAACTTTTCACGTCACGTGGGATTTTGAGTATGAAGAAAATATGGATCAACCAAACTTATCCTTGTCAGCAAGTTCGATCCCAGAAGACGTTGAAGGCCTAGGGGGTGCTCCAGGCGTGGACGCCAGGCCAGAAGTACTAGGGATTCTTCCAGAAGAAAAAGAGTCTGAAGAAAAGGCTAGTCCGTGGCCAGAAGAAATGGAGGGAGCAGCTCCATATGGACCAAGTGGTGTTACGTATAGCTTATCATGTGCTAGTACAGGAGGTGATGATCCACATGAAGAGCTTGGGGCAAAGGAGTGCCCAGAAGTGAAGGGCCATGTAACGTGGTGGTGAGTCAAATTGGCTCACAAATAGGCATGCAGGATACGCTGCATGTAGAGCCGTTGACTCCATGAGCTCTACCTGGAGGCACACAAGGTTCAGAAACTGAAGAAACAAGTGTATTGTCGGACACAGAAGAGTATGTCGTATCGCCTCCTATTGTGCTGGAGCCGAGCCGACTACGACCGACGCGAGCACGCATGAAACGCGTGTTGGACTACTATCCGAAAAAGGGACTCCGGACAGTCAGTAATCCGGTGAAGATGAAGCACAAGAAGCAATGCCTATTCATCAAGGAACCGGTGAAGACCGATGACGCGGATAAGGAGGACTGTTGGCGTCAAGCGGAAGACAAGCCGACAAAAGCAAAGTCGGTGATCTGGAAGCTACCTGGAACGGCGAAAGCAATGACAAGGATAACGTCGACAAGAAGTAGTTGGCGTATTTGGGACCAGGTGGATGTAAAAAGGTGCACACAATGCTTAGGGGGTGATTGTTAGCAATAATCACTGTATGCGTGTATACGGAGTCATATCCGAGTAGGTTTTGTGTAGCCGATTAAGGTAAGAATTAGGAGTCCTAATTTTACTAGGCTAGATACAACAAAACTACTATATATACATGTACGTAGCCCCTGTAATCAATCGTGAGACAGAAATAATTGTGAAAGAAAGAAACACACGAGATGTGCGTGTAGCAATCAATCTGTTTCTCCGCGTGTATGAATTGTATTGCTGCTAGCTAAATCAATCGATCAAGTCTAGCTTGCTTCGCTGTTGTGTTGTACGTGCGGTACGTGCGTGTCTCGCTGGAACTTCGTCGTTGGCGTCGTCAGAAAATAATCGGCGGCAGGGGCTGTGCTAACAAACATGAGCCAATCTGTTCTTCCAATCGTAATCGTCTTGACATTTCCCCCTTCTGTTAATACCATGAAAATCGTAGGCGTCGATTTGTCCCATGTTGTCAACGGAAAGTGAAGATTCACGACACGCCCTCTTGAAGCCCCAACAACTGAAAGTTGCGAACACGCATGACCATATCCCAGAGGTCCAGGAGCACCATACGCTAATCCATGAAAACCGCTAGCTAGCTGAGACATCCGGAACTCTTCGATAAGCAAATCGAGGACGACCGGCAGCAGGAAGATCGACGAGTTGGGCAGAAGAAGACCACTACGGACTCTGCCCTACAATATTAGAAATTGGAAAATTAGAGAATGTGACTGGAGGTGGATCCAACCAGACAAAATGGACCGACTCCAAGTTCTGCCTCTACAGCAGATTTATCTAAAAAAGACGCCTCCAAAGAAACAATCGCCTCTATTTTTTTGAAGCCGGTTAAAAATAAAATGGCTCCAATAATAGGAGAGTCGGGCTGGAAACCATACTGCTTGTAATAAGCAAATTACTGGAGCGGGTGGAAAATAAAACTGTCCACGATAAACTGAAGTCCATTATGAAAATCGGCCTAACCCAAAATATACATTTTTCGAGGCGGCTTTAAGAAAAGATGGCCGGGGTCCTGGTTTAAAGAATAGTGTGACGGGATATTCATAAGGTATTGCCTTGCAGTTTATGGTTTGAAAAAATATTCATCACAAACTAAGGCATTGCCTTGCAGTTTATGTTGTTAAATTTAAAACTTACAAAACATTTCTAATACAAAAACGATAATATATATAGTTTTATAATAATATTTTTGATTTATGAATAATGAACATAAAATTTATTGATATAAGAATAGTTAAATTCCCTCTTCTAATGTGGTTGGTTTACCGAGGAACGGTTCACTTTAGCCCACCGGTGAAAACGTATAAATCCCCTTCTCTGTTCCATCTCAAATCATAACATCTCTTCCCCTATATTTTTCAATGCAGTAGTTTTTTCTTGTTGATTGATGTTACAGATAGATTTACAAGCTTAATTTTTTGGTGCCATCTAATCCATTTACCACTTGTTTTTATTTGGCTAGGTTAAATCTAGTCACCTTATTTATTGAAATTTTACATATTCACATGCTATAGCATGTTATACATTCACATTTTTCTAATCTTCTTTAATGCTTTAAAATTCTTCTACTCTTACCATGTGCCCCAGCTCGCACATATTTCGAAACATGACTTTTTAATATTATAGAGAAATACTAGTTTGGTTCCAGCCGCGCTTCTTCTCAAAATGTGGACAGCTAGAACAATCTTTGGGGCTCCATGTAAAAGAAACAATTAGGCTAGGTTCTGGTGCACTCACTTTCTATTTTTTTTGCTAAAAACGTACTATTAAGTTTAGTAAAATCCTGAAACAAAATGAAGTACATATGTAAAATAATATGACCATTTGCTAAGTTTTATGAATGTGAGAATATGATAATGCTACATTAAGTCTCAATACCTAAAAGTGAAATATACGTAAAAAGAATGAACTATATAATTTTCACTTAATACCAAGCAATGTAATCATAGACCAATATCACTGTAACATGTGCTAGATTTTCAACATGCAAGTATTACTTACATGTAACAACATGCATGCATGTGTTTGCGAGTATAGGAGAAGTTATCGACTTGAACGTCCTTTAAAGACAAGTTTGATATACATAAATATTAATATAAAATAAAAATATATACTAAAACTAGAAATAAAATGAACCTTGTAGATGTATAAATTCATGCAATGTAATGCGACCACTCTAAATGCTTCTGGTCTTCCACACATGCATGAAAATGCATTTCATATGAATAGAACATCAATATATGGGGTGTGTCTCGTGTAAAATAAACCCTAACAATATTCAAACAGGAGAGATGGGAAACTTTGAGAATTGTCCAAGCCATATTTGATTTTGTTGGGGGTTAGGTTAGCATTAAGATGTAATTTGTAGAAAATTGGAGGACATTCTGAAATAGATGAGTTCATAAGTGACCACACAATAGAAGACCTTATGACAGCCTATTGTTTAACGCATTGTACGATAAGATTTAAGGAAAAACTACAAACAAATTGTTCTTGTATAGTCTAGAAATATCTATTAGTTACATCTGAACTTTATAGTTTTGAAATCCAGATAGTTGTGATAGTTATTTGCATACATATTCTCTAAAAGAGGTCTATGAAGTTGCATAGATATTTATCTATACCATGGAGAATTGTACACATATAAACACATTAAAATACATCAAAAGGCATAAACAAATTTATGAGATAATATGAAAAATAATTTCTTAGATTTATGGTGAAATCTGCTATAATAAAAATTTGTTCTCACACACCGCATACTATGATATGATATAATCAATTTCAGCAGCAAAACCTAGTTTCTTTGTAGGACTAGAAATTTCTATTTAATTACACCCAAACTTCAAAGTTTTGGGATCCATATATCACTACCAAGTTAACCACTAGATCTTTTTCTCCAAAAGCACTCTACCAAGTTCCATATACATTTCATGATACGATGTCAGAAAAAATATGGTTGAATAATATGAAAACAGTGGTTTTCTTACTTGAAACCATAACAATGGATTTTTTTGGCCTAGACACCCCAGACTAAATAATACAATCAATTTTCCCCATAAAATACAATTTCATTGTAGAGCTATAAATGTACCTATAATGATAAATATTAAAAGTATATAAAACATCTTTCAACTAAATAATAATAATGGTGCTAGTTATCTAAAAAAACTTATCTATATATTATTATTGAATAATGTACCAAAAACTGTGTTAATGACTAGCTCAGTTGAGATGAGGTAAAAAAGTTTAATATAAATTGATTGAAACACAACGTTGAAGGTTTCTAGACCTCTATTAGACATGCCTCCGCATCGCTGACCAATTATACTTTAGGAGGAAAAAATGCAGGCCTTCATAGACCGTTCAACTACAAGTGACCACTCTATTAGTTTGTCCACGAACTACCTTGTAAGTGGAGTGACATGTCCTATATTTTATGTGTGATATTCTTCTACTATATTACTGAGTTGGTGGATGTGTATACTCTAGTTTGCTTATAGCATTAATTTATGTCTACCAAGCACGTTTTTGTTTAATCTTATGGTAATATAGACCATCATTAAGTCATGTCCACCAAGTAAAAAAAAATAGTTTTGCATACACTACAAAAATACCCCCTAGATGCCACTTATTTGGACAATATAAGACAAAATTATATGTAAAAGTTTTTTTACCTGGTGGATGATCTTTCGCACGGCCAAAGACAACGAATAATTATGCTTCGTAACAGACTTGATACCAACGGATTATGGTGTCATGGTAGGTAAACGATAGGCCTGATGCTCTATAATGTCGTGGTAGATGGAATGGAGGCATTAACAATTGCCTCGTCCATTGTAATCTTCGTTAAAAGTGGGTCAAAAATCAATGGTCAAACACCTCCTGTTGAGTTGTCATCAACAGCTCATTGGCTAGTATGGCCCACCATTTCTAAGCCATGCATGGATCTCTATATATGAGAAAATTGCACATAGCACCAACTATTGTGGATTTTGACGGTGGTCAAACAAATTTTAAGATATCTTATTCTCACTTCTACACACAGGCTTTGGTATCCAAAGGGGTTAATCTTTGAGCTTGTTGGCAACTCGGATTTCGATTGGGCCGGTGATAAGGTTGACGGCAAGTCGACCTCTGGGTCTTGCCAATTCATTGGCTGGTCGTTAGTGAGTTGGTCGTCAAAAAAACAAAACACCACCGTCCTATCCACCTCCGAAGCTGAATACGTATTCATGGTATCTTGTTACGTTTAATTGTTTATGGATGAAGGGAACCTTGAAAGACTATGGTGTGTCTGTTTATAGGATACCTCTTCTATCTGACAAGAACGTGAATAAAGATCGCCAATAATCCCGTCCAATATTGCGGCACCAAACATATTGACATTCACCACCACTTCCTACGTGATCATGTCGCAAATGATGACATCAATCTCACTGACGAGGGACCGATGTTCCAATTGGCGGATATCTTCACGAAACCTTTAGATGAAGCCCGTTTTGTCATGTTGAGGCGCGAACTTGGTATTCTTGATTCTAAAAACTTGGATTGATTTACTTCTTACACTATATTCCTACTCTTCACATGGTGTGTAGCCTAGTCGCAAGGCACATATTGAGATAGTCATCTTACCATGTCTTGTATGACGCATACCTATGTCTTTGCAAAATCATGGTTTTATGAAGCATTTGATTCTTGATATATTTAACTCATACCCATTGTAGCTGTTGCATTTTGATCCTGTTTTTATCCAATGGGCATGCGTAGAACACCGGTATCCTAAGTTTACTTTTGAAGTGAGTAAATTAATTATGCAAATTCTTCAGCTACTAGAATCGCAGTGATTTTCATTTTGGTTTGGTAACCGAGCTCGCTCTTCTCCCCACGCGGTCCTGCTTCCCCTGATACTCTCCCCTAGAAGCACAGAGCATAAGCTTAAAAACAGGTTAGCAGCTTCACTGTGTCACGACTGCCTCACGTTTTCTTTGTCCTTTTTCGTTTCTCTCTCCAATTGTAGCCAAAAGAGATCATGGAAAGAAACAGAGAGATTACGAGGAGAAAGACATGTTTATGCTCACATGTTGGGCTTTACTCCCTCTTAGCACCCCTTTGCATTTGCCTATATATGGCACCGCTCCCCCCTCCTCTCTTCACTCCACTAGGCAGAGGCACCCCAACCCAAGCTCAACCAAAAACGAGGCGACGCGAATCCACCTCAGGAGGAGGAGTAGTAGCTAGCTAGGACACAGTCACAGCGTGAAGAAGCAAGGCCCGAGTGAGAATGGCCGCAGCAGCCAATGATAGCCTCGCCGACGAGAAGGCGCCGGGCGTAGGGCGGTACGAGGAGATGGAGCAAGACGGCGGCTCCAGCGCCGCCAAGTCATCCCGGCTCTCCGGCCTCCTCTGGCACGGCGGCTCGGCCTACGACGCCTGGTTCAGCTGCGCTTCCAACCAGGTGCGTGAGTGAGCATCATGCATTCTCTCGCGATGGCAGCTTCTGCGTGCTGCCTGTGCGCGGTACTGTAGTAGTGCTCACTAATTTGTGTTTGGCCGCCGTGTGTGAGTGATCAGGTGGCCCAGGTGCTCCTGACCTTGCCATACTCGTTCTCGCAGCTGGGGATGATGAGCGGCATCCTGTTCCAGCTCTTCTACGGCCTGATGGGCAGCTGGACGGCGTACCTCATCAGCATCCTGTACCTGGAGTACCGGACCAGGAAGGAGAGGGAGAAGGCGGACTTCAGGAACCATGTCATCCAGGTAGAGTAGAAGATCGATCGATGTCTCCCCCGCATAGCTTGGGCATCCATTTCCTAGCCGTCTTGCATGTCTAAGATGTCTGAACTCTGAACTGAAACTCTAACTGGTGTGCAGTGGTTCGAGGTGCTTGATGGTCTGCTCGGGAGGCACTGGAGAAACGTCGGCCTCGCCTTCAACTGCACCTTCCTCCTCTTCGGCTCCGTCATCCAGCTCATCGCATGCGCCAGGTACCATGCTCATCATCACTGTTTGGCAAAGCCCGGACAATCTCATCTCGGAGCTCGTTTCTTTTAGCCCTTTTGTTTCTTCCGCTATGATGAGGCTAAGCTAAAGCAGAGGGCGCGTCCGATGTTTTGTTTGCGTGGAATGCATGCAGCAACATCTACTACATCAACGACCGGCTGGACAAGCGGACGTGGACGTACATCTTCGGCGCCTGCTGCGCCACCACGGTGTTCATCCCGTCCTTCCACAACTACCGGATCTGGTCCTTCCTCGGCCTCGTCATGACCACCTACACCGCATGGTACCTCGCCGTCGCATCCCTCCTCCATGGCCAGGTACCTACCACCTACCTACGCTACACAAGAGGACACACCACGCGCCGCCATCTAACATGACCTGCGTTTCGCATCTTCTGAATATACATACATGTTGTGCTTAGGTTGACGGCGTGAAGCACTCGGGCCCGACCAAGCTGGTGCTCTACTTCACCGGGGCCACCAACATTCTCTACACCTTCGGCGGACATGCTGTTACTGTGTAAGCCAACAAACACCTCCCTGCCTGCAACACTACCGTCAGTTTACTGCAATTATTAGTACGTACGTGTTACCACTCGTAATTTATACATTACATGATCAACTAATTACATGTCAACTAGCTAGCTAGGAGAAAAAAACACGAAATGGGGTCATGCACAGTCACGTGCCATATCGAGTAATGGCGTGTGGACTGACAAAATTCAGTAGAGCATAGCAAGAGCCCACTCTATGCCGTTGTATGCTGTGAGATGGCAGGCCGGTCCGATTCCTGCTGAATAGACTGCGTAATTTACTATAGGGCGTATAGTAGAGTAGGTTGCACAATTCAGAGTGTAACCACAAGTGTACACGGTACTAGTCAATTTCTTGCGTGTGAGGGTATGACGGACGAGACAGCGTCGGCCCACAACAGTTATTTTTTTAAACCAATGTGCAAGTAAAACTAGTGCTAGCAGTAAGCTGACGGCAACCCACACACACATACACACATAGTATGCTAGACAGCCTCTGTGCACAGTTCAGCCTTGGCTCCAAACGCGTGCAATTTCATTTGCACTGACAGGGAGGGTATCTCCGTATGTCTGTCTTTTGCTACCTTGGCCTCCGGCCGTCCCATCTCATCCATTTCCTGGACACAGTGTCACAGGGAAAGGAGCCGCGCGCGCTCTACCCAAGGAGCTTTTCCATTCAGCATGGCTCCTGCTCCTTTACCCGTGCTAGATACGATAAACCTGTCCACACACCAACACAGGTGCGAACACAAACATTGGCGCAGACAGAGGTCCACGAAAAACTCTGCATCACACTACTGTCTACAGCCTGCAGCCTTGCAGCTTGCACTGCACGCACATAGACGAAATGCAGTGCAAAGGCCAGGACGCCACGCTTCGGTCACCTCGTTGCTGCAGGCTCGCACTAGTAAAAGCATTTATATAGGTACATAACTTATTCCCAATTAATCAGCCGTCCCACGTTCACGCAACCGCGCAATGCAACGCAGAGCAAAAAAAAAAAAAGTTCCGTTATTTCTTAGCAGCAGCACGTAGTAGTAATTCCGTTTCTGAATTTATTTCAGGGAGGTGATGCACGCCATGTGGCGGCCGCAGAAGTTCAAGGCCATCTACCTGATGGCGACGGTGTACGTGCTGACGCTGACGCTGCCGTCGGCGGCGAGCGTGTACTGGGCGTTCGGGGACGAGCTGCTCACGCGCTCCAACGCGCTCTCCCTGCTGCCCCGCACGCCCTTCCGGGACGCCGCCGTCATCCTCATGCTCATCCACCAGATCATCACCTTCGGCTTCGCGTGCACGCCGCTCTACTTCGTCTGGGAGAAGCTCATCGGCCTCCACGACTGCCGCAGCCTCTGCAAGCGCGCCGCGGCAAGGCTCCCCGTCGTCGTGCCCATCTGGTTCCTCGCCATCGTCTTCCCATTCTTCGGGCCCATCAACTCCGCCGTCGGTTCCCTCCTCGTCAGCTTCACCGTCTACATCATCCCGGCGCTGGCCCACATGGTCACGTACCGCTCCGCACAGGCCCGCGAGGTAAACACTAATACTAGTTGGCTTTCAGTTTTTACTTTCATTTTACCATCATCTTCAGATTGAGAAAAGTTATCTTTTACTTTCACTTTAGCTTCGGAGTTAGGAACTTAGGATTAGCCACGTTTGCATCATTGCATGCTTGGTTGCTTTACACTCGCACGCGAAGGCCGAGCTAGAAGCTAGGCCTTGATTAGATGTCATTTGGCAAAGCAGCACAACTTTTCAAGAGACCGACGACTAGCTCGAGTGTTAACATAAAGCTACGGCAATGAGTAAGCGTGAAACATAATAATTAGTGGCTGCACTGAGAATATATACAAAACAAACAGCTGCAGCGTCAACTCTCTCTTGACGTAGCAAGAAATATTCGTACAAACCTTAGACATAAAGCGAACGGCACCAAGGCAAAGGTGCTTTTTGTACCACCTGGTGCTCAACACCGCAACAAAGTGCCTCAAAATGACACTATTTATTGTACTCCCAGAAAGATGAACATTTTGTTCAGCACCCGTGTCAGTACTAGTCTAGTACCAATGAGGTTCTCTGTTCTGCTATGCGCCAATATTTAATTCTTGTCTGAACGTGCAACTGCAGAACGCCGTGGAGCAGCCGCCGCGGTTCGCCGGGCGATGGACGGGCACGTACGTGATCAACACGTTCGTGGTGGTGTGGGTGCTGGTGGTCGGCTTCGGCTTCGGCGGCTGGGCCAGCATGACCAACTTCGTCCGCCAGATCGACTCCTTCGGCCTCTTCACCAAGTGCTACCAGTGCCCCGTGCCGGCTCCCGTCACCATGCCGCTGCCGTC
Source organism: Avena eriantha (assembly GCA_910589775.1). Taxonomy (NCBI): domain Eukaryota; kingdom Viridiplantae; phylum Streptophyta; class Magnoliopsida; order Poales; family Poaceae; genus Avena; species Avena eriantha. The sequence goes on from OU342742.1 coordinate 83,132,138, forward strand.
AGGTGCTCCAGCCGGCTCCTGGCCGTTCCCCGGCGGTCTCCACAACTTCACAGTGCTACCGCCGGCGCCCGCTCCTTCCCCGGCGCATTTCTTCCGCCACCACCGGCATCACAGCCACGGGCTCTGAAGCTCGATCAAGCCTACACAGCTGCGATGTCCGGGCTTGCTCTAGTTAGCTTCAGTTAATTAGCGTTGCTGCTAATCACCAGTCTAGTAGAACACAACAACTACTGGAGTAGTTAGTAGCGTGGAGCTTCTTGTTTCTTCTTTTCTGTTGGATTCAGAGAGAGGGTGATGAGTGATGTAGCTAGTAGTCTCTTGTTCTGTGGTGTGTCCCTGCGTGAAGCATCTAGCTGTTGCTTTCTCTTATTCTCACGCGTGCTTGCTTGGTCTTCCTCTCTTTTGACGTACCATTCAGTGCTGTATCATTGACAGTACTTCTATGGTGCTAATTTATGAACTCACGAGTCAGGAATCACGACTTCAGGAGCTCTTTGCCTGATGTCTCGGCTGTCGTGAACTTTACTCGCTCCCGATGATACATTGAGCCTAGGGAGGTATATTAGCGATCCGGCGGAAACGATTACTCTCTCAGCCTCGTGTTGCCTGTTAATATAGGGTGGGAAAAGCCCCCACCGTGGCAATACACCGGGGATATCGTATAGGATAGTATAATACACTATACCTATACGGTATGGTACAAACTTCGTCTAACAACCCCTTAATTAAACCTATGGAAAGGTTAAGATTATGATTAAACTCAACAAGATCTTTGACAGGAAGAGCTTTAGTAAAACTCAACAAGATCTTTGACATGAAGAGCTTTAGTAAAACCATCAGCTATTTGATCCTTGCTGGACACAAAACGAAGATCCGGACTTTTGCTAGCTACATGTTCTTTAACAAAGTGATAGCAATTTCTATGCATTTGTGTTGCATGGGAAAAAGGGGATTAGCAGACAAATAGATAGCACCTAAACTGTCACACCATAAAATGGGAGGTAGATGTAGTTTGACACCAAGCTCCACCAAGGAGGGCCTCAAATCAGTTCGGCTGTAGAAATTGCAAAGGATTTGTACTCAGCTTCAGTATTGGATCTTGACACTGTAGCTTTTTTTCTGGCACTTCAAGAAACCGGTTTTGATCCTAAAAATATTGCAAACCCTCTAGTGGAGCGTCTATCATCAAGACATCCTGCTCAGTCAACATCTAAAACGCACTAAGAAGATTAGATGACGACTTTTGAAGAAGGGTCCCAAATCCTAGTGTATGTTGAACATATCTCATAATGTGTTTGACAGCTGTCCAATGAGCTGTAGTTGGAGCATGAAGATACTGGCAAATCTTGTTCACTGAGAAAGACAAATCCGGCCGGGTCAAGGTCAAGTACTGTAATGCTCCAATAATGCTCCTATATTGTGCTATCATCTAGACCAAGAGGAGTCCCATCCAAGAGAGACAATTTATCAGTGGAGGACATATGTGTAGGTGCATCCTTGCACTTGTTCATGCCGACTCTGGTTAACAGATCATTGGCATATTTTTCCTGTGTCAACAACAAATTGTCCTATGTTTTGGTGACCTCAATGCCTAGAAAGAAATGTAGATCACCCAAATCTTTGATGGCAAAGTTGACATTAAGATCTTAAAGTAAAGTAGAAATGGATTTGTCAGAAGAACTAGTAACTATAATGGCATCAACATAGATGAGAACAAAAATAGTGATACCATCTTGGAACTGAGCTGAGAGTACCAAGCACAAGGTGCATTCTTGAGACCGTAGATAGCTTTGTCAAGTTTGCAAACAAAATTTGGAGCTTGAGGATTTTCAAAATCTGAGGTTGTTTCATATAAACCTCCTCTTCTAGAACACCATGAAGAAACACGTTGTTGACATCTAGTTGCCGAAGACTCAAACCACGAGAAACTGAAATGGCTAGAACAATTTTAATAGTTGTTGCTTTAACAACTGGACTGAACGTGTCTTCATAATCAATTCCATACATTTGCTTAAAACCTTTTGCAGCAAGACAAGATTTATACCTATCAATTGTACCATTTGCATTGTGCTTGATATGGTATACCCATTTAAAATCAGTTAAGTTATTGCTTATTGTATATGGCACCAAGTGCCACGTGTTATTTTGCCTCGGTGCCTAGTATTCTTCTTCCATAGATTTACACCAATGTGCAACATCAAGAGCTTTCTTAAGAGTCCGAGGTTCCCCTGAAGAAGCAAGCATACCATAATGAACAATACCATCCTTATAAATTTCTGGGTGTCTGATACCTTTTTTGAGGCGTGTGAGGAACAGGGGCATGTTCCACAGGTACATGCTCTGGAGGTGGTGCTACAGGTTCCAGGGGCATAGATAATCTAGACCTATCACCAGCTGAATTAGTAGGAGGGGCCACACCAGGACTCTCCGCATTGGATCCGGCAGGCGTGGTGTCTAGCATTGAATGTTGTGGAGACCACATGTCCCCTGGCGCGGTTGGAGATGCAGGGGACCGTGATGTCATGGCGTAATCACGCACAAGCGCGCGACTGGTGGAGGGCGCTCCATCCAATGGGGAAGCGGGCCAGGGCGCAGGGGACCAGAGGGATGAATTCTCGCCCTCGAGATCGCGGTCGACGTGGTCTACTACGCGATCAGCCTCGGGATTTGGTTGGAAGCAAATTGATCAGTTTGCTTGGAAGAAAATTTATGAGGAGAGTGGTTTGGAGAAGATTTTCTATAGGAGTGTCAAAATTGATGAGTTTGCTTGGAAGCAAATTTATGAGGAAAGTGGTTGTAAGAAAGGCTTTATCCCAGAATGTTAATGGATAAATGCATTGGCTAGTAGAGCATGACCAACTTCAACTATGTGATGATGTTTACGTTTAGCTGAGCCATTTTGTTGGTAAGCATGAAGACATGATAAATGATGTGTGATACCAATTTTCTAAAAGAAACCATGGAGTTTTTCATACTCACCACCCCAATCAGTTTGCATGGTAATGATTTTTATATCAAATTTGTGTTCTATAGGAGCTTGGAAATTGAGGAAAACTTGATAAACATCAAAACACTTCTTGAGCAAGTAGATCCATGTGAATTTACAAAAATCATCTATAAATCTTACATAATATGCATGTTTTACAACTGACTGGTGTTGGACCTTACACATCAGAATACACTTGTTCTAAAGGAATAGTGGAAACACTGGTAGAAGTAGGATAGGGAAATTGATGACTTTTAGCTAATTGACAATGATCATAAATGTAAGGATTTATTTTAGGAGAATAAAAAAATTGTGTTTCCTAAGAATTTGTTGCACCACAAATGTAGAAGGATGTCCTAGAAGACGATGCCATGTGTAAGACAACGCATTTATTGTGCTAAATGCTTGCTTGGAGTGTCCAGTAGTGGTAGGCACTAGTGGATAGAGACCACCACGACATGATCCCTCAAATAGAATTCTCCTAGTGACCCGATCCTTAATCAAAAATAAATTCGTATGAAATTCAATAAAGGCATTATTATAACCTGTGAGCTTATGAACAGATAAAAGCTTTTTCGATGCACTTGGAACATGAAGAATATCAATGAGATGCAAGGAACTATGTGGGGTTTGCAATATTGAATGACCAACATGACTTATAGACATACCATTTCCTTCAGCTATGTGTATGCGGTCTCGTCCCTGGTACTTGTCATGGACGGTTAGCTTGTTCAGTTGACCGGTGATGACTGGGTTCTTGCACCAATAACAGGGTTATTATAGTACTTGTAGCAGAAAATATTTAAAGAGTTTGTCCCAATGGGAGCTCGACGAGCACGACCCCGCAGCCACGTTGTCAATGCGACCATGTTCACACCCAAACTGTGGTTTGGAAATAGCCTATTCTATAAGTTGCTAGGATAAATGAATTTAAGTTGTTTTGTAATAACTTCTACTAGGACTGGAAGAACACTAGTGTCGTTGTATTGGGAACGGCAGTACCTAAGGAGGTTAGATAGAGGTGAGGGGACTAGCAGGGAAGCTATCGACGGCGTCCGCAGGCGGGATTGGGCACAAGCCAGTGTAGCGGGACACAGGAAGTACCCAGGTTCGGAGCCCTCGTGGTGAGGTAAAACTCCTACTCCTGCATGTCTGACAGTATATGTGAGTATAATCGGGCTACAAGGGTGCTCCTTGAGCTGTATCTGGAATGAACTGAACTAGGCGTGTATCTGTGCTTGTAAGAGCGATAGGAAGAGCTAGCTAGCAGGGAGTGAAGTGCTAGTGCGTGTGTGTGTAAGCTGATCGAGTGGGTGTGGTCGTGAATGAATGGAGCCCCTGTGAATGAGTCCCTCCCTTGCCTTATAAAGGTGGCCAAGGGACATGGTGGGACCCACTTGCCTAACTAGTACTATGCATGTGTCATGCATGATGTAGTGTATAGTGTATACTATTGCACACATCATCTGATAAAGTAGTATGGGTTATGTCTTCTCAGTCTTGTCGCTGTCCTTCTTCTCTGGTACGTAGCTGCTAGCCTTTCTTCTTATCTGGTACTGGCCTTTGGTCTTGATCGATCTGGAGCCAGGTATCCGGGTGCCTGCCGATTGGGCGATCTGAACCGGCCAGGAGGCGCCAGGGCGAGCCGGCCTGGAGGGGCGCGTCGAGGCCCAGCCGGGCCGGTCAGCCCAGCCAGAGGGTGTCGGAGTGGGCCGGCCCAGCCGAGGAGACGCCAGGCGGGGCGAGGCGCAGGAGCGGGCCGGCTGGGGTGGCAAAGCCAGGAGCGGCGAGGCGGAGCGGGGCGTGGGAGCTGGATGGGCCGGCCGAGGCGGCCCAACCGGGAAGCAGGGCGACGCGGTAGGGGAGAGGGCCCAGTCGGGGACGTCCAGGTGGGACGGGGCGCTGGCGGGCCGGCTAGGGCGTCCCAGCTGGAAGGAGAGCGCCCGGCCCAGCCGGAAGTGGTGTAGCAGGCCGGCTGGGGCTTCTAGTCGGCCCAGGGCGCCCGGGACTGCTGTCTCCTCTTTGTCTTTTATCTATTTTGCCTTTTTTATCCGCCTTGAGTGCTTCTTTGGGGTACCCGGGGATAATCCCCCCGACAACTAGAACAAAAGTAAAACTGAAAAGAGGTAAATGCAATGATATGAAATATTAATTCTATGATTCCTCAAGTAATGTTGTGTATACCGGTGTGCATGATAAGTGCTTATGGAATAGCTGTTAATTATAATTGTGGCGATCCCTCATATACCGTTGTCTCCCACCGTTGATAAGTGGCAACTAGACAACTCACTTCGGACATGGCTCATCTCGTAAGAGAATAGTGTATTAAGGTAACAAGACCAATCAAGGTAAACCAGAGCAAAGGCATTAAGTTCTATGGACAACTGTACTCCTAAGCAAGTGTGCTAGTCACAAGATATCCCGTATGTCACTTTGGGGTCAAGCAATTCGCAACACTATACCTATCTATATCATGAGAGATCTTGAGGGAACTCCAGGAGGTGCATCCTAAGCTGCTATTGCCTCCGCAAATCACTTATAGAAAATAGCCTATTAGTTATATCCATGGAAGATCAGAGACTAATGATAAGTTTTGTGAAACTCCATGAATCCTTAGTAAATTCCTCAACAATGGATTGGACATCTCCAATCACTAGAATAATATCATGAATAGAATAATGTAAAGATAAAGCACAAACATATTAATTAAGAAAAACACACAACACTTCAGTTACTCAAATCATCATAACATTAATAAAAGGGGGTTCAAGCCATATTACAACCCATCACAGAAATCATGATGGGGAAGGATGAAGGAGTAGCGGCGATGGAGATTGTGATGACGGTGCGGTGATGGTGGCGTTGGTGTGGTGATGGCGGCGTCCTCCTTCTCCCCCTCTTCTTGCTTGGATGGCTTGATGGTGTTGATGGAGATCTGGATCTTGGCAGAGCTGTAGAGGCTATGGAGGCGGCACGGCGGCAGGGCACCGCCGTGGAGGTGGTAGATGGGATCTAGATCTTGTATATGGTGTATGGTGGATTCCTCCCCTCTTTTTTGACTCCTCCCTCCTTTATATAGGCCTTGGGAGTGCCCTAGGGTTCCCCTAATACCGTCATTTTTGGCAACTATACAGTGGGAGCTATACAACCGGAATTTTTGCTCCCGCCGTATAGTTGGTCGTTAAACCTTTAGTACTCTTTAATATTTTGGTCCTCATTTCTTCATACAAACTCCGTTTTGGGTGTTCTTGGGCTCATTGAATTTGTATCGACGAGGGCTATAACCCTGTGGTCTTGGATCTTTATTTTGAGAAGTTGGAAAAATTCACTTTTCCAACACCTCAAATGGCTAAGTCTGGTCCCTGCAGCTCCTCCATACTATGCTCTCTTTGTTCCTTTTGCCTTTGTTTTATACATAATCATCATCAACATCTACACATATGTCAACGACAAGGAAGAGGGATAAAATTCAAACTAAACTACTAAATGTGCAACACTCATATTGAATTTAATAAAAACAAGTAATCATGCATATAAGGCATAGAAATAGTTAGATGGAGCATGATATGATAGGAAAATGACACAATTTATATTGCTAAAAGTGTTGTATTATCACAGCCATCAACTGGAAAATAGCTTGATGTCTCCAAGTGCACAGATCGTTTGTAGCTAGTTTTGAAGTATAGTTATCGATCCCACAGGGAGGCCAAAGGTAAGTGTTTATGAGTGAAGTCTCTATCTCACCCAAAGTTGTCATAGGTTTTCGAGTGAATTGACTGCAAGTGTTGAAATGAGAATGGAAATTTGATTAAACTGGGTGTATTTAAATAAAACTAAAATGTAAACTTCAGAAATAAAAAGCATAAAAGTAAAGAACGATTCGGTTGTTTGTTTTTTTTGCAGATGACAAAGAAGGCGCAGGAGATACAGTTCATGGTGATAGTGACTGTGCCAGGTGGACGAATGATAAGTGTAACGATTATAGTCTTATAAGTATATGTGTAGGCGAGCAAACCATAATTAGCCGGAACTCCTCTTGGTAGATTTTGTCCCAACTTTAGTAATCCTACTAGTTTGTTACCAAAACCATGGTCAGACACTTGACGATTAAGACCCTTTAGGTCGCTTAGCGATTAAGTTCCTTGGATCAGACTAATTCAATAAGCATAGTGGTTCTTCGCTATCCTCGAGTCTACTAGTTTTACATTGATATCCCCATGTCACTCAGGGGTCGCCGGTCTGCTAGCGAACAAGATCCTATCTATGTAGAACAAAACATCATGTTGTCTGGGCCCTTAATTGGACAACAAGCATTAGGCATCCCACAGATAGTCAAGCACACATAATATAGTAATTATAATCAATCACAAGCTAATGGAAAATATATGGAGGCACATCACCTCTCACCAATCCCTTACATCTCCCATGCCCAAGGAACTTACTCACACATGAGAGAAGAAAGCATTATTGATATAATTAAATAAAGGGAGTTCTTCTTGATATTACCGTGGAGATCCACAATAAGAATAGAAAAGTAATCCAACATGATTCAAGATAGGAAGAAAAAATCTCAAACCCTAGTCTTGCAAGGTGAAGATCTCTCTCTCTTTCAAGTACAAGTAATGGCTATGGGGGTGTATTGGCTAGGAGGTCGAAGATCATGGAGAGAGATGAAGAACGTCTTCCCCTTCTTCTCTGGATCTCTTCTTTCTCCTTTCTGGATGGGATGGTGGTTGCTATGTTGTGTTTTTGTGTCTGGCCTCTTCACAAAAGTTGCCCCTTTTTGACAAGACGGAGGCGGCGGTAGCTATACGGCAGGAACTATATGGCCAGAAAAATGTTCCCGCCGTATAGTTGCTCGTTAAAGCCTCTGTATGCTTCCAAAGAGAGACTTGCTTGTTTTCACCTGAATATTGTGTTTCTCTAGTTAAAACCTACTGTTGACGTTCAGAACCTGAAACACACATTAAAAACCAAGTTTTCTTCGCTACCGAAGTATTAGCGTTAGGTAAATCTAGAAAACGATCAAATCCAGGGGAAAACCATAAAGAAAAGGCATAAAAAATGTGTCGAATCTCATAGCTATCAACTCCCCCAAGCTTAGATGTTGCTCGCCCTCGAGTGACAAGGAAATAAGGAAGAATAGCGGAGATTCGAGACTGAAATAAAAGAACTTACAAGTTTAAATTGGTGTCAAATTCTTTTCTTCACAATCCCTGCAATCTTAAACATGATCATACAAGTATTCACAAGATTGTACCGAGTCCACTTCCTAACCACGTATATCCTGTTAGTAAATAAATCATATGCCCGAGAAAGTGTCAAAAATTTAGCTAGGAAAGTGAGACAAATTCTTTTGGTGTCTCTCTTTGTTGAGAGATGAAATTTTTTTGCTCTTGTTTCTTTAATCAATTAAGAGTACTCAAGTTGGCACCAAAACATTCAATTTAAGAACAACTCATCTATTCCCATGTCAAAATTTCAAGGATCTCAAAGCACCTTTTTCCTTTCTTTTCCTTTCAAAAACATCAACTCTTTCATAGAGAAATCATGCCACTGTTGTTAACATGTTAATAGGGACTGTGTTGTGCACTCGTGACCATGCCTATAAATAATTGTTGAGCAATAATAGGTCAGAGGAGTACTACAACTTCAATTGGAACGTTAAACCATGAGGAGACTAAAATTTTACCCATCATAGTGTTGCTGCTACAGACATTTACATAACTCAATAGCCGAAATCAAGTGGTTTCCCATATTTAGATCGTTCGTTGGCCAGTGGAGTTAATAGTTCCCCATGGAGCACGACAGTGTTGTAATGACACGCGTAAAGTAGTATCTTATGGTAATTATGAGAAAAAGCAGTGGCATAGTCTCTACTACTTCGAAGCATCCATTTTATCAAACAATTTCATTCAAGGGTACTATCGAGTCTATTTATATTAAGCTCAAATGGGATGGAGTAGTTCTAAAATCAGATTCTTTGGGCTAAACATGGACTCAAGTCATTTTATGGATGCTTTTTCTTGTTGTAAAAATGTGGGAAATATTTTTAACCAAGTTCATTGCTCATTGTTTCAAAGCTAAAAGGAGACACTAGCAAAGGAATAGAATTTATAGGATAACAAGCTAAGTGGGGAGTGACTCCAATGCAAGCGAGTAAATAATTGTAGGATCAATTTAAAGTTGTAGAAAGGGTGATGAAAGGAATGTGATACCTCCTCTTGCTTTCTTTGTTCCTGTATTTGAGTCGAATCCCCTCTGTATTTCCATATTGCTAAGTCACCTAAAACCGAGAAATCTCCGAGAGAAACAAAGAAACGAACTTGCAATAAAAGTTACAAATAATTTTTTGTAAGGAATGCAAACTGAAAATAAACATGCAATTTTGAAGAAATAAAATAAATAAAAAGAAGAAATAAAAACATGAATGCAAGGTTTGGAGGTTTTCAAACCTCCCCCAAGCTTAGACTATTGCTAGGCTTAGTTGTTGCCGTCATTCGGCGGCTGGTGCAGATACTGCTGGTAGTAGTCAGGGAAGTGGGTCATGAAGTGATTGAAGTTGTGAGTCAAGGCACTCACATCTTCATTCACTCTTTGTAGAGTGTGGTCAATCTCCCCAACATGCTAGTTGAGCTGCTTGAATTCTTGATAGGGGACGTAGTTGTACCCCTGTTGCGGCTGATTGGGCCATGGGTCCTAGGCTCCCCCTTGCCACTACTGCTGCTGTCCGTCCCAAGCAGGGTTGTATCCTTGCTCATCCTCATGCTACTTCTCATCCTCATCCTTCTTCTCTCCTTCTTCATCTTCCTATTGATCAGGCTGGAGTTCAGTCATAATCTCCATCACTTGGTCCTTGGTGAGGATCCAAGTGTCCTTCTCCACAATCGAGAAGGCTTGGGGACAGGGCAACGGATCCTGCTCACCCTGTGCATCACCAAGATAACTAAAATGATATGCTCGGAGCCTTCGGTTAGCTTGGTAAACACCAAGGAAGCCACAAGCAGTTAAATATTTGACGTTCATAAGCTTGGAACTATCAATAGATTGCATAACAGGTAATGTATTATTTAATGCATGGGAAAGGTGGGTTACCAATCCACCAATGTGAATATCACCTTTCGTCTTGTTGCTTTGGTGACGAAAGTGCTGGATGAGTAGAGCTGCAGGATTGGGGCTTCGCGGTGCATCGGGGAAGAGAGCCTTGGTGATCATTGCCATGTCTGCATTGGCCATGGAACCGGTATCTCCTCTTCCAAGCAGTGTGTTGGCGAGGAACAAGGCGTAGTAGCGAATTGTTGGGTTCTGAATGGTGGACATCTTCTTCCGATAGAATTCTATGCCACCATTAACAGAAATAACCTCCCAAGTTTCTCCACTTGTGACGCTATAGAGGTTAGTAACAGTTGACTCCCCAGCGTGAGGGAAGCCGAAAGCATCACAAAATTATTCAAAAGTTATTTCATTGTGCTTCCAATTCATGGTGAAGATTACCATGCACACATTACCTTTCTCCCTGTGGTCGTCATAGAAGGAGGCAAGGAACTCATAGGTAAGCTCGACGTAGGTGTCGTGGCTTGCGTAGCCGAGTACTGTTAGCTCGGCCTTGTTACACATGAGGTTGAAGTCCGCCTTCAACCCCGCCACAGTGAGAAAGCTATGGTCGGCCCAATGTGTGGGTAGCACCCTCCTTGATGGAACTATGGCCAGCTTGGGTTTGCGCTCATCTCGGGACCCCGAGCCCTCGCCATGTTGGCACTTGCTCTTGCGAAAGATGTTACCAATTTTGTTCATCTTGATGCACTGAAAAATTTCACCATAAAACCTTAGGCATATAGTTTCTATATGATATACGAACGATCCTATGTGGAAACATTCAATCCTAACGTGAGAAATCAATAGGAAAAAACAAAATAAGCTTGAGTTCATCCACTAGATCAATGTGAGAGTTTCAACCATGGAAATCTAAAAATAAAACATGGATAGGGAGAGAAACATACCAATCTGTTGATTCCCCCACTCAAACGAACGAAATCCACGAAAAATCAAGAGTTCTAGGTGGGTTTGGAGAGAGAATATGAGAGAAAAGTGAGGAAGGAGAAGAAACCTAGCCGCCCGGTGCGATTTTGTGGTCGCGCCGAACTATATGGTCGGAACTATATGGGCATGATATGTTGTTCCGGCCATATAGTTGCGGTGGCGCCACAAACTAGGGTTTCTTTATGCAGAACATAGCTATACGGATGCAAGTATATGGCCAGATCATAATGATCCCGCCATATAGTTGGTCGTTAAACCGTTTGTGTCCCCGAGATAAATCTTTTAAAACAGGCATCAATATCTATACCACCGGAGCTGTACGGCCAGAATTTTTATTCCCGCTGTATAGTTGGTCGTTAAACCGTCAGTACCTTTGAGGAGAAATTGTGCGAAGGCATCGATATCTATATGATCGGAGCTATACAGCCGTAATTTTTATTCCCGCCGTATAGTTGGTCATTAAATTCTCTGTTTCTTCGAAAGAAAATTTGTTGATGGTAGAGATATCTATACGGCCAAACTATACGACCGGAATTTTTATTCCCTCTGTATAGTTGGTCGTTAAACCCTCAGTAGTCATCAAAAAAATTATATTTCTTTGAGAATACCTTCTTATCCCTAAACTTAGCGAAATACGTTGTTTTTGACAGAAAAATGACAGTAGAAACTGTCGACCAACATTAGCATATGAAGAGCAGAATTTTAGTCTTTGTAGATAAAACTCAAACTTTTATTTTTATACTTATTCTATACTTGTTCAATCAATGTTTATACTACTTTTTGACAGTTTCATCTTCACGGGCATGCTTCCGCAAGAATGTCTATGAAAAAGTTGTAGGAATGCGATGAACTTTTATTCTTTAGTTTATTTTATTGCGCGATGGCTTGACTCCCATTAAGCATTTTATTAAGAATGGTTGAATAACTCAACCCCTTCTTTGTTCTCGAATTCTTACCTTGGGTTACCCTTTATGAAACGCACTTACCACATGAACTCGTTTTGCCCGTGGAATATATCTTTCTCCTGCTTCTAGCTTCTTTGGAAAATACCGGATGATTTCAGCATCATAAACATTGAAGATTATTTTTCCCTCAGCACAATCAACTGATGCCCCTGCAGTACTAAGGAAAGGTCTTCCAAGTATTATGGATAATTTTTCATCCTTTGGCATCTCAAGAATAATGAAGTCAGTGGGAATAACATGCTCATCTATTCTAAGTAGAACATCCTCAATCATACTAATGGGTTGTTTAGTGGACTTATCAACCATTTGTAAAGTGATAGTAGTAGGAGAATACTCCCCTAATCCTAACCTTTTATAGCGGGAGTATGACATCACTAACTCTTGCACCTAGATCACACAAGGCATTGTGAATATTAGTTTTTCCTATTGAGCATGAAATAGTTGGTATTCCGGGATCTCCCGATTTAGACAACAGCTTCCCATTAGTAGGATAACTAGTCACCATGGCAACCGTTTCAGTTATCTCTTTCTTTCTACTAAGAATATCACAGAGGAATTTAGAATAGGTAGGAACTTTGATTGCATCCGCAAATGGAATTTCCAGACGAAGATCACCAAGTGCCTTTGTAAAAGAATCATAGATTACCTGATCTGGTGCTTTCTTTTTCGATTTGGATAAGGAAGTTTTTGCTCACCTTTCTTATTTTTGTCTTTTACCTTTTGTGTGTGTGTGTGTGTGGGGGGGGGGGGGGGGGGGGGTCAGGCTCTTTTGTTGTGTTCTTTTGTTGTTGCTTATCGCTTTTCTTCTTTTCTACTACAACAACTTCATCTTCCTTGCTTATCTCTTTTTCTTCTCTTGGATCAACTGTCGTTGCATCAGAGTCATAACGGTTATCCTGTGCATCATTTTGGTCCTCCTTGGTTTGATCTTGTGTTTCTTGAGCAGTTTCATCTTGAGGATCCACCAGTGTATCATCTTCTTCACTTGCTTTGAGTAAGGATTTTCCTTTCGCTCTTTTTCAGCTTCATATTCTGGTGGTCCTAATGGTCCTGTAATAACTGCACCTCTTCTTGTAACAGCATTAGTAGAAACAGGAATATCTATATCATCTCGAAGAAAAATTTGATAACCAGATGCTATTTGTTCACACTGGGTTTCAATCATACTAAGATACTTGTGAAATAATTTTTATTTCTTGGCCAATCTCATCATAATTTTCTGTGAGTTCTGCCAAAATCTTTTTATGTTTTTGAAAGTTCTTATGCATGTTATTATGAGATTTTGCTTGTCGATGTTTTAATTCTTGAAAAAACTTTTCTAGTTTCATCTTCTTTAGTTGAAACTTGTAACAAGTCTACTTTGTTTTCCTTAACAAGTTTAGAAGGTATACCTTTTTCTTTCATTGTTTTGCATACTTCAGGGATAAGATCAGGAGTTATCCAAAGTATCCCTTTTCCAGCTTAGTGCCAAAATCTGGATTATATAAAGAATCATTCTTAGCCCTAGTAGACATAAATTCCAAACATTATTGAATAGTTAAAGTATTTATTGATCCTCCTACTGAGAAGTTAAGCAACTCTACATTGAGTATTAAGACCGTGGTAAAATAAATGGCAAATAGTTGATTTAGAATAGCCATGATTAGGAATACTATTGATCATTCCAAAGAATCTATCCCAGGCTTGTGGGTAGTTTTCTCCCATGTTCTGACTAAAGTTGCATATATTCTTTCTTATTTCAGTTACCTTTTTAAAAGGATTAAACCTGTTTATGAATTTAACAATGCAATTTTCTCAACATTTAATGTAATGGCGAGGGAGAGAATATAACCAGTCTAGAGCCTTACGTTTAAGCGACCAACGAAATAATTTTAGACGAGAGAAGTCTCTTGGCAAACCTTTTGGTCCAAGTGATGTTATCAAATCGTTGAACTCTCTAAGATGTCTTCCTGGGTCTTCATCTTCCCTTCCACTAAAAGCTTTTTCCTACAAAAGTTTAATAATTCCACCATCAAATCGATATTCTCTAACTCCAAGATTAGGGAATTCTATAGGTTGTTTAAGAAATTCAAAACTTGGAGCACTATATTCTCTGAGAGTTTTTTCTGGTTTCTCGGGAGTTTTCCTGTAAATAGACATGATTTCCATAATATCACTCAGGTTTTCAACTTCAAATTTACTCATTCTTAAAAGTTTTTCAATAATTTCCTCGTGCCTTTGAGCATGCACACGCTCAATATAATATGGTAAATAGGTCCTACTAGAGCGTGTAGACCCTTTGTTTTCCATTGATATCCTCGTGTCACTCGGGGGCTCGCCGGTCTGGTAGCGAACAAGATCGTATCTATGTAGAACAAAGCATCATGTTGTATGGGTCCTTAATTGGACAACAAGCATTAGGCATCCCACAGATAGTCAAGCACACATAATATAGTAATTAGAATCAATCACAAGCTAATGGAAAATATGGAGGCACATCACCTCTCACCAATCCCTTACATCTCCCACACCCAAGGAACTTACTCACACATGAGAGAAGAAAGCATCATCGATATAATTAAATAAGGGTGTTCTTCTTGATATTACCATGGAGATCGACAATAAGAATAGAAAAGTAATCCAACACAATTCAAGATAGGAAGAAACAATCCCAAACCCTAGTCTTACAAGGTGAAGATCTCTCTCTCTCAAGTACAAGTAATGGCTATGAGGGTGTATTCGCTAGGAGTTCGAAGATCGTGGAGCGAGATGAAGAACGTCTTCCCCTTCTTCTCCGGATCTCTTCTTTCTCCTTTCTGGATGGGATGGCGGCTGCTGTGTTGTGTTTTCGCGTCTAGCCTCTTCAAGAAAGTTGTCCCTTTTGACAAGACAGAGGCGGCGGCAGCTATACGATGGGAACTATACAGCTAGAAAAATGTTCCCACCATATAGTTGCTCGTTAAAGCCACCGTATCCCTCAATTGCTTCCAAAGAGAGACTTGCTTATTTTGCCTTAATATTGTGTTTCTCTAGTTAAACCTGCTGTTGACACTCAGAACCTGAAACACACATTAAAACCCAAGTTTTCTTTGCTACCGAAGTATTAGCGTTAGGTAAAGCTAGAAAACGGTCAAATCCGGGAGAAAACCATAAAGAAAAGCCATAAAAAATGTGTCGAATCTCACAGATATCAACCGGCCACGTGGTGTGTAGCGCCTAAGTCGGTGTACCAATTGGTGTTGATACCATACGAAGCAACATGTGCACCCTTCTGGTCATGATCACCATCATCATCAGAGTCACAATCATCTTCATATCGCCACTAACAATCAGTAGTTGGGTGGCCATGAATCTTACATATCTAGTAGGTGACACCAATACATGGTGTAGGATCACGACCATGTCGAAGTCGACCCTGCCCACGATCACGTCGACCACCTTTATCGCGGCGTCTATCAGCTGACCACCATCATCACGGCAGCCATCACGTCCATCATCATGGTAACCATCATTCCCATCATTGCGACGACCACCGACACCATCATGAGGTTGCCACTATCCACTGCTATCACGGTGATTATCAACTATCCGGTCATTGCGGCGGATGGCTCAGTGTCGGCGCCAGGAAAATGCTGGTGCGATGTTGATGTAGAGCTCGTTGGGAACCCCAAGAGGAAGGTATGATGAGCACAACAACAAGTTTCCCTCAGTTATGAAACCAAGGTTTAATCGAACCAGTAGGAGCAAGGAAACACCCCAAAGGTGTTGCTAGTTGAGCCTTGGCAGGGCGCACTACCGGTGCTAGTAGCAATGTGGAGACCTGCACAACACAACACAGAACTTTGTCCCCAACTTGCGATGAGGTTGTCAATCTCACCGTGTTTTGCAGAAAACAAAGGATTAAACGTATCGAATGGAAAGAAGTAATAGTTTGCAGAAAGTAAACACAAAGCAGTAAACAGTTTATAGATTGTATGTAAAGAAAAGGACCGGGATCCATAGTTCACTAGAGGTGGCTCTCCTTAAGATAAATAACATGCTGGGTGAACAAATTACAGCGGGGCAATTGACAAACATCGAGAAAGCAATACATGCATATACTAATCATCTTGACTCCTTTGAGACTTGATTGGGCATTACAACATTATACATAGACCGCAACCAACTGCATCTATGACTAATAATCCACCTTCAGGGGTTATCATCCGAACCCCCTCTAGTATTAAGTTGCAAGCAACAGATTTATTGCTTTACGAACTACGTGTAAAGTAAACAATACGATTGTTCTATGAACAAAGGATTGTTGTTTTCTCCCTAGTAGCAACAACACATCTAGTACCTTAGAGATTTCTATCACTTCCCCAGATTACCAGAGGCATGAACCCACTATCGAGCATAAATACTAACTCTTGGAGTTGCTAGCATCTACTTGGGCAAGATAGCTACTAACAACGAAAAGCATGCAAGATCACAAATAACAAAGAAATGATAGAATCAATAATCAATCTGAAATAGCATCTCAATATCCATCGGATCCCCGCAAACACAACATGCAGAATTACAAATAGATGATCTTGACCATGAATGGAGCTCACAAGATCTAGACATGAAAGAACAAAGGAGGAGAACCAGCCATCTAGCTACTACATGGATCCGTAGTCCAAGGATGAAGTACACACGCATCACACCGGAGGCTTGCATGGTGATGAAGAAGGCCTCCCGGGTGAATTCCCCTCTCCGACAGGGTGCCGGGAAGAGCTTCAGATCCCTCCCGATCTAGGGATGGAGATGACGGCGGCTATAAACTCTTTCGTGGATTTTTGATCGGGTACTTAGGGTTTTCGTCCCGAGGGCATCTTATAGGCGGAAGGGGAGGCCGAGGGGGTGCCGGAGGCGGCCACACCACCCCATGGCGCGGGCCAGGCTAGGCCGCGTGGCCAGGTGGTGTGGTGGCCCCCTGGCCCCTCTCCGTCTCGTACTCTGGCATCTGATGACTTCCGAAAAAATAGGCACTTTGGCTTTTGTCTCGTCCAATTCCGAGAATATTCATTTTCTGACTTTCCTAGAACCAAAAACAGCAGAAAACAGGCAGCTGACACTGTGGCTCTTGTAAATAGGTTAGTCCAAGAAATCATATGAAAAGTACTCCAAAGTGTGGACAAAACACAAGAAAGTGGATAAAACCAAGCATGGAACATCAAAAATTATAGATACATTTGCAATGTATCAACATCCCCAAGCTTAACTCCTGCTCATCCTCGAGTAGGTAAGTGATAAAAAGAAAGAATAATTTTTGAGGTGACATGCACCATCAAAGACTTGATCAAAGTATTTGCAAAACATTCAAAGCTGGGATACTTCAATCATAACATGAAAGACAAAGTTCTAGCAATAAGACAAAGAAACTATGATGCAACATGAAAAGGCACAAACAAAAGATTCATGAATAACAATGCTTTGCAAGACGTTTGTTTGTTTCACATAAAGAAAACATAGCATAATAGTATCCAGCTTGTCCCTCATAGAGTAGCAAAACATAAATGCATAGGACACCTTCAAAGTTCATAAGAGTGACTAGATACAAATAGTTTAAAACAAGCAATATCAAGTTATGCATCAATCAACTAGTCTTGGGACAATGCACATAGAACTAAGAATGGCCACTATGCTCTCAAAGCAGGTGCATAAAGATAGAAGGTGGAGACTCAATATATTGGTGGAAGAAGGGCCTTCATAGAAGGAAGTAGGGATTCAAGTCTCATAAAGAGCTTCCAAAAATTATGGTACTTATAGCTTTCAGCTCTCATTGCCCCTATCATAAGCATCTTGAAGGTGATTAAGGTTAAAGTGACACAACTAAGAGGATATGCTTGACAAGTTATAAACCGAAATCTCATGCCCCTTACTTACGAAGACCGATCCTCGTGCTACTCAACTTTAGTCACAAGTAAGCTCTTGTCATTGTAAGTACATGTGTATCATAAAGAACCACCAACGGGGTACCACTTGCACATGATACAGGAGCTATCCCATAATCAAAATGACAAGGCAAGCAGACAATGAGCATCTCAGCGATCTTTTTATTTGCTATTTGCATAGGTTTTTATTGAGGATGCTTCATAGAGTGGTACCACAGAGAGCAGCGTTTGCAGAAGAGCCGAAGATTCTGGTGTCCTGACTGGTTTCTGACAGCATAGCTTTATGCATATCATTAGCATATATTTGAGAAAATAAATCATCAAGTGTGGTACCTAGGTTTGCATTGTCAGAGGCCACAAGGGAGTTGTAGGAGTCATCGAGTCCATTGAGGATGTACCCAAGGAGTTCATCATCTTCAACCAGCTTTCTAGTTGTAGCAAGTTCGAAGCAAAAATCCCTCATCTTTGCTAAGCACTGGGAGGTTGTCATATCATTTTGTTGGTGTTATCAAGGGTGCCCCAAAGATGATTGATCTTGGAGCAGGATTGGGAGGAGAACATGTTGGTGATCTCCCCCCAAACCTCAGCAGTCGTCTCGAGCCCAAAGACGTGGGCGATAATTTCTAGTGACATGGAGTTCAGCAGGAACCCAAGCACCATATGATCCCGTGTGATCCAAGAAGCATATGCCGGGTTCAAGATTTCGATATTCTTGTTGTTTGAGTCTTCGGCCTCTAGAGTTTTTGTTGGGGCGTCATCCATGTCGTCGAGCAGGAAAACAACTTGGGCACCATGCAATGGTGGAAACACGATTGTCTTCTCGAAGAGGAAGTTTGAAAGGACATTTTTGCCCTTCATATGTTTTGATGTTTGTTGACAACACTAGGATATTTTAACCTTGTGCTACAATGTTTCAGGGCATATTTATATTATCAGCATAATATTGTTGTTGCTCCCTCAAAGGGAAAAGAGGATTCTGGGATTTTTTTATTGTGTGAAGAACAGGTTTCTGCCGAACTATCCGGATGATATTGGCCAGAGTATCCGGCCAAGCTGGAGTGTCCGGTCGGTGCAGGCCGGAATGTCTGGCCTTGGGTTTCCTCGGTTTTTACCAGCATTAGGTTTCCATTCGGATGACCTCATCGGACTCCACCCAGACACTAGCCAAATTCTTTGGAAAATCTCTGCCACGCCGGAGTGTCCGAGGTGAAGAAACCGGAGTGTCCGGCCTAGGCCAGAAAGTCCGGGGTGTTCCTGCCGGACACTCGGGTTAAGTGAATCCAACGGCTACATTTCCTGGGGGCCTATATAAAGGCTCCTTCTTCTACCTTTGGAGGTTGCTCGTTCCCCAACCTCAAGAACCCTAAAGCCGAGCCACCAAATCAACAAGATCTCTCTCTCCAACCACCCAAAGTCCTTGATCTTTGGAGAATCGAAGGAGGATGCCTTGATCTACGTCTTCACCAAAAGAGATCTGTATTTCCCCCTCATTCACTTGAGGGCCCCTTGCTCTAGAGTTTCATTGGAAACCCTAGGCCTTAATTTGGTTCTTACAAGCTTGTCTTTGATTGTTGTGACAACTTGCTTGCATTCGGGAGCCTCCAATTCATTTGTGGATGTGTGCCTCGAACTTGTTGTAAAGGTGTCGGTTTCCACCTCGAAGGTTATCGATATAGTGGAAGGGTGAATCGATCCCTTTTGTGTCAAAGCCTAAATTGAAAAGGAGTAAAATTTGAAGTAGCACCTATTCACCCCCCCTCTAGGTGCCCATACGATCCTTTCAATTGGTATCAGAGCCTCGGCTCTTTATTTAGGCTTAACCGCCTAAGAGTGTATGGGTAACCCAGAGGAAGATGGAGGGGGTGAGGCTAGCACCTCGGTAACCATGGTGGATATCAAGAATTTGGAAACAAGCTTGAGCTCCTCCTTGGGCAACGAAATCCAACAGTTGCGTCAACTAGTTGAGCAACATTTTAAGGAAAAGATAGCCTCACCATCTCCTTCTCAAGAGGAACCCCATCTAATTCCTAAGGTGAACGCTTTGGCTAAACCAACTATTGAAGTAGTGGGGGATGAACATAATACCACTAACTCCTCCACCAAAAAGGGAGATGGGAAGGAAGAGCACCATTCGGTTCCCGGTTGGTACTCTCCTGACCCTATGATCCCTCATCCCCATATAAATACTAGAGGTGACCCACCTATGCTAGCTGCACATTCTTTTCCTCAATGGAAAGTTTTGATGAAATCTCATGTGCGCAGCTCTTGCATTAACTTGTGGAATATTATTGAAGAAGGACTCAAAATTGAGGATCCAACCAACTTGACAAGAAGAGAAGTGGTCAATAGTCAACTCAATGCCACCATGTTGCACATGATTTAACTTGGTGTGGGGCCAAAAGACTTCCCTCACATGGAGCACCTCAACACCACCATGGAAGCTTGGGATGCTCTCATTGATTTGTTTGTTGGAAATGAGAGCATGAGAAGAAACCAATATGATGCCTTGAGCAATGAAGCCGAAGGCTTCTATATGAAGGATGGTGGGGACCATGAATACATGTATCAAAGATTCAAATCCACTGCCACCGCTTTTAGAAATGTTGGTGCCTCTCATGTGGATGATGCTTGGATAAAAAGGCAGTATGTGAGTGCGCTCATGTCCTTCAAGCCCACCGACTTGAAGAGTCTCCAAGGAAGACACAACTACCATCCCATGACCTCCAATGAAGTTATGCAAGAGATGTCCGCCTTCAAGTTTGCTGCCAAGAATGCCAAAGATTCCCGCGCTCGTGCCCTTGGAATGAGCAATGGTGTTAATATTGCCTTGAAGGACAAGGTTGTGGAGTATGAGGAAGAAGAAGGAAGTGATGAACTCCCTGCTATGAGCCACCCCGAAGATGTCAAGGTTGCTCATGGTGAATACATGGCCTTCTATGCGAGGAACTTTTGGAAAGATCCCGCCAAGGCCAAGATGGAGATGCAACGAAGAAGCAGCCCAAGTGGTAGAAAAGAGAATTGTTCAAGATTGAGAAATTGCTTCAACTATGGTGACCTCTACCATTTTGTTGCTGAATGTCCATATGATAAGAGAGAAGATCATGGTGGTGTACTTATATTAAAGAAAAAGTCAAAGGTCCCTTTCAAGAAGCATTTCATCAAGAAGAATGCCACCAACAAGAAGTCATATGACATTGCATTGATAGCACATGAAGAGTTCTCATTTGATGATGAAGACAAGGTTGAAGAAGAAGAAAATCAAATGGTGTGGCAGCCATCGCCACCACCTCTACATCCACCTTCTCACTCTTCAACTCTCCAAATGAGAATATCACCAACAAGAATGTCACTTGCCTTATGGAAAGAGCATCATAGGTATCATCATCTGATCTCTCCACCTTTATGATCAATGATGAATTAAATGATGATATAACTCTTGAGGTGAAGGAGGAATTAGTTGCTTTCGATGTTTATATAACTAACTTGCAAGGGGAGCACAAGAAGCATTTTCTGGATCTCTTGAATCAACTTTCTCACACAAAAGAGATTCTTGATGAGAGATGCAAACTTGGGAGAGAGAACATTCTTGAGAACCTTCACTATGTTTTAATGTGTGATTATATGGTGATGTTTATGCACAGTATGTTGGCCCACTTGATGGTTATATTGCTTGGTATATTTGGGTTCCCAAGACCCTTGTCACTATCAAAAGAGGACCCATTGAAAAATGGTTACCTAAAAACTAGTTTGATCTCTTGTAGAACTATGCTTCTGGCGGGTCAAAGTGGGTGCTTAATAGTGGATGCACAAGTCATATGACCGGAAGCAAGGCGATAATGATGGAGATAAGGCTGAATCATGATCAAATAACCGTCACATATGCCGATAAATCAAGATCTCAGGTAATGGGTCTTGGCAAGGTTGTGGTTGCACAAGATACTACACTCGTGAACGTCATGCTTGTGGAGACCCTTGGGTATAATTTACTTTTAGTCTGTGCTCTTGGAATGATGGGCTTTGCCATCTTTATTGATAATGATATTGTGGTTCTCTTGTGGAGCAAGACTCTAAAGGTCACTTTCATTGGGTACGTCGAAAATGACTTGTCTGTGGTGGAATTTTTGGGGAAAACCACTACAAATACGATGTTCCTATTCAGAAAGGATGATGTAGGTTGTCTATGGCATCGCCATCTAACCCATTTCAATATGAGAACTTTGCAAAGTCTGCACAAGGGTGGCCATATTGTTGGAACAAAAGAAAATGTTTGGTTAGCCAAAGATCGTGTGTGCAGGGTTGTGTTGAAGGAAAAATGCATGATTCTCCCCACAAACCCAATAACATTGTAAAGTCCAAGTGGATCTTGGAGCTTCTTCACGTGGATCTCTTTGGTCCTCCATCTCATGCAAGTATTGGTGGAGAAATATTGTTTGGTGATTGTTGATGACTACTCAAGGTATACATGGGTATACCTCTTCAAGTTGAAGAGTGAGACCTAACAAAACTTCATCGACTTCGTCAATATGGTTCAACATCAATACAATGTCCCCATGTTGGTGATAAGAAGTGACAATGGCACCGAGTTCAATAACTACACCTTGAATGGATTTCTTAGTGATGAGGGGATAAAACATCAATATTCTGCTGCATATACCCCTAATCAAAATGGTGTAGCTGAGAGTAAGAACCTGACATTAATGGATATGGCAAGGTTCATGTTGACGGAGTTTAAGTCTCCATACAACTTTTGGGCTGAGGCAATCTCCACCGCATACAATGCATCAAACCGACTCTACCTCCGCAAAACTTGATCAAGACTCCATATGAGATACTTACCAGTAACAAGCCCACAATATGGGCATAGTATCACAAACTATGCCTCGATTATACAAATAACATTGGTCATTTGGACCGAAAGCCATGAAACCTCGAACATGATAGGTCATTTTGTGGAGGGTTTTTTGAGACATAATCAATATAACAAGTTTGGTATTTTTCCTTGCAACCATGTCACATAATATGACACCACGCAAAGGATTTACATTGTTTGGACCTTTTTGAATTTCTTATGCCCGTTTCAAAATTTACCCGTTTCCAAATATGGTCAAAACGGCGGGCATGAAGATAGGGGATGAGCCTCGTTAAAACTTGCATTAGATCTCTCAAGAAACATCACATTATGTGTCTAAAAATAATTATTTCAAAAAATCACGAGCATTAGATCATGTACCTGTAGTTCAAACCGGACCCACTTCCTACCAATTCGGCAAACATTTGTCTTTTTCTCCAGGGTGGACAGAAAGGTTTTAAAATCCCTGATTGGCACATGGTTCATGTAAGGTGGTCTAGTATTTTTGAAAAATGGGGTGGTAGCATTTTTTATTTAACGTTTGGTGTTGCTTCACAAAACGCCTTGATATTGGGACTCGGAAAATAGAAAATGGTTTTTCAGGGCGACGAAAAATAAAATTTCTTCCTGCAACATTGTTCGCCATCCCAAGATGAACATGCATGCACAATATGGGCATAGTATCACAAACTATGCCTCGATTATGCACATAACATTGGTCATTTGGACCTAAAGCCATCAAACCTCGAACATGATAGGTCATTTTGTGAAGGTTTTATTGAGACATAATCAATATAACAAGTTTGGTATTTTTCCTTGCAACTATGTCACATAATATGACACCACGCGAAGGATTTATATTGTTCGGACCGTTTTTGAATTTATTATGCATGTTTCAAATTTGCCTATTTCCATTAATGGTCAAAACGATGGGCATGAAGATAGGTGATGAGCCTCGTTAAAACTTGCATTGGATCTCTGAAGAAACATCACATTATGTGTTGGGGATATTCTTTCCGGGTATGCTCACAGTTCCTCGCTGACCAGGGTGGCCCACTTCGGGTTAGAGCTTTGCTTCACGGGTGGCCTAGTCAGAGAGAGAGAAGACGGAGTCCAATCTGGCTACGGGAAGGCCCAGAAGACTTACTGACTTAGGCCCATAATGTTACTTGTAGTTCAAGATGTACTCTGTAACCAACTCTTAGTCATAGCCGGATTGATCTCTCCTGTAAACCCTAGGCTGGATATCTATATAAGCTGTCCTAGGGAGAGCCTTTAGGGCGAACACCTTACAACACAATAGTCTACAATCTCAACTCGCACAGGCAAAACCCTTGTAACCCATATTCCGGCTCTGCCGTATTACTGGATTGCTAGCAGGAGTAGGATTCGTCCAAAGCTGGCGGATTCGAACCTGGGTAAACTTGTGTGCTCACCGTCCCGGAATACCGTACATCTCACACCCCTCTCTTCCGCACGCCTCAAGAACCCGCTCATGGCGTACTTGTCCTCAATACGACGACAGTTGGCGCCCACCATGGGGCAAGTGAGCTTCGGATCTGCGTTCAGAGCGGAATCTGCAAGAATCAGAATCGGCGAGACCATCGCCGTCGGTCGCATCCTCTACGCCAGCAACGTCCCTCTCATTGTTCTCGACGAGACTTGGATTCTGGCCAGGGAGACCGTGACTGCTTATACAATCATGTCTTTTGGCGAGATCGATGTTTACATCGGTTTCGCTGAACCTGCCCAACCCACCCCAGCGGTGATGATAGAAGCAGAAGAATCTTCTGGGTCCCCTTTGTCCGCAAAGGCGGCAGAGTTCCGAATCTCAGAAAACCCTAATCCCACCCAGCCCGCACCAGTTGCGGAGATAGCGGAGAAATCTGAGCCTGAAGAAGACCTCACGGTCCAAGTCGAATCTGGAGTGGATCTCCCTGGAGAAGCCGGATCCCAGATCGATCCACCCGTGGAAGTCGAAATCCAGGAGGAGCATATCAACGACACTGATTCCGGCTCTGACGATGCCGGGACAGACAGGCCTTTCCTCAGGTACACACTAAGACGTATGATACTATAAGGCGCTAGCGCAGATGCAATCCTCGAAACCATTAAAAGTTTCGATATGGCTGATCGTGAAAGCCGCAGGTACCTCAGGAAGCACGCATCGCACTTCATCGGGTATGTCAGATCCGGATCCGGCTTTGCCGATGCTGGAGAAGACACTACCTCGGTGCTGGAGGTAATTGGAACAAACGCCGACGTTCCTGCATCCTCGGATGAATCCATGACGTCGGCAGATTTCTGAAAGTTCTCCGCGGAATATGAAGAGGAGTACAACTCCAAAGCTGCAGAAGAAGGAGAAGCCATGGATGAAGCATCCGGGGAACACTCTCCCAAAGCGCAGGATGACATGGACATCGGAGATAATCCCAAAGTCCAGATGTCTGAAAGGACCGATCAGAGCTTGACTCTAGGAAACGGACCCAAAGCCGTTTTTGCTACCGGCGTTGCCAAGAAGTCAAAGAAGAAGAACAAGAAGAACAAGACCCCGGCAAAAGACCCCCTCACAGAGGAGGTAATCGCCGAGGAATACGAAGAAGACTCGGATGGAGCACTTATCCCAGACGAGCCGAAAAGAAGCATCGGTGGATGGACACGTGATCGCTGAAGGTGCGTGTAAACTCATCGATGCCGCTTTAACCACACCTATCCCTACAGATGAAGAACTTACTGCAGATGAGCTGGACGAAAGGGCCCAGGCCCTAGAAGCGCGTCGTCAAAAACTCCTTGATGAAGCCGAAAACATCGAGGTGGATAAGAAGCGCATGTCAAACAAGGAGTACATGTCCCGTCTACATCAGAAGACACGGAAGCGTCACATAGATGACAACCAATTCCCACGTATCCGTGCCGTCCTTTTCGGAGATGAGATGGGGAAGCCATGGAAGGATATCAACGGAGATTGGGTATACCCAACACCAGTGCAAAATACCGTGGCAGCTCATGAAATTCTATCAGCTAATCTAGGGCCAGAGGAGATATGCTTGGGTATCAAGCTACTCAACAAGGGACTAGAGCAGCAGAAGGTCGCCCTGTCCGGAAGTCAAAAACTGGTCTCGGATTCTGACCAATGTCGCACAAATCCGGCATGGGCTGACGTAAGATCCCATTACGTTCGGGCGCAGTACGATCACCCCGAACGCAGGGAAGACAATTATTCAAGAACCGGATCGTCAGGACATCATCGCCGAGCTACACATAACTAGAGCAATGTCACTCCAGCAGCCGAGAAAGACGCGATCGCTGCACTGAATCCAAGGAATCGTCCCCGACGAGAATTCAACGATCGAAAGGGAGAAGATAAGGAGAAACATCGGGAGGAGGATCGTCAGAGAATGCCACCTCCTAGACATGAGAGCCGTCTGGCTAAGCCTCACCATGGTGGGAACGACGGACGAAGGAACGACAGAAACCACGTTGGAACAAGCCGGCAGGGGGCTCGTCATAGTCAATAACCTCCCTGGAACCGGAATAATGACGCTCCAGACGGAGGCCAGCGATCAGCCGGAACCTATCCAGCTGCACCACCCTCTCCACCACACAGTTATCACAACGGCCCCCAAGGAGGTCAAGGAGGACGACATGGCGGAGGAGTTGGTGGCAGAGGCCGAATTCCGGCTCCAGGGCACCGCAGCCACAGCCGACATTCGGGACGATCTCTATCCCCGAACGACGCAAGGCACATGATCAACTCCAACATAGAGGCTCGGCGCTATGAAAACGATGACGTGTACGTGGGCCCAAAGTGCTTCGGACTACGCATAAGAGCTACAAAATTCCCGGAAGGATTTGCTATCTCAAGACATATCCAAGCCTACGACGACATTGCTCGGCCAGACACCTGGTTACAGGATTTCTTCCAAGCTTGCTGCATCGCTAAAGGCGGAAACAGCCTAGTCGCAACCCGATATCTCCTACTTATGTTGCGGAAGACGGCACGATCATGGCTCAATGAACTTCCGGCAAACACCATCCACAACTGGTATGACTTGCAAAGTGCGTTCTTTCGGAATTTCGAAGGCACATATCGGAGGCCCTGTACGGTTGGAGACCTACAGCGTTGCACCCAGAAAGCCGGAGAAACTTGCCGAGATTATCTCGGACGATGGATCGACACAAAGAACTCCTGCGAAGGAGTAAACGATCAAACTGCGATTGAAGCTTTCATCACAGGTCTCCCAATTGGTTTACTGCGCCATCGCTTGAAGTGTGACAAGGTTACTGATCTAGGAGAGATGATAGAAACAACGAGCAAGTATGTAGATGCTGACGACAATGCAGAGGGATTACCCAATGTCCTGGTTGTGCCTCAGTCGGCAAAACAACCAAAGCAACATGCTCAGAAGCGCAAAAATACCTCGGAAGAAAAACCCAACGCGGAGACAACAGTGGTCACTACTATTTCCGGGTCTGGAGGACGTGGCGGAGGCCGTGGGACATCAAGGGTCCAAGGCAGAGGAGAACAACAACCAGGCAAAACCTACAGTTGGGCCGACATTGCCAATAACCCATGTGTGCATCACTTAGACGCCAATAGGGGCTCGTCCCACACCAACGCTGAATGTCGTTTTAATGACAACGTCAAGAGAGATGATACCGCGGGCTACAAAGCTAAGCAGAAGAAAGGAAAGAAAAACCCCGAAAAAGACAAGGATACCAAGGAAGATTCCGACATGGAGGAAGCTGATGCTTCAAATCCCAAGCCGGAAGGGAAGAAGACTTTTCCCACCAAGAAGGACACTTACATCACCTTCCTCGGATCTCAACCAGCAAAGGTCAAGAAAGCAGTTCTCCACGAGCTCAATGCAACAGTTCCGGCTGTCCCTCAGTATCTGGACTGGTCGGAAGTGGCAATCACGTTTGACCGTGCTGATCATCCGCCTAAACTACACAGGCGAGGAAAATACGCCTTAATCGTCAATCCACTTATTGACAGTTATGGTTTCTCCAAGACTCTCATGGACGGTGGTAGCAACATCAATATTCTCTATGTCGAAATGCTAAGCCGGATGAAGATCTCGGAAACACAGCTGAACCATAGCTCTGTGATCTTTCACGGAGTTGTCCCAGGAAGACAAGCTAATTCCCTAGGAGAGATCACTTTGGATGTTACTTTTGGAACTCCAAAGAATTATCGGACGAAGGCACTTTCCTTCGAAGTAGTCCCGTTCAAGAGCGCATACCACGCTATATTCGGACGTCCGGCTTACTAGGCTTTTATGGCTCGTCCATGTTACATTTACAATATGATGAAAATTTCAGGTCCCAACGGCGTGATCACCATCAGGGGAGACCCGAAGAAGGCGCGAGAGTGCGAAGATGGAAATGCCGCCTTTGCCGAAGCCGTGCTGCACGCCCAGGAGTACCAGGAGATCAAGAAGAGCATAGATCTGTCCGAGATGCCCGCAATGAAGAAGGAGGTCACAAAGCCAAATCCGGAATTCAAAGCATCAGAAGAGACGAAGACGACGCCGTTGAAGGATGATGACCCCTCCAAGGTGACCCAGATAGGCGTAGGCCTAAGTAGCGCATAAGAAAGCGCGTTCGTCAAGTTCCTCCAAGCAAATCAAGATATCTTCGCATGGCAGCCATCTGACATGACCGGAGTACCTAGGGAACTTGCCGAGCACTCTCTAAATGTAAACCCGAACGCTAAACCCGTCAAACAGTCCTTACGATGGTTTGGCGATGAAAAGCGTAAGGCAATAGCTAAGGAACTAGCGTGGCTCGAGCTAGCCGGATTCATAGAAGAGGTCATCCATACTGATTGGTCGGCCAACCCTGTAATGGTCCCTAAAAAGGACACCACTGATTTAAGGATGTGTGTTGATTATACTGCCTTGAACAAGGCTTGTCCAAAAGATCCGTTCACTCTGCCTAGAATTGATCAAGTTATCGATTCTGCGGCAGGCTCGGAACTCCTCTGTTTTCTCGACACATATTCCTGTTATCACCAAATCCGGATGAAGGAATCTGACAAAGTCAAGACTTCATTCAGAACCCCCTTCGGAACCTTCTGTTTTGTTACGATGCCCTTTGGGCTGAAGAACGCCGGAGCTACGTACCAGCGCACGATGCAGCGTTGCCTCCATGATCAACTCGGACGCAATGTACATGCATACGTGGATGATATCGCGGTCATGTCCAAAAAGAAGGAAACGTTGATTTCTGACTTGGAGGAGACGTTCGCCAATCTACGAAAATACAACATCATGCTTAACCCAAAGAAATGCTTCTTTGGAATACCAGCCAAAAAAATGTTAGGTTTCATCGTGTCTCAAAGAGGCATAGAGGTGAACCGCGACAAGATCAAGGCTATTCTCAATATTTCCAGGCCAACTCGCCTGAAAGACGTACAAAGATTAACTGATTGCATTGCTGCGGTCAGTCGATTTGTAAGCCGGCTTGGTGAAAGAGCCACACCATTATACAACCTCCTGAAGAAGACCAAGGATTTTGTCTGGACTGACGAATCTGAAGCTGCACTACAAGTCCTGAAGAAAGTACTCTCATCTGCTCCTATCCTTGCAACGCCGGAACCTCAGGAACCGATGTTGCTCTACATTGCTGCGACAAATAAGGTTGTCAGTATCGTTATGGTAGTGGAGAGACTAGAAGAAAATCAGGAACACCTGGTGCAGCGTCCGACGTACTTTGTCAGCGAGGTCCTGACAGAATCAAAACAGCGGTATCCGCACTATCAAAAGTTGGCTTACGGTGTTTTTCTAGCATCTCGTAAGTTACGACACTATTTTCAGGAGCATCCAATTACCGTGGTGAGCAAAGCTCCCATGAGAGATATAATCAACAATAGCGATGCCACAGGACACGTCGCCAAATGAGGCATAGAGCTTGCAGCTTTCGATATTGAGTACAAACCCCGGACAACAATCAAATCCCAGATCCTTGTTGACTTTGTCGCTGATTGGACAGAGACCAAGGAGAACATGGTCCTCCCTGAGTCGGAATATTGGACCCTTTTTTCGATGGGTCTAAGGCTCGAGGGGGCTCGGGGGCTGGCGTGGTGCTCAAGTTCAAACTCGACCCAAGGAGAAAATTATTTTTTTCAAAAAATCACGAGCATTAGGTCATGTACCTCAAGTTTAAACTCGACCCACATCCTACCGATTCGGCAGACATTAGTATTTTTCTTCAGGGGTGTACAGAAAGGTTTAAAATCCCCGGTTGGGACATTGTTCATGTAAGGTGGTCTAGTATTTTGAAAAATGGTGTGGTAGAATTTTTTTTATTTAAAGTTTGGTGTTGCTTCACAAAACGCTCTGATTTTGGCACTCGAAAAATAATGGCTTTTCTATGCGTCGAAAAATAAAACTTCCTCCTGCAACATTGTTTGCCATCACAAGATGCACATGCATGCACAATATGGGCACATTATCACAAACTATGCCTCGATTATGCAAATAACATTGGTCATTTGGACCGAAAGCCATGAAACCTCGAACATGATAGGTCATTTTGTGAAGGTTTTTTTGAGACATAATCAATATAACAAGTTTGGTATTTTTCCTTGCAACTATGTCACATAATATGACACCACACAAAGGATTTACATTGTTCGGACCATTTTTCATTTCTTATGCTTGTTTCAAAATTACCCATTTCCAACTATGGTCAAAACGGTGGACATGAAGATAGGGGATGAGCCTCGTTAAAACTTGCATTGGATCTCTGAAGAAACATCACATTAAGAGTCCAAAAATATTTTTTTTGAAAAAATCACGAGCATTAGATCATGTACTGTCGTTCAAACCGGACCCACTTCCTACAGATTCGGCAGACATTTGTCTTTTTCTCCAGGGGTGGACGGAGAGGTTCTAAAACACCGATTGGTACATTATTCATGTAAGGTGGTCTAGTATTTTTGAAAAATAGGGTGGTAGCATTTTTTATTTAACGTTTGGTGTTGCTTCACAAAATGCCCAGATTTTGGCACTCGGAAAATAGCAAATGGCTTTTCCATGCGACGAAAAATAAAACTTCCTCCTGCAACATTGTTCGCCATCCCTAGAGGCACATGCATGCACAATATGGGCACAGTATCACAAACTATACCTCGATTATACACATAAAATTGGTTATTTGGACCGAAAGCCATGAAACCTCGAACATGATAAGTCATTTTGTGAAGGTTTTTTAAGACATAATCAATATACCAAGTTTGGTATTTTTTCTTGCAACTGTATCACATAATATGACACCACACGAAGGATTTACATTGTTCGGACCATTTTTGAATTTCTTATGCCCTTTTCGAACTATGGTCAAAACGGCGAGCATGAAGATAGGGGATGAGCCTCATTAAAACTTGCATTGGATCTCTGAAGAAACATCATATTATGAGTCCAAAAATTATTTATTCAAAAAATTATGAGCATTAGATCATGTATCTGTAGTTCAAACCGGACCCACTTCCTACCGATTCAGCACACATTTGTCTTTTTCTCCAGGGGTGGACAGAAAGGTTTAAAACCCTCTGGTTGGGATATTATTCATTTAAGGCGGTCTAGTATTTTTGAAAAATGGGGTGGTAGCATTATTTTATTTAACGTTTGGTGCTATTTCACAAAACGCCCCAATTCTGGCTCTCGAAAAATAAAAAATGGCTTTTCCATGCGACGAAAAATAAACATTCCTCCTGCAATATTGTTCACCATCCCAAGATGCACATGCATGCACAATATGGGCACAATATCACAAACTATGCCTCGATTATGCACATAACATTGGTCATTCGGACCAAAAGCCATGAAACCTCGAACATGATAGGTCATTTTGTGAAGTTTTTTTAGACATAATCAGTATACCATGTTTGGTATTTTTCCTTGCAACTATGTCTCGTAATATGACACCATGCAAAGGATTGACATTGTTCGGATCGTTTTTGAATTACTTATGCCCGTTTCAAAATTTACCCGTTTCCAACTATGATCAAAACAGCGGGCATCAAGATAGGGGATGAGCCTCATTAAAACTTTCATTGGATATCTAAAGAAACATCACATTATGAGTCTAAAAATGATTTTTCCAAAAAATCACAAGCATTAGATCATGTACCTATAGTTCAAACTGGACCCAGTTCCTACCGATTCGACAAACATTTGTCTTTTTCTCCAGGGATGGACGGAAAGTTTTAAAAAAATCGGTTGGGAAATTTTTCATGTAAGGTGGTATAGTATTTTTTGAAAAATGGGCTGGTAGCACTTTTTATTTAATGTTTGGTGTTGCTTCACAAAACGCCCTGATTTTGGCACTCGAAAAATAGAAAATGATTTTTCCATGCGAAAAAAAATAAAACTTCCTACTGCAACATTGTTCGTCATCCCAATATGCACATGCATGAACAATATGGGCACATTATCACAAACTATTCCTCGATTATGCACATAGCATTGGTCATTTGGACCTAAAGCCATGAAACATCGAACACGATATGTCATTTTGTGAGGGTTTTTTGAGACATAATCAATATACCAAGTTTGGTATTTTTCCTTGCAACTATGTCACATAATATGACACCACGTGAAAGATTTACATTGTTCATACCATTTTAGAATTTCTTCTGCCCGTTTCAAAATTTACCCGTTTCAACTATGGTCAAACAGCGGGCATGCAGATAGGGGATGAGCCTCGTTAAAACTTGCAATTGATCTCTGAAGAAACATCACATTATGAGTCTAAAAATTATTTTTTTTTCAAAAAATCACGAGCATTAGATCATGTACCTGTAGTTTAAACCGGACCCACTACTTACCGATTCGACATACATTTGTCTTTTTCTCCAGGAGTGGACGGAAAGGTTTTAAAATCACCGATTGGGACTTTGTTCATGTAAGGTGGTCTAGTATTTTTGAAAAATGGTGTGGTAGCATTTTTTATTTAATTTTTGGTGTTGCTTCACAAAACGCCTCGATTTTGGCACTCGCAAAATAGAAAATGGCTTTTCCATGCGATGAAAAATAAAACTTCCTCCTGTAACATTGTTCGTCATCCCAAGATGCACATGCATGCACAATATGGGTATAGTATCACAAACTATGCCTCAATTATGCACATAACATTGGTCATTTGGACCGAAAGCCATGAAACCTCGAACATGATAGGTCACTGTGTGAAGGTTTTTTTTGAGACATAATCAATATACCAAGTTTTGTATTCTTCCTTGTAACTATGTCACATAATATGACACCATGCGAATGATTTACATTGTTCGGACCATTTTTGAATTTCTTATGCCTGTTTCAAAATTTACCCGTTTCCAACTATGGTCAAAACGGCGGATGTCAACACCTGAATTTTTAATCCCAGATGCCTGTTATGCCATACCTTGCAATCCCAGGATTACCATTTTTGTGAGACATAAGAGATTGGATATCACAGTATATCATCCATTACAAACCATAATAAGGTCTTACACAAATAAGGGATCTCATGATCCAGTCTTAATACAGTCAAAACAACGGAAAGTAAACGTAGTAGGGGCTCCATCTTCAGAGTCACAGGCAATGCTGTAACTACCTCGGTGAATTACGCTCTTAGTTGCATGCCTGGATGAGCGAAAGTGGTTAAAATAGTACGGTGGGGCCCGGGGCCACTCACGGTAGACCTTTCGGCTGTCCTAACCACTTTTAGAACATTGGGACAAGAACGAGCGGCGTAATCGGCAGGCGAAGGGATCAACTACATATACAAGTGAGTATGTATGCAAGCCACATACAACGGTCCTTAGAGCCATTCCATCTAGAAGAAATAGAAATATTGCAATGCCATACGGCAAGATCCAAATATCCTAGATAGACATAATAGTTTCGGATAGCTCCTCATACATCAAACATCAGAGTATCAGGCGGAAGCGGAAACAAGATCCGAGTACGGATAATAAGCAAATCGGCATAAGATGCCACATAAATAAACACATCCTGCCCACAGATCTCACGGATCCCCGTTCCCGGAATCTCTACACCGTGTGATCGTTGCCAACATCATCCGACTCATCCACCTAGTATCCATCTTGCGAGTACACCTGTTCATCTGAATCAAACAATTTATCGTGTGAGACCCTAGGGGTACTCAGCAAGTCTTTATGCCTCTAAAGGGGACACAACCTGGGGTGACGCAATTGCAGCAAAAGATAATAACTAACAAGGCTATAGATACTCGCTAACCATCCGCCTAACCAATGATCGACGGGTGTCCGTGATTCAACAGTTATAACAATATAATTAACAGATCCATCCTCCTCCTCGCTTACCAACGAGGAAGCGGATGAACAACCCCCATCCGTTGGCAGTTTTATTAACCATTCCATGAGTATTGCACTATTTACTAGTCAGGTACTTAGTCAATTTAAAAGCGGTACTTTAGTTAGACTTGTCTATGATCGAGAAACTGTGCTCCAAGTCGTCCATAACCGCGGGCACGGCTTTCAGAAAGATTTGCCCTGCAGGGGTGGACAAATAGCAACACACACTCGATCAACCTCGGAAAAACCAAATCAAAACCAAACGAGGCATTCACGACAAAGCGATCAGAGGATTCAGTAATATTTTAGGGGGCACCCCATTAAGCTACCCGCAACGAAGCTAGCTGACTCCGAGATGGGCTCATGGTTTGTGTGGACGACGGTAAACGACTGGCAACCCGAAAGTGTGACTGGGCTTGTCGATACAGCGAAAACGTGTCACGATCCAATACAGTATAGGTGCTCCTCGCACAAGCATAATAAACCGTAAACATGGCATAAGTACAGGATAGTAATAAAACCCCAAACTAATTATGGCCCCAAGAAATAGAAATGAATCAAGCTCTGGCTCAGGGGGGTCCATAAGGCCTCCCGGATGTGGATAGTGCGAATAATCAAGGAACAGGAATCAAGTACTCAGGGTCCTACGGGACACAAGTGAGCATGAAAAACCAAATAGCAGATATTGCTCACCGGTGCCTCTTTCATTTGTTATCCCATTACTACTCATGTTAAGTTGTTTAGGTACCTCGTTATCCATCAGACAGTCACATACCCTACACATGCTTGGCTACGACTCGCATGGCTCAAACAACTCCTGTAGTAATGGCTCATGGGATGGAGGAACAAGCTTCGGTGGGGTTTAAAAGTAAAGGCTATGCAGTACTTGGGATTCAATTTAATGCAATCGCGACTCAATGATGCAAGAATAAGATAGAGGCAATAGGTACTATATGTATGCAAGCATGTGGTAGTGCTTGCCTGGCAGCTCAGTTGAAGCGAGAGATGGATCTGGGTAGAACTCCTGTGATTCCTGATAATTCTCCTGCTGGGCATCTATTCGAAGAAGAACCAAACAAACAAGGGCCAACATAAATAAAGTGCACAAGCATATGAATTAAAATGCGACAAGCAAACAAGCATGCCATGTTGAATGATGCACAATTTACATGGCATTAAAGTAGCATGGCAAGGGTGAGGTGTGGGTACAAGAATAATGCATTTTATTCTTTATTTGGTCAAGTTTTATTGCCATTAGCAGTTCTGAATTTTAATAATGACATGATGCATGCTTCAATTCAGAACAAGGAATGCATAGATAGAACGGGCTCGTCGCGCTGATCGATTTAGACATATTATTTGTCGAATTTGGAGTTATAGATTTAAAGTTATTAATTTATTAAGAAAAAGGGCATTTTATTGTAATTTTAATCATCTCGAAAATTTAAATTGCTCAAATAATATTTTGAATAGCATATTTGAATTCCTCACATTTTTCTGATTCCAAAACATATATCATTTGTATTATTTGGATTTATAATTTAAAAGTTATTAAAAACATATTTGAATTCATATGTAAGCATTTTCTGAATCATTTTATTTAAACAGACAAACGTCAGGACTTTTTATACCCAGATAAATCTAGCCCCAGTCGCTGAAGGGTGGGACCGGAGTTGTTTGGGTGGTCAACGGCGCGCGGTGGTCTTTTCTTACTCGGGATCTATCTAGCCACCGCCACCGACGAGCGGGACCGGTGTTAAGCTAGGGACTGCGGGTTGGGGGCTGTTGAAACTAGGGTCTCTTTTTGTAAATCGTTCACATTCGCTGTCAGGTTGGGTCGGAGGGGAGCGCGGGTTGAGAGAGCCAAAAAGGGGTGGGGTTAAGTGTAAAGTGCGCGCGACACTGTTGTTCTTCTCCGCGTTCTGACGAAACTGACGACGGAAAGTCGCGGCATGGCGGGGGCTCGAACCTGCGACGTGGGGCGTGCGCGCAGGCGTCGGTGACGGCTACGGTGGCTGGCGGGCTGTTGCAGGGTTCGGTTTCGCGGCGAGATAAAGGTCCCGCGGCGCACAGCGAGAAGACGACGACGAACCCACCGTGCACAAAGGGCGTTCGTCGCCGTGATCTACTCGTCTAGGAAGAGGAAAACGACGGGAGGTTGTCCGAGAGGTGCAGCAGCTCACCGGGAGTGCGACGGTGGCGGTGGAACGGGCCGAGGTGAAGGGGATCGGCGACAGAGCTGGCGGCCTGCGAGGTTAGGGTTTCGGTGGACGCGTCGGCGTGCAGCTCGGCCTGGGGCTTCTCCTCCACGTCTGCGGGTACAGGGGCGATGCTGGGGAACGGCTTGTTCTTCCTCGACGTCCAACACTCCACGACGCCGGCTAGAACGGTAGGAGAAGGAGGAGGATGACGGTGAACGACAACAGAGGAGAGAGGGGGGTAGCAGCGGTGGTGGGAGGAGAAGGGCGAGGCCCTGGGGTGGATCTGGGCTGCTACCAGACGAGGGAGAGGGAGTAGATAGGGAAGGGGAGAGAGGGTGCCGTGTGGGAGCGGGGTAGAGAAAAAGGTGGCTTCGGCCACCTTTCCTTCTCCTTCACGTGCTCGACGTGGACGGCCAGGGCAGGGCAGGGGTAGGGCTGCCAGGTGGGCCAGGGCGAGGGTAGCTCGGGTGTGGGGCCAGCATGGCAGGGAGAGAGAGAGAATGGAGAGAGGGAGGCTCGGGTGTAGCTAGGTTAGCCTCGGCTAGGGTTTTGGGAGGCTCGGGTTAGGTTTGGTTAGGGTTGGAGAGGGTAGCTAGCGCCAGGGGTAGATGCCTCGGCATGGTGAGGTGATGAGGTGGGGTTAGGGTTAGAGAGGGAGATTAGGGAGAGAGGGTTTAAAATAACGGTGAGGTGTAGATTAGGGTTCTAACTAGATCATGCAAAGGGGTGGTGTAGGTCTTTGTGGTGATCCACCAAGATCAAGTAGAAGTGTAGATGATGGTGAGGTGAGGGTTTTGTAGTTGAGCACAAGGTGATGGTGAGGAAAAATACACAAGAGAGAGAGAGAGGTGGGGTTTAAAAATAAATAAAGAGAAGATCCCACAAGTATGTGGTGATGGCATGGAGAGTGAGATGAGAGAAAAAATTGTGAGAGGGTTTTTGTGATGAGCCCACAAAATAGGGCATGAGATGGAGGAGATGGTGGGCTTATGGGGAGATAATCCCACATGATCATGCCTAGATGGGTGATGGATAAAGAGATAGGGGAAAGGTTTGATGATAAGCAAAAGAATTGAGCTAACATGAATTAATTCTCAAGGTACCAAGCTCCACTCACAATCCAAGTAAAACCCAAACAAAATAGAATGGTGGTGGTTTGCATGGCCCATGCATGGGCATTAAATGCCATGTTTTATTCTTGTGAAAACAATAATAATGTAACATGGCATTATACACATGCATCCCCAAAATATGGAGTAAAGCCAAGCTAAAGGAAATATAATTGGGTCCATCCCAACCCACATGAGATATATTAAATGGCAAAAGAAAATAAAACTCATGGGTAATTAGGATGGTGGAATTATAAGGTGGTGACAAAGAAAGGTGATGGAGTTGAATAAAAGATATGCCCCCAACTCAACTTGGGCATCAAGCATTTATCAAGAACCAAATACAATATATCAAGGGTCAAATACAATTACTAATGCATATGAGAGAAGAACCAAATGAAAAAGGGTTTTATATGATGCTCAAATGCAAGGTGGCATGATGACATGAGCATGATATAATTATGATGCAACAGTTATATGTAGAAAGTAGCCATTATATTACTAGACCAAGTAGCATTACATATGTTAGACAGATGGGATGCTACAACTCTCCCCCACTAAACAGCAATCTCGCCCCGAGATCCTAGGAAGAAGAAGAAGACTCGAAGAGGGTAGGATACTTGGCACGGAGCTCATCCTCGCGTTCCCAAGTGGCGTCATGAATGGAATGGTGCGACCACTGCACCTTGCAGAACTTGATGGACTTGTTGCGAGTCCTTCTTTCTGCGACTTCTAGGATTTTTGTGGGGTGTTCTTGATAAGACAGATCCTCTTGGAGATTGATAAGTTCATGGTCCACGGTCCTGCCGGGATGCTTGAAGCACTTCTTGAGTTGAGAGATATGGAAAACATCATGGACCTTGAGTTTTTCAGGGAGCTCAAGAGCATAAGCAACTTCTCCTCTTCTTCCACGAATTTTGAAAGGACCGATGTATCTAGGGGCCAGCTTTCCTTTGATACCAAAGCGGTGCGTGCCTCTCATGGGAGTGACACGAAGGTAAACGAGATCACCCGGGACATACTCCATGTTCGTGTGCTTTCTGTCATAATTGCTCTTCTGGCGACTTTGAGCAATCTTCAGGTTTTCAAGAATGATGTGAACCTTCTCCTCCGCTTGAGTTACAATGTCGGGGCCAAACAATATTCTTTCACCTGCGCCCGACCAACCAATCGGAGTTCTGCATTTGCGACCATAGAGAGCCTCAAATGGTGCCATCTTTAGACTTTTCTGGAAGCTGTTGTTGTAAGAGAATTCAGCATAAGGAAGACATTCTTCCCATTTCATGCTGAAAGAGATAACGCAAGCACGGAGCATATCTTCCAAAATCTGATTGATCCTTTCAACTTGTCCTTGCGACTGAGGGTGGTAAGCTGCGCTGAAGTTCAATTTTGTTCCCAAAGCATTTTGGAAACTTCCCCAGAACTTGGAAGTGAAGATGCTTCCACGGTCTGAGCTGATCTCAAGAGGAACCCCATACAGAGAGACAATTCTGTTGATATAGAGCTGAGCCAACTGAATTGCAGAAATTGTTTCCTTGACTAGAAAGAAGTGAGCCACTTTAGAAAGCCTGTCAATGACAACAAAGATTGCATTGTTGCCCTTCTGCGACCTTGGAAAACCAGTTATGAAGTCCATCTCTACTTTCTCCCATTTCCATTCCGGAGGCTTCAATGGCTGTAGAAGACCGGAAGGTTTCTGATGGACAGCCTTAACTCTACGGCAGACATCACACTCCGAGACGTACTTGGCACAATATCGTTTCAACCCAGGCCACCAATATTGTGTTTTCAAGTCCATGTACATCTTAGTGCTGCCAGGGTGGATAGAAAGAACAGAATCATGCGCCTCCTTGAGAACTTGCTCTCTTAAACCCGGGTAGTTCGGAACAAACATCCGGTGTTCAAAGAAAAGCGTGCCTTGGTCGTCGACGTGGAAGGACTCATACTTCGAAAGCTAAATGTTGGAGATGATCTTCTTAGTGTAAGGATCACCAAGTTGAATGGAGCGGACCTTTTCTTCCAAGAGAGGTGTTGCCAGAAGGTTCAGAAGATACCCTTGATCCACAATTTCAAGGTTGAGCTTGCGGAATTCCTCGCACAAGAGAGGTTGTTGTTCTTCCACCATGAGGTTGTTGACATAAGATTTTCGGCTGAGAGCATCGGCCATGACATTAGCTTTGCCCGGAGTGTAGTTGATGGTCAAATCGAGATCATTTATTGCTTCAATCCACCTCCTCTGACGAAGGTTGAGATCAGGCTGTGTGAAGATATACTTCAGACTCTTGTGATCAGAAAAGATCTCACAACGGTTGCCAAGCAAGTAGTGCCTCCATACTTTCAAAGCAAAGACAACTGCTGCGAGTTCGAGGTCATGTGTAGGATAGTTGATCTCATGCGTCTTCAACTGTTGAGAGGCATAAGCAACAACTTGTTTTTCTTGCATAAGGACCGCACCCAATCCTTGCAATGAGGCGTCATAGAATATCTGGAAAGGCTTTGATGTATCTGGAGGAACCAAGACTGGTGTGGAAGTGAGCTTCTCTTTGAGTGTTTCAAAGCTTGCTTGACATGCAGGAGTCCAAAGGTATTTCTTGCCTTTCTTGAGGAGATCGGTAAGAGGCTTCGCAATCTTCGAGAAGTTTTGAACGAAGCGATGACAGTAACTAGCCAAACCAAGGAAACTCCGGACTTCTTTGACATTTATAGGTGGAAGCCAGTCAACAATTGTCTTAATAGTTTCTGGATTGACGGCAATGCCCTTGGCAGAGATGACGTGACCAAGATAGGTGACTTGAGGCAACCAGAATTCACACTTGGAGAACTTGGCATACAGGCGGTTCTCACGAAGCTTATTTAGGACACAACGAAGGTGTTCTTCATGTTCTTCCTTTGACTTAGAATAGACTAGAATGTCATCCAGATAGACCACAACGAACTTATCAAGATACTCCATGAAAACCGAGTTCATAAGCCTCGAGAAGGTGGCAGGTGTGTTGGTGAGACCGAAAGACATGACCGTGTACTCATACAGGCCATAGCGGGTGGTGAAAGCTGTTTTGGGAACATCTTCCTTGCAAATCTTGATTTGATGATATCCACTTCTCAAATCAAGTTTAGAGAATACCACAGCTCCAGCTAGCTGATCGAAGAGATCATTAATCCGCGAAAGGGGATATGTATTCTTGATGGTTTTAGCATTGAGTGCCCGATAGTCAACACAAAGTCTATCAGTCTTGTCTCGCTTCTTCACAAAGATGGTTGGGCTACCCCAAGAAGAAGTACTATGCTGAATGAAACCCAACTTTTCTTGTTCATCCAGCTGACGCTTGAGTTCAGCCAACTCAGCAGGACCCATTTTACAAGGCCGCTTGGAGATAGGAGCGGTACCAGGTTCAATTTCAAAGCACCTAGAAGATATTAAGCATATCGCACACGACTGAACAAGGAGTGTGGTACACAAACTAACAAAGAAAATTTTTCCACAAATTTCGGCATTAAAAAACCACTATATGCGCAAAACCACTTAACGAATCAATATTAGTAACTCTACTAATTCAATATACAAGAGCGAATGATAAAAGTAGTGGTATGGTCGCGACTCCATCCCGCACTCAAATCATTACTCCGCACATGAATCGGTAAAACACATATCCCAACACCTTCTTCTTAAGATGAACCTAAAGATTAGTAACTACGGAAACGAACACCCCAAACAAGATAACGTCGGATAACAAAGAGTAAGACAGATCGCACCGGTATACAACGAGTCAGATAGATCGCGTTGGTTTACAAAGGCCTGTCGGTATGGAATGTACCAACAGTTGATAACCAAAAGGTAGATAGCGATAACATTTGGATGCAACAGATAGACAAAGAATTCACACACACACACACACGCAACCTATGGTACTACAGAACCTAGAACACGTGAATCCTAGTTTGAATTTTAGAAGAGGATTGAAAACGTTACACTTCCTTACCAGAAAAGGGTGGGTGGGTGGGTAAGAAGAAAAATGGAAGCAGTCCTACTCTCATGTTTTGTTTTTCCCTAGTATACATAGCTACCAAAAATATTTGCTAGACTGACAACGACCATTTTGGTTGAGACCCTGAAGGGCGGGATGGCTCTGATACCAATTGTAACTACCTCGGTGAATTACGCTCTTAGTTGCATGCCTGGATGAGCGAAAGTGGTTAAAATAGTACGGTGGGGCCCGGGGCCACTCACAGTAGACCTTTCGGCCGTCCTAACCACTATCAGAACATCGGGACAAGAACGAGCGGCGTAATCGGCAGGCGAAGGGATCAACTACATACACAAGTGAGTATGTATGCAAGCCACATACAACGGTCCTCAGAGCCATTCCATCTAAAAGAAATAGAAATATTGCAAAGCCATACGGCAAGATCCAAATATCCTAGATAGACATAATAGTTTCGGATAACTCCTCATACATCAAACATCAGAGTATCAGGCGGAAACGGAAACAAGATCCGAGTACGGATAAGAAGCAAATCGGCATAAGATGCCACATAAATAAACACATCCCGCCCACAGATCTCACGGATCCCCGTTCCCAGAATCTCTACACCGTGTGATCGTTGCCAACATCATCCGACTCATCCACCCAGTATCCATCTTGTGAGTACACCTATTCATCTGAATCAAACAATTTATCGTGTGAGACCCTAGGGGTACTCAGCAAGTCTTTATTCCTCTAAAGGGGACACAACCTAGGGTGACGCAATTGCAGCAAAAGATAATAACTAACAAGGCTATAGATACTCGCTAACCATCCGCCTAACCAATGATAGACGGATATCCGTGAATTGAAATCAACAGTTATAACGGTATAATTAACAGATCCATCCTCCTCCTCGCTTACCAACGAGGAAGCGGACGAACAACCCCCATCCGTTGGTAATTTTATTAACCATTCCATGAGTATTGCACTATTTACTAGTCAGGTACTTAGTCAATTTAAAAGCGGTACTTTAGTTAGACTTGTCTATGATCGAGAAACTGTGCTCCAAGTCGTCCATAACCGCGGACACGGCTTTCAGAAAGATTTACCCTGCAGGGGTGCACAAATAGCAACACACACTCGATCAACCTCGGAAAAACCAACTCAAAACCCAACGAGGCATTCACGACAAAGCGATCAGAGGATTCAGTAAAATTTCAGGGGGCCACCCCATTAAGCTACCCGCAACGAAGCTAGCTGACTCCGAGACGGACTCAAGGTTTGTGTGGACGGTGGTAAACGACTGGGAACCCGAAAGTGTGACTGGGCTTGTCGATACAGCGAAAATGTGTCACTATCCAAAACAGTATAGGTGCTCCTTGCACAATCGTAATAAACAGTAAACATGGCATAAGTATAGGATAGTAATAAAACCCCAAACTAATTGTGGCCCCAAGAAATAGAAATGAATCAAGCTCTGGCTCAGGGGGGGGTCCATAAGGCCTCCCGGATGTGGATAGTGCGAATAATCAAGGAACAGGAATCAAGTACTCGGGGTCCTATGGGACACAAGTGAGCATGAAAAACCAAATAGCAGATATTGCTCACCGGTGCCTCTTTCATTAGTTATCCCATTACTACTCATGTTAAGTTGTTTAGGTACCTCGTTATCCATCAGACACTCACATACCCTACACATGCTTGGCTACGAATCACATGGCTCAAACAACTCCTGTAGTAATGGCTCATGGGATGGAGGAACAAGCTTCGGTGGGGTTTAAAAGTAAAGGCTATGTAGTACTTGGGATTCAATTTAATGCAATCGCGACTCAATGATGCAAGAATAAGATAGAGGAAATAGGTACTATATGTATGCAAGCATGTGGTAGTGCTTGCCAGGCAGCTCAGTTGAAGCGAGAGATGGATCTGGGTAGAACTCTTGTGATTCCTGATAATTCTCCTGCTGGGCGTCTATTCGAAGAAGAACCAAACAAACAAGGGCCAACATAAATAAAGTGCACAAGCATATGAATTAAAATGCGACAAGCAAACAAGCATGCCATGATGAATGATGCACAATTTACATGACATTAAAGTAGCATGGCAAGGGTGAGGTGTGGGTACAAGAATAATGCATTTTATTCTTTATTTGGTCAAGTTTTATTGACATGATGCATTCTTAAAATTCAGAACAAGGAATGCATAGATAGAACGGGCTCGTCGCGCTGATCGATTTAGATATATTATTTGTCGAATTTGGAGTTATAGATTTAAAGTTATTAATTTATTAAGAAAAAGGGCATTTTATTGTAATTTTAATCATCTCGAAAATTTAAATTGCTCAAATAATATTTTGAATAGCATATTTTAATTCCTCACATTTTTCTGATTCCAAAACATATATCATTTGTATTATTTGGATTTATAATTTAAAAGTTATTAAAAACATATTTGAATTCATATTTAAGCATTTTCTGAATCATTTTATTTAAACAGACAAACGTCAGGACTTTTTATACCCAGATAAATCTAGCCCCAGTCGCTGACGGGTGGGACCGGAGTTGTTTGGGTGGTCAACGGCGCACGGCGGTATTTTCTTACTCGGGATCTATCTAGCCACCGCCACTGACGAGCGGGACCGGTGTTAAGCGGGCCCACACGCGCACGCAGCCGACGCGGGCATGACACCTGGTGGCGCTAGGGACTGCGGGTTGGGGGCTGTTGAAACTAGGGTCTCTTTTTGTAAATCATTCACAGCCGCTGTCAGGTGGGGTCGGAGGGGAGCGCGGGTTGAGAGAGCCAAAAAGGGGTGGGGTTAAGTGTAAAGTGCGCACGAAACTGATGACGGAAAGTCGCGGCATGGCGGGGGCTCGAACCTGCGACGTGGGGCGTGCGCGCAGGCGTCGGTGACGGCTACGGTGGCTAGCGGGCTGTTGCAGGGTTCGGTTTCGCGGCGAGATAAAGGTCCCGCGGCGCACAGCGAGAAGACGACGACGAACCCACCGTGCACAGAGGGCGTTCGTCGCCGTGATCTACTCGTCTAGGAAGAGGAAAACGACAGGAGGTTGTCAGAGAGGTGCAGCAGCTCACCGGGAGTGCGACGGTGGCGGTGGAACAGGCCGAGGTGCAGGGAATCGGCGACGGAGCTGGCAGCCGGCGAGGTTAGGGTTTCGGTGGACGCGTCGGCGTGCAGCTCGACCTGGGGCTTCTCCTCCACGTCCGCGGGTACAGGGGCGATGCTGGG
The DNA here is from genome assembly GCA_910589775.1 of Avena eriantha. Classification (NCBI taxonomy): domain Eukaryota; kingdom Viridiplantae; phylum Streptophyta; class Magnoliopsida; order Poales; family Poaceae; genus Avena; species Avena eriantha. The sequence continues at coordinate 83,176,717 of OU342742.1, forward strand.
GAACGCCTTGTTCTTCCTCGATGTCCAACACTCCACGCCGCCGGCTAGAACGGTAGGAGAAGGAGGAGGCCGACGGTGAACGGCAACGGAGGAGAGAGGGGGTGGCAGCGGTGGTGGGAGGAGAAGGGCGAGGCCCTGGGGTGGATCTGGGATGCTACCAGACGAGGGAGAGGGAGTAGATAGGGAAGGGGAGAGAGGGTGCCGTGTGGGAGCAGGGTAGAGAAAAAGGTGGCTTCGGCCACCTTTCCTTCTCCTTCACGTGCTCGACATGGATGGCTATGGCAAGGCAGGGGTAGGGCTGCCAGGTGGGCCAGGGCGAGGGTAGCTCGGGTGTGGGGCCAGCATGGCAGGGAGAGAGAGAATGGAGAGAGGGAGGCTCGGGTGTAGCTAGGTTAGCCTCGGCTAGGGTTTTGGGAGGCTCGGGTTAGGTTTGGTTAGGGTTGGAGAGGGTAGCTAGGGCCAGGGGTAGATGCCTCGGCATGGTGAGGTGATGAGGTGGGGTTAGGGTTAGAGAGGGAGATTAGGGAGAGAGGGTTTAAAATAACGGTGAGGTGTAGATTAGGGTTCTAACTAGATCATGCAAAGGGGTGGTGTAGGTCTTTGTGGTGATCCACCAAGATCAAGTAGAAGTGTAGATGATGGTGAGGTGAGGGTTTTGTAGTTGAGCACAAGGTGATGGTGAGGAAAAATACACAAGAGAGAGAGAGGTGGGGTTTAAAAATAAATAAAGAGAAGATCCCACAAGTATGTGGTGATGGCATGGAGAGTGAGATGAGAGAAAAAATTGTGAGAGGGTTTTTGTGATGAGCCCACAAAATTGGGCATGAGATGGAGGAGATGGTGGGCTTATGGGGAGATAATCCCACATGATCATGCCTAGATGGGTGATGGATAAAGAGATAGGGGAAAGGTTTGATGATAAGCAAAAGAATTGAGCTAACATGAATTAATTCTCAAGGTACCAAGCTCCACTCACAATCCAAGTAAAACCCAAACAAAATAGAATGGTGGTGGTTTGCATGGCCCATGCATGGGCATTAAATGCCATGTTTTATTCTTGTGAAAACAATAATAATGTAACATGGCATTATACACATGCATCCCCAAAATATGGAGTAAAGCCAAGCTAAAGGAAATAGAATTGGGTCCATCCCAACCCACATGAGATATATTAAATGACAAAAGAAAATAAAACTCATGGGTAATTAGGATGGTGGAATTATAAGGTGGTGACAAAGAAAGGTGATGGAGGTGAATAAAAGATATGCCCCCAACTCAACTTGGGCATCAAGCATTTATCAAGAACCAAATACAATATATCAAGGGTCAAATACAATTACTAATGCATATGAGAGAAGAACCAAATGAAAAAGGGTTTTATATGATGCTCAAATGCAAGGTGGCATGATGACATGAGCATGATATAATTATGATGCAACAATTACATGTAGAAAGTAGCCATTATATTACTAGACCAAGTAGCATTACATATGTTAGACAGATGGGATGCTACAAATGCTGACGATGTGAGATGATCCTAGTTGTCGTAGACGCCCTGCTGTCCATCATCCTGATAGTCCTCCTCATAGTCTGACCACGGGAATAGCTAGGGACAAAGCCATGAGTACTCTTTAAGTACTCGCAAACTATCACTATCAAGTAAAGTAGTTCTAGTAGGAATCTTAAGCTCTAGGTTTGTTTGCAAAAAGCCAAATTTATCTAAACTGGGTTTACAAGTAAAGAAAACTAAGTTAATGTTCTAAATCACTTAAGTGGGAACCTAGTTTTCATATCCACAACCCTGTTGTGGTCAAGTCAAAGTCATAGTTCAATTCACAAGTCATTTTGAAAACATCTGACGACAGAACAGTATGGCTACTCCAACTGTCCATGAACACGGACGTGGCTATTCGAATAGTTTGACACTCTGCAGTGGTGGTACACTTTCATCACAAAATTCGATACATCCGTCAGGGATAACCCTGAATCATCATACTTAGTATGCGGATAATCAATCATAACCTTTCCTTTACGCACTCTAGTATAGGAACCTCCCATGAGCTTGGCCTCCCAGCATGGCCATCTACCATCCTGGGCACTTCATAGGTGGACATTCACACTCACGAGGTAGCCTCAGCTCAAACCTCTTCCGCAAGGGAACCCACACTAAGGCATATAAACTTCCAGATACGCCCTGCCCAGTTTGGGTATTGTGGTTGTACAGTAAAATTGGAATGGTATCGCATCCGAATCCAACCATCAGTTTTTATAAAGGGCTAAGGCTCATGCCTCAACATTTACATCATCAAATCCTTTTGTGTTTCTCAACACATGTCAAAACATTTCAATAGAATGAAACATTGTCCCAAGGTTTTCATAATCATTTTCACCAAGTATTCGCATCTAAAGTGATCAACTTTTATGCTTAGCACTAGCCACTAAAGTTAAGAGTGTTCACTAATGAGGGATGTTAATCTCCAATCTCATGCCATGGAATGGCATCTAAGTATAGGCCTAGTTTTATACTATTTATGCTATCTATACTACTTTTCCAAATACTCACAAAGAACTAACTAAAAGTAAAGAACTTTGGTAAAATAAAAGAATAAAGCTTGTAAGTAAAACTTGGGATTGGTATAATCAAGGTTATATAACTAAGCATGCCTAATGCATCTTGCTTAGGTTATCTTGCAATTAGTGATGGTTTTCCTTGAGTAGAGTAGTGGTTGAAGTTTTCTTCTTCTTCTTCTTCTTGGTAGTACTCCTCCTCCTCGTATCTCGGGTTGGTACTATAGTCTATAAATGAATACGGGGTACACAATCACAAAAAATACTTAACTATTTCTATTTAGCACACTAAGGTTCACACTTGATGATCTAGCATCATCACAATCACCACATGGATTAAAGAATTAATCTTATTTATCTTATTTTAGAAAAGTAATTTCTACTCGTTGAAAATAATAAAGATTTAATATTCTCCAATTAAAATATGGGATCATGTTGACACATGTCATCACCACATATTCTCATACATGGGAATGTGATTTAAATTGTTGGTCATATTTTACAAAGTTTAAGATTATCATTTAATAGAATTAAAGTGACTAGAAATGCCTATATAGCATTATTTTGGTACTAGTCCAATGTCACTACATGCAAACCTAAATATTTTTACATATTCAGATAGATCTTATCAAATGTGATTTTTGAGAGTTGGAATCAACTCAAAAACATTTATGGTTGATTTTTGAGAAATGTTTGAAGTTGAAAAAGCCTCTGTCTTGTTATTTTTACTATAGTTGATCTCTAACTCCAAATGATTTAAATCCAATGGGCTTGGATAGATAATTTAAATATCTTTCTAACAAAATTGGAATCATGCAATTTGGTTTAGTGAATCTCTTTGAATTGATTTTTGCATTTACTGACAAAATGTGGTTTTAATCTAAATTGGAAAATACTAATTTGAATCTCCAAGCCTGCGCGGGAAACTAAACGGGCTGTCCCAATCTGCACAGCACAGCGCAGCAGGCTGGTGATAGAGGGGGTCCACAAGTCAGTGACTTAAACTAACCAAAACGGTATCTGCGAATCTAGGCCGTGCGATTAAAAGACGATCTAACGGCAGAGGGTCATCATCGACGACGAACAACTCCGGTGAGGAATTAAACCTAACGTGGCGGTGGGGGTCTGGCGAGGCTCACCTAGGCTCCAGCTAGGGTCGGCGATGGGGGCAAACGGCGTTGTTGACGAAGGCGGTTCGAACGGTGGTCGCGGCAGCTCCTGGGGTGGCTCCAATCGACGTCGCCCTTTTCCTTCTGCAACAACGGGCTCCATCCAAATTTCGGCGAGGAAGAGCTCACCTTGCTCCGGGAAGAAGTGTGGGAGTGTCGGTGAGGAGTGGTGATGGTGTTGGTGTGGAGAATGGAGGCAGAGGGGGTCTCTATTTATACCGTGGCGAGGGGACTGAGAGGCATGGGCTCGGGCTCGTCGGTGACGACGATACAGGCGGCTAGCAGCGCGGCTGAGGGTAGGGGGTGGTGCGGTGTTCCTTGGCGATCATCACTTGCTTTATGGCGAGGCACAGGGTGGCATGGAACGGTCGGAAGCGTGCGATGCTCTGCGCGGGAGAGGCGGTGTTTGCGACGGTGCACGGTTGCTACGGGTCATGCGGCGGCGAACGGGGGTGTTTGGGAGGTGGTGGTGATCATGGTGAGTGGGCACGTGCGCGGAGAGAGCGAGGCGCTGTCTGTGCGAGGCGGCCGGGTGCGGCGCTCTGGCGCTTTCTCAACACAGCGCAGAGACATAGGGCGTGACATCGCTAGGGTGGTCCAGGGCCAGGATGGGGTCGAGGCTTGGACACGGGGTGGCAGTGGACAGTGGCGTGTCTGGTGCGCGCTGTGAACGAGGGCGGCATGGCCTCTATTGCTCTGTCCACTATCGGCCGATGATGACCACTTTCAGGCGGCGCTGCACTGGAGCAACGACTAAGGGGGAAGCGTGTTTTGTGCTTGGCTAGGTGCTGGGGAGACAGGGGAGTGAATAGGGGATAGTGGGGTGGATGATCACTGCTCCAAAATAGTGAAGTTAGGCAGTGCTTAATTAGGGTAAGCAAGGTGTTTGATGAAATGGCCGCAAGAACTTTAGTTTGAAATTTTCTAATGAAATTTGGTGAGCAATTTGGTCTTATGCTTGAGGGTCTATGATTGCTTGGAAAAGTCAAGGTGAATTGGTTTGAGTAGTTTTTGAAAAAGTGTGATCTTACCATATGAACTAGATTCAAATTTGAACTATCCTTTAAATTGATTTGGAAATAGTTTCTGTAAATTTGTAAAGGGGGCTTTGGTTCACTTTTACTTGGTCTAGCAAGGGGTGAAAAGAAGTGGAATTTTTTCTGTTAGAAATCTCTTCTAGGAACACTCAAAGTGGCCTAGTGGTTCACTTTGGTCAAAATGACCAGTTGGTTATTTAATTCATATTTGGTTTCTTTTTCTTTGGATTTGTTTGTAATTGTTCTATATGATGTAGCATTCATCTTTAAACCATTTCTCATCATTTTTAACAATCAAGCATGGCAAAATCAATCAATCCTACACTAATGCAAAACACACATGCATTCATATAGATTTTTGGAATAAAAGTTTTGTTAAACGTAAATTTGGGTGATTAGAACTTGATAAACTTGATTAATGTTGTTGGGGTGTTACAAACCTTCCCTCCATAAACAAAATCTCGTCCCGAGATTTAAGAAAACTAAGAACTAAAGATATCTGGAAACTCAGTCCTAATGTAATCTTCTCGCTCCCAAGTAGCTTCTTCTTTGGTATGGTTGCTCCATTGGATCTTGAGAAAGTTGATACTCCGGGTTCTAATGGTTTTGAAGGCTTCTTCAAAAATATGAATGGGCACTTCATGATACGTCAGATCCTTGTTGATATCTATAGCTCTGTGATCGATGTTCTTGAATACTTTGGTCTTCTTTGGAACTTCTAGGCATTTGCGAAGTAACGAGATATGGAACACATAATGGATGGCTGACATCTCCTCTGGCAGTTCTAGTTGATAAGATACTTGTCCTCGGCGATTCAAAATCTTGAAGGGTCCAATATATCTGGGAGCTAACTTCCCTTTCAGTTGAAAATGATGCATTCCCTTCAAGGGTGATACTTTGAGATACACAAAATCTCCGACATTGAAGGTCAAGTCTCGACGTCTCTTGTCAGCATAACTCTTTTGTCTGGATTGGGCGGTCTTGAGGTGTTCACAGGATTTGTGAACCTTCTCTTCGGCTTCTCGTAGGATCTCGGGTCCGAAAATCTGACTCTCTCCTACTTGCGACCAATTCAAGGGGGTACGACACTTTCTTCCATACAGAAATTCAAATGGGGCCATTTGCAAACTGGCTTGATAACTGTTGTTGTATGAGAATTCTGTGAAAGGTGGAGAATCCTCCCATTTTGATCCATATTCTAGAACACAAGCTCTCAACATATCTTCTAAGATTTGGTTGACTCTTTTAGTCTGTCCATCGGTCTGCGGGTGATAAGCTGTGCTAAAATTCAACTTGGTTCCTAATCCTTCTTGGACTTTCTACCAAAATCTTGAGGTAAACTGGGTTCCTCGATCCGATACTATGGTCTTAGGGGTTCCATGCAAAGTGACGATTCTAGCAATGTATAAATCTGCTAGATTCAAACTCTGATAGGTAGTCTTGACAGGTATAAAATGGGCTACCTTGGACAGTCTATCAACTATGACACACATATAGTCATTTCCCCTACTAGAAGTAGGCAAACCAGTGATAAAGTCCATTTCGATAGAATCCCATTTCCATTCTAGAATCTGCAATGGTTGCAAAAGTTCTGCGGGTCTCTGATGTTCCGCTTTGACTCACTGACAGATATCACCCTTGGTTATGTAGCTTCCGATTTCTCTCTTCATCTTGTGCCAGAAAAATTTCTCCTTCAAATCCTGATACATCTTCGTTCCTCCGGGGTGGATAAAATAAAGAGTATCATGAGCTTCCTGCATGATAACTTGCTTCAGCTCCGAATCTGCTGGCACACAAATACGTCCTTTGTACCACAAAACTCCTTCTTCATCCTCGGTGAATCTGGGTACCTTTCCTGTACCGATACGACGCTCGATTCCATCGATACTCGCATTTCCCTTTTGTGCTTCCTTGATCTGACTGATCAAGATGGGTTGAAGTTCAATGCTAGCTAAAAATCCTTTGCTAACAAGCTCCGTTCTAAACTGCTCCAACTCTTCATGCAAACTTGGCTGGGCTTCTTTAATCACGGTGTTTAATCTACACGGCAATCTACTAAGAGCATCCCCTAACACATTGGCTTTGCCGGGGTGACAGTGAATGTCAAGGTCATAATCCTTGATTAACTCTATCCATCTCCTTTGCCTCATATTCAGCTCCTTCTGGGTGAAAATATACTTCAAATTCTTGTGATCCGAATAAATCTCACAGCGGTTACCCATAAGGTAATGATGCCATGTCTTCAAAGCTAAAACTACAGCTGCTAGTTCAAGATCATGGGTAGGGTAGTTTTGCTTATGTTGCTTCATTTTTCTAGAAAGATATGCTATAACTCTGCCTTCTTGCATCAACACACATCCGAGACCAATCTTGGATGCATCACAATACACATCAAAAGGCTTCTTGATATCTGGCATAATCAGGATTGGGGCTGAAATCAATCTCATCTTGAGCTCTTTAAAAATTGCTTCGTGTTTGTCCGTCCATTCAAACTTCTTATCTTAAATCAACAATTGGGTCATCCGTCTTGCGATGCTAAAAAATCCTTCAACAAACTTGCGGTAGTATCCTGCTAATCCGAGAAATGCACGGACTTGGGTTTGAGTGGTTGGGGCCTTCCAGTCTTCAACATATTTGATCTTGAAGGAAATATGCCCTGAGAGGCAATAATAAAGTTGTTATTATATATTCCTTATATATGATAGATGTTTATTTTACATGCTAGAATTGTATTGATCGGAAACATCAATACATGTGTGTTTAATAAACAAAAGGGTTCCTAGTTATGCCTCTCTTATGGACTAGCTTGTTGATTAACAAGATGATCAAGGTTTCCGGATCATGGACATTGGATGTTGTTAATAACAAGGTCACACCATTGGTGGAATGATGTGATGAACATTCATCCGAAGTATAGCATTACGATCAAGTCATTATGTTTATATTGCTATAACATCATACAAAGTAATCTTTATCCTTAGACCATGAGATCATGTTAATTGCTAACACCGGAAGAGTATCTTGATAACATCAAACGTCACACCGTAACAGGGTGACTATAAAGATGGGTTCAGTACTACGAAGGTGTTATGTTGAGGCTCATGTATCAAGAGTGGAATTTGTCAATCCAGATGACGGATAGATATACTCTGGGCCCTCTCGGTGATATCACATTAAGATAGCTTGCAAGCAAGTGATGTGATCACTAGAATGTTATATCACGGGAACGAGAAAAGAGTGCATGTCGGTAACGAGATCAAACTAGGTATGGAGATACCGATGATCGAATCTCGAACATGTAATATATCGAGAGACAAAGGGATTTAGTTACAAGCGTAAAAGGTTCTCACGATCACAGAAGTCATCGTTGAATATGTAGGAGTCAGTACGGATCTCCAGGTCCCGCTGCTGATTATTGATCGGAGAAGGGTCTCGATCATGTCTGCATTATTCGCGAACCATAGGGTGACACACTTAAGAGTTACCGGACACCATTTTGGAGCACATATGTTTCAAACGAAAGAATTGCAAAGCACAGGAATTGTTTCAATAGAAACCGGAAATTGTTTCGGGTGAAATTGCAGAAAGTGGTTCTGCATGTGATATTGAAATATTGCAAGGGGCTATATGTGAATTTTTGTTAATTAAAGTAATTAACAAAATTCTGAATAAATTTAATAAAAAGATTTTTATTAAATGAGAGAGGATTAAATTTGGAGAAATTTAATGCATTTAAAGTGGAGACTTTAAAAGGGAATGTGAAGAGGCATTTTAATGTGGAGGGGTTACCACCACATGAATGGCGGAGGTGAGGGGTCACCCCCCCATGTGCCGGCCATGGAGAGAGGGGGCACCCCCCTCCTCCTATAAAAGGCCACCCATTCCCTCCTTCATCCACACACCTCCTTGTGAAGGATCTCTCTCCCCCTCTAGAATTATTCCCCCATGGTCTCGGATTAGCGAGATACATGTTCCCGGTGGCATTTCATCTGGAAGGAGTTGCTGCTTCCGCTGGATCGCTGGAGCGAGGAGGTGGAGGTTGTCCGGTGGCTTGAACGTGTGTGCGAGTGCGGATGTGTTGCTGAGTTGCGGCTCTCGGACTTCCTCACGATCTTGAGATTGGCAAGTGTACGACTACATCAACCACGAGTTCCTACTCGTTAACAAAACTCGTTGTCTTCGAGGGTAAGTTCTCGTTGGATGTATGTGCACCCGTTGCTTTGTACCTAGTAGATAGATCTTGGCGTGTAGTTCACACCGTAGGAAATTTTTTGTTTTATATGCTGCGGACCCAACAGATCTTGGCGAGATCGACAGCGACTCCTCCTGCCAACACGATATGTCCTAGGAATCCTACTTCCTTCATCCAAAACTCACATTTGCTAATCTTAGCATACAACTGATGCTCTCTAAGGGTTTCAAGGATGGTTCTTAGGTGTAGCTCATGGTATTCTTCTGACTTTGAATAGATTAGAATATCATCGATAAAAACAACGACAAACTTATCCAGGAAGTTCATAAAAATCTTATTCATGAGATTCATGAAATAAGCAGGGTCATTGGTTAATCCAAAAGACATGATGAAATGGATCTTATGGGCACCTAGAGGGGGGGGGGGTGAATAGGTGCTACTTCAAATTTTAATGCCTTTTCAATTTTAGGCTTAGCACAAAGGGTAAATTCTCTAGATATACTATTAGGTGGAATTTCCCTATATGCAAACCTATCTACTATCGAGTAAAGAGCGAGTGGAAGAGGAACGGGTAAATCATAGTGAAGCACACGGAGACACGGGATTTGTTTGACTGCAGTTCTTTCCTTGTTAAGGGAAGTACGTCTGTGTTGGAGGGGTGGGCGCTACTAAGACCACCACGCCACAATAGGCCTCACCCTGTTCTCCGATGGATCCCGCCACCAAAGGCCTGATCCACCTTTCCACTATAGGGACACTTTGAGGCGGGTATTGGTGCCTTTACACAACTAGCGGGGAACAACTCCACAATCAACTTGGAGGCTCCCATAATGACAACAAGCTGCCACAAGAACAAGTTATCAATAACAAAGAACAAGATCTAGATATTGACAAGAATACTAGATCAGGGAGTTCTCCAAATGAATGGAGAGGAGTTGATGCGCTTGATTCGTGATGACGATGAAGATTCTCTCCTCCTTCAATTCCCCCAAAGATCGAAGCCTTTGGGTGGTTGAAGTGGGAAATCTAGAATGTGAGCTCTTGCACAGTGTCTGAACAATTTCGAGTGAATCGAGAGTTCTGAACGTTGGGGAAGGAGGGATATTTATACCCCTTCCAAAACCAAGCCATTGGAGACTTTGGGGGCCGGATTATCTGGCCCAAGTGAGGGCCGGATTATCCGGCCAGGGGAAAACTCTACCCCCAGACTCAGAATATCCGGTAGATAATCCGCCCCCTCTCTGAGTGACACGCCAAGCCAGCCCTTGGTCGCTTCCTGGGGGCCGGATTATCCGGCCTGGGGAGGAAAAACCGCCCAGTTCGGATTTTCCGGGAGAAAATCCGACTGGACTCCGAGCGACGTGCCTTGGCTTCCTTTGGTCGATTTCTAGGGGGCCGGATTATCTGGCCTGTGCGAAAGCCGGATTATCCGGCCTGGGAGGAAACACCGCCCCAGTTCAGATTTTCCGGGAGAAAATCCGACCGGACTCCGAGCGACGCACCTTGGCAGCCTTTGATCGATGAGGTAGACCGGATTATCCGGCCCTTGATGGGGGCGGATAATCCCCCCCCCCCCAAAACACCTACACACTTAGCGTATATGAGAAAACTCCACGGTATTGTTATCTAACACACAAAACACAGGAAAACATGAAATGTTCTTTCAATCTCCCCCTTTTTGGTGTTAGATGACAATACTAGGATTTGCAGGGACATATCATAAGACTACCACCAAACCATGAAAGAGACTCCCCCTCAATGTGTGCATATTAGAATTTTGCATTTGCATACAAATGCACACAAATAGGTGAGGATCTATTCCATTGACATATGAACAACAAAATCATACCACCGAGATAGGGAGAGAGGCGTCCTTCAAATAGCCACAATTATCAACATGATAACCAATTATAAGCGCCTTCCTCAATAGATTCCCAGCATAATAAGATATGAATAGATGAATCCATAAGCATAATCCATGAGATAAATCCAGACATCCACCATCACAGAGTCTCAAACAAACCGCAGAACACAAAATAAAGTTCAACGCTAAATGGGCACAAGTGAGAAAATGACCAATAGGAAAAAGTGCAAATGCTTGTGCCCGACCCATGCAAATCCACGAAGACCTAATAGAACGAATTCTCCCCCTTTGGCATCGAGATGCCAAAAAGGAAGAAGAGCGATGCTAGCGCCCCAGGGGATCACTCGTAGTCCTCATCCTTGTCCTCGTCCTTGTTCCTATCCTCGTCCTCATCTTCAACCTCCTCGGTGTCATCATCCTCATCATCAGCAGTAGCCACAGAGGGGAACAAGACGCTCTAGCTCTCCATAGTTCAGCCTAGAAGAAGAGTTCCACCGAGCATATGGTGTGGGAGGGGTAGGAGCCGAGGGAAATGAGAGAGCCTTAAATTTGGAGAAATTTAATGCATTTAAAGTGGAGACTTTAAAAGGGAATGTGAAGAGGCATTTTAATGTGGAGGGGTTACCACCACATGAATGGGGGAGGTGAGGGGTCACCCCCATGCACCGGCCATGGAGAGAGGGGGGCACCTCCCCCTCCTCCTATAAAAGGCCACCCATTCCCTCCTTCATCCACACACCTCCTTGTGAAGGATCTCTCTCCCCCTCTAGAATTATTCCCCCATGGTCTCGGATTAGCGAGATACATGTTCCCGGTGGCATTTCGTCTAGAAGGAGTTGCTGCTTCCGCTGGATCGCTGGAGCGAGGAGGTGGAGGTTGTCTGGTGGCTTGAACGTGTGTGCGAGTGCGGATGCGCTGCTGAGTTGCGGCGCTCGGACTTCCTCACGATCTTGAGATCGGCAAGTGTACGACTACATCAACCATGAGTTCCTACTCGTTAACATAACTCGTTGTCTTCGAGGGTAAGTTCTCGTTGGATGTATGTCCACCCGTTGCTTTGTACCTAGTAGATAGATCTTAGCGTGTAAGTTCACACCGTAGGAATTTTTTTGTTTTCTATGCTGCAGACCCAACAGTGGTATCAGAGCCTGATCTATGCGTAGGTGCTTTGCACGGGTAGTACACATATGTTTATATGTGGGCGATGATGATCATGTTATTGCATCTTCTATGTATTTTTGATATTGGTGGCATAGTGGGATGAATCGGCCCGGACCAACCTTACATGTCATTGTACATGAGACCGGTTCCACGACTGACATGCAACTTGTTTTGCATAAGTGGCTGGCGGGTGTCTGTCTCTCCTACTATAGTCAATATCTGGTTTACAATGAGTTGCTAATAACTTAGTTATCCTTGTTGTGGTTCATGTTCGTAGGTGAGAATGGTTCTATCTCCGAAAGCCCTAAGCCACGTAAAACTTGCAATTGATAAATTAGAGGCGTCTAGTTTAGATCGTTGTTGTGCTAGTGTATTGATATGGTATTGTTGTAAGTAGATGTATGATAGATACTCTTACAACACACTCAACGTGTAAGTTCCATAGACCTTGGCCTTACACACAAAGGAATGATAGAGATCATACCATGATGCAAGTGACAGAGATCAAATGCATGGACCATATCATCTCACTTTACACATTAGATGTTAGCATCTTATACTACTAGTTTGGCGCTTTTGGTAGCATTATAAGATGATCCCTCATTTAGATAACAAGATAAAAATGTGTTCTTCCTTAAGTATGCACTGTTCTATGGATCGTGTTTCGAGACATCATGTGATGATCGGGTGTACTCGAATCTACGCTTTCATAGGAACGGGTGTAAGACAGTTTTACACACGCAAATACTAAGGTTCTTACTTGGCAAGCCTAGCATGTACAGACATGGCCTCGGAACACGGACCGAAAGGTTAAGCATGAGTCATATAGTTGATATGATGCCCATATAGATGCTCGCCTTTGAAGCTACGTTAACTCACGTGATGATCGGACTTGGTTTAGTGGATTTGGTTCATGTAATCACCAAAAAGACACGAGGGATGTCATTTTTGAGTGGGAGTTCATTAGTAATTTGGATTAGTTGAACTCAATCTACCATAAACTTAGTCTAAATAAACTTTACAAATTTTTTTGTAGATGGCACCACCTGCTTTCAATTTCAATGTGTTCATGGAGAAAGAGAAACTTGCTGCGAATGGTAGCAACTTCACCAACTGGGCTATGAATTTGAGGATTCTCCTCACTGCTGCACAAAAGCAATATGTGTTAGATGCGCCGCTAGGCCGCCCACCAGCTCCTGATGCCCCTGACGAGGAAAAGAATGTCTATGTGACTCGTCAAGAGGACCACAACTTAGTTCATTGCGGCATACTGTATGGGCTAGAGCCAGAACTTCGAAAGCGTTTCGAAAATGGCAATGCCTTTGATACCATGGGAGAATTGAAAGTGTTTTTCGATACCCATGCTACCGTAGAGACTTATAATGCTACAGAAAAGTTCTTTAGCTGCATGATGGAGGAAAACATCTCCTTAGTGAGCACGTACTCAAAATGTCTAGGTACGCCGATAAGCTTGTGTCCTTGGGAATAACGATTCCCATTGACTTAGGCATACATCGTGTTCTCCAATCTCTGCCACCTAGCTACAAGAGCTTCGTGATGAACTATAATATGCATGGCATGAAGAAGTCTCTTCCCGAGCTTCTGTCAATGCTTAAGACAGCAGAAGTGGAGATTAGGAAAGAACATCAAGTGTTGAGGATCAATAGGACCACCGGTTTCAAGAAAGACAAGAAAGGCAAGCACAAGGGAAAGAAGGGTGGCAAGTCTGTTGCCACGCCTGAAAAGAAACCTCGAGCTAGCCCTAAGTCTGATACTGAGTGCTACTATTGTAAGGGGACTGGCCATTGGAAGCGCAACTGCCCCAAGTATTTGGCGGACAAGAAGTCCAGCAAGGCAAACAAAGGTATATGTGATATACATGTTATTGATGTGTACTTGACTAGTACTCACAGTAGCACCTCGGTATTTGATACGGGATCGGTTGCTAATATATGTAACTCGGTTCAGGGGCTACGAAACAAGCGACAACTAGCAAGGGATGAGGTCAGAATGCGGGTCGGCAATGGATCAAAAGTTGATGTGATCGCCGTCGGGACGCTACCTCTCCATTTTCCATCGGGATTCGTTATAAACCTAAATAATTGTTATTTAGTGCCTGCACTGAGCATGAACATTGTATCTGGATCGTGTTTGATGCAAAGTGGTCATTCCTTTAAATCTGAAAACAATGGTTGTTCGATTTATAAGAATGATATCTTTTATGGTCATGCACCTATGTTGAATGGTTTATTTCTGTTGGATCTCGATAGTAATATTACACACATTCATAATGTTAATGCTAAAAAGATTAAACTTGATGATGATATGTCTACATATATGTGGCACTGCCGTCTAGGTCATATTGGCGTTAAACGCATGAAGAAACTCCATTCTGATGGACTTTTGGAATCACTTGATTTTGAATCATTTGATACATGTGAGCCATGCCTTATGGGCAAGATGACTAGAACGCCGTTTTCTGGTTCAATGGAATGGGCGACAGATCTATTGGAAATCATACATACTGATGTGTGTGGACCAATGAGTGTGTCGGCGCGAGGTGGATATCATTATTTTGTTACTTTCACGGATGATTTGAGTAGATATGGGTATATCTATTTGATGAAACACAAGTCTGAAACTTTTGAAAAGTTCAAGGAATTTCAGAATGAAGTGGAAAATCATCGTAATAGAAAGATGAAATTTCTATGGCCTGGCCGTGGAGGAGAGTATCTAAGTTATGAGTTTAGCACACACATGAAAGAGGGTGGAATAGTTTCACAACTCATGCCTGCCGGAACACCACAATGTAATGGTGTGTCGGAACGCCGTAATCGTACCTTATTAGATATGGTTCGATCTATGATGTCTCTGACTGACTTGCCACTGTCATTTTGGGGTTATGCACTGGAAACAGCTGCATTCACTTTAAATCGGGCACCATCTAAATCCGTTGAAATGACATCGTATGAATTATGGTTTGGAAACAAACCTAAGCTGTCATTTCTTAAAGTTTGGGGATGCGATGTTTATGTGAAGAAACTTCAACCGAATAAACTCGAACCCAAAGCGGAAAAATGCATCTTCATAGGATACCCTAAGGAAACAATTGGGTATACCTTCTATCACATATCCGAGGGCAAGGTTTTTGTTGCCAAGAATGGATCCTTTCTTTAGAAGGAGTTTCTCGCGAAAGGTGTGAGTAGTCAGAAGGTAGAACTCGAAGAGGTTATTGAACCCTCTCTTCATGGAATGGCGAGTGGCGCAGCACCGGAAGTTGTTTCGGAGTTGACTTCACCTGATGAAGAGAGAGCTAATGATAATGATCATGAAACTCCGAAAGAGGACACTACCGAACCTCGCAGGTCAAGCAGAACACATGCAGCTCCTGAACTGTACGGCAATCCTGTTGTGAATTTCATGGTTGATGAAATGGATGACCCTGCGACGTATGAAGAAGCCATGATGAGCCCGGATTCCAAAAAATGGCTAGAAGCCATGAAATCCGAGATGGAATCCATGTACGAGAACCAAGTTTGGAACTTGGTGGACTTACCTCACGACCGAAAGGCCGTTGAGAATAAATGGATTTTCAAAAGAAAAACTGATGCTGATGGTAATGTGACCATCTATAAGGCTCGACTTGTCGCAATGGGGTTTCGACAAATTCAAGGAGTTGACTACAATGAGACATTCTCTCCCGTAGCGATGCTTAAGTCGGTTAGGATTATGTTAGCAATTGCTGCATATTTCGATTATGAAATATGGCGATGGATGTCAAAACTGCGTTCCTCAATGGTAATATTGAAGAAGAGTTGTATATGATACAACCTAATGGTTTTGTCGATCCTAAGGATGCTAATAAGGTATGCAAACTTCAGCGATCCATCTATGGACTGAAGCAAGCATCCCGGAGTTGGAATCTCCGCTTTGATGAGGTGATCAAAGAGTTTGGATTTGTCCAAACTTATGGAGAGGCTTGTATTTACAAGAAAGTGAGCGGGAGCAATGTGGCATTTCTGATATTATATGTGGATGACATATTATTGATTGGAAATGATATAGATCTTTTAAACATTGCTAAAAGTTATCTAAATAGCGAATTTTTGATGAAAGACCTTGGTGAAGCATCATATATATTAGGCATTAAAATCTATAGAGATAGATCAAGGCGCCTAATTGGGCTATCGCAGAGTACATACCTTGATAAGATATTAAAGAATTTTAATATGGACGAAAGTAAGAAGGGGTTCTTACCTATGTTGCAAGGCAAGACATTGAGTAAGACTCAAAGTCCGGCTACGGCGGAAGAAAGAGAGATGATGGATAAGATCCCCTATGCCTCAGCCATAGGCTCTATCATGTATGCCATGCTATGTGCAAGACCGGATGTGGCACATACTGTTAGTTTGACTAGTAGGTACCAATTTGATCCAGGTTCGGAACACTGGATAGCGGTAAAGAACATCCTCAAGTACTTGAGAAGAACTAAGGATATGTTTCTTATATATGGAGGTGAAGAAGAGCTAGTCGCTAAGTGTTATGTCGATGCTAGCTTCGACACCGATCCGGATGACTCTAAGTCTCAATCCGGATACGTATTTCTCTTGAACAGAGCAGCAGTTAGTTGGAGGAGTTCCAAACAACCTGTGGTGGCTGGATCAACGACGGAGGCGGAATATGTTGCTGCTTCAGAAGCGGCGCAGGAGGCGGTTTGGATGAAAGAGTTCATCACAGGACTAGGTGTGGTTCCCAGTGCGTTGGACCCAATGGTGATCTATTGTGACAATAATGGAGCCATAGCCAATGCAAAGGAACCGAGGTCTCACAAGAATTCCAAGCATATTAAGCGCCGGTTTCACTCCATCCGCGAGCATGTCAAGGATGGAGATATAAAAATTTGTAAAGTACACACGGACCTAAATGTAGCAGATCCGTTGACTAAACTTCTCCCTAGGGCAAAACATGGTCAACACTAGAACTCCATGGGTGTTAGATTTATCACTATGTGAACTAGATTATTGTCTCTAGTGCAAGTGGGAGACTGAAGGAAATATGCCCTGAGAGGCAATAATAAAGTTGTTATTATATATTCCTTATATATGATAGATGTTTATTTTACATGCTAGAATTGTATTGATCGGAAACATCAATACATGTGTGTTTAATAAACAAAAAGGGTTCCTAGTTATGCCTCTCTTATAGACTAGCTTGTTGATTAACAAGATGATCAAGGTTTCCTGATCATGGACATTGGATGTTGTTAATAACAAGGTCACACCATTGGTGGAATGATGTGATGAACATTCATCCGAAGTATAGCATTACGATCAAGTCATTATGTTTATATTGCTATAACATCATACAAAGTAATCTTTATCCTTAGACCATGAGATCATGTTAATTGCTAACACCAGAAGAGTATCTTGATAATATCAAACGCCACACCGTAACAGGGTGACTATAAAGATGGGTTCAGTACTACGAAGGTGTTATGTTGAGGCTCATGGATCAAGGGTGGAATTTGTCAATCCAGATGACGGATAGATATACTCTGGGCCCTCTCGGTGATATCACATTAAGATAGCTTGCAAGCAAGTGATGTGATCACTAGAATGTTATATCACGGGAACGAGAAAAGAGTGCATGTCGGTAACGAGATCAAACTAGGTATGGAGATACCGATGATCGGATCTCGAACATGTAATATATCGAGAGACAAAGGGATTTAGTTACAAGCTTAAAAGGTTCTCACGATCACAGAAGTCATCGTTGAATGTGTAGGAGTCAGTACGGATCTCCAGGTCTGCTGATTATTGACCGGAGAAGGGTCTCGATCATGTCTGCATTATTCGCGAATCGTAGGGTGGCACACTTAAGAGTTACCGGACACCATTTTGGAGCACATATGTTTCAGACGAAAGAATTGCAAAGCGTAGGAATTTGGAGAAATTTAATGCATTTAAAGTGGAGACTTTAAAAGGGAATGTGAAGAGGCATTTTAATGTGGAGGGGTTACCACCACATGAATGGGGGAGGTGAGGGGTCACCCCCCCATGCGCCGGCCATGGAGAGAGGGGGGCACCCCCCTCCTCCTATAAAAGGCCACCCATTCCCTCCTTCATCCACACACCTCCTTGTGAAGGATCTCTCTCCCCCTCTAGAATTATTCCCCCATGGTCTCGGATTAGCGAGATACATGTTCCTGGTGGCATTTCATCTGAAAGGAGTTGCTGCTTCCGCTGGATCGCTGGAGCGAGGAGGTGGAGGTTGTCCGGTGGCTTGAACGTGTGTGCGAGTGCGGATGTGTTGCTGAGTTGTGGCGCTCGGACTTCCTCACGATCTTGAGATCGGCAAGTGTATGACTACATCAACCACCAGTTCCTACTCGTTAACATAACTCGTTGTCTTCGAGGGTAAGTTCTCGTTGGATGTATGTCCACCCGTTGCTTTGTACCTAGTAGATAGATCTTGGCGTGTAGTTCACACCATAGGAATTTTTTTGTTTTCTATGCTGCGGACCCAACAGATCTTGGCGGGATCGACAGCGACTCCTCCTGCCGACACGATATTTCCTAGGAATCCTACTTCCTTCAGCCAAAACTCACATTTGCTAATCTTAGCATACAACTGATGCTCTCTAAGGGTTTCAAGGATGGTTCTCAGGTGTAGCTCATGGTATTCTTCTGACTTTGAATAGATTAGAATATCATCGATAAAAACAACGACAAACTTATCCAGGAAGTTCATAAAAATCTTATTCATGAGATTCATGAAATAAGCAGGGGCATTGGTTAATCCAAAAAAGACATGATGAAATGGATCTTATGGGCACCTAGGGGGGGGGTGAATAGGTGCTACTTCAAATTTTAATGCCTTTTCAATTTTAGGCTTAGCACAAAGGGTAAATTCTCTAGATATACTATTAGGTGGAATTTCCCTATATACAAACCTATGTACTAGCGAGTAAAGAGCGAGTGGAAGAGGAACGGTTAAACCATAGTGAAGCACGCGGAGACACAGGATTTGTTTGACCGCAGTTCCTTCCTTGTTAAGGGAAGTACGTTTGCGTTGGAGGGGTGGGCGCTACTAAGACCACCACGCCACAATAGGCCTCACCCTGTTCTCCGATGGATCCCGCCACCAAAGGCCTGATCCACCTTTCCACTATAGGGACCCTTCGAGGCGGGTATCGGTGCCTTTACACAAATAGCAGGGAACAACCCCGCAATCAACTTGGAGGCTCCCATAATGACAACAAGCTGCCACAAGAACAAGTTATCAATAACAAAGAACACGATCTAGATATTGACAAGAATACTAGATCAGGGATTTCTCCAAATTAATGGAGAGGAGTTGATGCGCTTGATTCGTGATGACGACGAAGATTCTCTCCTCCTTCAATTCCCCCAAAGATCGAAGCCTTCGGTGGTTGAAGTGGGAGATCTAGAATGTGAGCTCTTGCAGAGTGTCTGAACAATTTCGAGTGAATCAAGAGTTCTGAACGTTGGGGAAGGAGGGATATTTATACCCCTTCCAAAACCTAGCCGTTGGAGACTTTGGGGGCCGGATTATCTGGCCCAAGTGAGGGCCGGATTATCCGGCCTGGGGAAACTCTACCCCCAGACTCGGAATATCCGGCAGATAATCCGCCCTCTCTCTGAGTGACGCGCCAAGCCAGCCCTTGGTCGCTTCCTGGGGGCCGGATTATCCGGCCCATGCGAAGGCCGGATTATCCGACCTGGGAGGAAAAACCACCCAGTTCGGATTTTCCAGGAGAAAATCCGACTGGACTCCGAGCGACGTGCCTTGGCTGCCTTTGGTCGATTTCTAGGGGGCCGGATTATCCGACCCGGGCGAAAGCCGGATTATCCA
Organism: Avena eriantha; assembly: GCA_910589775.1. Taxonomy (NCBI): domain Eukaryota; kingdom Viridiplantae; phylum Streptophyta; class Magnoliopsida; order Poales; family Poaceae; genus Avena; species Avena eriantha. The sequence goes on from OU342742.1 coordinate 83,196,583, forward strand.
GCCTGGGGAGGAAAAACCGCCCCAGTTCAGTTTTTCCAGGAGAAAATCCGACCGGACTCCGAGCGACGCACCTTGGCAGCCTTTGATCGATGAGGTAGACCGGATTATCCGGCCCTTGATGGGGGCGGATAATCCGCCCCCCAAAACACCTGCACACTTAGCGCATATGAGAAAACTCCACGGTATTGTTATCTAACACACAAAACACAGGAAAACATGAAATGTTCTTTCAATCTCCGCCTTTTTGGTGTTAGATGACAATACTAGGATTTGCAGGGACATATCATAAGACTACCACCAAACCATGAAAGAGACTCCCCCTCAATGTGTGCATATTAGAATTTTGCATTTGAATACAAATGCACACAAATAGGTGAGGATCTATTCGATTGACGTATGAACAACAAAATCATACCACCGAGATAGGGAGAGAGGCGTCCTTGAAATAGCCACAATTATCAACATGATAACCAATTATAAGCGCCTTCCTCAATAGATTCCCACCATAATAAGATATGAATAGATGAATCCATAAGAATAATCCATGAGATAAATCCAGACATCCACCGTCACAGAGTCTCAAACAAACCGCAGAACACAAAATAAAGTTCAACGCTAAATGGGCACAAGTGAGAAAACGACGAATAGGAAAAAGTGCAAATGCTTGTGCCCGACCCATGCAAATCCACGAAGACCTAATAGAACTAATTCTCCCCCTTTGGCATCAAGACGCCAAAAAGGAAGAAGAGCGATGCTAGCGCCCCAGGGGATCACTCGTAGTCCTCATCCTCATCCTTGTCCTTCTCCTCGTCCTCGTCCTTGTTCCCATCCTCGTCCTCATCTTCAAGCTCCTCGGTGTCATCATCCTCATCATCAGCAGTAGCCGCAGAGGGGAACAAGACGCTCTAGCTCTCCATAGTTTAGCCTAGAAGAAGAGTTCCACCGAACATATGGTGTGGGAGGGGTAGGAGCCAAGGGATCACCAGAAGCACCGGACACATGGTAAAGGATTAGCTGCTGAGAGTGAGCCAACTCATGATGTTGCTTGTACGCCTCGTACTGACCCTTGCGTGTGTCCACGCCCACGCAAAGGATGTTCCCCTGGAACCAGTTCAGCTGCTTGATCTTACGAGCAACGGGAGGCACTGGAGGCCTGCGAGCATCCCTCATGAGACCCTCAAGAGAAGAAGAGGGGCGAGAGGTCTTCCGAACCTTGGTGTAGATCTTCTTTGACTTATGCACAACATCAATGTTGAAATCTTCAGAAGGAAGCAGGTGCCTGATGAGCATCATAATGTAGGGCGCATAAGGAATGGACAGCCGGTTGAACATTGCATCAATCAATTCATGGTAGATGAAGTCCATCACATCTAGCCTGTATTGCACGGACTCATCCTCGCATGAGGCCACCTCATGGGAGAAGGCAAGGAGCTGGACAAGGTGGCCACGGATCTATCATTGTTGCCTCCACTCGGAGTGATGGAATCACGGAAGAGGCCTACCAGGGCAGCATAGATAGGGGCAAGACCCGCAAGAGTGCCCACAATGCCATTGTCCATTGTGCAAGGAGAGAGAGAGCTGCATCTTTGTTGGGCTTCAGCTGTGTGATAATGCGGTGGCCACTGGCCCTATCCCTGCTGCGGAAATTGTATCCAAGGACATCAGCAAACACACGGAAATCAGCAGTCATAGGCCTGTCATGAGTCATCCACTTCGTAGTGCGATGCTCATCTCCACAAATAACCAAAGTGGAGAAGAACTGCTTCACCACCTCAGAGTCATATGAGCACTGGAGAGCCATGAGATGGTGCAGCCCCATCCGCTCAGCCACATACATTGCATCCACAAGGTGGGGCTTCTCCAAAGCCTCAGCAAGAACCAACGGGTGCATAGGCCTAATGTTCAGCCTCGCATACACATCTTCAAAAATACCTTTCTGTTCAGCACACCAAAAGCGAGCATCCCCCAGCTCATCATCACGAGGTAACTCGGCAAACAAATCACGGTGACGGATAGAGGAATAAGTGACTGGATCCAAAGCCTTGTAGTTGATCTTGGGCTCCTTGCCCTTCCTTTTGGACACCCCCTTTCTAGTCCTCTTTGCTTGTTCGGCCATGCGCTTCTCTTCGTTCTTTCTTCTCCTCAACTCAACCTCGTCCACTAAGTTACCCTGTCCGTCGTCCCAAAAGTATTTACCATGAGGACGGCGCTTGTAGGTCTTGGGAACACTAGAACCACCTGTGAGGAGAACAAGGGCGATAGCATGGGGATAAGCATACACACAAGTCCAGGAGAGAGCATGGAAAAAGTAGTCAAAAAGTTCATAAGTCAAATCTACTCAATGCACACACTATGGTGAAACTGAACCAGAGTTGAATCTGTCAGGCCGGATTATCCGGCCTGACCTAATCCGGCCTGACCAGGGGCGGATAATCCAGCCCTGGCAGAAATTTTCGACTTCACCTAGATTGAATGCAAAAAGTAGATTGGGCCTTGAAACTGCAAGACTACAATTTCTACGTGAAAAAACATCCTTGTAGACAACATTCCACCCAACAAATAACACATCTAGCCAAAGGTGGGGAGAGAGGGAGTTACCCTCACTCATTGGAGGAAGAACGCGGAGGAGAAGGTACCCGGAGGCGTGGAGAAGAAGATCCGGGGAGGCCCGGAAAATCCGGTGGCCGGAGAGGTTCCGGGAAGGGTGAGGGGTGGTAGGCGACTGCTGAGGAGGAGGAGGAGAGGGTTGGGGGAGAAGTGTTGCTCGTTATGAGCCCTTCCCCCTGATCCCTGCCCTTTAAGATGAAATCCGCTAGGGCCGGATTATCCGGCCTACACATGGGCCGGATTATCCAGCCTCAAATCTGAATTTCTGTTGTACACAGATTCAGGCCAGCCCGTCCCCAAACAACACCCTCACAAGGTGTACAAGGGACTTGTGTGAAAGAATAGATGGCTTAGGGGTAGGGAAAGGCTTAGGATTAAGAGAGCCAAACTAAGATGGTACTAGACACTCAAAATTGCAAGAACCAAATCAAATAAGAGCCAAAATTGAGTGTGATTCCCATAAGAACATGAGATGAGCAAAAACAACCAAAAAGATCCATAAAAATCCAATTTTCCTCAAGGGAGAGGGCGGTGGCTGAAGCCACCTTGTTGGAGTGTTATGGTGTGACACCGCGAAGATATATCTTGGGTTCACGATCAATACTCATCAATAAGCTCACATATCACAAAATGATATTAAGAGAAATGATGTATCTTGCTTTTGGCATTATGGGGGGAGGGTTAGCCCAATTAATTAGGACTACACTCCCCCTATATCCATGCCCACATCTAGACCAAATAAGACTGAGATGTACGAGTGAGTGCATGGGTAATCAAGACAAACTCCTGGAATCAATGACATTTAGCTCATTCCTCAAGTAGCAGAATCTTGCTTCATCAAGTGGCTTCGTAAAAAAATTAGCAAGTTGGTTCTTCGTGCTCACAAAAGATAGATCAATATCGCCTCGAGCAACATGGTCTCGAATAAAATGATTCCGAATCTCAATATGCTTTGTCCTTGTGTGCTGTACCAGATTGTACGCAATTTTGATTGCACTTTCATTATCACATAAAAGAGGCACTTTGTCACAATTGACACTGTATTCCTTTAAAGTTTGCCTCATCCACAATAACTGAGTGCAAGCGCTAGCAGCAGCAACATATTTAGCTTCGGCGGTGGAGAGAGAGATACAATTCTGCTTTTTAGATGACCAACACACTAGAGATCTTCGCAAGAATTGACAAGCTCTAGAAGTGGATTTCCGATCATCCTTATCACCAGCCCAATCTGAATCAGTATAACCACATAGAGAGAAATTAGAGCCCTTGGGATACCATAGACCAAAGTTAGGGGAATGAACCAAATATCGAAAGATCCTCTTGATCGCCACTAAGTGGCTTTCTTTAGGAGCTGCTTGATACCTTGCACACACCCCCACACTCAACACAATATCGGGTCTAGATGCGCAGAGGTAAAGAAGAGAGACGATCATGGACCGGTATACCTTTTGGTCCACATCTGTACCATGTGGGTTAAGTTCAAGGTGACATTTTGTTTGCATCGGAGTGGCGACACCATTAAGATCCGTCATCTTGAATCTCTTGAGCATGTCTTGGATGTACTTTGCTTGATTGATGAAGGTTCTTTCTCTAAGTTGCTTGATCTCGAATCCAAGAAAGAACCGTAATTCCCCCATCATTGACATCTCAAACCTGTCAGTCATAAGCTTTGAAAATTCATCATTAAAAGCTTTATTAGTAGAACCAAAGATGATATCATCTACATATAATTGGCATACGAAGAGCTCCCCCTTAACCTTCTTAGTAAAAAGAGTGGGATCAATTTGCCCAACTTCGAAGCCACGGTCTAGCAAAAGCTCTTTAAGGTGCTCATACCATGCACGTGGGCCTTGTTTAAGGCCATAGAGTGCCTTATCGAGTTTGTAGACATGGTTCGGGAAGTTAGGGTCCTCAAATCCCGGGGGTTGCTTTACATATACCAACTCATGTAGAGGACCATTAAGGAAAGCACTCTTGACGTCCATTTGCTGCAATTTAAAATTGTTATGCGCAACATAAGCAAGAAGGATACAAATGGACTCAAGTCGAGCCACAGGAGCATAGGTCTCGCCGAAGTCAATGCCCTCAACTTGAGAGTAGCCTTGTGATACATTGCAAATGTATCTATAATTTTTGATGTTCCATGCTTGGTTTTATCCACTTTCTTGTGTTTTGTCCCAACTTTGGATTACTTTTCATATGATTTCTTGGACTAACCTATTAACAAGAGCCACAGTGCCAGCTGCGTGTTTTCTGCTGTTTTTGGTTCTAGGAAAGTCAGAAAATGAATATTCTCGGAATTGGACGGGACAAAAGCCAAAGTGCCTATTTTTATGGAAGTGATCATGTGCCAGAATACGAGACGGAGAAGGGCCAGGGAGCCACCACACCACCTGGCCGCGCGGCCAGGCCTGGCCCGTGCCAGGGGGTGGTGTGGCCGCTCCCGGCACCCCCTCGGCCTCTCCTTCCGACTATAAGATGCCCTCGGGACATAAACCCTAAGTACCCAATCAAAAATCCACGAAAGAGTCTATAGCCGCCGTCATCTCCATCCCTAGATCGGGAGGGATCTGAAGCTCTCCCCGGCACCCTGCCGGAGAAGGGAATTCACCCTGGAGGCCTTCTTCATCACCATGCAAGCCTCTGGTGTGATGCGTGAGTAGTTCATCCTTGGACTACGGATCCATGTAGTAGCTAGATGGCTGGTTCTCCTCCTTTGTGCTTTCATGTTTAGATCTTGTGAGCTCCGTTCATGATCAAGATCATCTATTTGTAATTCTGCATGTTGTGTTTGCGGGGATCCGATGGATATTGAGATGCTATTTCAGATTGATTATTGATTCTATCATGTCTTTGTTATTTGAGATCTTGCATGCTTTTCGTTGTTAGTAGCTATCTTGGCCAAGTAGATGCTAGCAACTCCAAGAGTTAGTATTTATGCTCGATAGTGGGTTCATGCCTCTGGTAATCTGGGGAAGTGACAAAAATCTCTAAGGTACTAGATGTGCTGTTGCTACTAGGGAGAGAACAACAATCCTTTGTTCATAAAATAATCGTATTGTTTACTTTACACGTAGTTCGTAAAGCAATAATCTGTTGCTTGCAACTTAATACTGGAGGGGGTTTGGATGATAACCTGAAGGTGGATTATTAGTCATAGATGCAGTTGGATGGCAGTCTATGTATAATGTTGTAATGCCCAATCAAGTCTCAGAGGAGTCAAGATGATTAGTATATGCATGTATTGCTTTCTTAGTGTTTGTCAATTGCCCCGCTGTAATTTGTTCACCCAGCATGTTATCTATCTAAGGAGAGCCACCTCTAGTGAACTATGGATCCGGTCCTTTTTCTTTACATACAATCTATAAACTGTTTCTGCTTTGTGTTTACTTTCTGCAAAATTTTACTTCTTTCCATTCGATACGTTTAATCCTTTGTTTTCCGCAAAACACGGTGAGATTGACAACCTCATCGCAAGTTGGGGACAAAGTTCTGTGGTTGTGTTGTGCAGGTCTCCACGTTGCTACTAGCACCGGTAGTGCGCCCTGCCAAAGCTCAGCTAGCAACACCTTTGGGGTGTTTCCTTGCTCCTATTGGTTCGATTAAACTTTGGTTACATAACTGAGGGAAAACTTACTTTTGTGTGATGACCCACAAGTATAGGGGGTGTATCGCAGTATTTTCGATAAGTAAGAGTGTCGAACCCAACGAGGAGCAGAAGGTGCTGGCTAGTGGTATGGATCAGGAATTCTCTGCAAATACTTAGCAAACGGATTTTTAGGGGTTTTCGATAACGCAAGTAAACAAGGTACGCGTAAATAAAAGACAGTAGGATTAAATCCAGCAAGTGGCCCAATCCTTTATGCAACAAAGGAAAAGCCGGTTGTATTTCTATAGATGACCAAACGTTCTCGAGGACACATGGGAAGACTGTCAAGTGCTTTCGCTTCATATAGTCGATTAATCTTCTCTAGCTTGCTAAGTGTTGTGTGGGTGAACCTGTGCTAATGTACCGCCCCATCAAGGACTAAATACATACTTGTGATTAAACCCCCTTGCAAACATCCGTAAGTACAAGAAAGTATTTAAGGTAGAAAACTAACCACAACTTTAAACTCTAAGACCCTTACGTCCCTTGTGCAATGGTTTCCTAACGGGGGTTCAGGTTTCTGTCACTTCGGCAACCCGTACGATTAGTAGCCAAATACGCAATGCATTCCCCTAGGCCCATATAGGTGAAGTGTCATGTAGTCGATGTTCACATGACACCGCTAGAAGAAGTACACCACAACTTAAATAACAATCTATTGAATCTTTCTCAACGCAACTCCACTACTAACAACAAGACTTCTCCCATGTCCTCAAGAACAAACGAACTACTCACAAGACATCATATGGATCATGATGAGAGATGGAATAACGATGTATAACAATCTGAACATAAAAAATAATTCAATGGTTCACTCAATAGCATCAACTACAAAGAGTAATCAACACCAGGAAAGTTTCCCGTATGAACTATGCAAGATTCAACCAATTGTTACAGCAATACAGAGATGGTGATGAGGGTGCTGATGGTGATGATGGTGGTGGTGATGATGAGGATGATCCCGATGTAGTCCAACTTGATGGTGGTGTTGATGGCGACGATCTTCCCTCTCCGGGAAGGAATTCCCCCGGCAGAAATATGTCTGCCAGAGAGATCTTTCTCTCTCGGTGTTTTTCGCCCCGCAAAGGCGGCGGAATCTTTCTGTGGTCGATCTCCGAGTCTTAGGGTTTCGGGAGGTTGATATACGCCAGAGGGGAGAGGCTGGAGTGGGCCAGGACGGCCACACCACTCCCAGGCACAGCCTAGGCCTGCCGGCGCCATGGGGGTGGTGTGGCCCCCCTGTGGCCCACCTCCACTCCATCTTCTGGCATCCTGAGTCTTCTGGAAAAATAGAATTTTCCATATATTTTCCCGGATTTGGTGATCTTCGCGAATTTTGCCTCCAAATAGCACCTTTTCCATCAGAATCCTGACTGCAGCGGTCCATGCTCCAAAAGTCATCAACCATGCAAAAGTAGATGAAATAACATAAGTATCACCTCTCAATATGAACTATATCAATGAATAATAGTGAATTAAGACATAGAATAGTGATGCAAAATGGACGTATCACTGTGCTCATCATACCTTCCTCTTGGGGTTCCCAACGAGCTCTACGTCAAAAGTCGAGCGCATCACCTTGTGCCACAAGTCTCGCCTTGATCCTCACAACAATGTCATTCTCATCTTGCTTGTTTTTAAATATCCATTTAGTGCCAATAACATTGCGGCAATCTTTGGGTTTCTCCACGAGTTTCCAGATCTTGTTGCGCTCGAAATTATTCAATTCTTCATGGATAGCAACAACCCAGTCCGGATCTTCAAGAGCTTCAAAAACTTTCTTGGGTTCCACCATTGAGATGTGAGCTTGATGCTCACCAAAACTTTCCAATTCCCTTCTTGTAGAAACCCTTCGTCGAAGGTCACCTACAACCTTGTCGAGGGTGTGACCCCTTAACTCAAGGTTCCGATCAGCAAGAGCCTTGCGACGAAGTTCAATAAGCTTGTTATCTCTTGGTGGAACAGTTTCATCACTTGAATCTTCATTGGAATCATTTGCTCGACCTTGATTAGAATCTGGGATAACAGTAGTAGGTGGTGATGAAGCGTGCCCTTGAGGTGGGTCAGCACCCGTAACAAGAGATTACTAAACAATAGGTGATTCAGGGCCGGATAATCCGGCCGATGGAGAGGCCGGATAATCCGGCCTGGGAGAATTGGTCACAGCTTCATCAGGCTGTCTGGCACTTGCTTGAACTGGCGAGGGGCCGGATAATCCGGGGCCAGCCGGATAATCCGGGGCCAGGAGCTTGCAGCGATTTCTTCAGCACCAGGTGTAGTTTAGTTGCCAGGAGTGGGGTGGCCAGATAATCCGGTGTCAACCGGATAATCCGGCCTGGAGCATTCTGGAACATCTTGACCTTCAGCAGTTGATGGAGATGGTGTAGAAGATGCTCCCGTGGTGGAAAATGTTGAGTATGTGTAGATGAGGGCTCTACATGAGTGGAGCATTGTCCTTCCCGATCCGCCACAAGGGGTTCCTCAATGGGGCGAAAAAATCCCACGCCCATTCTTCTTATGGCATCTTGGAGTATTTCAACATCTGCATCACAAACACCAACTTGGTCCACACGGGAACCGTCATTTTCTTCGAACACCACACTACAAGATTCGACAACAGTTCCGGAGAGCTTATTGTAGACTCTATAAGTGTGGGATTCGGCACCATAACCAACAAAAATACCTTCTAGAGCCTTAGATTCAAACTTAGATAAATGAACTCCCTTGATGAGAAAGAAACACTTACACCCGAATACCCGAAAGTATGAGATGTTTGGCTTGTTACCGGTAAGTATTTCATACGGAGTCTTGTCCAAGATCTTATGGAGGTATAAACGGTTGGATGAATGACAGGCGGTAGAGATTGCTTCAGCCCAGAAGTTATATGGAGACTTGAATTCGGCTAGCATTGACCTTGCCATGTCCATTAGAGTGCGATTCTTCCTCTCGGCTACACCATTTTGTGGAGGGGTGTACGCAGCGGAATATTGATGTCTAATCCCCTCTTCACTTAGGAACTCATTTAAGGTGTAGTTCTTGAACTCAGAGCCGTTATCACTTCTTATAGCCAGAATAGGGACGTTGTGTTGATGTTGAACCTCGTTGGCGAAGTCGATGACCGTTTGTTGAGTTTCACTCTTCAACTTGAAGAAATAAACCCAAGTGTATCTTGAGTAATCATCAACGATCACAAGACAGTACTTCTTCCCACCGAGGCTTGCATGAGATGGAGGTCTGAAGAGGTCCACATGTAAGATCTCTAAGATCCTTTTTGACGAGACAATAGTCGTCCTACGATGAAGAGAGTGATGCATTTTCCCTTCCACACAAGCCCTGCAAACAGGATCTTTGGCAAAGGAGACATTTTCTTTTAGTCCAAGGATGTGGCCACCCTTGTGGAGACTTTGCAAAGTTCTCATATTGATGTGGGCTAGTCGGCGATGCCATAGCCAACCCACGTCAGCCTTTCCGAAAAGACACATCGGGCCTGTAGTGGTTTTCCCTGAAAAGTCCACCACATACAGGTGACATATCCCACGAAAGCGACTTTTAAAGACTTGCTCCACAAGAGTACCACCAAATCAGCATCAATATAAACTGCAAAGCCCATCTTACCAAGGGCGCGAACTGAAAGTAAGTTGTACCCGAGGGTCTCAACAAGCATGACGTCCACGAGAGAGATATCGTGAGCCACCACAACTTTGCCGAGACCCAATACCTCAGATTTAGACTTGTCACCATAGGAGACGGTTATGATTTGGCCGCATCTCCGTGATGATCTCCTTGTTTCCGGTCATATGACTCGTGCATCCGCTATCGAGTACCCATTTAGACCCACCGGAAGCATAGCCCTGCAAGAAAGTTACTTCTTGGTTTTAGGTACCCATTTTTCAATGGGTCCTCTCATGTTAGTGACAAGGGTCTTGGGGACCCAAATAGACCAAGGAATGTAACAATCATAATAACCTACATAACTAGCATAAACATCACCATAATAATCACAATATAACTCAAAGTTAGGATTATTAGCCCCTGCAAAACCATCATAGTTAGACTTGTCATTGGTGATGTTGCTAGTCTTTGGTTGAGCAGTCTTGCTCTTCTTCTTCTTGTTTTTCTTGTTCTTTGTCTTGGGAATGTAACCAAGACCTTCTCTTCTATTTTTGTCCTTTGCTTGCTCAGTATCTCATCAAGAACTTCTTTACCTTTGTGTTGAGAAACTCTTGCAAGATCTTCTTTTCCATAAGATGTTGTGGAGGTACTTGGCACATCATACAACTTCAATTGAGTTTGGAGCTGATCATGAGACTCATTTAGAGTATAGTGATCACTCTTCAATGCCTTGTGAGAACTTTCAAGTTTATCAAACTTCTCCGAGAGTCTAGCATGAGCAGCCCCAAATTCAATCTTTTCTTTCTTTAGTATCTTTACCTTGGCAAGAGCATTGTCACGTTCTTTGACAAGCAGACCTACAACTTCTTCATGTGACTCCTCAATGGATTCGAGTCTCTCTTCCAAAGATACTCGAGCTTCCTCTTCTTCTTCCAAGGCATTCTTCAAAGAAGCTATCTCCAAGGCATCTTCTCTTTCGATTCTTCCCTTTTCTTCAAGAAGATCTTCGGCTTGAGCAAGTTGACTCATAAGAGCATCAAAATGAACTTTGTGCTCACCTTGCAAGTTAGTAAAAAAGTTGTCTAAAGCAATAACTTCTTCTTTCATCTTAAGACTAGCATGATCATCCATATCCAAATTTATGTTAGTCTTAGGAAATGAAGAGCTAGAACTTGATACCTCGGGCCCTGTTGCCATAAGACAAGTGACGTTGTTGTTGACGACGTTCTCGTTTGGCGAGTCGAAGAGAGATGATGGAGTCGATGTGGTGGCTATAGCAGCCACCTCGTGAGAACTTTCTTCATCCTCTTCATCTTCACTCCCAGATGAGTATTCTTCTTGTGCCACCAACACAATCTTGGGTTGCTTCTTGTAAGGGCCATTCTTTTTGATAAATGGCTTCTTCTTAGGTGCCTTGGATTTTTCTTTAAGGATAAGCCTGCCACCATTGTCTTCTCTATTTTGATAAGGACACTCGTCTACAAAGTGCATCCTATCTCCATAGTTGTAGCATGTTCTCAGTTTTGGGCCACTTTCTCTTCTTCCACTCAACCCATTCTTGCACTCGAGTTCCGACTTGGCCTTGGCAGGATCCTTCCAAAAGTTCCTTGCGTAAAACGCCATGTACTCACCATGAGCACGTTTGAATTCATCGGGGCAGTCCATGGAGGCCCCCTCAAGAGCTCTTTCATCCTCATCTTGCTAAACAACATTGGCCTTTAGAGCAACATTGACTCCCTTTTGCATTCCAATGGCACGAGCCCGGGCATCTTCAGCGTTTTTCGCGGCAACTTTGAATGATGCCATTTCTTGCATGACTTCATTGGATGTCATTTGATGGTACTTGTGTCTACCTTGCAAGCTCTTCAAATCCGTTGGCTCGAAAGTCATTAAGGCACTCACATATTTTTTTTATCCATGCATCATCAATGTGGGTGGCTCCATGCTTTTAAATGTTGTTGCAATGCCCTTGAGTCTTCCATACATGTCTTCATGGTTTTCACCATCCAACATGTAGAACCCTTCAGCTTCATTACTCAGGGCATCATACCTATTCCTTCTCATGCTTTCATTCCCAATAAAGAGATTGGTGAGGGCATCCCAAGCTTCTTTAGCTGTGTTGAGATGTTCAATGTGGGGCATGTCCTTGGGACCCACACCAAGTTGTATCATGTGGAGAGCCATAGCATTCAATTGGCTGTCCACAACTTCTCTTCTTGCTAGATTGGAATGATCTCCAATATGAAGACCCTCTTCAATAATCCTCCAAAGTTCAATTGAGGAGCTGCAAACATGACACTTCATTAAGAATTGCCATTGATTAAAAGTGGATGCAGTAAGTTTGGGTTGATCACCCCTATTGTTTATATGAGGATGAGGGATAGGTGGATCGGGGGAATATGCGTGACGAACCTCACTATATTCCTCCTTACCACTTCCCTTCTTGGAGGTGGAACCTGAAGGAGATATGCCCTAGAGGAAAATAATAAATAGGTTTTTATTGTCATATCTCAATTAGTTTATAATAGTTTCATATTGTGCTATAACTATGCCAAGTAGAAACATTGGTACAGGTGTGGTATGAAACAACAAAGTCCCTAGTAGCCTCTATTCATACTGGTTCGTTGGTCACAAAGATGATCTGGGTTTCAAGATCATGGGCATTTATGCGGACTGACAACGAGATCATATCATTGGAGAATGATGTGATTGGACATTCCTCGAAGGATTGCAACACGATCAAGTCATATAGTTCATAGTTGCAACAACTATACCTAGACTCCTTCTCCTTAGACTGTGAGCTCATATTACTCACTATTTCCCTAGGCTGCTTAGACTACATCAACCGTCATCTGGTAATATGGTGGCCATAAAGGTGTACGTTGGGTATTCCGAAGGAACAGTAGATGACATGTGACTGCAAGACCGGGATTTGTTCACCCAAATGATGGGTAAAGATACATACGGCTGGCTTGGTGAGATTACATCTATAAATGTTGCAACATGTGACTAGGTCACGGGGATGTAATATCACGGTAACAAGAAAACATAACTTGTTGTGAACGAGATTGAACAAAGGTATGGGATACCAGTGATCGGATCTCGTACAAGTTGTATCGAGAAACAAAAGGAAGAGGATGCTACATTTAGACGGTTCAAACGACATTGTCATCAGGAATGCATAGGGGTCACATGGACATCCCTGGTCCCTCTATTGATCATTGATACAAATCATGTCTAGAGCATTCCCGAGCCGTGAGAGGATACACTTAAGGGTACGATGAGAGCGATCATTCGTAAGATGGAATCACAGTAGAGAAAGAAAGAAAGCTAGAATCGTTCCGCAGAGAAATCCGAAGCTGTTCGGAGAAAGAATAAAGGACCGGAATCATTTCGGGAAAGATCCGAAGTTGTTCGGAGGAGATCGAAAGGGAACCGAAAGGTGTTTTGGGTCAAGACGGATTTTGTAATATGTATTTACATATTAATTAATGTAATTAATATTAAATATAATATTAAAATCTAATTTGAAGGGTTATTCTTCTAATGGGCCAAACTTCCTAGTGAATAAAGGCCCATGAGGGAAACCGAAGGAGGGAAGGGCCAAGGGCCAAGGCCCAGGAGCCTCAAGGGGGCCGACCCGGCCATCCTAGGGTTGTGCGTGGGGTGGGGCCCACCCCTGGCCGGCGGCCCATGAAGGCCCATGCGCCTCCCCCTCTCTCCCTTGAATAGTCCCACATGGGAAACCCAAAGGGGAGGGCACACCCCCTTCCCCTATATAAAGGGGTGCCCATGGGTGGGATTAAACACACAACTTGAGAAGTCCTTTGGTTGACTTTCTCCTCCCTCTCTCTATACCTTGTGACCATGGCCCCAGTATGGGTTGTGCGAACAAGGCACACCTGCAGTACACCGTTGCGCTGCAGGGATTCCTAGTCGGATATTAACTTCCGCACTCCCGGTGGGATCAGGGAGCCAGAGGTCTCATCATGCACCGAATGTGTATGAAGACACGAGGCGGAACACTTGGGGCGCTTAAATGTCATGAGACGGAGCTGTTGCACGATGAAGATCAAGAAGGAGCAAGGGGTGACCTGCGAGGAGCTTCGCGACCTTGAGGTCGGCTTCGAGTACGACTACATCAACCATGTTCCCCACGAAACTTTAACCGTGTATGGTCTACAAGGGTATGTATTCTCTACGCATCGACCGTTACTGCATTACTACATAGATAGATCCTAGGCAAGTTTTGGGGTTACATCATAGGATTTTTTTTGTTTTCTGCACCGATCCCCAACAGAACCATTATGTTTTTCACCTACCAATTCATCATCCTTGGATCTGGTGTTAGCCTTATCCTTGGATGATGGTGTGGCGGCCTCAGAGGAGGATGGAGATGGGGCTATGGATGATGTGAGACGAGCAATCATTTGATTCATCTCCTCCATCTTGGACTCAAAGGATATCAACAAGGTTGTTTCCAACGTCTTGAGGTCATCCATTGTGACCTTATCTACAGCCTCATCCCCATATCCCTTGGTACCCATACTTCTCTTAGGCGGTTAAGCCTGAATAAAGAGCTGGGGCTCTGATACCAATTGAAATGGATCGTCTGGGCACTTAGAGGGGGGTGAATAGGTGCTACTTAAAATTTTAATGTTTTTTCAATTTTAGGCTTAGCACAAAGGGTAAATTCTCTATATATACTATTAGGTGGAATTTCCCTATATGCAAACCTATCTACTAGCGAGTAAAGAGCAAGTGTAAGAGGAACGGGTAAACCGTAGTGAAGCATGCGAAGACACATGATTTGTTTGACTGCAGTTCCTTCCTTGTTAAGGGAAGTACGTCTGCATTGGAGGGGTGGGAGGTACTAAGACCACCACGCCACAATAGGCCTCACCCTGTTCTCCGATGGATCCTGCCTCCAAAGGCCTGCTCCACCTTTCCACTATAGGGACCCTTCGAGGTAGGTACCGGTGCCTTTACACAACTAGAGGGGCACAACTCCACAATCAACTTGGAGGCTCTCGTAATGACAACAAGCTGCCACAAGAACAAGTTATCAATAATAAAGAACAAGATCTAGATATTGACAAGAATACTAGATCAGGGATTTCTCCAAATGAATGGAGAGGAGTTGATGCGCTTGATTCATGATGACGATGATGATTCTCTCCTCCTTCAATTCCCCCAAAGATCGAAGCCTTCGGGTGGTTGAAGTGGGAGATCTAGAATGGGAGCTCTTGCACAGTGTCTGAACAATTTCGAGAGAATCAAGAGTTCTGAATGATGGGGAAGGAGGGATATTTATAACCCCTTCCAAAGCCAAGCCATTGGAGACTTTGGGGGCCGGATTATCCGTCCCAAGTGAGGGCTGGATTATCTGGCCTGGGGAAAACTCCGCCCCCAGACTCGGAATATCCGGCAAATAATCCGCCCCCTCTCTGAGTGACGCGCCAAGCCAGCCCTTGGTCGCCTCCTGGGGGCCGGATTATCCGGCCCCATGTGAAGGCCGGATTATCCGGCCTGGGGAGGAAAAACCGCCCCAGTTCGGATTTTCTAGGAGAAAATCCGACTGGACTCCGAGCGACGCACCTTGGCTGCCTTTGGTCGATTTCTGGGGGGCCGGATTATCCGGCCCGTGCGAAAGCCTGATTATCCGGCCTGGGGAGGAAAAACCGCCCCAGTTCGGATTTTCCAGGAGAAAATCCGACCGGACACCGAGCGACACGCCTTGGCAGCCTTTGATCGATGAGGTAGACTGGATTATCCGGCCCTTCATGGGGCGGATAATTCGGCCCCCCAAAACACCTGCACACTTAGCGCACAAGAGAAAACTCCACAATATTGTTATCTAACACACAAAACACAGGAAAACATGAAATGTTCTTTCACATGACCATGTACTCATATAATCCATATCTGGTGGTAAAGGCGGTCTTTGAAATATCCGTTGCACGAATCTTGAGTTGATGATAACCAGTTCTATGTTCAATCTTAGAAAACACTCTAGCACCAGTCAACTAATCAAACAGATCCTCTATCTTTGGTAGTGGGTACTTGTTCTTGATGGTGACATCATTTAACTTCCGGTAATCCGTACATAAATGGTTACCTCTATCTTTCTTATCCACAAACAAAACATGCGATCTCCATGGCGATGCGCTTGGTTGAATCAGACCTTTCTCCAACATAGCATCAAGTTGCTTCTTCAGCTCCACTAATTAAGATGGGTTCATACTATAAGGTCTCTGAGCTATGGGTTCATACTATAAGGTCTCTGAGCTATGGGTTCAATGATGAACTCGATATCACGATCTGGCGGCATACCAGGCAATTCATATGGGAATACATCGGGGTATTCATAGACTACTCTGACTTGGTCTATGGTTGGTTGGGCTAGACTCTTGTTGCATTTGAACTGACGGGGCAAGGTCTCAGATACATGCTCTACTGATACTCCAGAGCTACTGGTCATGGTTATGGCTTTCTTGGCACAGTCGATCAATCCTTTATGTTTCGACATCCAATCCATTCCTAGTACTAATTCCAAACCTTTGGTTCCAAGTACTATTAGATTGGCATAAAAATCTATTCCATGGATTCTGATAGGCACAACCTTGCAATTTTTTATAGCTTTGGTGGTTGAACCAGGTATTTGAAAAATCATAACATGCTTCAATTTTGTTGGTTGAATCTTACTAGTGCATGCAAATTCTTCTGTAACAAACGAGTGCGATGCTCCAGAATCAAACAACACTCTTGCAAGTACTGAGTTAACAGAAAACATACTCAGCACGACATCAGGTGCTTCCTGAGCTTCTTCAGCATTCATGTGGAACAGACGGCCGTTGCGGTTGAGCGAGTTCCCTGGGGAAAGTCTCCTTCCAGGTTGAACACAGTGTTGCTGCTGAGCGGGTGCATTCACATTGGTGGCTGCTGCAAGCTTCTTGGGGCACTCATTAGAGTAGTGACTCTTGACTCCACATTCAAAGCAAGTAATCTGGGACTTGTCCTTGGTTGCAGTAGGCACAACATTGCTTCTAGTCCTTGAGGCAGTATTGTTGTTGTTGTTGGACTTGGGCAGTGCACGGTTGAAGTTGTTGGAGTTGCCGGGGTTGTTGTTGTGGTTTCCTCCAGACTTCAGGTTTCCTCCGCTACAATTGGGGTAGCTTGGACGGGTCATCAGGGGTCTGTTGTTTCTTGGGGCATATTCTGCAGACGGGTTGGGGCGATACTTCTGGGTATTGTGGGACCCAGTCTGGTGCATCATCCTGCGCTTGCGGTTGTCATTGGCTTGGTTTATCTTCCCTTCCATCTGGATGGCAGAGTCTACTAGCTCTTCTAGATCTCCAAAACAGATGTTGACTAACACAGTCTGCATCTCATCACACAATCCATTCAGGAACCATTCCTTCTTCTTGGCTTCAGTGTTAATCTCATTAGGGGTATATCTAGCTAGGGATAGAAATTTGTCACGGTACTCTACTACCGTCATCCTTCCTTGCTTTAGTTCTGTGAATTTATCCCTCATCTGGGTGACCAAACCACGTGGCACATGGGTGCGGCTGAACTTGATCTTGAATGCTTCCAAGTCATCCTTTGACCGTCGTTCATGGTACATGTGCTATTCCACCAGTCTCTTGCATCTCTTGCCAGATAATGGGTGGCAAACAGTACCTTCTCATTGGCTTCAATTCCTGCGACCTCTAGGTTGTTCTCCATGGTTTGCAGCCAGTCATCAGCATCTAAGAGATCCTCAGATTTGTGAAAGATAGGTGGGTTGGTGTTCTGAAAGTTTTTGAGCTTGGATCCATGGTGATCCTGGTTTCCATGGCCTTGATTATTGTGGGCCATATGAGCTATCTGTAGAAGAGTGGCTAGGTTGGCTTGGCGTTCGGCTCTACTAGCTTCACGGTCAGACACTAGCATTTTTAGAATCTACAACATTGGCTCCTGAGATGAGCTGCTTCCTCCGAGGTTTCCACGAGTCATCTAAAGATTGAGATAGATAATGAGATAAGAGGGAAATTTCTAAGGTTCATGGTTTTGTTTTTCAAAATCTTTAAACTTTGAGTTTGACTCAGGTTTTGCAAACTAACTTCTTCTTCTCATTCATTCATTCAAAGCACACAATACAACACACACCACAACACAAATGGAAAATAGATGGTTTTAAGAACCATTATGTGAAACCGTGATACAGTGGGACCAGTACAACTCATTCCTATGGTAGTGATCAAGTGCATCTAATCATCATCAATGAAGTCGGAATCATCATCATCAGTGTAGAAGTCCATGGCATCATCCTCTAGGTAGTCGTTGTCATCACTGAGGTAAGAGTGAAGATCTCCCTAGATATCTTCACCTTCCTCCTCTTACTTTGCTTTAAGCTGGACTTCCTGTTCACGGATGGTCTTCTCGAGAGTGACCACCTTCTTGCGAAGACGATCAATGGTGCGATCCTTCTTGTCACGCTGACGACGAAGTGATTGGCGAGAATGGCGAGAGTCTGGTCCTTGTTGACGGCAATGGCAAGGTTGTGGTTGGCGTAAGCTCGGGTGTTGTCCAACTCCTTCTGCCTATCATACAACATGAAGTCAAGATTGTCCACCTGGTGCTTTAGCTCCGGGTGTCCTGGCATCTCCAAGGGCATTTCCATAGAATCACGTCTTGCAAAGTGAGCAAAGCAAGTTCCCTGGATCAAGTTGATGTTTTGCCCACACAGATGGGCAAGAGCTTCATGCATAGCCCTGGCTAATCCGTCTAGCTAGTTGTTCTCCCGCAAGGTGAATTAGATCTTCTCAGAAGTGGGTGCTTCCAAATTACCTCCGAGATCTGCAACTATCAGCCATTGTAGATCTCCTCCTATGTAATCGTTGAGTTGGGCCTCGAAGAATTCTAGATGCGGGCACTCAAGATACTCTGATAGTGCATCTAGATCCCTCTCAAAGATCAGCTGGCCTCCGTTGCCCAACTGGTAGAACTTGCAATACTGGACTTCCATCTATAAGAATTTAGGATGAGTAAGTTAGTGAGGTGATCAAGTGTGTCAAATTTTATGTAGGAATACAAGAATTTTTGAGGAACATGATTTTTTTTGAAAGAATCAAGGATAAGAGTGGGAATAGGTTTTCATAAATACTCACTTCTTTTGTTTTGAAACTAAGTTTTTGTTTGGACGTCCGTTCTAACTAGGGTCTCCTATGGCCAGGATGGCTCTGATACCAACTTGTCAACACCTGGATTTTTAATCCCAGATGCCTGTTATGCCATACCTCGCAATCCTAGGATTACCATTTTTGCGAGACATAACAGATTGGATATCACGGTACATCATCCATTACAACCATAATAAGGTCTTACACAAGTAAGGGATCTGATGATCCAGTCTCAATACAATCAAAGCAGCGGAAAGTAAACATAGTAGGGGCTCCATCTTCAGAATCACGGGCAATGCTGACGATGGGAGATGATCCTAGTTGTCATAGACACCCTACTGTCCATCATCCTGATAGTCCTCCTCATAGTCCGGTGATACATTGCAAATGTATCTATAATTTTTGATGTTCCATGCTTGGTTTTATCCACTTTCTTGTGTTTTGTTCCAACTTTGGAGTACTTTTCATATGATTCCTTGGACTAACCTATTAACAAGAGCCACGGTGCCAGCTCCTTGTTTTCTGCTGTTTTTGGTTCCAGGAAAGTCAGAAAATGAATATTCTCGGAATTGGACGGGACAAAAGCCAAAGTGCCTATTTTTCCGGAAGGGATCAAGTGCCAGAATACGAGACGGAGAGGGACCAGGGGACCAACACACCACCTGGCCGCACGGCCCAGCCTGACCCGCGCCAAGGGGTGGTGAGGCCAGCCTTGGCACCCCCTCAGCCTCTCCTTCCGCCTATAAGTTGCCCTCGGGACGAAAACCCTAAGGACCCGATCAAAAATCCACGAAAGAGTCTGTAGCCGCCATCATCTCCATCCCTAGATCGGGAGGGATCTGAGGCTCTTCCCGGCACCCTGCCAGAGAGGGGAATTCACCCTGGAGGCCTTCTTCATCACCATGCAAGCCTCCGGTGTGATGCGTGAGTAGTTCATCCTTGGACTACGGATCCATGTACTAGCTAGATGGCTGGTTCTCCTCCTTTGTGCTTTCATGTTTAGATCTTGTGAGCTCCGTTCATGATCAAGATCATCTATTTGTAATTCATACATGTTGTGTTTGCGGGGATCCGATGGATATTGAGATGCTATTTCAGATTGATTATTGATTCTATCATGTCTTTGTTATTTGAGATCTTGCATGCTTTCCGTTGTTAGTAGCTATCTTGGCCAAGTAGATGCTAGCAACTCCAGGAGTTAGTATTTATGCTCGATAGTGGGTTCATGCCTCTGATAATCTTGGGAAGTGATAGAAATCTCTGGGGTACTAGATGTGTTGTTGCTACTAGGGAGAAAACAACAATCCTTTGTTCATATAACAATCGTATTGTTTGCTTTACACGCAGTTCGTAAAGCAATAATCTGTTGCTTGCAACTTAATACTGGAGGGGGTTCGGATGATAACCTGAAGGTGGATTATTAGTCATAGATGCAGTTGGATGGCGGTCTATGTTTATGTTGTAATGCCCAATCAAGTCTCAGAGGAGTCAAGATGATTAGTATATGCATGTATTGCTTTCTCGGTGTTTGTCAATTGCCCCGCTGTAATTTGTTCACCCAGCATGTTGTCTATCTAAAGAGAGCCACCTCTAATGAACTATGGATCCCGGTCCTTTTACTTTACATACAAGCTACAATCTTTTACTACTTTGTGTTTACTTTCTGCAAACTTTTACTTCTTTCCATTCGATACGTTTAATCCTTTGTTTTCCGCAAAACACGCTGAGATTGACAACCTCATCGCAAGTTGGGGACAAAGTTCTGTGGTTGTGTTGTGCAGGTCTCCACGTTGCTACTAGCACCGGTAGTGCGCCCTGCCAAAGCTCAGCTAGTAACACCTTTGGGGTGTTTCCTTGCTCCTACTGGTTCGATTCAACCTTGGTTTCATAACTGAGGGAAAAATTACTGCTGTGCTCATCATACCTTCCTCTTGGGGTTCCCAACGAGCTCTACATCAACTACGAGTCAGCAAGATTTTTTCTGGCGCCGTTGCCGGGGAGTCAAGGACATCTTCACAAGGGGAGTCCCTCATAACCAATCTCTTTACTTTGTTATTTCTGTTTTGCTTACTTTCTTTTTGCTTTGTTTGCTTGTTTTGTTCTTTAAAAACACAAAAAAAAGTTTTACTTGTTTGCTTTCTTAATTGAAAACCCAAAAAAATGACTACTCTTGAAAACACTAAGTTGTGTGACTTTACTAGCACCAACAACAATGATTTTATGAGCACACCTATTGCTCCACCTGTGGCTAAGAATAATTTCTTTGAGATAAAACCTGCTTTGCTCAATCTTGTTATGAGAGAACAATTTTCTGGTATTGGTAATGAATATGCTGCTTCCCATCTAAATAACTTTGTTGAACTTTGTGAGATGCAAAAGCATAGGGATATAGATGGTGATATTATTAAACTGAAATTGTTTCCTTTCTCTTTGAGAGGAAAAGCTAAAGAATGGTTGAATTCCTTAACTAGGAATGGTATTGATTCTTGGACTAAGTGCAAAGATGCTTTTATTGGAAAATACTATCCTCCTGCTAAGATTATATCCATGAGAAGTGAAATAATGAAGTTTAAACAACTTGATAATGAGCATGTTGCTCAAGCTTGGGAAAGAATGAAATCTTTGGTAAAGAATTGTCCCACTCATGGACTGACTGCTTGGATGATCATCCAAACTTTTTATGCAGGATTGAACTATTCTTCAAGGAACCTATTGGATTCAGCAGCTAGAGGTACCTTTATGACCATCACTTTGGGTGCTGCAACAAAACTTTTGGATAATATGATGGTTAATTATTCTGAATGGCACACTGAGAGAGCTCCACAAGGTAAGAAGGTAAATTTTGTTGAAGAAACCTCCTCCCTGAGTGATCAGATTGATATTATTATGTCTATGCTTGTTAATGGAAAAGCCCATATTGATCCAAATAATGTTCCTTTAGCCTCTTTGATTGCTCAAGAAGAGCAAGTTGATGTGAACTTCATAAGAAATAACAACTTTGGCAACAATGCTTATCGTAATAATGCTTATAGGAAATTTTTTGGTAACAACAATTATAAGCCATATCCTCCCAACAATGGTAATGCTTATGGAAGTTCTTACAACAATAATAAGAGTGCTCCCTCTGAACTTGAAGTTATGCTTAAAGAGTTTATTAGTAAACAAACTGCTTTCAATAAAACTATTGAGGAAAAACTCTCTAATGCTGAAAGAAATATAGCATCTTTGGCTGAAGCTCAATCTACTTTGAATAAATGGCTGCTAAACCCGAAACTAATGAGAATCCCTTTGCAGCTACTAATGCTATACACGTAAGAATTGATGAAAATGTTAGACTATTAGCTGAATTACATGCCAAGTGGGAAAAAGAAGATGAAATTGCTAGAAACATTATTGTTTCTACTATTACAACCACGAGTGTTAAGGCTAGTAATAGTTCTACCACTTTAGATGGTAAAGTTGATTTTGATCTTGATGGTTGCAATATCTCTGAAGTTATTAAGTTCCTACAAAAGCTTGCTAAAAGTCCTAATGCTAGTGCTATGAACATGGCTTTTACAAAACACATTACCGATGCTCTCATAAAGATTAAAGAAGAAAGATTTTATTCCTATAAAGCAAGGAGATGGTTGGGAACCCATCATTAATATGAAAGTGAATGACTTTGATTTCAAAGCTTTGCGTGATCTTGATAGTAGTGTTTCTATTATGCCTAGAAGGATTTATGATATGCTTGATTTGCCTCCTCTTGAAGATTGTTATTTGAATGTCCCACTTGATGCCAATGCTAAAAATAAACTCATGGGGAGTCTTAATTATGTTCTTATTATGGTTAACGATTCCTATGTCCCCATTGATTTCTATGTTTTGGATGTTGAATACAATGCTTCTTGTCCTATTACTTTGGGAAGACCTTTTCTTAGAACTGTTGGTGACATCATTGATATGAAAGAAGGTACCATTAAATATCAACTCCCACTCAAGAAAGGTATAGAACACTTCCCTAAAAAGAGAGAAAAGATTTCTTTTGCTTCTCGTATGAAAACAAATTTTGGTCTTAATGCTTCTTCATTTGAGAACACTTGATTCTTTCTTTTCTTCTTATGCCTAACTTAAAGGCGTTAAAGAAAAGTACTTGTTGGGAGATAACCCAAGAGTTTTACTTGAGTCTTGGAAGTTATTACCTCTGTAATAACCTCTCCTTATCCTTTTTATTTGCTTTTTGTGCCAAGAGTAACCTCTAATGAGAGAGAAGTAATGATTGGGAAAGTTGCTGTCCCGAAACAGATTTCTGTGCTTCACCGTAAAAATTCCTGAGAGAGCTCCATACGTAGTATTGAGCTGTAATTTTTTATGCTTCTACCCCAGGTTGTTATCTAACGTTCGTTAGTTCAACTCTTTTTTATTTGAGCAACAGAAGGTCTTCTAAAAAAATTGTCTTTACCTGCTGGTCTGTTTTGACAGATTTCTGCTATTTTCTGCATTTGCTTCTTGTTAGTTCCTTCTTGAGTTCCTTTGGGGAATTGAGCTTTTTTAGGGAAGTGCTACAGTAGCTAGTGTTCTAATGGAAGTTTATTTGGTGTTAGAACTGAACCTTGAGACTTATTTATCTTAAGTGCACTAATGTTGCTAATTAGATTGTGTGAAGTTTTGTATGAAGGAAATTTTTTAGGTGTATGGAAGGAATGAGTAATGAGATGAAGGATGGACTAAAGCTCAAGCTTGAGGATGCTACGAGTGTCACCCCAAGAAGTATCCAATAAGTACAAGCGTCAAAGCTTGGGGATGCCCAAGGCATCCCCTTCTTCATCAATAAAAATCCCAGGTTTCTTTCAAACGCTTCATTTTTATTGTTTCATGCACAGTTGTGTTTTTCTTGGAGCGTCTTCTTTTTCGTTTTTGTTTTGGTTTTTAGTTTGCTTGGTTTGCTTAGTGTTCTGAATAAATTGGTTGGACCCCCTCTTTCATACTTTGGTTTGCAAATAGTTTAGTTTGGTTTGGAAAAGAGTAGGAAAGTTCATGTTTATGTGGTAAAAAGAGCTCACTTTTGACTGTGGCCTATGCTTTGTCATGCCATGACTTGATATTGATTTGGCTTTATGCTTAGTATTCTTTGCTGTAGCATGACTTGTTATAAACAATTGAGATTGCTTAATGTGCCTTGGATGAATCATGCGTTGTTTTAGCATATTAAAGCATAGTATAGTGGTATTCTCCTTTGATGATTTATTTGGGTTGACTTGGCGCATGCTCACACCATGTTAGGACTATCTCAAGTCACCATAGCCTTTATGATCCTTTAGTTTTCAACTTGTAGTATCACTTTATGCTTTGATCAATGATGGTTTGTCGCTCTGCATGATTATGGCCATTATTGCTCTCTTAGTTTGTCGCTCCCAGTCTTTTGCTAGCCTCCACCACCAAGTATGAGTTCCACTCATGCATCCAACTCCCTAAACCAAGTTATTCCAAAGATTCCAGCATACCTACCTACAAGCTTATGCTATTCCAAGTATATTCATGCTTTTGTTTACCTTTCACTTGTTATGAGAAAACTAGTGATTAAAGCTCTCACGAACTTGATGGCACACTTTACTTTATTGCCTCTAATAAACTTGAACCATTGGGTCCTTCTTTGTTGTGTATATGCTTGCGCTTTATAAGTTGAAATTAGCAGAACCATGTTTCATGGGGAACGCTTTCAACATTGCACTTGTACTTTGTACCCCATTGGTATCATGTTCTTTTTCTTACGGATCCCGACGGTGTGAAATAAATGTGGAACTTGTAAGATCATGGAGTTTGTATGTGTGTTAGAGAAACGCCTGGGCCGCTAGCCTAAGCCATGCCTAATCATGGTGGAAACTTGCAGCATCACCATAATGATCACTCTATGAAGCATCCTCAATAAAAACCTATGCAAATAGCAAATAAAAAGATCGCTGAGATGCTCATTGTCTGCTTGCCTTGTCATTTTGATTATGGGAAAGCTCCCGTATCATATGCAAGGGGTACCCCGTTGGCGGTTCTTAATGATACACATATACTTACAATGACAAGAGCTTACTCGTGACTAAAGTTGAGTAGCATGAGGATCGGTCTTCGTAAGTAAGGGGCATGAGATTTCTTTATATAACTTGTCAAGCATATCCTCTTAGTTGTGTCACTTTAACCTTAATCACTTTCAAGATGCTTATGATAGGGGCAATGAGAGCTGAAAGCTATAAGTACCATAATTTTTGGAAGCTCTTTATGAGACTTGAATCCCTACTTCTTTTTACAAAAGGCTTTTCTTCCACCATTATATTGAGTCTCCACCTTCTATCTTTATGCACCTACTTTGAGAGCATAGTGGCCATTCTTAGTTCTATGTGCATTGTCCCAAGACTAGTTGATTGATGCATAACTTGATATTGCTTGCTTTAAACTATTGTATCTAGTCACTCTTATGAACTTTGAAGGTGTCCTATGCATTTATATTTGCTACTCTATTGAGGGACAAGCTGAATACTATTATGCTATTTTTTCTTTATGTGAAGCAAACAAACGTCTTGCAAGGCATGTTATTCATGAATCTTTTGTTTGTACCTTTTTATGTTGCATCATAGTTTCTTTGCCTATCGCTAGAACTTTGTCCTTCATGTTATGATTGAAGTACTATGATCCCAGCTTTGAGTTTTGCAAATACTTTGATCAAGTCTTTGATGGTGCATGTCACCTCAAAAATTATTTCTTTTTTATCACTTACCTACTCGAGGACGAGCATGAGTTAAGCTTGGGGATGTTGATACATTGCAAATGTATCTATAATTTTTATGTTCCATGCTTGGTTTTATCCACTTTCTTGTGTTTTGTTCCAACTTTGGAGTACTTTTCATATGATTTCTTGGACTAACCTACTAACAAGAGCTACAGTGCCAGCTGCCTGTTTTCTGCTGTTTTTGGTTCCAGGAAAGTCAAAAAATGAATATTCTCGGAATTGGACGGGACAAAAGCCAAAGTGCCTATTTTTCCGGAAGGGATCAAGTGCCAGAATACGAGACGGAGAGGGACCAGGGGGCCACCACACCACCTGGCCGCGCGGCCCAGCCTAGCCCGCGCCAGGGGGTGGTGAGGCCAGCCCTGGCACCCCCTCGGCCTCTCCTTCCGCCTATAAGTTGCCCTCGGGACGAAAACCCTAAGGACCCGATCAAAAATCCACGAAAGAGTCTGTAGCCGCCGTCATCTCCATCCCTAGATCGGGAGGGATCTGAAGCTCTTCCCGGCACCCTGCCGGAGAGGGGAATTCTCCCTGGAGGCCTTCTTCATCACCATGCAAGCCTCCGGTGTGATGCGTGAGTAGTTCATCCTTGGACTACGGATCCATGTACTAGCTAGATGGCTGGTTCTCCTCCTTTGTGCTTTCATGTTTAGATCTTGTGAGCTCCGTTCATGATCAAGATCATCTATTTGTAATTCATACATGTTGTGTTTGCGGGGATCCGATGGATATTGAGATGCTATTTCAGATTGATTATTGATTCTATCATGTCTTTGTTATTTGAGATCTTGCATGCTTTCCGTTGTTAGTAGCTATCTTGGCCAAGTAGATGCTAGCAACTCCAAGAGTTAGTATTTATGCTCGATAGTGGATTCATGCCTCTGGTAATCTAGGGAAGTGACAGAAATCTCTAAGGTACTAGATGTGATGTTGCTACTAGGGAGAAAACAACAATCATTTATTCATAGAACAATCGTATTGTTTACTTTACACGCAGTTCGTAAAGCAATAATCTGTTGCTTGCAACTTAATACTGGAGGGGGTTCGGATGATAACATGAAGGTGAATTATTAGTCATAGATGCAGTTGGATGGCGGTCTATGTATTATGTTGTAATGCCCAATCAAGTCTCAGAGGAGTCAAGATGATTAGTATATGTATGTATTGCGTTCTCGGTGTTTGTCAATTGCCCCGCTGTAATTTGTTCACCCAGCATGTTGTCTATCTAAAGAGAGCCACCTCTAGTGAACTATGGATCCCGGTCCTTTTACTTTACATACAATCTATAATCTTTTACTACTTTGTGTTTACTTTCTGCGAACTTTTACTTCTTTCCGTTCGATACGTTTAATCCTTTGTTTTCCGCAAAACATGGTGAGATTGACAACCTCATCGCAAGTTGGGGACAAAGTTCTGTGGTTGTGTTGTGCAGGTCTCCACGTTGCTACTAGCACCGGTAGTGCGCCCTGCCAAAGCTCAGCTAGTGATGGGGATATGCCAAAGGGGGTATGCCCAGCGAAACGTTCCGAGTGGGCCGAAAGGCCTGCGAGTACGTCTGGAGGCAAGCGACTGGACCGTGAAGGAAGGAAGGGCCCATCAACTGGCGAGTGGGAGCCCAGAAGCGTAGCAGAACCCCAGTCGGATTAGGTCAAAAGCCCCCGGATCCTTATCTTGTTCGGGGACAGCTTGTAAACCCTAGCGAGGTGCTTCATATATAAACCTCCCTATGGTATCCTGGAACCTTACGTTCCATCATACACCCCCTCAAGTGTTGGAGATATGCCCAAGAGGCAATAATAAAGTGGTTATTATTATATCTTTATGTTTATGATAAATGTTTACATCCCATGCTATAATTGTATTATTAGGAAACACTAATACATGTGTGTTTTGTAAACATAAAAGAGTCCCTAGTAAGCCTCTTGTTGAACTAGCTTGTTGATTAATTGATGATCATGGTTTCCTGATCATGGACATTAGGATGTGATTAATAACAAGGTTATGTCATTAGGAGAATGATATGATGGACACACACCCATAGTAAGTGTAGCATAAGATCAAGTCATTAAGTTCGTATTGCTGTAAGCTTTTAAAATGCATAGTAACCTAATCCTTCGACCATGAGGTTGTGTTAATCACCATCACCGGATGGGTACTCTGATGACATCAAACACCGCTTCGTAACTAGGTGGTCATAAAGGTGTCATTGGGTATTCTGAAAGTATGTGTTGAAGCGCATGGACCAAGATTGGGATATGTCCATCCATATGACGGATAGATATACTCTAAGCCCTCTCGGTGGAATGTCATCTAGTTAGCTTGCAAGCATGTGACTGGGTCACAAGGGATGACATATCACAGAACGAGTAAAGAGTACTTATCAGTAACGAGGTAGAACTAGGTATGGAGATGCTGACGATCAAACCTCGGATAAGTATAGTATCGCGTGACAAAGGGAATTGGTTTCGTATGTAAGTGGTTCAATCGATCGCGAAGTCATCGTTGAGTATGTGGGAGCCATTATGGATCTCCAGATCCCGCTGATGGTTATTGATAGGAGATGTGCCTCTGTCATGTCTGCATATTCACGAACCGTAGGGTGACACACTTAAGGTTCGAAGTTGTTTTAAGTAGATATGAAATGTGCGTTGGAGACCGAATGTTGTTCGGAGTCTCAGATTGGATTCGGGACATCACGAGGAGATCCGGAATGGTCCGGAGAATAAGATTCATATATTGGGGATCATTTTCTGAGTTAGGAAATGTTCCGGAGTATTTGTATGAGGGTTCTAGAAGGTTTCGGAATGTTCCAGAAGGTTCTAGAGGATTTCTTGGAGTTTGCTTGAAAACCAAGAAAGGGTCAAAGGAAACCTAGTGGGGCAAGACACGGATTCGTAGGGGAGGAGGACTCCTCCCCCCTTCCCACCGCCGGCCATAGGAGGGGAGTCCTACTAGGACTCCCCCTCCCCAGGCGCGCCTCCCTCCTTTAAATAGAAGGGAGGGGGCGCCCCCTCCTAGCCCTCTCTCATAACTCCCAATCTCTGCCGCCTCTCTCCTCCACCTTTCTTCTGCACAGGCATAGGAGAAGCCCTGCAGAATTCTCTACTCCACCACCACCACCACGCCGTCGTGCTGCTGGGATTCCGTGGAGAAGATCTACTACCTCCGCTGCTCGCTGGAACGGGGAGAGGAAGGTCTACTTCGACTCCGCACATGTGACCGACTGCGGAAGCACTGCCGAAACGCGGCGTCGGAAGGATCGTCCACTTGACCGACTACGGAAGCGCTGCCGGAACGCGACGCCGGAAGGATCGTCCACACGATCTTGAGATCGGCAAGTGATCGACTACATCAACCACGAGATCTAATCTCATTAACGCTTTCGGATCTAAGAGGGTTAGTTCCTATCTATCTCGTTGCTCATGTCTAATAGATTAGATCTTGGCTTTTATCTAGATTAGATCTGGGTTTTGTTCGTTCTTGCGGTAGAAATTTTTTGTTTTCCATGCTATGAACCCATTAGTGGTATCAGAGCCGTATCTATGCGTAAATCTGTTGCACGAGTAGAACACAATGTTTTTGTGGGCGTTGATGCTTTTGTTGTCGGTGTCTTAGCGTGTACTTTGCATCTTGCGGCATGATGGGATGAAGCGGCTCGGGCTAACATTACATGTCATCGCACATGAGACTTGCTCCACGCTTGACGTGCAACTTGCTTTGCACAAGTGGCTTTGCGGGTGTTTGTCCCTCCCACCATAGTTAAGATTCAATTTACAATGAGCATCTGACAACATTTGTATCAACATTGTGATTCTTGTTCGTCGGTAAGATTGGTCTTATGCGAAAGCCCCAAACCACGTAAAACATGCAAAGAAAATTAGAGGCGTCTAACTTGTTTTTGCAGGGGTTTTGTGATGTGATATGGCCATCATGTGATTATGATTATATTTGATGTATGCAATGATCCTTGTTGTAATATGGCAGCCGGCAGGAGCCTAATGGTTGTCTTTTAATTCTGTTAAGACCTGCGTGTCTATTCATCTTGTAATAGCTTTATTCCAAGTAGTTGTAATAGTTGCTAGTGATGATGGACAACCATGAAGCGGCGCCACGGACCTTGACGCAATGCTGGTGATGATGGAGATCATGTTCGTGCTTTGGAGATGGAGATCAAAGGCGCAAGAAGAAAGGGCCATATCATATCACACTTATTATGAATTGCCTGTGATGTTAATCCTTTATGCATCTTGTATTGCTTAGATTGCGACGGTAGCATTATAAGATGATCCCTCTCACTAAATATCAAGTAATAAAGTGTTCATCCTTAGTTGGCATCGTTGCTAAGACTCGTCGTTTCGAAGCATCTCGTGATGATCGGGTGTGATAGACTCTACGTGTGCATACAACGGGTGCAAGCCAGATTTGGTCTCGGAACACGGAATAACGAAAGGTAAAGCATGAGTCATATGGATGATATGATGAACATGTTGATTGTTCGCCTTTAAAGCTACATCATCTCACGTGATGATCGGACTTGGTGTAGTGGATTTGGTTCATGTAATCACTAAAACAACTCGAGGGATGTTGTTTTGAGTGGGAGTTCATTTGTAATTTGGATTAGTAGAACTCAATTTATCATAAACACAATCAAAGTGAATTTGCATAGTTTGTTGTAGTCATTGGCATCCGTCACCACCTTACGCTTAGTCATAGTTGAGATAGTAGAACTATAGAAATTCTGGATATTTACTTTACGAACTGGTATCGTATTGTTTTGAATGTCAATTTAAAGTTTATAAGTCCTATTGCAAACTTTCAGCAAACTCTATTTGCTCCATGAAGTTTAATAAGTAGTATTAAATCAAGAGTAACAATTCCAGTGTTAGTATCTAATGTATCATGTTTGCCTCCATGATTCTTGATACTCAAAAGATTGTTTTTAATATCAAGTTTATCTAAGAGCTGAAAGCAATGTTTCAGAAACCATCATATGTGAAAGGTATTGCGATATCTAAAACAATGTGTTGGTTACAACATGATAGAGTATACGTCCTCATATTTGATGAGAATTTGTGAAGGTTGGAGACGCTAGTCGTCCTAATCCTCCAAAAGTTTTTGAAAAAGAAACATTATACTCACAATTCACCTTTATAAGCTATAGCAGCTTGATCATGAAAGTTGTCATGATAAGGATGAATAGAAGATGTATGTAAAATGTTTACTACATTAAAAGATTACTAAAGAATGGATTTTTTTAAAAGAAAACCAAACATTTGATGATGGTGATCCACCTCAAAGTGCAAGTCCAAAGGTATTAGTAGTTGACTATATACGATTTGTACCATGTGTCATGTTGATAACACCGCTATTGATGTTTATAGATTCTTTTAAAAGAAAAGGAATTGCTGAAAGAAAATCTATAAAAATATTTGGCAGAAATTATAAGATTGGAGATGTCCAACGTGGGCATATAGAAGATATACATGTTATGGTTGTATTCCTTGCTTGTTAAACAATGTGGTTCTTAGGTATTGGATACCGAATTGGTTGGTATGAAGTGTCATACTGGACAACACAATTCATGAACTACAATGGCCTAAGTAACTAGCAAGAGAATATGTGATGATGTTCATCAAAAACAAACAAAGGGTTGTTGTGTTGCTCGTTAACATCAAAGCTTGCCTTCAAGATTTGTTTCAATAATTGTTATTTTGATCAGGTATTATGACGACAAAAGGTTGTTCAAATAATTACCGTATTCCATAATAGATGGATGATATACAAGTCTGGTTGGAGAAATAACGACCATAAAACTAATGCTAAAATGTCGCAAGACAAATGATTGAAAGATCACTTGCGAAGTGACATCGCCATTTAAATTATATTGAAAGGATATATGAAGAAACTCTATATTGATGGATTTTTGGAGTCTTTGATTTGGATCAAATGACGCTTATGATACTTTCCAAGAGATAATTAAAACTCCGTTCGTAGGCCAAAAGAGGAACAGACGACTAACTAATTGGAATTTATACATATTGATGTATATAGTCCATTATGTGTAGTCGTGGGCGATGGATTTCAACTTCATATGTTTTCTCCGAAGATTTGTGTGAGTATATGTATGTACTTACTCAATAAGGAAGAAGTATGAAAAATTTGAAAAATGTTCAAAGACTTTCAAGATGAAGTGGAAAATCATTGTAACAAGAAAATAAAAGAGTTTATGATTGGATCATAAAGAAAGATGTTTGAGTTACAAGTTTAGCGAAACACCTAAGATTTGAGGAATCGTTCTATGGATTTGCATTTCCCGATAAACCATAGGAGTATGGCATATTCGAGAGATGAAATCAAACCATGTTTGAGATGGTAAGATCAAGGGTGTCATTTATAAAATTGCCATTATGTTTTTAAAGATTAAAGCTTTAGTGACTACCTCTTTTACACTAAAAAAAGAGCTCCATCGTGATCCGTTGAAATGACACCATATAAGTCATGGTTTGGGATAAAACCCGAATTGGCTTTTCTTAAATTTTGGTATGTTATGCATAAGTAAAATGTTTACAACCAAAGTCGGATAAGCACGTCTTTGTAGGTTATCCCAAAGAATTTGTTGGGAATTTCTCCATAACACCGAGGACAAAAGAGTTTGTCGCTTGGAACGTCAAGTTTCTTGAGAAGGAATTTTTCGTGAAAAGTTAAGTGGGAGGACAATAGAACTTTGATAAAGTTGTTGAACCTTAGCTATATGTGCTAAGTAGCGCAGCGCCGGAAAGTGTCCCGGTGGCGGCCACAATGCTCATGGCTCTCGTGATTACAAAAGGTGTGATCTCGGAGATTAGAGTTCCTATAGAACCATGTGGGTCGGTAAGAATCAAATAGTAAGATTTGATAAGCAAGTCATTATTGTTTTGACAATGATGAACCGACTACATGCAAAGAAGCGATGATGGGCCCTGACTCCATAAAATGACTAGAAGTCATGAAATCCGTGATAGTATCCATACATGAGAAATCAAGTTTCTGAACTTAGAAGACCCTCCGGAAAGGCGTGAAGCCTATCGGTCATGTTTGGATCTATAAAGAAATAGACATGGATGTTTTCAAATCTATGAAATAGTCGACATGTCGGAAAGAGTTTACGACAATGTTCAAGGAATTGACTATGATAAGATTTGATCTTTCATAGCGATATTTAGTCTGGACGGATTAATGTAGCAACCACTACATATATTTTGATATATGGTAGTTGAATAAACAAGACAAGTTCTTCTAATAGAATGGTTACCTAGGACGTGTACATGACACGATCCAAAGGGTTTTGTACATTCAAAGGATGCTAAAAGACTATGCAAAACTTCAATGGTTGAAGTAAGCATAGAGGAGTTGGAATCTTCACCATGATAAAACTGTTAAAAGAGTTTAAATTCATCGGAGATGATGAAGATGCTTGCATTTGCAAGAAATTAAGTGGGAGCGCTGAGACATATTTCTAATACATTATGTAGAGGACATATTGTTGATTGGAATGATGTATCTTGTATTGACACAGGTTAAGAATTTCATTTCGATGAAAGACTTAGGCATAACCCAAGAATTAGGCATCAATGTCTATATGGATAGATTGAGGCGCTAATATGGTTTTGCGAAATGTACATAAATAAGATGTTGAATGAGTTCAGTATGGAAACAACAAGAAAGGTTCTTGACGCACGGAAAGGACTGAATCAAGATTCGAGTGTGTTGACACGAGATTCAAGTGTTTTGACACTTGGTGAAATCACAAGAATATTTTGATCAATCATTCTTTGAGATGTACACATCCAGATATGTCCTATGCTCTAAATATTATGAGCATATACCAGAATGACTCATAAGATGATCATTGGACAATAGTAGGATATTCCTATGATCTTTGGAAGAACTAAGAATATATTATTTATATAGTGGTGACAAATAGTTCATTGTAAATTGTTACATTGATACTAGTTTTGTCACAAGTTAAGTTTATCTCAATTTAGACTATGGGTAGCACAATGTAATGGAAAGGATGTTCCATGATGGATTTGAATGAGTTCCAAAGTTGAGACATTGTGACGGATACTACAACAAAAGGCTAAGTATATAAACTGCTATAGTAGCAGCAAAGGAGGGCATTTGTGTTAAGTAGTTTGTTATCAAACTAGGTGTGGTTCAAAGTGAGCTAATACTATGAAGATATATTGTGTGACAATAATATCAACATATTTTGAGCCGAAGGAACTAAAGGTCTCACCAAAGGACCAAATTTATACAATGTCATCTCATTAGAGAATGAGTAATGCGTAGAGACGCAAGGACATGCAAATACACACGGACCTGGAAGTGTCAGATCCGAAGATTTTGTTTACCACTAGCAATAGTATCTATACAACACTAGAAAGCCATAGGTGTTGAATGCACAAGTTT